>OY292521.1:7985951-9185951 GCA_958496365.1 Subacronicta megacephala
CTACTGCAGGTTGGCAGACATCACACGCCGTCAAGAAATTCTTCTCAGGTATGCAGGTTTCCTCACTACCTATGTTTTCCTTCACCGTTTAAGCGCGTGATAATTAATTAATAATACACACATGACTTCGAAAAGTCAGAGGTGCGTGCCTTGGATTAGAAATCGAGACCTTTGACTTGGCAGTCCAGTGGTCGTATCACTAGGCTATCACTGCAAGTTTATACCACACCTATATTCCCCGGATAGTTAGGCAGGGCTATACCACACTTCGCCGGTATGCTTCGCTACCAAGTAAGCCTATTGCTATTAACCGGACACAGATCCAGACTACGAGCTGCTACTGCGAATTTCATAGCAAAACTCAATAAGTTTACGATTACAATGAAAATCATTAGAATTATAGGGATATAATATCTTTGGCCAAGATGAACTAGATACAGATCACAAGAAGTCAAAGTAGCTGCGAACGCAAAGCACATTCATCTGGCTTGCCGTCTCAACAGTGGCAACTTGGCAGTCTAATTTTATTTCAATTAGACAATTGAAATAATATAGAATATTCTTAAGCACGAAAACAAAAAGAAGTCAATAACTAGTCATCAAAGAAATTGTGACCCTAACGTAGGTTGAAACAATCATTTTTCCATCGTGACTGCAAATTAATTAATCCTTTATTTATTTTACATACACTCACGCCTTTTTCCCAAAGAGGTAGGCAGAAATTAAAGACCGCCACTTGCTACGACTGTTGCATAATATCTCTTTCGCTTCTTCCACATTCATTTATCTTTTTTGAAAGTACTATGAACCTGACTTTATTGTAGTTTAATATTACAATATACTCACTGTGCCGGGTGTCTTCACCATTCTACTGAAACTTCTTGTAGTAAGGTCTACGATATGTATGGAGTTCTCATTGATGCCCATCTGCTCGGTGGCGCCTTCCGACCCAAAGTAGTGCGTGTGCGCAGTCTCGTAAACATGCGAGCGCATCGAACGCTTCACATTTTTGTTCGTAAAGTTATAAATAAAATCTCTTATTGACTTAGCGTTGTAATCTTCTGATAATAAGTATTGACTTTCGAGCTGTGAAAAAATAATCAGGTTTCAATTATACAGAGATGTAGGTATCAAACATAAGACATCTCCGGATACAAGTTGCTACTACAAAACATACCTTATTTGTTTAGAATACCACAGCCATTTCAAAGCAAATATTTGGGTGATAGATACACACTACTTTATATAAACTGAAAAACTGTTTATATACCAGGTATTCAGAAAACGGTAGTTTTGCAACATGAGTTTTTTCTTATTTCTGATAGAAGATTTATGTAGCTGATTTTCTATGTATGTATAATAATGTATATTTGTGAATAGAATAAAATCTTATTTAATGTTTCTATCCTTTTTTTCAAACCGGGTATTAAAAAACACTAAAAAGAATAATAAATAGAACACTATAGTATAGTGCAGTGATAGTCACGACTGTTAAGTCTAAGGCCTAAGGTTCGATCCAAGGCACACAACTCTGCCTTTTAGCATGTGTATATAAATAATTAAATATCATGTGCTTAAACGATGAAGGAAAACATCTTGAGGAAAACCTGAATGCCTAAAAGATTTTCTTGACGGCGTGTGAAGTCAGCCAACCCGCAGTAGGCTAGTGTGATGGAGTATAGCCAAAGCCTTCATCCTGAGAGGAGACCCGTGCCCAGCAGTGGGACGATGTGATGAGTTAATGATAAGAATACACACTATAGTTACCTTGCTATCCAGGATAATGACAGCAGTCATGTCTTTTGTATTAGTGATATCTATACCGAGTGATTCGGCGAAGTGATGGTTCCGTACACTATCTACTGCAATCATGTGTAAACTAAAGTTGCGCGCGCACGACAATCCCTGTATATGCGTTATGTTGCCTCGTCGCTCCTCGGCATTGGCGGGTCCCGACGGAATAATCGGGGCCCCCCACTCGTGGGCAAACCGTAAAACCTTACAAAAGTGTTTCACACTATCTTGTAACAGATTCTCTGGTGATAGTGGGTCGTCCTCAAGGGGTAACATTGTTGTTTCCACTCTGAAATTATATCATTTACATATAACTAAAACATTTAAACCTTGTGCTAGTGACATTAGGTTGTTTTGCTAGAGTGGAATTGGAAAAGCAATACAAGTAAAATATATTCTACTTACTCTTCTGGTTCATGTGCCTCATGTTCATGTCTGAAGTTCTCCTCAAAGGACTGGCATTGTTCGTAATGTTCGTAAAAGCTCCTCTCAGCTGGTAAAGCCTTCGTGCCGCACTCTTGCAACCAATCCAACGACGAAAGCAAGTGAGAGTTCTCCTCTCCACTTTCAATATCTTTGGAAGTTGTAAAACCTCTTTTTGATAGAAAATTAAAGACTCCATTCTTGTGACGCTTTTGTGTGGAATTATACCATGGGTATTTATTATTGTGTGATTCAACTTCTTTCCTATAAAAACGGCTTTGTTTTGTTATTGGTTTCTTGAACTTGAACTCCTGGCAGAACTTAGTGGAGTTTTTTTGCTGATAGAGCAACCTCTGGACTTGTTGTAATTTTACTAATTCCGATGTCCATTGGCTGCTGTCTTTGTTCTTACAGTTGTAGTATTCCATTGCTACTTCACGCAACTGAGGAAAAAAATAAAAAACTGGTTACACACCAAAGATCTTTTTGTGTTATTTTACGACATAGATCTTTTGGTACTATTTTAAGATAGGTTAAAAATATACCGAATTGTATTTTGCTCTGAAATCCTACTTATCCATACTAATATAATTAAAGTAACACCATCTGTCTATTATCACTAAACTAATATTTTTCTACGCGCAATGTGCTTAAAAAGGGGGAACAAAGCCTTCACGGATTAATATATGTATAGATATCTTACCAAAGCAAACGACGGCAGTTGATCATACAAGGGGTTGAGTGGGGTGAAGAGCATTAATATTGGATTTCCATCAACGTATCTCTCAAAGTTGAACGCTTTTCTCCATAGCGGACTTATTCTAGCCACTGGCTGCGAGAAATTCTCCAACACCCAATGCATGAGTGAGGATTGATTCCATGCTTGAATGTCACCATCCCGCGATATGTATTCCTGGTATAGAAAATAAAACACTCAAAGGGAACCTTGTTGTGTGTAACATACTGTGCAGCCAACAAGGGTTATAAATATATTTTTTTTCTATGGTAATATTATTTGTTATGTTTAGAAACATTGGCAAGTTAATAAATCAAATAATGATTATAATTTAACAACCATAAAGTTTGTTGTTATCTCACTTCAATTAAACAAATAGCATAAACAGCACCAAATAACATCTATTGCACTAGTAAACATGTAAATATAAGATAAGTATGTACTACAATCGGCGACGGTCCCGAATTGGATCTCTTGGTCGGATGTTTACGGACTGGTCAACTGAATGTATAGCACATACGCATCCAGACAGTTAAAATGTGATATATTGAAATGTGATGTCTACTACCCCGCGTTCCCACTGACATCTATCTATCTCTATCTAACTCTAAAAGAGTGAGTGGGATAGGTAGCTGTTTGCAACATGTTTTGTCGTCAGTGGAAACGCGGGGTAAGACGGTATATTACTACATGCTGTAGCAGTAGATAAAGTATAAGAACCTTGGTATCATTCCACAACATGAGGCGAGCGTTCGGTACGCTTTCCACACCTAGTTCAGCCGCTAGCTCTTCTGACGTCACAGCTGCAAAACATATCTCGCCGAGAATATCAGCCTCCCTGGATTTTAACGCGACCGCATACCAAATGTTATAATACTTGGAAGTGTCTGTCAATGGTGTGTACCCAACTGCTACCGCCTGCAAATAATATTATAACTGTGATGTCATATCACTAAGAAAAACATGAAAAAACTCTATAGTTCAATACTATTTACTTAGCTTACCTAGAGGACTGCCTCATTAGTCTAGTGGTTCTTCTAGCACAACTTCTATGCTAAAAGTCCTGGGTTTGCTCCCAAGTTCGAGCTGTGTTTTGGGGGTTTTCTATGAAATTCTCAGTAGCAGCTCAGAGTCTGGATTTGTGCCCGGTTAATGGCAATAGGCTCGCTATTACATGGGAACTATAGATACCGGCGAAATGTGGGTGTACATTATATAGTATGCCCACATTTCGCCTAACCTGCTCTGCCTAACCCTTCGGGGAATACAGGCGTGATGGTAAGCTATTTACTTAATAGCATACATAATTATTATTCGGACACTTGTATCTATATGATTATCTCAACTTTTAAGGACTCATCGCCTAATTCACTGATGCCCAGTTGCTGGTGATCAAAACAATAGATTTTGCATTTTCTCTATAATGGGGACTTGACTGATTAACTGACCAAACTTATGCCCCACTCTATTGAGAAATAAGGTATATTTTATCAAATCAGCTAGATCATTATGGAGATATCAGTTATCAAAACCTTTACAAAATAAGTTATGTACCTACATCACAACGCGAAAGTAAATTAACAAGATCTTCCGATGATGACACTCTTTTCAAGGGCTTCATAATTATTTCTAAAAATTTCACCATGCTGTGAGCATCTCGTGGACCTGAAAATTATTTAAATTTGTTATCACACCATCAATAAGTCCTAATCTAAGTAAAATATATAAATCTTGTTGTACCATAATAAAGTACCCCAGTTGAAATGGTAGTGTACGCCATTAAAATGGGCCATGAGGATATTTTACTGTTGTGTAATCTGCATTCACTTCCTGGATTCCAACAATTTATTGCAGCAAATAGGACCTTAAAAAAACATGCACAATAAACAGAGCATCACTAAGAGAATAAAATTTTATCAGATATATTTGGTATTTGAAATGTGTGTTTGAAAAATTTGGTATTCGAATTTGAAAAATTCAATAACCAAATTAAAAGACTGCCTCATTAGTCTAGGACTGCCTCGTTAGTCTATTGGTCCTAAGTGCGACTGCTAAACTAGAGGTCTTGGGTTCTATCCCCAGATGGAACAAAGTGTTATTAGGATTTTCTATGAAATTCCAGCTCAGTCTGGATTTGTTATTATATTTGTCCGGTTAATGGTAATATATCTGTAGAAGAACCGATAGCCATTGGGGTAGACGTGTTCTAGAGTGGAGACCGCGACTCGGCAAACGTAGTGTAGGACGCCCTCCAGCAAGATGGAGTGATGATTTGCGAAAGGTGGCTGGCAGAAGCTGGATGCGAAAAGCGGAGGACAGGGTGAAATGGCGCACACTACGGGAGGCCTACGTCCAGCAGTGGACTAGTATAGGCTGATGATGATGATGATGATGATGATGATGAATGGTAATAGGCTCGCCCCCTATTACATGGGACCTAAACATACCGGCGAAATGTGTGTGTTCATGAGTACACCTCTGCCCAACCCTTCGGGGAAAACAGGTGTAATGGTATGTCATAAATGTTACGTCAAACAAAATTATGTTTTATGTGTATTCGAAATTGTTTTTTTATGAAACGTTTCAGTCAGTGTCAGTCCCAGCAAAACCATTTGCAGAGAACCAGCAAGAACTAGAACTATTTAAACTATTTGTTTTTTCATAGATATTATACAAAAAAAGGCATAGTGAAAAATATAATTATAATAATTTATATACTGGACAAATATTTAAAGAGACTAATAAATGGATGGCAAAAAAATTGATATGATTGTTCATTGATTGAGACTGATAAAGTTGTAAGATATAAGCATTAAAAATGATTTGAGGAGATTACAGGGAATATTCTATCCCTTTCACAACAACAAAATTATGCCATATTTTCTAAGTGTGCTCTCTGTAATCCAAACACTCTTTCAAAATACATGATTACATTATTATTCTTGGTTAAGAATTTTGTTCTGAGTAATATTGATGATGATTATAGACCTAATAAAGAACATTATAATTAATGTACTCACACGATCTTTAAGAATATAAGCTGCTTTCTCAAATTCTCCTCTAACATACTGAGATTCTGCATCCCATGGAGCATAATACATCACAAATGAAACATCCACACGATTAACATTAGTGAGTACATTATTGAGTTGTCCTTTGTACCAATCCTGAACTACCGAGTCTGGTCTGAAGAACCTTGTAGCTTGTGGATGTTTGGAAATCTTTGTTGGCCTGAAACAATTTAATTATTATTTGTTGAATATCCTTTCAACTTCTCATATCAAGTTTTATGTAATAGTATAACTCATTAAAATTATCTCTTATTTATCTTTAAGTGTTGACAAAACTAAGGCAACTCTGACCATGAAATTGTTTGTATCAAATGATGTAAATACTAAATGAATAAGTAGACATTATCTAAGATAGTTTCTTCATATTTTTTTTTTAGTAGTTTAATAAGATCACTGCTAAATGTCAATATATCAATAAGGTAACTGTAGTTGGAAACTGATTAATAATAGTTCAAAGTGTTGGCTTACGTGTTATGTAGGGCTCCGTATGTGGTCAAAGCGAGGGCCAAGCAGAATAAAATCTCTTTGATTAACATATTGAGTGTTAGCTCCCTGTTGCTTTGTTGTGTTGCGACTTGGGTATTTTCAACCGGGTTTTGGGCATCGCTAGCAGCACTTGACTTTGTTGTTAATGACGTGACCTGTGAAATATCTTCAGTGTCCGCCGTTGGAAACATTACACGTCATTCAAAAACAATAACGATAATGGAATTCGATCATGGATAACATGGCATTTCAAGAGGAATGTTTCAAAATAATGTACGTTGGCACTAGCAGTACTAAGTGAGTATAATGAAAAAAACATAATAATTTTTCACTTATCGAGTATGAATAGTTCGTAGTTAGCTCATAGCAATTTAAATCGTGAAGAGATTGTCATTTCTAGTTTCCTTTACAGTGCTTGTCACAACACCAGATGAATGACAGGGATTAGAGAGAGATGTCAGTGTCGTCTGTCTGTGGTCCGTCAGCACAACAAGGAAAAAAAAAGGTAAACAGGGATGCACGATAGGTACCTACTCCAGTTTGTTCAAAATTTTAACAAACTGAAGTATCGTGTACGCACGGCTACACGTCAAGCTATAAAAAACCAGTATAGGCTCGCCTTGACTTCTACGTAAAGCCTATACAGTGGGAGGTCAGTCTAAACTGGTTTTATATAGCTTTATGTGTGTAACCGTGTGTACACACGTGCACAGTTATTTTGGACTTTCGAATAAAGTCTTTTTGCGCATTTGAAGTTATCAGTAAGCGGTTTAGCAGAGGCTATTCGTACAATTCAAGGCCAGCCTTTACTGGTTTTGTATAGCCGTGTTTATACAGCTGCCGCGCAATTTATAAACGCAGTAAAAACCACGTTCTTAAGTTGTACTTACTGCGTTTATAAATTATGTGGCAGACCTCTCTCTTCATACAGTAAGAAGCCAAACTTGATTTGTATAACTTTATGTGTACCTACCCGTGCGTACATATTAATACAAAGACAATAACATTTTTAGCCGTTTATTTACGAATATGATCTTCTTCTTCTTCTTAGTCGGGCACTCTTGACAGAGTGGTCGTGGCTGTCGATGGACAGGGTTGCGTCCCGGAATCACCGCTGGCTTCAAGGGCTGAATATGATCACGTTGCTGAAAATACTTTTCTCTAGTCTGGTCACAGGAATTCACAGGATTTCGTAATCACTTCACTAACCTGTGGATTTATAAGACAGCATCGTATTGGCACAAAAGCCTTGAAGCCATACCAAAAAATTACAAAAAGAACATCGTATTTTTTTATCTGTGCAGTGTCCGTTCTGTCATTGTCTCGCAGCCATTTTATTTTCATTGGAATTTACTGTTTTGGATTTTAAGACGACGAAGTTGTGTCAGTTTTTGTGTTATAACGGCTGATTTATAACAAAAACGTGAAATTATTGATCACACCGACTTCGATACGAATAAGCACTAATACTAGCAATTGTGCATTAGTTTCTAAAGTCTGTAACATTATTTTGTTATGATTCGTTAAAATCCTTGGAATCTCGTTTATTGAAAGTACTTTGTTGAAACATGGAATCTCCAAGACAGTCAGATTCTGATACGGTTGAGTATTGGAAGAAACAAGCAAAGTATTATGAACAAAAGTAAGTATTTGTGACCAACATTATAGTATTACTCATGACAACTAGAAGAATGAATCATTACAGTATTGCTTTTTTATTTTAGGGTCATTGATATACAACAAGAACTAGATGAATATACTGAAAACTCGGCACAACTGGAAAAAGAATTGGAAGCTTCTTTAGTACAGGTTGAAAAACAAAACAGAGATCTGGAAAATCAAAATCAACGTCTAAAAAATGAAATTGAAAATTTAAGGGTAAATAATATTATAGATAACGTATTGTGGGCATGAGCTAGAGAATTAATAAATAAGATTACATTCGGCATCATATTATTGAAGTAGGATTATTTGTTGGAGGTCCTGAAAATGTTTATTATAAATTATACCAATCCCGGTTTCTGACACTAATTAACTTGTGATTTTATATTACAATTTATAGAGCAAATTGGAAAGAAGTCAGCATGAAACAAACGCCTTAGAAAATGAACTGCAAGCATTAAAAATAGATAAAGACAAACAAGGAGTTTACATCAGAGAGTTAGAGCAAAAAAATGATGATTTAGAGAGAGGCCAGAGGTAACAGATTACAAATTTCTTATCATACTTGAATCATGTTATATTATATTTACAAGGTATAGTTTCAGGAGTGATGGTAAGAACTACCATGGTTGTAGAAGTATAGATTTATATTTAAACATTTATCATCATCATCAACCCATTACATTGTCCCACTGCTAGGCACGGGTCTCCTCTCAGAATGAGAGGGATTAGGCTATAGTCCACCACGCTAGTATACTGCGGCTTGGCAGACTTCACATGCCATCAAGAAAACCTCGCAGGCATGCAGGTTTCCTCACGACGTTTTCCTTCACTGTTTAAGCATATGATAATTAATTATTATTACACACATGACTTCGAAAAGACAGAGGTGCATGCCCTGCATTCAAACTCGAGACCTTTGACTTGGCAGTCCAATGGTCATATCACAAGGCTATCTTAAAACTTAAACATTTATAGTTCTGCAGTATTTAGTGAAATAACCATAATATATCTAACCATAACTATATGTACTGTAAATACATGCGGAGGCCCCTAATTATTTTCTGAATAAAAGGTTTTTTTTTTCATCAAGACTGAAATGTATTGATGATATATATCATATTTATTCGATTCTATTTGCTTTTGTTATTTTTGATTGATTGATATTTTTCCATCCTTACAGTAACAGGCAGTACACACAGGCACAGTTTATTAATTTATACAGTAACAGGCTTACGGGCCCCTCTTGTGGAGGCCCCAGGGCATTAGCCCCCCTGAATCGTCCCTGTATATTTATCTGCCATTATATTTATGTTTACTGTGCTGTTTTTATAAAGTCAAGATAAAGTGCCCTAGAAATTTGTACTTAGGTCATTATACTTATCTTCAGTTTTTAACATTAAAGCTAAAATTGTTGAGATGTTTAAACTATTTTTGAACTAGTTTCGCTAATGAAGTTCTGTGGACATTTCAAAAATAATATTGAATTCCTATTGGGTCTGCATTAAAGACTTGAAAAATTTATAGTAATATCACATACTTAATATATGAGGGGCAATCCAGTACAATATATCCCTTTTGGTTGATACACCATACATACTTATGCAAAGTTGCCTTGAGAAATGAGTTCAGATAAACAACAATATATAAAGTCAAACACATATTTTCAGGGTTATATCAGAATCTGTGTCATACATAGAATCAATGCTTAATCAAGCATATGAACGGAATGCTGTTCTAGAAAGTGAGGTGGATGAAATTGAGAATTTGAGGGTCAGGTTGCAAAGAGCAACAGATGAAGCCAGAGGTAAGTCGTTTTAATTATTTATTTATATAAATTACTAGCCTACAGTGTTTATAAGTAAAAAGTAATGTATTATGTCTAGCTTACAATAAGTTCTTATATAGAAAAAAAAGAGACGCCCAGATGGTTAATAAAAACATTCTAATTTAATTTTAAGTACTTAACCTCTCCCACGATTAGAATGCAAACTATGCAAAAATGTGCAGTATGCAGGTGCATATAATTATGACTATTATTGCCATCCTTTTCGTTTCCCTACAATTTTTGCAAATTAGAGCAGGAAAAGTATAGTTTTACGAATTTCCACGATAAAAACAATCACAAATTTTTTTGCACATGTGGTGTGCAAACTGCATTTGCCGGGTTAATGACATTTCTTCTTGAATGTATCTCTAGATTATGTTAGCATTTGCATGCACGTCAAAGTTATAACACCCGTCGTTTTGCATTGGGGGTTGAAAATAGTGTTTTCCAGCAAATAAATACATTTCTATTTTTAGATCTGAAGCAAGAACTAAAAGTAATGGAAAAGGTTCCAAAACCAAAAAAAGGAGATGACAGTACAATTGAGAATTCATTAATCAATGGACATATTCCAAACCCATCCCGAACTCAAGTTGAGATAGAAACACAAACTTCTCTGATGTCACCACTGAAACGTAAGTGAAAACTATTATAAGTCCAATTTGAGTTTATTTAAAAAAAATTATTATACTTGTTTTAGTGTACTGATCAGTATACCCACATAATGGCTGGTATTGCCACCACTAAATTATAGAGAAAAATAGCAAACTAAGTTACTTCATTTAGTATTTCTCACTGATGCGATTTTTTACATAATGAAACATCAATGCATAGTTTTAAGTCTAAATTTACAATGTTTTTTTGATTGAAGGTGAAATAAATGGCAACGCAATGACTCCATCGTCCCGGGTTACGGCCATAAATATAGTTGGTGATCTGCTACGTAAAGTGGGGGTGAGTCAACTAGATGTTCTTTTAATATTCAAAGCCGTATTAGTCTTACTTGTAGTACTAGTCACATTAGAATGCACTAGATAGTTGGGAATAGCTAAGGTAAATTATTTATTGTATTTAATATTTATTTATTTATTATTTTATTCATAGTATGTACTTATATTATTTTTTAATTTATGCTGTAGAAACAAATGCTTCCATTTTATAATACAAATATTTTTATGTATACAGTTAAATCTTTGAGATGTAAGTATGGATTCAGAATAAAAATGTTGTATTACCGTATATTATTTATTTTTACATTAATTGTAAATAAAATTATTTAAGGCGGACGTTCTCGCTTTGGGCGCGAAATAAATTATTTTTAAAAACTGAAAACTGTACCTCTATAACAAATTCTAGGGTCATCATGGTAGTCTGTAGGAAGTCTGAAAACAATCATCTTTAACTATACTAATATTATATAGCTCAAGAGTTTGTTTGTTTGTTTGCTTGAACGCTCTAATCTCAGGAACTACGGGTCCGATTTGAAAAATTCTTTCAGTGTTAGATAGCCCATTTATCGAGGAAGGCTATAGGCTATATATCATCACACTAAGACCAATAGGAGCGGAGCATAAATGAAAAATGTTGCAAAAACGGGAAAATTTAAATGCAGAAAAGCCGAGAAACCATGCGGGCGAAGCCGTGGGCGCAATATATTATATATTCATAATTGAGTACAAAAATGTTTACATTGTTAATTTTGACAGAATCTTCAATTTACACATACATATAAGTATGTATGTGTAAAATACAATAACAATTTTTACAAACCAATAGTATAAAATTTAACAATAGCTAACAAGCAGTTAGTTCAGTACGAGGGGTGAACAAGAACACTTGCAATGTATGACCCACAGTGATAGTAAGCTTTTAAAAAAAAACAAGAATTTGGCGCCCCAACGCGAGACGATCCGCCTTACCTGTAACAATGTACCACTTTTAGTCGTTTTTATTACATGCATTGTCATTTATTGTTATTACATCAACTTTAACCGACACGACGGGTCCAACCTGCCAAGTGACAGAAATTGATAAACGCGTTTAAAACGTTTGTTTATTTTCACATAATAATATCATCAAATAATAATACCGGAAAAAATATCTTTTTAACGTCTCCCACGATTAGAATGCAACCTATGCAAAAATGTGCAGTATGCAGGTGCATATATGACTATTATTGCCATCCTTTTCGTTTCCCTACAATTTTTGCAAATTAGAGCAGGAAAAATATAGTTTTACGAATTTCCATGATAAAAAAAATGGCAAATTTTTTTGCACACTTGTGGGGTGTACAAACTACATTTGCGTTTTTTATTGATTTAGATATATTTTTCTCAATGTTTATAACAAAAATATAATAATAAAAAAATAGTTTTTTTTACAATAAGTTCTGTTTTTAGAAAGACTAATATTAAGTCAGTGTCTACAAACCGCTATGCAACCTTTTTTTTTTTCTTCAAAATATTCCTTATTTAATGGCCACGATATTTAACATTTGCCTTTTAAGGAAAAGGCATAAGATAAGATAATAAGAGCATAAGTGTAAGGACACTTATGCTCTTATTATGTTGGATCGGATCAGACACATTGGTACAAATCAACAAACAATATTGTGTGTTGTTAAAATTACTGCAATAATTGACAATGCTAAGAATGTAGTAGCAGTAACCCATTCGTCAGAATAGATATATTATATGGCCTTTGATTTTGTATTTGCATGGTCGTGTTGTGTAGTATGCATGAAATTTATTGCTTACAGCTTGAAAGGTTTCTTTGCCGTGATTGTGGTAAGGTTAAATGCTCCTGTGACACGCCTCCAGCTGCTTCTCAAGTTAACACGCCGAGCGACTCCAGTGAAAACACAGAGAGTGGATTGAATGACAGTGAATTAGATAAGTGTGATTCTGTAGAGTACAGAAACGAAAAAGTATACGTACGCCCACAGTCTGGATCTGAGCAGGATCCCATAGGGAAAAGAGCAAATTTAACCCAACGCACATCAGAACAACCTTTTGTACGATCAGCACACCCTGAAAATGGAAAGTTAAGAAGATCATTTGCAGTGCGATCTCGGGAAGGTTTAGAAAACCTTTTAAATTTTGCATCCATCAGAAAAGATCAGGCAAAAACAAAACCATTCCAAAACTGACATGTACAATTTCTAGTCTTTTTTTATTATTAAAAAGGATATTGTCTAATTTTAATATTTCGTAGCTAGCTTTACTAGAAATAAAAATAGTGTTTTAGTTTTCTTGTTTTTATTGTAGGTACAACAAATATGTATAACTCACAGCCATAGTTAATCGTAAGAATTCTAATAGCATAAGTGAAATCATCCAGTTAATAATTTTGACAATATTTTATTTTTGCACCGGGCTCAAATTATTGCTGCCACACAATAGATCTGTAGTATATTGCACTTAACTTTATTTGTCCCATCCCCTTTATTACAAAAGAAGGTTTAAGCTTAGTCATAGCTAAGCTGACTACAAAACACTTTAAAACCTGTTTTTTCATATCCTTACACCATCTTTAGTAATAAGGGGCTTATCGTTAGCTTCTCACATGCATCATTTGTATACTTGGTCAAAAAATTGTTTCTTGAACTGTGTGTTGAATTTTAGTTGTTAGTACATTTATTTTTGGTTTACAAGACTAATATGAACATTTAAAGTTGCTGTGGCAAGTTAAGAACAAAATTGACAAAAACCTTTTATTGGCCAATTATACATTCTGTAGTTTGCTTGAAATAATAGGTGTTGGTTATCACCGCACATGTTTCCTGCTACTTACTAATATTAACATCATCATTTATCGTGTACTTTTCTTCATTGTAGGCTTTGGAATCAAAGTTAGCGTCGTGTCGCGGTACAGTTAGACCTAAAGAGCATTCACCCAATTCTGCTTCGGATGTCAATAAGGACTACAGGTGTGTACTCAAGAACTAGAAACGTCCCTCATATCATCGTCACACATCTGTATCGTAAAGGGCCTTTGCAGCGTTTAGCTTTTATCATAGTGTGATACTATATCAAGCGAATCTTTTTAAACATCGCTTCAAGTTAATCTTGCTGATCATAAAGAATAAAACTCGAGTACTGTGATTTTAATCACATTTTTCCTAATTTTACTAATATCTGTGATGATAATGAAATAGTTAAGGATTGGTATATCTTTGTGAAGGGTTTTGGCCTACCCACCGGAGAACTAGCTAGCACTGCGTGAATTAAATACCACACATCTTAGATTTACTAGCTTCACGCAATAAGTGATGTTTCTATCTATACTATAGGTACATAAAACAAAACAAGGCGTCCATCTTTATAAAATCTAACTATGCAGTTCAAACTTCCATAGTTTGCGGTAATACGCGATGACGATCTATGTTTGGACTCCCGATATAAATAATTGTTACATTCATTTATATAATATATCACTTAAGTGCACGTCTTCTCGGTGTAAGAGTTAGGTACTATTGGACTCACTTTTATGTTAAAACAATAATAAAATTCTTTAGTCTATTGGTGGACTAAAATATTTTCGAAAGATATTTTATGTAAATAGTAGATAAAGAGGTAATGTATGAAATTGTTAAAATAAATAATAAAATTTATCAACAGAATTCGCAATGACATGTATAAATAATTAATGTATATGTATGTATTTGTACTTGCATAATAGTCACATATTTATGTAAAAGCAATCAGATTTATGTATACATATATGTGACAATACATTAAAGATGGAAATATAATTATAGCAATAAAGGATTCACTTAGATTTCTCAAATAAATGTGCTGTATTATTGTAAAATAATAATATTGAAAGTTTTTAATTCTCGACAACACTTATCCACTGTTATATTATTATAATCAGGTGCTCAATACACAATTAGTTAAATTCTTGATACTGAGACAATGAATAGTAATCTTAAGAATAAGTATGGTTTCTAACAGATTTTGGTAACCTCCTAGATGTCGCATTAATAGTTTTGTGATTAACTGTTAGTTACTATTGGGCAATAATCGCATGAGCATATCATTATATCGTTTTTGGCATGCACTAATCATTTATTGTGTTAATTGTTCTTCGTTCCCACTGTAATAATATCATAACTACTCCGCTTCGTAACATTCGTATGTTGTCATTTAAAAAAAATATTAATCTGCTTTCCCTTGATTTTATTTGTCGCGAGTAACCAAATTTGTATAAAACAATTTTATTATACAACAATGTTACGAATGAGTCTTGTCTTGCCTTATATGCACGTTATTAGTGAGAGGCACTAATAAAATCTTAATTATAATTAGGTTATATTACACTAGTGATTATCATTATAATAACAAGAGGAAAACTGAAATGAAAACTGATTTAATACTTATTTACATAGCCCAAACAAAAATAGTATAAGAAATAATATAATAACTCGCAATGTAACATAACAATTTGTGTGACGTCTATGATGAAACTTAAATATGTATTTAAAATTGTTCTGGTAAATATCTACACACCTAGTTGGTCAAAACAATGGTTTGTTATTTGCGTAATATTACTCAAATGTATTTGCCCAGTTTGCTGCAAATAGTTTTAAGTATCTAGCATTTATACGTTCACGCGTGTGGTGACCAAACAACTTTTATTTTTTACGCAATATGAAATATCGAACGATAATAAAGTAAGTTTAAACATATTATTTTTTATTATTTAGC
Organism: Subacronicta megacephala; assembly: GCA_958496365.1. Lineage (NCBI taxonomy): Eukaryota > Metazoa > Arthropoda > Insecta > Lepidoptera > Noctuidae > Subacronicta > Subacronicta megacephala. Next base: position 8,001,660 of record OY292521.1, read on the forward strand.
CCAAAATTTAGTTCAGTCTCAGAATGTCCCTTGGTTTCAAATAGTCCATTTCCCAAAATGTCCCCTCCCCATAATGTCCATTCCCCGAATCCCAAAATGTCCCTTTCCTTCGACAGCTTCGCGTTTAAAATGGGAATATTTAAATAACATAATCCACGTAGTTAATCAACTTTTAATCCCATTACTTATAAACTAACTTTACTGTTAATATTTTTGTCAGCACGGCCACTAAAGGGGAAAGGCCTCCCTTCCTTCCCTCATAGTTCAAACCTACTATAGCCCAATTTCTTAAAAAAAAGGGGGGGGGGGTTCAGTTTGTCCCTCGTTAACATTATTGTGTAATGTGTGCTTATTTTTTGGACAATTCAAGTTTTTTATACCCAGGTGGTTGCGCACAACTAATCTAGCCTCTGACCAATCTGGGTTTTATGTATCCAATTCATCCCCCCACCGACGACAACCTCGTCGTCGCCTTGCAGAAGGTGCCTTTTAGACTGCCTAAGTGCTAATCTGACAATAAGCATATGGCCAGCCCATGTCCGACTTGAGTTAGTCAGTTTTCTATGCATTGTCAGTGATCGTTTAAGTCCAAGAATACAAAGCTCCAATGTTCTCTGGTGGAAAACATAGTTTGAACTTTTAATTTTGTATCCTTAAAATAAGACATATATAAAATAATACAGTTCTTAAACTATTTGCTTCCCCACAAGCACATTTGATAGAAGATTGGTCCATTCCACTTTATTTGGTACTTCAACTGGAGGCCGAAATATCTTTACCAGTTCTGGGATAGATTTACTCAATAATTTAATTCTGAGGATAAGAGGTGCATTCTCTTCTTGATTTACCACTTCTATCAGAATATTACCTACAACAAGAAATTGTTTCAAGGCACAAGTTCTCTAACGAAATAATAAATATTTTAAGTTATAATTTATGACCCCACTTACCAGTTACTTTAGGTGAATGTGATATCCACAGGGACACTACATATAGAGGAAGTGTTTGTACCATGTAGATCAATTTAGCTAATAAATACTGGACTGCTAAAGATAATACTCTGAACTGAAAAACAGCAAAATCATTTTTTTTTATAAGTTGAATGAAGAATGGTAAAAATATATTTTTTTAAAAGAAAGCAAACTTTGTTGTTTCAAGGTCACAATGATGATGAGCATAAAGCCTTTGGTAGGTAACATTCTTTGATTTAGAAAATTATACGTTGCATAATTTTTGGTGTGTAGGTATACTCTTATCTCTATCTAACATTTCGCTTTTTAATAGTGCACTTCTTCGTGTCGAAGGTACATTTTTTTTTTATCTTTGCCCAAAACTTAGCCACCTCTAAAGCATTGTCAGTGGCAGCGCAGAGGTCGTCTATACTACAAGTTTTAGGGCATAGAGGATAGGATCGGAGGTGAGCCATAGATAGCGACACAACTCCACATCCGCACCTTGTAACCTTTTTGTCGAGATAACCCCATTTCACTAAATTCGAGTTTACACCTTAGTGATTTCCAGGTGGGCCAAGGAAGGTAAGACCCTGCGGGGAGATGCTCACATGGTGGTAGGTAGTGAGTAGGTGGGCCGGGCATCCTAGTAGGGCCTAAAGCACACCCTGTATCTGAAATGGTTTTATGGAATAGTTCCGTGTGAAAGATCCATTCCATATTAGCATGCATCATATAGTGACATAATGCGTAGCATTACATCATCGCATCCTTACAGAATCGCCTACGCTCACATCACATCACATCACATCACTACCATCATGTCTGTATTTCCCGAAGGGTTAGCCAGAGGTGCACAAATGTACACACGGGTACAGGTCAACCTATAAAAATCCAGTTTAAAACTGATCTCGCTTTATATAGGCTTCCAATACAAAAAGAGGGCAGCGAAAAATGATTTTGTATAGCTTGATGTATTGTGTAGCCGTGCGTACACTCACACTCACGTCCCATGTAATCGGGAGCGAGCCTATTGCCATTAACGGGGCACAAATCCAGACTCCGAGTTGCTGATCTCAAGGAAAAACTCAAAAATGCTCGACCTGGGAATCGAACCCAGGATCTCTAGCATAGCAGTCGCGGGAACACTTGACTAACGAGACAGTCCAGAAAGAAGGTCAACAGGGTCATAATAATTTCTCAAGAATGTAATAACTGCAAAATAATTTACCACTGTAAATACTATGTAGTAGAGTGTTGTTGTAGGCAATAGCAATAACAACACTGTAAAAGCTACAGTTCCTACAAATAGCTCTTGGTTTGTATATTCACATGAGTCAATACCGCCTCGTAATGGATTATATTTTCTTCCAACAAATAACCTTAGTAATGCTATTAGTCCAGATATTTGAATATTAAATAGCCTGAAACAAAAAGTGAGATAGGTAAAAAGACAATTTCACATTGTAGGATATGAATGTGTTATGGTACCATAACATACATTAAATAAGTATTAATATCAAAGTTATGAAAACCTATAATATAGTTATAATACCTGGCTGCATACACATATATGCAATAGGAATGAAATGTTGCGATACATATCAGATCAGAAATAATGGCTGTTTGAATTGTAAATCCTAAATATCCTATGTAGTGACAAATATGGAGTATGAAATCCAGCTTTTCCCCTGATACATCTGAAATTTAAATTATCATTGTTTTAATTGAAGCAATTTTTATACTATAAAACATTGTAATAATGTTTAGATAATTTTACCCAAAAACAGCCACCATAGTTGCACATGATATGAAAAGTATTTTCCTAACATTTTATTGAATGCATTATTGAGTTTCAATCCAACTGGAGCACCCATTAGCCATTTCAGAAGGGAGTAAAGTGAATTAATTAATTTCTGTAATAGAAAATCCATATGAGGCATTTGATCCTTTTTGTAGTTCATATTAAGCTTCACCAAAGTTCTTGTTGTTTGCTGTCATGGTGTTAGAGCCGGATTCTCAAATGGGCTAAAAGGATTGCACCATTTAAATACAATTATGACTAGGGAACTGTATTTTTATTATATAAGTAGTAGTAAGATTCTAAAAAAAAAAATTCCGACACTGATACTGGTCGATAGCATTTTGGTTTACTGAATCGCCAGAAGTTATAAGAGTGTAGGCCATTAAGGTAAGTGGGTAAGTGTTACCTCTAGAACTCCCATGAGAATTATGCTGATTTCTTTTTTATCCTGCGATAGTAATTGTAATGCAATGTATCCAATCAGGATATCCATTACAATAGCTGATACCAAATTACCTTGCTTAACTGATACCTTGAAAAATAACACACAGGAGTAAGAATAATAGAATAGTAAAAGATGATACCTTCAAAATTTTAATATTAAGAGCAAATTCTTATTGGAACTATGAATATTAATATGGTAAATGCCTTCCCATATTTTTAAGCTAGTTATTTATAGAAAGGTTTGATTTAGGATCAATAAATGGGAACAGGCTAGTTATATTTGACTCCTTAATTCAATGACACCCATACCTATCTCATGAGACCAAAACAAAACATTTGGCATTATGTCTATGATGGATGAATATGGATTTGAAGGGTTTTGATACCTCAATATGAAGGGCGCCCAATTGATGAATTATTTTAACTTACTTTTTTGTCTTGTTTTATGGTTGAAACCAGCCATTTTAATAATCTCCAATAATTATAGATATGTTGCAAGAACATAGAGGAAGCCAGCCACTGTGAATTCTTTGTATTAAGGTAAATATCATCATTTTTAACTGATTGTCCATACTCTTGATGAATCAAGTAAACTAATTTTGTAAAATAGGTATGATTTGTATCACATATTGCTTGAGAGTATTTAATATTGTCATAGTCATAAAGCATAAGAATACAACTACTTGAAGTGCTGATCAGATTTCCATTTATTATCAACTTATTGATATTTAACGCTGAGTTTTGATCTAAGATAAGAAAATTCAAAGATTTACTCAACACTTTATTCGGCAAATAATTCCCACAGAATCCGTATATTTCATTTTCTCGTTGTTGTTTTTCTGACCACAGTTTACTATTTGTTGAATATTTTGTAATATGAATTGTAAGAGCAGTATCGCCTTCAGACACACTAACATAACCTTTTAGGTAAATTTCCTTTGTTTGTGGAAATATAGGAAGTAATATTCTTACAGTACTATGCATTGTCTACGTATAAAATGTAAACTTTCTTTTACAAGTTATTGTACTCAGTAGTAATTTGAAAACAAAAACACTGATTGCTATGGTAATTTAAATAATAAAGTGTATGTCAATAATAAGTCAATAACAAACAATGACATGACATTATTGACATATGTAATTATGTATTAGAAAATGTCATTGTCAATTTATATGTCAACCAGGCACAGATCACAAATCCTAACATTAGCATAACGTTTTTTCTCAGACTAATAATCCTATAGACGGAGCCTAGAAAGCTGCGTACCCATTTTTTGTTAGTGTGCGATTCTAGAGTAGTGTTAGTGTGCGTGACTAGGGAAGGGTCGACGCTTTAAAGCATATCGATAGAATCTGTAGTACATCGACTATTTGTGCAAAATGAGCGCTTGTTAATAAAAAAGATGCACACATAAATAATAATTAAAATATATAATTATTATGGTATGAGGTTAAATTAGAGAGTAGCACGTAGTACCGAGTAGACCGTGATGGATGGCACAAACTTAGTGAGGCCTATTATACCCAGCAGTGGTTAAAGTCAGGCTGTGGATGATAATAATGATAAGGTTAAATTAAAGTAACAATTTATTTATTAGTCTTTTAATTTCCCTTAGACGTCTCACAGCCACCAGCCGAGATTTTAACAAAGATGTCATAATTTTCACTGCTCGCCTGGGTGTTGTAGGAATGTCGTCTGGTACGACACCAGTCTCGTTCATTCTCCTCCGACTTCTAGGTGTGATTTGCGTTTCATTAATTGACCCTGCTTTTCTCTTCTTTGCTACCTAAGAAAAGATACATAATGTATGAATATTAGTTTATAAAATTATATCTCGAACGATTTTCATCAAACATAGCTAAGAACACTCCCGACTAAATCAAATAAAAACCTTCTAAATGAAAAAAATCTGTTCGGGAGCTACGATGCGACAGACAGACACACACACACACACACGTCAAACTAACACCCCGTCGTTTTTGCGTCGGGGGTTAAAAACAAAGTACGTTGAACATATATTTTTTACTAGCTTTCCGCTCGCGGCTTTATTCATCATACTAAGACTTGAAAGTTAAACGAAAACGAGGTAGTATTTTATAACACTACCTGGTAATATCCCGGAAATCCTTCGAATATAGTTGGAATTGTATCAGACTTAGTTTTTTTACAGATAAACCCGGTATAAAACAGGAACTTTCAAAGTGAAATGAAATGAAATGAAATGAAATGAAATGAAATGATGAAATGAAATGAAATGAAATGAAATGACACATTTTTATCGTCAACGTAGTCCTTGATTTTGTAATATGCTTTCTTAACAAGGACCGATTTAACATATTTTTTTAATTTCTTACCGTATGATTGATGATATTCTTACCATACATTTATGTATTATAACCGAAAATTTGAGAAAAACCAAGAAAAATTGAATTTTGCGCCCAACCCCGACGCTTTAGCCTTAAGACAGAATTCCTTTTTAATAATTTCCTTACTTTGTTAGGGGCTTGCTACGCAACGAAAATCGGCCCTAAACGTTTATTTAGGTGTCCCGTAACGCTTAGTAAAAACGAAATTCTCGATATGAGACACGTATTCCATTTAAGTGATTCTTAAAATTTAGGAGACGTTGGCGAAAATGGGCATTAGTCTGATGTAAATACTATACCTATAAAAAAAAATATAAAATGACATTGTTCTAAAGCTACAACAAAATATTATTAAAAAAAAACAACATCCGCCGCCATTTTGGTTTCGTAACTTGATTGATTTGTTGGCTTTGGCTTGTAGACACGGCTGGGAATAAAGAGAAATATAACAAAGTTTTAAAACAACTGTTGTTAAATTTTATCTGGCGTGTCGTTTATGCATTAATTATTTGTTAAGATCTGTTTGTTGTTTGTTGCGAATACCATCATTGATTCAATATGTCAGCACACGAGCAAATGAGGGCAATGTTGGACCAACTAATGGGCACCGCTCGCAATGGTAATTTTCGTTTATTATTTACGAAACTCTGTCAATGGTCCTGGCGATTCTCTATTCGTCAATATGTTCCGTAATTTAAATTCTTTTATATAAATACTCATTGGTTGATCGGTTGATTTAGCCTTCACTTAATTATTTTTTCAGGTGAATCAGACAGACATGGGGTTAAATTTTATGATGATGCAGTGTGCAAATCGTTTTTATTACAATGTTGTCCTCATGAAATTTTGTCCTCCACGGTAAGATATTTTGTTGAATATATTTTGGGTAGAATTCTGAGCTTTCATTAAAATGTTTAAGGCAACTATCTGTCCAAGGTTTTAGATTTATTAACTTTTATTGTATTATTAATTACTAATAAGAGTTGTAAAACTATTTATTGTTCTGAAGTGTTAATGAAACCTCAAGAATTATAATGGGAATTACAGTGCTTTGTGGTTCACATACATTGAGATATGAATAAATTGAATTATTACAATAATATGTATATGTAATTTATTTGCTACAATAGTTCTAATCTCAATATATGTGTTTTGATATTCATTCTCACATCTCTTGCCGTATGTAGTGTCGCTGAAGAATTATAATATATCGGAGTGGCATTAACTGTGGTGAAATATGCTTTTCAGAAAATGCCCAACACTAGTCTTTATTGCTCATCACAATACTTAACAGATGAGGGATAGATTGTATGAGTTAGGCTGTTCTGTAAGTACCAAGATGTACGTATAAAAACATTTATAGTTAGCTGATTGTATTATTACTGCTAAGCAGTATTTAATTTAATAAGGCTCATGAAATAATTAAATTTTCCAACGGTTACTAATGCTGCTTTGGTGAGTACATGAGGAAATTTTAGGAACGTGAAAAACATAAGCCTGGGTGAGAGAAATTTGGTGTCATTCATTAACTACATTGGGTACGTACTGTGCTGTTTAAATGGCTAGCATATCCAATAAACTTATGCATGTAATCAGCAAGGAAAAACTTCAAACTTTAAAGTTAACTTAAAATTTTAGTTAATGGTACTCAATTTTGAAAAATATGTTTTTATTAACTATCAAAAGTAAACAATACAAATTTTATGCCTGAATATAATATAAATGTATAGCATATAAATAATGTATTGTTCTATTCCTGTTTGCATTGTAAAATGTAAAAAAAAAAATTTAATACTTTTACAAAGTGACAGAAACACTACACATTATTTTCAATATTAAAATTATTATTTACAATAATATTCAGTTGATCTTATCTTAAAATATTGAAAATAGCGAAAACAAATGTTCCTTAAAATAAAACATTTGATTTTAATTGTTTGGTACATTTAGTAAAGATTGTCTGTGACTTAATTTTTGTTCTGTTCTCTCTAAATATATCTTTGGTCTAGTTAGGATATTCAGGAGGGTGTTTCCTCTAACATTTGTAAGTATTTATGATAAATTACATCATCCTGTGCGTGAACCTGGGCAGTGTGAGCTGTGGTGATGTAGTATGTATTTCTTTAAAATATTTTTATGAGAAATTTTTGTGTATTGAGAATATTATTTTAATAAAATACTATTTGTGTTTGTTAGGATAATATTACAAATTGTATTACTAAACATTAAAAAATATATATAATTTAGTAAATCACAAATGTCTCACCTGAATGTTATACAGTCTGCTTTAGGGCACTTAGTATTTATGTGGTTTTAATTTTTATTACAGCGTATGGATTTAGGTGAGTGTCCAAAAATACATGATCTGGCCCTCCGTGCGGATTATGAATTAGCTTCAAAAACCAAAGACTATTTCTATGACATTGATGTAAGTATAGCATTTTTTTTTTGTCTTTTGTCACCAGTTACATTACATAATATTTTTATAATTGATATTTAGCAATTTTGTGAAATACTTAAAATAATACTAATAAAGTAATACTTAAAATAATGGTTAAAATAAGTGAATATGTAATAATTTTAACAAAATAATAATTAAGGTTTACATAACATTGGTAATATTAGAAATTAAAAATTAAATAACATTTTTGATTTATGATGCATAGGCAACAGAACATTTAGAGGCATTTATAGCTGACTGTGATCGCCGCACTACAGCGGCTAAACAGCGTCTTGCCGAAACTCAAGAAGAACTTTCTGCTGAAGTTACTGAGAAAGCTAATGCTGTCCATGAGTTGGCTGAACAGATTGGTCAGAAACTAGCTCGCGCCGAAGCTCTTGGAGAGGAAGGCATGGTTGAGGAGAGTGTTAAATTAATGGGAGAGGTAGGAAATTAAAAATTATTATGTAGTGCTTAAATACTTTTAATTATTTTCGAAAGACAAGTCCCTACTCTTATTCAAACTACATTACAGATTGATGAACTACGCAAAAAAAAGGCTGTTGCTGAACAGGAATATCGTAATTCCATGCCTGCTTCATCTTATCAACAACAAAAATTACGTGTTTGTGAAGTGTGTTCTGCATATCTTGGTATACATGACAATGATAGACGGTTAGCTGACCACTTTGGAGGGAAACTTCATCTTGGATTTATCAGCATTCGAGAGAAATTAGCAGAATTGAAGGTATACACTGTTTATTGTAAAAAGTGCGTTTGTGCTTATTTACGATGTCCTTATTATTAGTTCTAATTATAATTTCATTAAAATCTCATTTTGTGTTCTTTTAGAAAACTGTAGAAAAACGTCGAGAAGAGCGTGGTGCTTCAGAACGTGAGCGTACTGGTGGTCGACGTCACTACGTTGGTGGTCGCGAGTTGGATCGCCGTGCTCGACGTCACCGCGAGTCCGCGAGGGACCGCGATCGTAACAAGGAGTCTGATCGTAACAAGGAGTCTGATCGTAACAAGGAGTCTGATCGCGACCGTGACCGTAAGGATAGAGATCGAAGGGAGGGCGACCGCGAACGAGAACGCGAGCGGACCGAGAGGAGGTGAAGTATTTATTATATACATTTCAAGTGTCTGACTTTTTAAGGGCTGTGTTTTCAGATATAATTATCGTATCAGAAGAAATATAAGATAATGCTTGGTTTAACTGACAATCTTTCTGAGGCATTTAAGTATTGGTTATGGAGCTGACCTTCGTAGTATTTCAACGGATTTGGTAGCTATATAAAAAAAACCTTTTATTTAGCATTCTATTATTTGATACATTACCCAACATTGACAACTTAAGTGGGTATTCTATTGTGTCGTCACTAAAAACGAATAGTACAGTGGGTTATAGCTGTTACCTGACCCACTTAGACGCCGCCGGCCCATCTAGGGTGGGTCAGGTAACAGCTATAACTACTACATGTGCCTAATGTCCACTCTCTGCCACTCGTCAACTTTATATTCACCACCACTCTCCACCTTTGTCGTCACTTAAACAATAGATAACATCATAAGTATATGTGGACATAAAGGCAACCCTACCTGCATAAGTACACATTTGCGAGTGGTACAGACGTCGGCGTCGTAATGCTTATTGTATACTTTGTCCATTACGTGAACCGTTTTATTGACAATGCCTTAGAGCGTAGCTGTTCCAGATGACGTAAAAGTTAACTTTGAAATGCGTAACAAAATAAATATATTATCTACCTTATGTTATTCAATTATCTTAATTATGATTTCTTGCAGACATTATAATACCATAAATGTAACGGATAAAAAAAAAAGATTATTGTTAAGTGTATTAAATTTAGTTACATTATATGTCTAGTGATGCAATCAAATGTATTCGCTGCAATCATTTTGAACAATGACATTAAATCAGTATCGGAAAATGGCATCCACTCTAATATAAATAAAATATAAATTAAAAAATATTTTTGAAAAGAAATGGATGGAAAATGACTATTATACAAAAAATAATACAATCAGATGAATATTATATATATTTATTTATTATTGGTCGTCGTTGCACCATTTTCGATTCGACAACCAAACAATCGATCATCAATACTAGACAGTAATCAAAGTGTCAATAATCGGATCGATAATCGCATTATTGAGTTCCTGCAATCACTAGTTCCATCTGTCAAAAAGTGGTTTACCTGGTGGACAAGGTATAGTCAGTATCAGTCAGTTTTTATGTAGTGTCTTGGGTGTCACTAAGAGTTTTTCTTCTGACAGACGCAGTCGTTCACGCAGTAGAAGCAAGCGCGATGGATCCCGGGAGCGATCTCGCGGCCGTGACCGAGACCGTGAACGTGAGCGCGAATCTCGCCGGAGCCGCTCCCATCGCTCTTCCTCTAAAGAACGCAGACGAGACTAGCCATAATTTATAAACCTACAAACAAAAATAATTTATAATCCTCTCTCTCTCTCTCAAACAGTGTTGCTTGATGATATCTCACATTTTCTGTTACCTTTACAATCGAATTTTATCATGCATGCATTAATTTGGCAATTATAGTAATAAAGACTATGCTTAGTTTTGTCTGTTACTTGATAAACCAAGTTAATGGCTTCATAATTTCAATACATGTTTGAATTTAAAACTTGCATTTTCCTTGCTTCATATGCGTTTTCATCACCAATATTATTATAGCTGTGTGTATATTAAGTTTATTCGTGTTTTAGGATATTGCTTAATTTGTAAACATTGTTTTAGGTAAAAAAAAAAATTTGTTCTCACCGTGATGTATATTTCTAATTTTAATGAGGTATTTAATTGACTACTTTATTTTGTGTTAATAAAAAATATATTGCCGACTCGAGAGTAATGTAATGTCTATACCTGATACCACTGACTGACCGATGTTTGTATGTACATAAATAAAAAATATTACGAAGCAGTTCCAGTCTATTCTTTAACAAATGTTTTTAGGATTATATAAATACATCATAATGCATGTAGCAAGGAACTGACTAACGCGAGATCGTTCAGGCATTGGTGACATCAACAACACAACTTAGTTTTAGATTACCTACTTATGTGTAAGACTTGTTAGATTTTAATATAATATTATTTGAAATATAATACTTATATTGTCAGTATAGGTACAGTACCTAGTTATTATTTTGCTAGTTTTGTGATGGGATTTACTCATTTCAGAAGTTGTAGAAACAACAAGTTAGTATGTCAAGCAAAAAATACATCAAATTTTATTGAAAGCATGATGTAAAATTCAGTTGTGCTTTTCGTTTGTTAAAATTAAAATCATTATAATTACTAATGTGTTTTTCTTAATCAATCCAGTAGGTAGTAGTTAAAATGTAATTTTATAAAGTCAATAATCCTTCAAAACTTTAATGCGGAAAATACTTACATATATTCTGGATGCGTAAAAACATCGTGGGTAACATAACAACCATCACGCCTGTATTCCCCGAAGGGTTAGGCAGAGGTGTACTTAATGTACACCCACAGTTCGCCGGTATGTTTGGGTCCCATGTAATAGGGGGCGAGCCTATTGCCATTCACCGGGCACAAATCCAAACTCCGGGCTGCTACTAAGAATTTCATAGAAAAACTTAATAACACTGCTCGACCTGGGGATCGAACCCAAGACCTCTAGCGTAGCAGTCGCGATTGGGACCACTAGACCAACGAGGCAGTCGACGACGACATCGTGGGTAGTTTTTCAAAATTGGTCATAATTGACACAGTAGCCCCTAATGCAATTGAACTACCGTTTTAGCACATGGCAATAAGGATTATAACTGGCGGATAATCGAAAGTTTAAAACAACTGACCATAAAAAAATCTATATCCATTTTGCCTAGTCTAGTCCAGACACAACTATATGAGTTGGTAATTGGGTGAACAGGATTTAAAGTAAAATGTAAAAATAGTATTGAGAAAATTACAATTTATTTGTAGCATTTCATGCTCACTGTACCTACTTACATATTTAACATTTTGTTATCATTAGGTAATTAATGAAATACTATAGTTATATAGCTATTTATAAAAAAAGACCTAAGCTGTTAGAATGGAAAAATACATAAAATTTTATATTTTTAGGTAATTTCGATAACCGAAATGAGAAGACTTGGATACCAATAAAATTATTTTTATAATAAAATTATAAGAACGAGTTGTTTTTAGGTACTTAAGTGAATATAAAATAAACAATTCATATCCTCTAAATGCAGAACTACAAGAATTACTATCTTATGTGTCTTTTTGTGATTATTGAATAATAGTTATTATGAAGAGTTCTTCATTTAGGAACATGCGACTGTGAAAAATAATCGCATTCAAACTTAATAAAAATACAATATTATTAAATATTTATCTCTGGGATAAAACATGTATTTTTTTCAACTATACGTCTCATATTATTTTTAAAAAATTGTTTGTTTCTAATTGATAAACTCTCAAACTACGGAACCGATTTTAATGATTCTTTCACCATTAGTAAGGTGCATTAGTCCCGATAAACTTATGCTTTATTTTCCCGCAAAAGAAATTTCATAGTAAGTATGTACAGGTACAACTACGAATAAATACTTGATAAAGGATTCTTATTTTATATTAGAAAACACCTTTGCTGCCTCGTTAGTCTAGTGGTCCCAATCGCGACTGCTACGCTAGGGGTCCTGGGTTCGATCCCCGGGTCGAGCAAAGTGTTATTGGGTTTTTCTATGAAATTCCCAGTAGCAGCTCGGAGTCTGGATTTGTGCGAGGTACAAGCACCATTATACACACTCAGTAAAATTTAACAACGATTTTCTTTGTAACTATAGATTACAATTATGAGATATTGTGCTAGACTTATTTGTACAATCTTTCGACATTCGAATAGATACTCTAGAAGGAAAGTGCTTTTGAATATGTATTGTGGACATATTTTTGCTCGTGACTGAACTCACTAGTACCTATTTAAATCATACCACAATTTTGCAATATACATATGAACATATTCAACTAGAACAACAATGTAGCCCTAATAAGTGAAGAGGCCCATGATAGATGTGTACTCATTATAGCAAATTAAGATCTAGGTACTCGTACAATTCCATTTCATATATTTAAAACCATAACATTTATGGTAATGTGAATCCGGGAGCGGAAAACAAATTAAAAAAAATAGCTTTTACACTCATGATTTAGAGTAATTTGGTTGTTTAAATATTTTGCATTTTGTCATCTTGCCATTGGCCCCTAAAAAAGTAAACAGATTTTCTGTTTATAGTTGTAAAGTACAATTTTGTACATTATTCAAATTTTACAAAAAATATAATTGACAACACAACACTGTAGATATGTAACACTTACGTGCAAGTCAGTTCTGCGGATGAAACAAAACGGTTTCAAACAGTTATTACAGGATCTATAACTATGAGTAAATAATGAGATCATAACAAAATTAATGTCAGTATAATCAAATGATTTGTGATATAATATTCCATCTATAAATAGCAAACGTGTAAAATAACGTGGTGTGACCGTATGATCGTGCTTTTTACACATCGTGCGTTTTAGGCTTAGGCATTAGGTATTTAGGAAGTGCCTAACGCCACTCTACCAGTTACTCTGTGAACTAAATTCTTATACTTTTTAAATAAGCTGTGTCCGGTTTGACATTAAAATAAATGTGTTTTACTATCTAGCACCTATTTTAAGAATGCCGCCATTGCAATATGCTTTCGGCTTTACATAAGAAATGAAACGGAAAGAAAATCTCATCAAGACATTCAAGATTTAGGATTGGATAACAATATACAAATTATAAGTCCAACTACAGATTTGGCACATGTTTTTAGATAAAGGTAGATATATAATAATTAAAAGTTATATAGAAAAACAGATGAAATCTCCTCTTGTAAGTTTACAGGCGACTGGCTAAAAGGTGTGAAACAGTACGACACTATTTTATATCTATTTACAAGTGCTAAGTAGATCATCAAAATATTTTTTATACTTACAAATATCCCTGTTTACATCAAGTTAACACACTAATGTACTATCTACGATTTGAAATCTACGGATAGAAATTGATAAACTTAGTAGACAAGATTCCTATGTTTAGAGCAAAATCTAATTATTTAACATAATATTCGAACCTATTCGAACTGTCACATATTTGAGTAATGAGAGTTGCGATTTGAACTCTACTAGTAATTATATATGTATGCGCAAATGTGGAAAAATCTGCCATATACCCTAGTTATCTATTTGTGATTGTTGCGCAGTTAATTACGTGATACAACTAAATGGCCACGTAGACTAGTACTGCATAAAAAAATAACTACGTTATCTAGAGTTTACTTAATTTTAATTTTGTGTAGTTTCAATTTGAAGCCCAGCATCTCTGACAGCACCCCCGACAACGCTGATAGTATTACTACCTTAGTGATGGTGTAGAGATAGTGATTGGCGCATAGAGCAGATATTTTAAATGGAGCATCCAATTCCTGAAACACAAAAATAAAAGTTTCGTCCAAGTAAGGAAAAGCGATAAAGCGATGCAGTTTTCATTGAAGGGTACAGAAAGACTGCCGCAAAAGTCTAGTTGTCCTAAGTGCGACTGCTACGCTAGAGGTCCTGTCGAGCAGTGTTATTGGGGTTTTCTATGAAATTCTGAGTAGCAGCTCGGAGTCTGGATTTGTGCCCAGTTAATGGTAATAGGCTCGCCCCCTATGTACATTAGCACACCTCTGCTGCACCTGTGCTCCGCTGGGTTTTTGGCTCCTAAGTCCGTTTCTAAAGAAAATCTCGGAATTTTAATTTTACCTTAAGCAAATCTGCGGCCAGTTTGAGCACATTGTTTGCGACGGTCAGTTGTTCCTTGCTCTCGGGCCTCTGTTCTATAGCCAGGTGCAGGTTTATCTGTTCGGTCAGTATCGCGGACAGGCACCCCCGGTACTTCTTGTTCACGTTACTGCCCAGCGTGCCCAGCCGAAGCAGGTACAGCCCGATGCAGAGACTCCACAGCAACACTTCCAGTAGCCATCCGCTTTCTAATGTCACCGAGTCCTGTGTATTATTACACTTTTATTAAACTTATTAATTTTCTGAACATGCTTTCTACAAAGGCATAGTTGACTGGTGTTAAATTTATTGGAAATAACAGGCCTATTGTAAAATAAAATTAAAAAGGTATACTGAAAAAATATATGTATAAAGCAACTAATAAAGTTCTAAACATAAGCGTTCAAAGATTTTGATAGTAATTACGAAGATGCTTTGTCCCTTTCCCGCAAGAGTTTTACTATAGAAATTGTAGGGCATATCGGATGAGTTGGTCTAGCGTGTGTAGGCGTTCAACGGTTCAATACAAATAGATTGTTATTGGATTATGTAGGAAATTTTCAAATGAAGCTAGGACTATGGAACTGAACTGAATGTGATATCCCAGTACTCATAAAATAATGACGTGAATATGACAAAAAACGTTAATTGGACACATTCATTCTTATTGTTAAGGACTTAAAGCCAAAAATTAAGCTACTGCCAATGTTTAGTCGTAAAAAATGGATGTTTTTTAAACCCAATAATAACCCGATGTTGGTTAAACACAATAATATGACTATTAGTTATATGTATATATACATATAAACTTACATGTGCATTCCATAAATGCATATAAAATATTTTACTTACTCTCAATAGGTGTGTGCTAACGCATCCGAGCAATACAACTATGAGCATGAATGCGGCTGACACAATGACCTCTACAGACCGCTGAGGACCGCGGCGCTAAAAAAGAAATTACAAGATGATACTTAAAAGAGGACTTACATACTAAAAAAGCGATTTATAGGTACTTGCTTGCGTTTTGCAAACTTATCCATCATTCCACAATTAAACATTTTATGACGGGGAGTGTGCGTTTTGTATAGAATGACCCTCCGCTTTGTTCAGGCGTTTGCATTAATGCACGAGTTAGCCAACAGATCCGGCCTTTGACTGCATTTCACTTTAAGTGTGTGTCTAAGCTACCAATTGGTTTGTATTTCGTCTATACACCTTGCGTATGAGGGTAAAGATATTGGAGGAGTGTGAAGTTTTGGATTAAAAGATTTCTTTTTACTTTATCTGTGACTAGATATGCGACCGCGGCTTTGGCCACGTAGACTATATGTTTCTTTTAATTTTTCGGGATAATATATAGCCTATGTCACTCAGGAATAATGTAGCTTTCTATTGGTGAAAGAATTTTTAAAGTCGGATCAGTAGATTCAGAGATTACCCTCACAACATCACAAACTTTACTTATTTATAATTAGTATAGATGCTATAGACTGCGTCACGCCGAACATCTTTTGCGTGGTTTATATATTACAATAAAATTTTGCTCATCATATCATCAATGCATCTCAGCAAAGTATTGTTAAGAGGAGTGTCCCTCGCGAACGCAACAATGTTGCACAGTTGTCGCTGTCTCTATCCCTCGCGATGCGAACGCGTGCCCGAGAGGAGAAACAACAATACATTTGCAACATTTTCACGCGTATTTCTTATGTTCCGAATTTTGGAGATTACTCCTATAATATTGTTAATACGTAAAAATCTTGTAAAAATATATTCACTATATTATCTGGGTTTCTTTCGAATCAGAATGTTTCTGTATTGATACATTGTCGAGAAATACTAGCATGAAGTTGGGCCGTTTTTCAACGAAAATTGCCAATCTTTGAGCTCCTGTAACTTTTTGACCGTATACTGAAATTAAATTTTATACTACAGGAACACGTATTTTAATGATAAGATTGTTACTGCAAAATTCCAAAGACTTTCATTTGTTAATATTCAAGATAAGACCAAACTACGTTTGTATGGAGCGCGGAGCGGATACTATCCTCTTAAGTTGAATAGGTTCTATTAAGGTGATCTTGTTAATGGTGGGGTCGCGGATTTATGACAACTAGCTCTGTGAACCCAGCAAAAAGTGGTGAGGCGAATCAACTTTGTGGTTTTAGTCCGATACTCCACAAGTCCATGAGAATTTCCACAAGTAAAAAAGTAATCTTTTTCAGAATCATATTAATATTATGATAATTATGTTTTAACCTCCGATCAAATAAAAAGTTAAGATGGAACTTTGCGAACAAAGCAGTAAGGCCGGCTAAAACTACGCCTAGCTACTACTAGCTATCGAAAGTTCGACTGACAAGATAAGGCGTAGTTTCGGTATACGTGTGTGCGTGGAATTGTGTTTGTATACAGCAAGGCGTAGTTTTAGCCGGCCTCACTTCTTTGTTCGCAAAGTTCCATCTTAACTTTTTATTTGATCTGAGGTTTTAACGAGGAATATACATTTGCAGCGTCGTCTTGCTGACGACAGAGGATAGAACAACTAGCGATCGAATACTTACTCGTAAATAAGATCTCGTAGAGAGCCATGTCTTGATATTCCGTACAGTGTTCAGTCTAAAGTGTGGCAGTTCGGACTTGCGAGCGCGTCTTGCAGACGTCAGATGCGAAAATAATTTCGCATATAGGAAGCGTTGTTTGAATGCCCGTTCCGCCACAGCCAGTAGGAAAAAAACTAGCGCGCCCAGCGCGAACCTTAGCATGCAAGACAGGAGGTTCGTTGCTACCGCCCTGGTAATAAAAAAATAATGATTAATGATATTTATTTCTTAGACACTTTACAAGTCAATGTAGATTTTATAATCACTGTACAATCAATAGATTTCATAATCATTTTTCTCTAATTAAATATGATTTAAACAGCTTCATTGACGAAGAGGTTACAAGCGCAGGGCCTGGATTATTTCATTCTGAGGTTGACCATGTTCTATTTATGGTATGTATTTCTATGTAACCCTTAGTAGTTGAGAACACAAATACAAATTCGATTTGATTAATGGCAATAGACTCGCCCCCTATTAACTGAGATATAAGTGCGTATACAACAGTCAACCTCTGCAGAACCCTTCGAGGAATACAGGCGTGATGGCGTTAGGAAGTCCTGTATATACTAACCACATATTATCACCAAAAGCACCAATGAAGACAGAGAATAGAGACCCCTTATAGTTGGCCAGTAGCGTCGGGAAATAAGTTATTACGGAGAGTGCCTGAAGCTCTTCCTCAGACCTGCTGTCCTGTTCTGCAGCCACCTGATTAAGAAAGAGTTACTTATTTGGTGTAGGGCAGTAGAAGCAGCTTGATTTATCTAAGGCAAGTCATCAAGGGCCTAAATCTAATTGTATCCAATTGTATTGGAATGGTCGATTAATGTCACAAAATGACATAAGAAATGACGGAACAATTTTGAAGACATTGAATAACAGTCACTTTTGCTATGATAGCAAGGTTGTTGAACCAAGGTAGGACTATAATTCGTAGTTTCTTAAATCCAGTATTGAGCCCGCCGGAGATTGTCAAAACATACGTGGTAACTCTAGTTAAGCGACTATTTTTATGACCTCGTGAACATGTTGACCATAAATAGAATGGATCAATAGCATTAACGAGTAAGATAATATTTTATTTCTGACTTAAAGAGTCAGAACATATTAGACAAAATAGGTAGACATAAATTATTGCAATTAAACTACGCGGCGCAAAAAGGCTAAGTGCCTTTTTTGGCATAATCCTAAATCTAAATCCTATACTACCTACCACTAATTTTGCACGTTATGTACCAAAAACTAAATGCTTATTCACAAAGATATGAATTTGGTAATGAAAGAAAATTTCTAGGGAAAGAAAAATTCGATCTCAGACAGGGGTTAAACTTGCATCTCTCTGGTTAAGTACAGCAGATGCTTTACCAACTAAGCTACCCAGACCAATTTCTCTTCGACACTTTTACGTCTTCAGGCGACGTCAATTTCATTAATTCATTATTAGAAAGGTTCATTAGAAAATTCATATCTTGTGAATATTTTGCAATATTTAATGCTTAAATATAATAAAAAATAAGTAGCTAAATGCTTATTTCTAAGAACTTCTTTATACCTGTGCGAAGCGTATGAGGGGTTTGACGAGTGCTACAGCGGCGGCCATGGCCAGGCCGGCCCACAGACAGCCGTCCGCGGCCATGGCTCGCTCGGCCCGGGCCACCACGTACCAGCTGATGTCCACCGCCGACAGCTCCGCGCGCAGCGTCGACCCGCGTTCCCACATCGTACATTTTACTACGGAATATAATATTTTCACTACACAATACTGAAAACCACAACACAATACTACTAAGAAACCTAAAACTAAGTATACCAGACACAGATATTAATTATAGTGTATTTTTCAAGCTCTTTAGGAATCTTTAAGTGGTTATGTGGGCCCTGGATATGTGATAAACCTCTTCCATTAATAATTACAATGAGGTTCCGAAACTAGAGTGGAAGTACCTCTGTTACAGGGAATTTTGAAACCTTGTTAACTCAGATTTGATTTCATAGATTTTTTCGTAGTTATTAGGTACCCATACTAGTGAAACAATTTAATAGTTTTAGACAACTTTGACATGTTTACGAACAGTCTAATATCTTTCTTACTGTGTTAGTACTATTAGTACTATCTAAGGGATAGCCTGCTTATTTGGGAAACGGGGTAAATGAAAAACCTCTGCAAGTGATAAAAATATCTTAGCATACAAGTTTCACTGTATATTGATTTTAATTGGAAAACACCGACACGAGTCTTATTTTAGTACATATAGCTGCACATAAGACTAAAAATCTAATATAAGGTGGCCTCAAATTGTATAGGTTTTCCGGATAACGAGAGATCAGCTTATATCTACTGGATGTAATGTGTTGTCCGGATAAATGATATTTATTTTTGTAAATATATTCTTCAAAGACACTTTTAGAAGCCAATATTACATCCTTTTTAAGCTAGATGGCACTGGCGTGTCCTATCTGACGACGTGCATAACAGTTTTCTTGTGAGTTCTTTTCAGTAGGCATGGTCATATCATTATCACTACCCCAATTCAAGTTAATGTGTACAATAGACGTACCTGTATCGCTAGTTGGGTCTAGAATAGCGAAAGGGTCCCAGGAACTGTCCGCAGTATACGGAAAGCCCACATCTGAATGCCCGCCCTCCGACTGAGAACCGTAACTGCTTTCTTCACCTGTTGGTATGTACAGCTTTTATTAGATACCTAATTTTTATGTAGTAAGTAAAATTATATACAACATGCTACGTTTTTCAGGTTTGCTTAATCTTTAATCAATTAGTGATAATTTGTTAAAATCTATAAGCATTTCCGACATAAAAAAGCAATACACATTACATACAATAATCGTATATATATATTTATGTAATCCGGTCTTTTTGTCACCTATCTATCAAAAAAATCGATCAATCGGTGCTCAAAATAAAGTCAATGTGGAATTAAAAACCTTTACAGAAATGAGTATGTAAAACAGTTGATGTTACCAAACAGAATTGATGCTTACTGTTAGTGGTTTGCCCAACCCAATCAGACATGGTATGGTGGGATGGTAGAGCGATGGATGGGGCGGACGCCGAACATTCCCCGTCCGATGACGATGACTGGTAATTGTCTAATTTCTATGGAAATTTATATCGAATTATTAATAATTATGCCAAAAATAAAAACAATTTCGATTAGTACGTACTCATTAAATATAATGAATATTAAATATGAACTTCTTCGTATTCCTGTCAAAATTATTTACTTGTCCCTAATATTTGCAATATGTCAATCCAGTAATTTTGAAATTTATACATCAACATGATGAAACTAATCGGAATAGAAACAAAGATTTCCTATTGAACATTTTTGAGATAGACAAAAAATGGCGAAAAGAACATATAAACGAGGTATTAGAAGCAATGTTAGTGACGACAATGTTACTGACATGCTATCACATTCCGAAACGGTTGATAGCTACCTTTATTCGCGTGCTGTAAATTCCTTCCATCAATCACCTAATGTTAAAAGATAGGATACGTTAATAAAGTGTTCATCATTAAAAAGTAGTGCATTTTAAAGTACCAGTTTCAAACAATTTCAATAGGAAGCATGCTTGTAAAGGTTTCAAACATTGTATAATTTACCTTATCTTTCTTTTTGTTAACATTAAACTCGTCGTCACTAGATTCTTGACCCCATGAACTTCGAAATCGGACGCCGATTCTTTTCCCTGTACTAGGGCTGCTTGTAGGAACAACACCATCAGAATCTGCATCTAATGATTTTTCATCATCGTCTTTCTTTAATATATTTGTTTTAACAAATACTTTGCTAGCCTCATTGTTTTTAGGGTCATCATTTTTGGTTTTAGCTTTAGGAGTTTCTGGTAATTGGTTAATTTGAGTATTATTGTCTACAGTAGTTACATTATTTTGTTCCTTAGAGGTTGTCGCTTCGTTTTTAACCAGATTTTCAGTCTCATTTTTAACTCTTTCACCTTCACTACCATTGGAATTGTATCCATTTAGGCTTTCGAAGCCATCGTCTCCATCGGCAAGTGCTCTGGCAATGTTTATTTGATGATTTTGTCGCACATTAAAAGATTCTAATTGTTTCTTTGTTAACAGATTACTTTTGTATCTGAATGATGTGCTAGGAGTAGCATCGTCTGGTGGTGGGGTGAAAGTCACTATTGGTGCGGTTAGATCAGGTTTCTTCCAGACCATGTAGTCTTCGTCATCAGAATCTTTCGCTTTGGCTTTTATTATTGCTTCTTTTTTAACGGTGTCTATCTTTTTCATGAGAATCTCTTTCGTCAATTCCTTTTTGCGTTTCCTAAAATAAAGTAAATATCTTATGTAGTTCTTAATTTTGTTGTATGATGCCAAAATAGGATAAAATCAAAAGTATTTCCTACGGAACGGTTATTGTTAATTAATTGATTTCGTTCTTGTATTCTGAGAACCCGTAAATAAAATGATACTGTTATTTACCTCAGTCCATTCTCAGTGATTTCAGTACGTGATTGTCTTCGTCGAAACTTAGCGGGTTTGGATGTGGGTGCTTTGCTTTGACTGGAGGTGGCGCCACTCTCGCCCGAGCCGCCACCGCTGCCACCGTCACATTCTGATCTGGGTCGCCTATTTTGTACCGCATATTTAAGTACTAAATACTATCTTTATTTCAAATCCGTAAAGGTTAACTATTGTGCTATATTATGTTATTGAATAAATTATTAAAAAATCATTTTATAGCTTTGGGTAGGCTTTAATGGGTGATTTGAAACATTTTGACTGGTTCACATTACGTTTATTAAAGAAAATAAATGTTACAACAATACACGAAACCATTAGCCGACCAAATAAACTAAACTACTTAGGTATTACTAAGCGCAAGTGCGTGGAAACCGAGACACCGTCCCTCGCGTCTCGTCGAGCACTACTAAAGTATCGCGCGCGCAGCGGCGCGTACTACTGCCGCGTTCTCTAGCGGACGGCAGGGGAAATGTCTGGGGTTGCCTACTTTTGATTTTTGGCTATGAGTAAATATAAATTGATTACCTGAAATATCTAGGTAACTTTCGTCGAAAGGTGGCATGAGGTCGCACCCTAGCAAGCTCCATTTCAGTCGTGCTCACTATCTGTGAGTGCACCACACTCAGTACCAACATCAAACCAAGTGGTACCAACCAACAATTCGGCTAAAATGGAAAAAGAAAAATCAAGTTAATAAACATAGCTTACCTGCAAGAATCTCCGAATGCTTAGCTAGAAGACAAAACTGTCAATTTCTTAAAAAAGCTCAATTAGACTTAATGACCTGGGCATTGAACCCAGAACTACTCAGCAGCCGCACTTGCGACCGTTGGACTAAAGAGGCATATTGAGCAGCCAGTAAAGACAAGCTACAGGTCAACTTATACAAATTAAGTTTAATCTGATCTGACATTTCATATTCCAATACAATAAGCCAGCTTAAGCTGGTTTTGTATAGCTTGATGTGTAGACGTGCGTAAATTATATACATTTTTTTCCTTATAT
The DNA here is from genome assembly GCA_958496365.1 of Subacronicta megacephala. NCBI lineage: Eukaryota > Metazoa > Arthropoda > Insecta > Lepidoptera > Noctuidae > Subacronicta > Subacronicta megacephala. The sequence continues at coordinate 8,024,672 of OY292521.1, forward strand.
CAAGCTTTCGTGGCGTGCATTCAACAAGTTTTGTTCACTTTATACCGTCACCTAAAAATAAGTATTCCGAGTTTTAATATAATCAACTTTCGAATGCGCGCAAATTACTGCGTACATTTATTAGTCACTTCTTGTATTTCAAATAAACATACCTACATGTTATAGAAATGTACAAATGATAGTGCAATTTTATTATGAGTGTATTCAATACGAACGGCGATTGTATGCCTTGTCTTTGTAGAGAAATTAAAATTGAACTTTAACAATTAGACAATAGTGCTAATAATGTAAAAGCAACTTACATCAATGTCCACCATGTCGGGCGTCATAAAGTATATGGATATGTTGAGCACTTGCATGAGCCATAGTGTGAAGAGGAACTTGGCGCAGGCAGGCGAGGTCTGCTGGGCCCACCACTGGTACAGCGCGGGCAGGAACAATAGTCGGACTAGAGCGTACCATATCACGCGGCGCATACTCAGCGTAGGCTTCGCTTTTGGAAATGATGATCCTGTTTCAGAACCATTCGAAATTGGAAGCTTTATGTTATTTGTGAATTCTTTATTGTACTCTGAACTACACGATATTATTTGTATATTAAAACATTAAATGGACAGCCTTATTAATATTATTTCTTCTAGGCAAACTAAGACTTATCTGAACTTAATAAATAATAGTAAGCTGTGTGTGTGGGCTGGGGATTCTATCTGCCACCCATAGGGAGGCTTATGACAATTTATTGTGTTATGGCCCGCCATACACGGACTGCTCGAGCAGTTATCTAGTGATCAACATACACGGACCGCTCTTGCAGTCAAGAGTCAACAGCTTGAGGCTGTTATTGATAACTGCTCGAGCAGTTGGCAAACGAAGCGTGCGGGCGGGAAGTGTGTGCGACGTGGAATGAAGAGCGCGGGCGGAGGTAACTGCGCGAGAGCAATCCGCAGCTCGAGCAGTCAGTGTATGCCTGGTGACTACTTGACCGCATGATGAAATTTCACCGTGCTGCCAATCGCCCGAAGCAGTTGCAACAGCGTGAGCAGTTCGTGTATGTAGGTACATAGTCGAAGACGAAGTCTGTAGTTCACTATGCAGTCGCAGCTTGAAGCAGTCGATCTTGACTGCTTCAAGCTGCCCGTGTATGCCAGCCCAAAATGTCATGTTTGTGACATGCCAAAATAGATTGAAATACACAAAAACCAGCAATTGACATGAGAACATATTACTTGCAAACCGTACCTCTGACTAAGTCAACATCAATGAGATAGGATCGGGCATGCGAGGAGAAGTCTACGATGCGGCGGCGGTAGGTGCCGCGCATCAGTAACTGTTCTACCATCGTCTCCCATTCCTCTTTGTCGTATGAACTTATTTTCTTCTGATACCTGTTACATAAATAATATGTAACTGGTTTATCAGCCTTTTACTATCATATCACTGATCTTTTCCCAGATTATGAAGGCTAACGCTAAAGTTTCCATTATCCTACAGTTTTTGGTGGTATGAAAATGAGATCTTCAGAAGAAATCAGAACCATAATAAATTAAATAATTTGAAATATAAAATCTTATAATCTTCACTTACAAATGAAACATGTGATTTAAATAAAATGGTCATTAGTCTGATGATTGTTTGTGTCACTAATTGTCTTCAAGATTAGTGTTGGAATATGGAAATGCTAGTGAATATAAATTTTATATCACAGTAAAAATTGTTAAGCTTTTTTTTTTTTTTATCACTGATAGGCTTACGCTTGACCACAACTTGCCTGATGTTAAGCATCGAAGTGGTCTATGATGGAGCGCGCTTGCCTAGAAGGTACCTATTCACTCTCGTCTTGAAGACACCCAAATTGTAGGTCTCAGGGAACAAAGATTCCGGTAACGAGTTCCACAATAAAGCAGTACGCACTATAAATGTAGACACAAAACGTTTCGTGCGAGATTTAGGCACTTCCGCTAAAACTATTTTAAGATACATTTTTACAACATATCAGCTATTGACATATATTTTAAGGGACTCTGTACAAATCAGTTCTGATTTTTGGTAACCATCTTAAAAATATCCATTAAATGATGTAAAACTCAAAAAATTTGGTTCTAAGTGTTAAAATATATTAAATGAACCTAGTTTTCATATAAAAATATTACTGACCATGCTGCTAATTGCTTCATGATGAATAGAGTGACTGGAATAGGATGTCTCTAATAACTTCCCTTTTGTTATACTTGAAAGCTGAAAACACATGAGCCAAAACCTTTAATAATAAAATAAAATATACTTTCTGTTCTATGGAATGGTAAAGCAGACTTTTACCTGCAATTACAATACAGTACATATTATTCATATTTATTGTTATATTAATTCAGTAAATGTCATAGATTTCCAGGCATCCAAAAAAAAAAGATTTTTCTTTTTAGGAAAATGTACTGTTGTAGTTCAACTCTTGTTGAACAAATGTTGTAAATAAATTTACTTCATTACTAAATGCATACTTAAGTATAAAGTGTCTTTCAGTACAACAAATTATGCAGAAGTATTATGAAAAAAGGAACAATTTATTGAAAAAGAAAGTTATCATCATTTTCTTAAATGTGATTCATACATGGAATTCATACTTAGTTATTTTTATATGATTAAACTTTTTTATCGATTATTAAAAATATCTCAGACAACAGATAGGTGTGAATACTCACCATTTGGCTTTTCGATGGCAGGTTGTTAATGGTATAATTCAGTGAAATCAAAACTAAAGTGTATTTAAAGACATCTGAAAAGGAAGCATTATTTTCATAACTGATAAGCGGTTTATTACTTCGAACAAAGAGTGTTTGAACAGCTGTATGTCAACAAGTTACTTGTTATGAAATATCGCTTTGGGATCACTTCACAACCCCTATAGTTCAAAGTTGAATAAAATATTCAACGTTAAGGTCACCTTTGAGCTATGGTTTTATATAAAAGCATCGACTATATTGTAAATTAAGCTGGATTTAGATCTTTACCGTTATGGATACTTTGCGGTACATTTTTCGTTATTCATTTATGGACAGTGTTAGAAAGTATTTTAGAAAAACAGACGTTTTTTTAAAAAGAATACACATAAAAATGAAATCCACTCAACTAACATGAAACGTAACACTAAAAAGTAATTGAATTATTGCGAAAACAATATTGATTGACGAGAGACTTTTCTCCTTTTCTCGGGCTCGCTCAATGACAAAATGACATTGTAAATGACAGGTCATTAAAGATGTTTGACTTTGACATATATGACTTGACAGTTATAATTTCGAAGTTGCCAACTACATAAACTATCCGGAGTTTTAAAAATAATCACGCAGCATGTAAACATCCGAGAATGGACTGGGAATGCGAGTGCCGCAGAACTGTTTTGCCTCGCGAGAAACAATTCTTCACTAGAAAAAGAAGAAGTATGTATGTTTTTTCTAATACACGTAATGTGGATAGTATTATAATAATTTGCTGTAAGACAATAATATTCTTGGCAGACGGTTTCCCTCTTGTATAACGTGGTATCGCGGTAACCGCAATTCTTATATTTCATGATATCGTATGTACCTTTATCTGCATTATTTAAAAAGTAGAAGTAGCTGTTTGTACCAGAGATGCGGGTGACCTATATTTCACATTGAAACCGAACTGGTGAAAATGTTTTACGCTACCTGTTGCTGGTGAGCCAAGAAGAGTCCCTGAATAAGAAGCAGAGTATAGCTGTTTTTGTGTGTAAATGCCTGACATAACTGACTGCTGCTCTGCCTGTAGACTGCCTCGGAAGTCTAGTGATCGTCAGCGTAACAGACTGCTAAGCCAGAAGTCCTGGGTTTGATTCCCTGGTCAATCAGTTTTATTGGGTTTTGCTATTTATTTATTTATTTATTTATTTACTTTAAACTTAATTAGAACGGCCGCAGGCCACTTACACTAACTTAGAGATAATTAAAGACACAACTAGGACACCGACTTCTCGCAGTACTCCAGACATACAGATAGGATTGTCTTCCATCCGTCCACAAACAAATCACAGTCCGGATTTACTTCCAGGAGAGCGTTGAGTGCCATAAGTACACGCGGAATGGGCGAGTTAGCACGTGCTACGGTGCGACTAGCTGGTGGGGCAAACAGCCTGTGCTTCCTGCTGTGACGGTAGTTATCAGGCACGAATAGACGGCATATTTTTCCGTGGAGTTCTGGCGCCTGAGTTTTATTAAAAAGAATTTTACACATTGTTCTGACCTGATCGTAGTTTCGCCTCACCTCTAGTGAGTTGTACCCCAAGCTACCTTGGAGGAATTTTGTGGGATACAGGAAAGGATAGTATCCGTTTGTCCTTTTATATAAGAACCTCAGGAAAGCTTTCTGGACCTTCTCTAGTAAGAGGACGTAGGTGGTTTCGTAGGGATTCCACACACAAGCACTGGATTCCAGTTTGCTGCGAACTAACGAGTTATAAAGAGATCTAACCACGTCATTACCATTGAAGTCTTTAGCATTCCTGAGTACAAAACCGAGGCGTCTAAATGAGTCCTTAGCGGTTAAGATCATATGATCATGAAACGTGAGTCCCGGATCGAATATAATGCCCAGATCTTTCATATAAGTAGTTCTAGTAATATAGTCGGTATTCAGATGATAATCGAAAGAAATAGGACATCTCTTCCGTCCGAAGGTCATCACGTTACATTTGGAGAAGTTAAATTCCATCTTGGAGTCAAGAGCCCATTTGGTTACAGCGTCAATATCGCGTTGAAGAACCCGACAATCAGTTTCCGACCTGATTTCATCCTCATAAAGTCATCACCTCATAAGTCATCCGCATAAAGAAGACATTTTGCGTGCTTAAGTACATTTGGTAAGTCATTTATCATTATAAGGAAGAGTAGGGGTCCGAGGACTGAACCCTGACTTACTCCGGAACGCGTGTGATAAGGCTTTGATAAGGCTATGAAATTCTTAGGACCTAACAACATGCAGTTTGGGTTCGTGTTCGTTTATGGGCGATAGGCTCGCACCTATTATTATCTGGAAACTAAACATACCGGTGGGTGTAAATTAATACACCTTTGCCCATCAGTTCGGGGAATAGATACAGGTGTGATGATATGTTATAATTCTCTGATTTATATAAGTAGGAATGGTAAGATTAATGTCAAAATAGGCGAGCTTATTGAAATTATAGATTTTATTTTATCTGACGTACATATCTACATACATAATAGGATGTTACGAAACAGTGCAAACAAAAAGCACATTGTGTGATCTATATAATTTGTTGAAGCAATAAACGTGTACGGTAAACACTTGCCGTGCACAAACACAATTTTACACTATATAACAATACCGAAACTACGCTTTATCTTGTCAGTCGAGCTTTCGATAGCTCGACTGATAAGATAAGGCGTAGTTTTGTTTGTTCGCAAAGTTCCATATTAACTTTTTATTTGATCTCAGCTCCCAAACCGGTACTCACGGTCCGCACTGGACCCGCGTGGTGGATTACGGCCCGGAGAAGAGGCCTGTGTACTAGTACTGGGAATATTATAGGCCGATTTTATGTATGTTGTGTTTGGTTTTAGGACTATTATGTACTTACCTTTAACTTTGCATATACTTATATGTAGGTGCTAATATTATTAGTTGCTTATCGTTGTGAATAAAAATGTTTTGTTGGTTGGCTTCGAATTACTGATTCGAAATCGATTTTTTTATGGTTTAACGTGCAGCTTCGCTAAATAATAATAGGCACAGAAAAATAAATCTTGAACAAGAATATATTCATCTTTATTAATTTAACAATCATAAAAATAATTTTAGTCTAATCTATATTAACAAATAGGTATTTTCGTTGTTTGTTTAACAATACTTACGCACTTAAGTAAGACAAAGTAAGGTAGGTACATAATTAATTTGTTATTATATTATTTACATGAGACAAAATAATTATAAATAGATACGACCGACTTATTTTTTTTACAGATTTATTGTCAATATTAGCAACTTGGATTACCAGTAGGTAGGTTTGGTATCTACCGTTAATAGATACCAGTTCAGAAACTTGGTAAATAAGTTAAAGTTGCTCTAAAAAGTTACTTCTCTTTGCTCGTAAAAAAATAACTGACACTATCCTTTGAAAACAAATCCGTCGTGTATTAAGTTTACGAAATCTGTCATAGTTCACTTAGATTGCTATCTTGTGAAGGTGCATTATACCTAGTAGAATATTCTATATTGTTCTTGCCTCCCTAAGCCTTAGTTTGTGTAGCGAACATGTCATTCGGTTTGTTCGTAAATATGCAAAAAGTGAATCAGCTTATAATATGTAATTTTGTCAGCTAAGATCCTTAAAAATATCTTTTGATTACTTCATTTACTCGGAAATCCTCGATTTGCCGGTGTCTAGAAATTAGGGGAAGAAAGTAGCAGCTTTAAGGAACGCTCCCTGCAGCGATAAAGTTGATCTATGACCTTTTTGGTTCTAACGTGACATGCAATTGCGCTGCACGATACTGAGTGTACAAAAATATTTAAATGGGTTATAATTTTTAATGTCGTTGGATAGATACGATGCCGTACAACAACTCTTGTTATTAATATCATATAGACATTTTGGCATTTTGGAATTTAATTTTTCTAGTAACAAGTAGAATAAAAATCTCGCGGTAGAATTAAAATTACAAACTCGTGTGGTTCGTGCTGAAAAATGCACGCTAGTTAGTAGATAATAATTATAATCTGTCAAATTTAACATTTTAGTTGCAATCTCAGATCAAATAAAGTTGTAATATGATTCCAAAAGTTAATTTTTTCATAATTTCATTTTAGAATAAGTATAAAAAAGATCTTCACGAAAATACAAGGCTTGCGTTTATCTCTTCCGTGCGTAAAACATATTCTCGGAAGAATTCATTTAGACTAGATAACTATTATACGGTCTACTTTGGTTTTAAACTGTCTAAAAATAGTATTACTTTTGCATAGTGCATAATTATTTTTTATTAATCTACTTAAAGCATAATACAATTGCTTATTTTCTTTTTGTTAAAGTAGGTATAAGTTACTCTGTGCAGTTATATTCTAACTTTTTTCGTATTTTTTTTACTGTAAGGTACAGAATATCATACAATTTACAGTTTTTTTATTGGCACTGCACCTTATGCCTGAGTGCTTATAAACATTACTTAAACACAGATATAAACGAGTAGAAAAGTGACATTCATGGTAGGTACATTATTTACAAGGAAGAAAGCACCACTACAAACTTACGAATATTGATATCTAAATATTAGTAATCTTGTATTTTGTACTTGTCAGACTTGGAATGGTGAACCAAATGCTTATAAAAATATTATTAAAGTTCAGTGGTTAGTTCGTCTTGGGGCCGCCTTGACATTTCGAAGAACTCATCTTCAAGCCAGACACTTTCCCTCCTGACTATCGGTCTTCTCTCCCACGGGTCGGAGAGGACGATGGTCTCCCTTTCTCTCTCTACTTGCGAATAACTAGGCGGTCTGCCAGCGTCATTCCAGTCGCACTCCAAATCCTTGTCTATGATATTACTGTCATAAGACGTGGGGGAATACGAAGGAGGTTTAAACGTTGAGAAGGATTGCTGGGTTGTCTCCGAATCGGAGCCCTGGCTCGGTGGGGCAGGGAGGAAGTTAACTAGCTGGCCTTCCTGTTGCGGAGCGACGGTACTCCGGCTGTAGCGCTTAAGAATTCTGTAATAAAAACATTGTATTTTATTGCTAACACTGTCATTAAACATCATGAAGATAAAATAGAACGAGTTCTCTATGTCAAAAAATTTCACCTTTCAGCCCAGCTAGCGAGTCGAGGCCACTCATCCGGTACAACGGGCACCTGCTGCTTGTTCAACAATATGAGCAACTTAGCCAGATCGCTCAGGATGCAACTGTAACAGAAGCTAATATTAGACGCCATTACCTGAAATAGCTAACGTAAATAAACATCGCGCTGTATTGTCGAGGCACTGCACCATGGTACAAACGTCTATGGATTGGAATGTGTTTTTGTAGGTCAGGTTGGTAGATCAGTCAACAGACTAGCTCGCCATGTTATTATAGCACTTTTGCAATCTCTACACATCAGATTTTTTAATCGGATTGCATTCTTAGAAAGTGTCTACATATTAGGTACTATAATGTCAAGCCATGAACTCTTTTGTTTATATTAAACTTATCATTGCCCGTTATAAGATGCGGTAGGTAGAGCGGAGAACCATATGGCGTCGTCTACTTTCTATTCCGCCTGTGACACAAGTTTATCTTAGTAGGTACAGGCATCATATATTTTTAGGTTTTTATAATTTCTAATAATTATAATAATTGTATTTTTATTAATGTGGGTTTGGTTTATTAATTTTTTGGAATAAATTAATATACATATTAATATTTTATTATTATCGAGTTGATTCCGCAGACAGATTATTATTGGGAAAATTAATTTATGCATGTCTGATTTTTGGACGGCGGCGTGTGAAGCCTGCGAACGTGAATATGGCAACGTGCTCTTATTCTAAGAGGAGACCCGTGCCCAGCACTGGGACAGTCAATGGGTTGATGATGATGATGCTAAGTATCGTTCCCACAGTTATCTTAAAAATGGTCTAAACTAAAAATGATTATGTTCATCCATTTCATCATTGTCGTACAAAGACTATTAATTAAGCGGCGGTAGCCTAATGGCTAGGGCGTCGGACTTGCGATCATGTGGTCCCACTCGTAACACAAGCATTTAGCTTAGCACGAGGGGTTAACAAGAATACTAGTAATGTGTGACCCACATAGCTAGTAAGCTTTTTATAATATATATATATATTTTGCCATTAATGTTATATTAGGTACCTGTAAGCCATTGCAGCATCATTGTTGCCAAGCTGATAAAGCTCGCGCACTTGGTGCCTCGTGTGGTTCAGGATCGCCAGCAGCGTGTACGCATGTGGCTGTAACATGTTTACAATTGTGTTATCTATGGCTTACTTAGCTTATTAACTGGAGTAAATCGTGAAATTTTAGAAAAAAAGTCGCAGACACACCGTGTGATCGTTGTGTGGGTGTTGATAAATCTTTCGATTTCTTATCGTTGGGTGTGAATACATTACAAAAAATAGAATAAATTACCTTTGAATTTTCTTGTTGGGAAACTGAAATTCGCTTTCTGGTAAAGTTTCTTAATCTTATATGGAGCCACTGTATTATGTATTATTATATGTATTATTATATGTAGAATTAGAAAAGTAACGTCAAAATAAAGCTATGTTTGAAATTACTGTATTTCAGTATTTTTTATTAGTAACATACATGCATACCATCACGCCTGTATTCCCCGAAGGATTAGGCGGAGGTTTACTAATGTACACCCACACTTCGCCGGTATGATTAAGTCCGATGTAATAGAGTGCGAGCCTGGGCACAAATCTAGACTCCGAGCTCCTACTTACTGAGAATTTCATAGAAAAACCCAGTTACACTTTGGGGATCGAATCCAGGACCTCTAGCGTAGCAGTCGCGTTAAGGACCACTAGACTAAAGAGGCAGTCTAGTGAGGTTTATTCTTAAATGGTTATTATATTATTTACCGGGAAATAACGGAGCTTGTTGGTACTTACTACATTCCATGTTCTTGCTCGAAGTTACTACATACATAAAATAACTTACATGGGTTTTGGGCAATATAATGGTATCTGTTTATTTTTGCTATTTCTCTGACAGATTTACCTAGATATAGGTAATATCCTTACAGTTTAGCAACTATGCACGTCTGCAAGTGGTTCAGCTGTGGTAAAAAAGAGTGTCGGTGTAAAGATATTTGGTGACGTATGTGTTTCGTATTTGTGATTATTTTCTTTGCTAATTGCAATTTTTATGTATAAAAACACATACTTAATTAAGCGATTTTACCTGGGCGGCAGCTCGAAACGGTTAACTTTAGACGGGCGCAGTTATTTTGAACCAACTTTACATATAATAAGTTACGTTGGTACTAGATACTAACTCGCAAACAGTCCAATTGTTTATGAAATTCCCGTAATCGTGTGTCGTCGTCGTGGTGAGTTCGTTGGGGCAGGGGCTGTGGCTGCGCGCGCGTCTTGCTGCGGCAACGCGCGTACGCCGCCCCCGCAGCTATCAGCGCGATGCACGCTGCCACTCCGCATGCAGCGCCAACTAACACCTGACGTCATAATCATCATCATCATCATCAGCCCGTATTCGTCCACTGCTGGACGTAGGCCGCTTTAAGAGGAGTGTCCCTCGCGAACGCAACAATGTTGCACAGTTGTCGCTGTCTCTATCCCTCGCGATGCGAACGCGTGCCCGAGAGGAGAAACAACAACATTTTCACGCGTATTTCGTATGTTCCGAATTTTGGAGATTACTCCTATAATATTGCTAATATGTAAAAAAAAAATCTTGTAAAAAAATATTCACTATATTATCTGGGTTTCCTTCGAATCAGAATGTTTCGGTATTGATACATTGTCGAGAAATACTAGCATAAAGTTGGGCCGTTTTTCAACGAAAATTGCCAATCTTTGAGCTCGTGTAACTTTTTAACCGTATATTGAAATGAAATTTTATATTACAGAAACACGTATATTAATGATAAGATTGTTACTGCAAAATTTCAATGACTTTCATTGTTTAAAATTCAAGCAAGGGCCAAACTGCGTTTGTATGGGGCGCGAAGCGGATACTATCCTCTTAAGTGGAACGCCACAGACGTCATAATAAAAAACCTTATTACACAATGTTTTATAAAATATTGAGCGAGTCAAGATAAAAAAAGGCATTTAGGTATCTATTGGTTTCACTTTTTGAAACTTTATTGGAATCAGTTACCACTAGAGCACGAGATCTTTTTGTTTAAATGTTACTACGCACGTAAATGAAAATGTAAGAATTAACAAACATTATGCCAACTGTGTAAATAATGTATGGGCTGCGTCATGTGTTCTAGGTAAAGGCGGGCCATGATCAGCGTGCCCACATCATTTTAGAAATTTTTAAGTAAATTCGCATTGCATACCACTTTGCTTGACCCGGGAATCGGACCTCTATTGAAGCAGTCGCGTTTACGATCGCAGAAAAAAGGAAAGTACATATCTACGTAGATATATGATATAGGTGCAATATATGTAAATGGTAAATTTGAATTACCCACGTCATTAATAAAACAGCTGTACAACAGCGATGCATCTGATTAAATATATTGCTTCATTAATTTTCGATACGACTAAAAATCGTGAGCACGACAACGGCATAAAACAGGTTAGTCGACGTTGTTGTCTACCTGATCCCTCACACTAAAAATTAGCCAATAACCGAATAAGGAATTTTTGCATGTAATGGGGATGAGGTCATCATTGGTTATGGGTTTGCAGGGTGTGAGAGTATATAATTCAACTCTTTTAGAAACCTAAGTCGGTTGGGTTCTCCTGCCAACGTGCTACGATGAATACGATTTAGTTAAAAATTAATGAAAATGAGAGAGAATGCCAGACTGCCAGTAGGTACGAGTATTTTACATGACTGCTCAAGATCTATAGGCAAAGAAAAGTCTACCATTGCACGTGCTATTCGTTCCATGAAGGTTGGCTTTAGCCTAGTGTTACTCTTAATTTTTGCAATTATTCCAAGTAAAATTACATTCCCTAGCTGCTATGCACTGCTATTGGCAACCAGTCAGGGTTGTGCCTAAATATTTGGATCTTTATCGGCTTTATGCAGTTGAAATCAGTGGGACACTTATACGCATGTATTCCCCTAGAGGTTAGGCAGAGGTGCACTTAGGTATATGTTAAGGAGGTAAGCCCAGTCATTAACCCGAACTCTGAGCTGCTACCTACTGAGAGATTTATAGAAAAACCCAATAACACTTCTCTCCCCGGAAATTAAACTTAGGACCTCTATTGTAGCAGTTGCGGTTGCGATTGGATTAGGATTACTTATGCGGTTATTTGGCTTTTCGGTTATATTTGCATAAAAATATGATAGTATTATATCCGTTATTTTTTCTTCCCGCTTGGCAAAATGGCGTGGAATGGCGTGAATGTGTATTGAATTGGAAACTCCTGTTATGATACGTCTCGGTTGATTGCCGACTTGCTGTCTTTTAGGTTTCGCGTACGTAAGTACTACCTACTGTTAACTAAATGTTTCTGGTATCTGTATAAAAAAAAGGAATATAGCCAAACTAGCACTCATCTCCAATTTACTGACTAAACCATCATATTCAGCCAGGAATCTAGTACCTAAATATAATCGTATCTCGAATTAAAAGAATATAAAAAGAACAAAAGGTTTGATTTTACATTAATGAAGCCTTCATGATAGCAGTAGACCAGCAAAACGTATTCGTGGGCACGGCTACTCATCAAGCTATACATTTCCAGTAAATCTAAGCTGTACTAAATTGTACAAAGAGGTCAATTATAATTGTACAGAAGGACTTTACAATGCCAAGGTAGTTCTTACTGGAAAATATAGCTATATATGTGTATAAAACTGTAGCCGTGTGTACAAATGCAGTGTGAAATTATGTTGTCTTGTTGCTGTTTCAAACTTACATGTAGTATTTGCGCCTGCGCCGTTCTTTATTCACAAGCGGTTATATTCAATTGAAGGGATTACCAACTAACCCTAATCGCACCTGCTACAATAGAGTCGTTTATTTATTTCATGTTACATGTTCGTTTATGAGTGGCCTTACCGGTGTTGGGGAATGGTTTTCTTTAAAGGACAAGGTGAAAATATCACCTCGGCCTTGTAACAAACAGAGCTCTATGTTCGTAGAAAAACTTAAAATGGACACTTTTGATGAATTATAATAAGATTCAGGGACTTACACACAGTCCTAAAATTTGCCAGTATACGCTGACCGCGAATTGAATAGGTCTTTAGTGCAATGAGAAGTCAGCTGATACTGGTAAAGCCATGACCATGATTCCAATTTATTCAGATTCACCCAAAGTGTCCATTTTAGTCCCCTAGATTCCAGGTATTCATGATCATTTAAAACTTGTTGTGTAGAGATCAGTAGCCAGATTCACATAATTAAAACTGTAGCGATGTCGCAGCGACGAAACAGTTTTCCAGTGTTATGTGAATACTGTGAAGCCAACGTTTTACAACGATTCTCGCCCAACGAACATGTGTGTATGTTAACAATATTTCAATAGGACGACTTCTAAATCGGGTCCGATCGTCGGATATGAATAGGAAAACTGTTTTAACGATTAAGTCGCTGCGACATCGCTACGGTTTTAATTACGTAAATCGGACTACTGGGGCCGTATTACCAAGTATTAATACTCGTACCATCATTTTTAGGTTGTGAGAGAGGGATGCCGCTCTACATGTTAAATAGCGGCGTCCCTCTTTCACAACGTAAAAATGATGGCATTAATACGTTGTAATACGGCCCCTGGACAGTTTGATATACCTCGTTATACGTCTGCCCCGGGTAGCAGACCCGACCCATGAGGTGGTCGTCATGTGCCCAGGCCTCTCTGCTGCCAGCTGGACATTCGTGTGCGCAGGTCCCGCCAGGCCAGACAAGCAGACGAGCACACTTCACGCACCCATCCGCCGCGCAGCGCACGCATTCTGAACCACAGCCTGAAAACAATACTATTTGTTAGCATGTACTAGATCTATAGTAACTGGCTTGTCTCTTGCTCATCCAATGGTCCTCTGTAAGAAATTACATTTAGCGATAAGACCGCCAATTGTAGGTACCTACCTAATGAATGATGTACCTACCTTTGTTACTGTTTTTATTTTATTTTGGTGTATAGAATAATCTATCTAATCTATGTATCTGGCTCTTAAGATAATAAATTCATTTTACATAATGTACGCACGACTACATATCATGCTATAAGTATATTTCAAATTTAGGTGATCTCTCGATGTATGTATGAAACACGATACCCGATTCAATTTTTCAGATAAAAATGATGGCGGTAAGTTTAATTTAAACAGAAAATCTTGGTTCCAAAAGTTTATTGGTAAACTTGGCTGTAAGTCGAGAAAGTTCTTTACTATGTAATTTAAATAGTTACTAAAGGTTTGCAGTATGAGAACTCAACAATGAATAATTATAAAAAAACAACAAACATTTCCATGCACAATTGAAAGACCAAGAGATACAATAATCTAAGAACATTTTCTAAAGGAACCGATAATAATAATATAGATAGAAGATTATAGAGTATGTAGCATCGCTTCAGCAATTTAACTTTGTCTAAGTTAAATTATAATTATTTACAAGTATATAGGTACACTTGGCGACGAGTTTCTATATTTAGACCTTGATTTATTTCACACACTGGCCAACCTACGTTAGTCAAAGGTATCATTGAAATATTTCGAATTTCTATGCTAATAAATGATACCATGTTTGGGCGTAATGTATGCATAGCGATGTACGACGCCTGTGCGACACAAACGCAGTTAAGACCGGTGAATGTAAAATTTCACCTCTCATACCTATACGGCAGCACCATACTAAGTCATTAATTTTGATAATTTATACCAATAGGCGGTCAAAACGCAGCTGTGACCGAAAAACACAAAAAGATGCGGAACTTATGTAAGAAAGCATTATTTTTAATGACGTTGGATCAGCAAGACTCATAGTTATTCATAATTTGCATATTAAGATGAGTTTACGGATGAGTTCCTTTAAGATTTTGTAGTAGGCGAGGCTACATACATATTAAGCTATACATTCTAGTATAACCTGACCTCGCATTGCAAAAGACTAGCTAACTAAATTTTTTTTATGTTGCCATAAAGAAGTTGAACATGCATAAAAAAAAACATTTTAATTTTATGCTAGAAAGAGTGTGCACTATAGCACGTTGTGACGTCACACCATGCGTTTGCCGTACAAATTCTATACTGACACTCGTTTTGTGGGTAAAGGATAAAGCAAACTCAAACCCCCCAAAAGCTTTAAGATCTTGGAACTTTGATTCCAATTATAGGTACTTACAACTTATTTTTAATAACAAGTTTCATTAGGACTGTTATTTTTAATTCGGCGTCGGGCAACTACTATATTTTAGGGAAAGCGTACGAAATGCGAACTGAGCTTTTATGTAAATAAATATATAGCATGATGTTTAGACTTGTGTACTTACATAAGGAACATTACCACGAAATAAAAGGTCGTCAACGATTGAAATTTCATGTTTTAACTGGCTCTTAGCATTAAAGTTTAGAGCCATTCTGCTTTTGGTACATTTGCGTACGCGTTCACTTAATTTCCCCGTTTCTGAGGAATGACTTTGAAAATCAATTGATATTTAACTTCAGCGATTTCGATCGTATTTCGATACTTTCCAAAGGGAAAGCGCGCGCAATATGCGATTAGTGCGCTGTTCAATTAACGGGACCGACCGGACGAACAGACACATTACTGTGTTTTGTTTACTTAACGTTCAGCATTACGTGCATAATGCGGCTCCCGTGCACTGTGGCTGCATGATAGGCAATTTCAAATATTGTGGACGAAACCAATTATGGTTTGTAGTTCTGAAGTTAGGTATATTGTAGTCAATCAGTGGGTGGTCAGGGGACTAAAATATCAACAAATAAATGGTCAGTAGTAGCAACTTAATAATTATACTTATATATACTATAGTTCGTTCGGCTACCTCTGGAGTTAGCCGTTCCGAACTGCCCCGCTCACTTTATTAAATGTTTTATACATAAATAACGTAGAAAGGAAAATAATTATGAACGCGAAATATTTACGACCCCAATTGTTTTTACACGGAGTCTTTATATTAAAATTTACCGCAGCAAAGCGGCATTGACGCGATCACTTAATTCTAACAAACTTTAATCACGTTGAAATGATTCTTTTCTAATGTGATGTTCTAATGTTTTCGTAAAGAGACGTATGTAGATTGAATAGTGTGCCGCGTGTTGCGGAGTGTTGGATAAGCCCAAGCCTATAGAGAGCGGATAATCGTGGGAGGGCTAGAAGGCGTTAGGTAAGTTGTTGTGAAAGCTGAGTCGGAAATATTAATTCTAAAAGTTAAGCTGAGCTGAACTTATTTTCTTAAATCCAGCTTTTTTAAATTCTATATTATATTCACAATGCAAAATCAAATGTTTCGTTCCTCGGAAACCCGTACGGGAGTCTTAGTTACTCCGTCATATGCTTTGTTAATAGTGACAATTTAAAACCACTTCATATATTTTGTATAAAAATCTAGCAATAACTCGTTAGGACTTCCTAACAGAAATTCCCAGTTACCTAAATATTACCGACTTGGGTACTGAATCCAGGGTTTTAGAGGAGCAGCCGCGCTTACGATCTCAAGACCAGTGAGACAGTTAAGTAATTGCAATTGGCGTGAGATATAAGAACGTTGACACCAGTTGAACAGTTGCAGTGTCTGTGCAATAGAAATTAGAAATCTTGTACATTTCTTGCAGTGTAAGTTCCCATAGACTGTTGACATCACAATGTTTGGAAAGTTAACTATCTGTTAATGTCTGCTAGTTCCATAAATTTTATTGACGTCATTTTTACTTCGATTACCTTTAAAAATCAGATAGTGAATAATGTATTGTTTTTAGGTGCCGTAGTTCATATACTATTTTGCTGAATTCATTGAATTGTTTAATGTCAGAATAAGAACTGTTGAAAATGTTTTTTTATGGGATAGCGGGCAAACGAGCAGACGGATCGCCTGATGGTAATCTATTACCACCGGTCACCCGCAACACCAGAGGAGTCACAAGTGCGTTGTCAGCCTTTTAAAGGTTTGGGTTTGGGTTACACAGACTGAGGTCTCTCTACTCAAACGGGGTCTCCGTTTGAGTAGAGAGACCTCAGTCTGTATGTTAAAGATATTGTCTTTCACTGTTGTCGAGTATACTCGAGCTGCACACCGTGTGACTTGATGTACCTATGTATTGGGTTCGTGTAAGGTAAGATTGCGTGATGTCTTCCCAATATCCGCAAAAACTAATAACAAAAATTTACGATTCTTTTCATTTCATAAATCGAAAATTTCTTTTCATAAAATTACAGTTGAATTATAAGTTTTATCAGACACAAAGTTAGTTTTTTAATACCTACATTGCGTGATGTGTTGCTGATTTCCGTGAAAAGCGTTAAGACCTCAAATTTAATATGATAATTAACACTGTAAGTGGGCTTCAGAGAAAGCTACGTACTTATGTAAATTTCTCAATAGTTTACAGGAGAAATCGGGTGTTAATGTCTTGTTTAGTAAACCGCATCCAATTGTCGATTAATTAGACACTTAACATTGAGTTAAACGAGGATAAACTTTTAGTTTGCTTAATTGGTATTAAGTATGGGTTGATAATTTTCTTTGTTCATAATTCGTTTCAGAGTAAAATACAATTGTTACCATCACGCCTCTTCCTATGTACTAACATACAAGGGGGGCAGCCTATTAACAAACCGGTCTGGATTTGTGCCCGGTGAATGGCATTAGGCTCGCCCCCTATTACATGGGACCCAAACGTACCGGCGAACTGTGGGTGTACATTAAGTGCACCTCTGCCTAACCCTTCGGGGAATACAGGCGTAATGGTATGTTATTTTACTTCAGTATATATAATATGTAAAAAATGGTGATAACTAAATAGAATAAATGGAGTTACAAATACTGTGTCAATAATTTCCTCTTCAGGTGTTGGAGCACCGTCCTTAACCAAAAAATATGATTTATAAAAAATCAGAAGTACTTGTACAGGACTCACTCACGTGTGTCGTTGATGGCAGGAGGCGCGTCGGCGGGCCGGAGCTGTGCACACGCAGCGTTCGCCGTCACCAGCACCGCAACCGCCACCAGCGCCGCGCACGTCATCGCACACCGCTACTCATTGTGAATTTACTGTAAAAAAAAATACTACATAACATACCATCACGCCTGTATTCCCCGAAGAGATAGGCAGAGGTGTACTTATGTACACCCACATTTCATCGGTAGGTCCCATGTAATAAGGGGCGAGCCTATTGCCATTAACCGGGCACAAATCCAGACTCCGAGCTGCTACTGACATCATAAACATATCATAGATTTCATAGAAAAATCCAATAACACTTTGATTGACCTGGATTGAAACCAGGACCTCTAGCGTAGCACTCGCGCTTAGGACCACAAGACTAATGAGGCTCACTATATGAATATTACCTCAAAATGTATAAGTAGGTATCTAATAACAATTATAAGACTATAGGGCAATTACCGACAACCTTTTATTACTGTTGAAGACCTTTTCAATAATAAATAAAAATTCACAAAAAGTTCTAATCAAGGACACAGGTTGAATGCAAGCTAGTTAAACAATAGTAGGTAGCGTTTTCATCAAATATTTAAAATGCGTATTCTCTAATATTGGATAGAGCCAGTGGCGCTACAGAATCGAATGCGGATATAAATAAAACTGTTTAAACCATTTTAAGAATACCTTCTTAAAATTACTAGGAAAGGAACTACTCGGCATAATTGTCGAGCAGAGTGAAACGCGATATCGAGATGGCTATAAAGAATAGCTCTACAGATCAGGCTTTAATTGCCCAGTGCGGGAATTTAGTTCTTATTTACAACCTCTTCATTGGCAGTATCGTGTGAAATTCGTAGATAACGATGTGCTATAAGTAGTAAGGTGTTGCCACGTTAACGCCTACCAGTATCTAATTAACATTACCTTAAGTTGAAGCTCGCAACTTTCACAGAATGACAAGCGGCTCTTTGTTTTTCTTTGATACCTGATTACAGTACGTGTCGAAATTGGATTTCTATTTTACGAAGAGTCTTAAAACTCTTAAGTATTTAGTTAATGTAGACTAGTGGTGCAGTGTAGGCTCAATACATCTTGGTAGTAAAAATTAGCAAATTCTAAAGTAAAAACGTGCACAGAAACATTTTAAACCACCTTAAAATGTGACCATAACTGTATTCATGACGTAATTTTTGTGGGAAACACGTTATGTTACTTGAATTTTAATTTTGTGCGCGTACATGTAACAGAACACCAGAGATTTAGTTTCTTTGTTGTGACATCGCTCGTAATGTCAAACAAACATAAAATAAGTCGTAATCGTAACTTAAACATCTTTATTATTAGGTAGGGACCTGATCGATCTGATGTTAAACTTTAAGCTAGATATTTATAAGCTAATCAAGTTTGGTGTCTTGTGTGTGAAAACAAAGAGAATGAATGCCTATTCCTAGAAATGAAACTGAGCTAGATCAAGTTTCCGCCCCTTCAAATCTTGAAATTCTCATTCCCATTAAAATCGTAAGAATAATATTATGCCTAATTGTATACGATAAAAAAAGTTCAAAACGAATAACGCACCCACAGACATAACTGTTTGTGAACGCACCGGAGAATAGATTCCGTTCACGCAAAACCCCATAGTAACTTTCACTATGACGTATTAAATATGTAATGTTCGCAATGACTGCATCTATAGCAATTTCATGAAAGTGATCATTAAGGCTAACCGGTTTTAGATGGCTCTCATATGTTAAAGATATCGCTCAATCTAATATAAAGCTTTTAGTAAGTAAGTCATTCCTCTCCCATTTAGTAAGTAAATGGGCCCTTGATATTGACTGTTATCGTTGCTTAAGTTATTTATAAATTGGATTTCTTTAATATTAACATACAAGTATACAAGTTACAATATCATTTATTTAAATCAATGGCCCATTGTTCGTACATAAACAGATTTGTTTGTGTGCTGTTTTGACATGAAATTGCATTAAATTCACCATCATATTGTTACGTCGCGTCGTGAGGGCAGTGATTGAAAGTTAGATCACGCTTGTTATTGCAGGATGTTGATTGCAGTTTCAGCACAAACAAGATCGTCCCATCTATTATATGAACCGCAATATTAAATCGTCATTTACGATAACAATAGAATAGTGTACGGCCTGTTTTTAGAGCTTAAGTAAACACGGTGTTTTCTTTATCAACACATGGCGATATTGCAGCTGTATAAATGGCTATGTATTATGGTTCTTGGCTTTTAGAGATTCTCTTAGTTTGTTTCTAAACAGTCAACAAATATCGTGTCAAGGTTTTTAACAAAATTAACCCTTCGTTACTAATTATTACGTTGTTTTAGGATCATCGGGACAAGCTGATGACACCAGAGCGGTGCGATCAAATAACCGGATTAAGAAAGTACTTAATCGCCGAATACAGGAATACTTCAGTATTCCAAAAAATTACTTAATCATCGAATGCAGACGAAAAACAGTTCCTAGGCACTTAGTGTTTTGTGTGCTAAGGCTCTAAACGATAACCAGTTATATCAGCATCAACTTCATATGTAGGTACTGAAAAAATATAATTATGTACACAATACAGAGCTGCTTTATTTATTTTTTATCAATCATTATGTCCACCGTGACTTTAATGAGTTCGTTCACTTTTTTGCAATTCTAGTTAATGTCAGGAATCGTATGCGAGTTATAAGTTGAATAAAACCTCTTTTAAAACGCGTACGTTTCACATACATTGAAATCCTTAAACTATGCGGTGGTCGATGAGTCACCTCGTTATTAGTGGCCAATGTCCTACAGAAAAATCTGTGTGTTAATTATAATTGTTTGGTCATGTATGATGTGGGTCAGACGGTCTCGTCCAACAGTCTCGTTGTAACAGTACGACGGGTTTGCAAATCAGTTGACATTGGCATTCGATAACCGCCACAGAACAAGGCTCCGCCCACACCCCACGTGTTTTCAATATTTATGTGCTTCATGCTTAATAGCTTAGCGAGGCCTATTCGCCTACTAATGTTTTATACGAGATGCATCGTTGGGTTTGTTGACAGTTGCGAGATTGTCTTATGGAACGGCAACATAAAGAGGAGAAAATATAGGTTTGAGATACCTACGATTTAAATAAAATATAAAACTAAATGGGCGCAATATTCTGCTATACGATTCGTTATAGCCATAAATCAATAGCTTTCTAATTTTATTGTCCAGATCAATACGTCTGAATATTAGATAAGGCATATTGATGTGTGTTGGTAATAAATTGCTATGTTGCATATGTGTATAACAGAGTTAGGCGTGCGACATTATTGTATTCCTTATGATCATGTTTAAATCGCCTTGACGGAGAGAGTTGGAGTAGACTGAATGTGAAAGCATAGGAGCATAGGTATAACGTTGTGAGGTAATTAAAACCTAGCCAAGTCCAGGAGTACCATGGTTGGTTGATATGGTATATACTGCATGATAACTAATATAATTTTTACGTAATTGTTTCCTTATTACAGAATCAGGAATCATCTTTATGTCGTTTTAAGAAATACATGCACCAAAGGCATGTTTTTGGGGTCAGATTTATGTCGCATCTAGAGTTACTGCTATTTCAGGTTTTTTCCTATATGAGGTTGATATAATCTACGCAATAATAGTTCACGTTGTAATAAAAAAATGAGCAGACAACAGGTTAGTAGCGAGGTTACTGTCAAGGGAGTGCCGAAGGATCATGTATCATCACTTTGACCTCGTTCATGGTAGTGGCTCTTTTTTAGTGAATACTGGTCCAATCTAGTCTAATGTTTCCACATATACGTAGGTATGGAAGGATATGTGATAGTGATGGGATGACGGCTGATGGAGACTTGGAGAAGAAACACATACTTCGTCGACCCGAAGTCAATCATGATAAGAACTGAGGATGATAAGGTGATACAAGATTGAGAATTATTGATGTAACAAAGTATGAAGTAAGTCACGATCGCGTGTCGTCAGCATTTCTTAGTTCCGAGCGTGCGAACAATAAGTGAAGCAACGCGTGCCTGTGTAATGAACTGATAGTGAGCCACTGAACTTACGTCAAAATAAAGAAAAATCATAGCTACCTTCTACGAATAAATAATACGCTACCTTACATAAAAACTTAACACAATCACGCTTCTATTCCCCGAAAGGTTCGGCAGAGGTGTAGTAATGTAGACCTAAATTACGCTGTATATGTCCTATTTAATAAGGGGCGAGGCTATTGCCATTAGGTAGCTACCTTAGGTTTGCGATTTAGCCTCTACTTCTTTGTTAAACTTTGTCTATGTTAAGTGTGTTCGAGATTACTGTCGGTGTAAAGCTTATAGTGAAGACTAATACATTAATTAATTGCAATGTGATAGTTAAAGTTAAACTGACTTTTGTATTTATTGTAAATTAGTAACTGTAGTCTCCAAAGATTAGCTCTAGAAAACCCTGTGTTGTAGTAGACCAACATACTCTTACAATTAAAAGATAGGTACACAATTCATACAGAAAGCAAACGAATATCATCTGTATTTATATCACAGAAATATTTGTCTTGGGAGTGAAGGAATTGAAGCCGATACTCGAATGACTAGGTCCTAAACGTGCAGTCAACGTAATATCCATCTCATTTACGTGTAACCGATGTATTTATGCACACTCGTTCGCATTAAATAATCGCGTCTGACTAAGCTAAGGTTATGAAACCCTGTAGGTGCTACTAATGGTCGCTATTGCGAACACGACTTGGTTTATACTCCGTAGCGTCAGTACAGCAGCTGTTACCTTCGTGTTTACTGATTAGTGCTTTAAGTACCTAGGCAAGGATGGAATAGGTCATATCTGTTTATATGACGTCATCCGTAAAATTATCAGTAGTATAATTGATGACAAAGATTTACCTCAGTAGTCTCTACTAGTTTAACTGCCTTATTAGTCTAGTGGTTCTTAGATTCGATTCACAGGCCAAACAATTGTTTTTGGGATTTTCTACGAAATTCTCAGTAGCAGCTCGGAGTTTGGATATGTGCCCAATAAATGGCAATATGCTCGTCTTTACTAAATGGCACTTATCCTGCCTAACCTTTCGGGGAATATAGGTGTGGTGGTATGTTAAGTTATGTTATAAGAGAAGATATAGACGTATCTTACGTATTCAGTTATGATCTATTCCATATTTTTGTAGAAAGAAGTTAATTAATCTACCAAATTCACGTATTTATGCAAATTGTTTATGTAAATATAATTCGTAGAAACAGAACTAATCCGATGTCGATGGTATAATCGATTCAATAACAATTATAGTTTACATTACTATAGTGTCTATCGGTGTTATTATTTAGATACGTAAATACAGGTATAACGTTATTTATTATGTATATAGGTGATGTAGTTTATTATTAGTAGTACCTAACCTACAGCATCTGGAGTGGTAGACATTAACCCACTTTGTCGAAGTAGGTACTCGGTACGAACACATTCCTCGTAAGTCTTGCATTTACGCTTTATAACTGAACTTTCAATTAAAATTAGTTAAAAATTTCTTGCATAATATTTTAGATTAACTAATTAGTAATTAGCATGATAAAATCAGTACAGTATGTTGCAAACTGGTTTATTTATATAAATTAACCTTAATTGTGCTATATGAACTAACAGAAGAGTGTTTGGAATTTGAAAAAGTTTGTTTAAAAGTGTTTTGTAAGTGTAAGTATTAGATTAGATTAAGAAAAATAGATTTTAAGAACTTATTTTTTAAGAATTTTCTTTAGTAACAAATTGCAGCGCCCTTACAGGGTTTCATATTGATACTGATGTGTATTTTTGTAACAACCTATGTACATATGAAAGCAATAAAGATTTGAATTTGAATTTGAATTAAGCTCTTTGTGATCCCAGATACTGTTATCATTTGGAATAAGTTCGAGGTTATTGTTACTTATGTAAACAGGAGTACGTTGATATGAAAAGTAAATAGAGGTAAATAAGTATGTTGGATGGAATCGAGGCTACCACATACACGGTGCGTGCGCGTGCGACTGTGGCTGGAGTAGCAAGTACCTAGCCGTGGTGAAAGTTGCCGGTGACGCACTTTTGTATTCACGCAACTCACGAGCCTCGAGTAATTTACGCCACCATTTTAATATGACCTCCCCCGCCTCTCTTATTAATTCATCAGAAATGGTTTCAGAGGGGAATCTCTATTGAAATCTGGCGGCTCATTTTATGTTTGTCATTTTGTATAAATCGGCGGTCATGGCCCTTGCTGCCGACTCGCCGGATCTGCCGGGAGACATGCGGGCTTCTCAACTGCACGAAGCTTCCGGGATTTGTGTAATTTGGTACTAACTAATAGATCCTACATCTTCATCAGTTCATGTATTTTCGAAACTGAGGTTATTTAGATTCTAAAGTTTTTCAAATCATTGGGCATAACAATGGTCATTAGCGAATCATCGCTGAGTAAGGCACTATTGTTGAAATAATAAAATATTTACTTGATTCTGTAATATGTATTGTTGTAACTGTAACTGCAAGCAGGACTTCCAGTCAGTACAATAACATATGAATCAGTTATTTCACAAACGATGTGAACTAAGGTTGTGACATTTTAAAAACATAAAGCATACTTTATCGCTAGCTAAGGTATAATATAATAATAAATTGTTTTATTGGTATCTTAAGTTTGGAAACCATATTAATTAAGAGTAAGTATAAATTAAGCATTTTATTTCCGAGAACAGAAATTTTCTTTCATTCTGGAAACGGGTGTCAGATGTATCATCACAAATGAAATACATACTCGACTTTAATTTGTATTCCTTTGCATCAGACACAGGTTCATATTATAGTGTACAAAACAAGAAAACTACAGTTACCACATTAGGTATACAAAGCGAAATACTCAATACTTTAGTCTGCCTATGTTTGCCTAGTTATAAATAAGTGCCAATAATTACGGTTTCAATAAAACTGCAATTCAAAGCAATTAGCTTTATCATAATAATAAGTCGCAGGCTACCAAACAAGTTTACTATACTGCGTTACTATTCAATGTGATCAGAGATATTTTCCATATGGTTTAGTTCATCTTGGACAATTCTGAAATATTCCTCTTCGGTGTTTAATTCCAATTCTTCCTCATCTGTTTCTACCTCGAGTATCTCAGCGTCCCCTTCTTCCTCAACTCGCGCCTTCAATCGGATTTCCTTTAAGCGATTGTCTAAGATATGTTCCCGTCTTGTTTCCCGATCATAAACTTGGCTCATTAGTAACTTGTCCCGACTACCTGGTATTGCCATATTTTCTGATAAATGTAACAAATGTAAAGCTCCGTGGCAGTCGCCAATAGCGACTGATTCACCTTCCGAATGGGGAGTAATTCTTGTAAGTCCATACTTAGATACTTGTAGGGTCAGAACGGGCTCTCTGTACTTACGTAATAAATCCCAGTAATAAAACATTCCACCTTCACATACCGACATATAACAGGAGAATCGTAACGGAGCCCAAGCCGCATCCGACACAAGATTTTTATAACGTCTTGTTACGATGATTGGTTCAGTGCGAACTTCCTCGCTCCATATCTTAACCGTATAATCTCCACACGTAAGGAACATTCTAAATGTACAAGGACTTCTTTCGACTGCTTGAACTGACCCATCATGTGCGTTCCAGTATGAAACTAAAATTTCAGAATGGCTCCTTCCCATACGGTTTCCATTAACAACTAAACCCGTCTCCGTTCCACAAAGGAATTTTGTGGGCAAGCCATTATCAAATTCTAAAGTACTGACACCTTCCGCATTACTTAGATTTGGTTGTTCATTCGGTGAAAGCCTTACTGATATTGGTAATCGATCTTGCGGTTGTGATAGCTTCCGAAGATCCCACCACAAGCACTGGCCATCTGAAGATCCGGTAAAGAATTCAGAGTGTGAACGAGAATGAATGTAAAGTATTGATGTAATCGGTTCACGATGAGAATTATAGACAGTAGTAGATGCCACAGCTTTTCTACCTACACGAACATCGAATACATTAACAATGCCTTTTTCAAGTCCACATATCAATAATTCGGGGGTTGACGGGGAACACGCTAGTTGCCAACAAGGGTATTCAGGTTGTAGCTTGTAAACTGGTTTTGTTTGTACATTTACATCCCACAAATAACAATCATTCGATTTGTTTAGTTCTGGTTCTGGCATACATGTTTTGAAGCAATAAGCAACTGCCAGTTTAGGATTGTTTTCATTGGTCCATTTAACACATGAGATAGGTCTGCAATTTTCATCGCGGAATACATTGGCGATTCGGATACTGCACTTTTCTACAGGCTCTTGAGCAGCCATTTTAGAATAATATGTTTGATACATTTCTATTGCATTGTTTTGGTCTACATAGTGAAATAACGATGTGGATAAGTTTAGGATGGAATTTATGTAATTATCCTCGTGCATAATTCTGCGCCGATGTCGTTGTACGTGGTCTTCGTTGTAAGGGTTAACTTCTCGGGGCCAGCCACCTTCCATGTGATTGATGCCTTGCTCGTGAGTTTTCAATTGTGGTGTATTCGTTTCATTTTCAGACGCCGACTTTGTTGCTTGGACATCACGATGCACAGGATTTCGAAGCATATATTGCTTTTGATAATCTATATTAGGATTAATAGAGTCTAGCATGCGAGCTGGTGTGGCCTGGAAAAGAGGTTGCCTACCGAAGTTTCGTCGAACCTTTGTGTACTCATAGGTCCACTTCACGTACGAAGACATTATCCAATTATCAAATTGTTTTTAATTTTCTAGATTGCTTTAGTTAAGACATATACTTTTACAACCGTCATGTATGTAAGTAAATATTAAATCAGCAAGGCCATGCCGCAAAATGAATATTGATGACGGAATTAAACAATATCAAGTATGAGTAGAGCGTCATGATCGTCTGGGAACATATGTGTCCTTGTTTGTTGGCGAATTTGTTTTCTGCGACATTGTACAAAATTATTGTTTGTCTTGATATCAGTGTGACTAAGCACGTTTTATTTTCATCCGTATATGGAATTCTTAAGGCTGTAGCATTTGAAATAAAACACTAAGTCCTTTAAAGGAATGCTTTTTAAGTCACGTTTAGGTGCTTTTGAGTTGAACGAAATTGGTTGGGTTTGCATGTCGCGTTGTTTCCTGCACCTCCGGTTATGCTTCGTACCAGGAAATGTCGTAACCACATTGTTGGAGGCAAGGAGTTGTTATGCGGTTCACATTAATATGCATCGAGTCCATATGGCAATAGTTGTGCGAGAGGTGAGACGGCTCTCGGTGTTACGCGGTTACGCCTTTATGCTGATTCAGTCTACTTATTCCAGTTTCAATAACATTTGTTTTTATTAACAATTACGAAACTAGAGAAGCTATGCTTGCTAATGTGCAATTTTTATCAAAGAGTTAGGCGTAGAGCTTGGGAGCTTGGGAACCTTTGATTCGAATTTTATTTGATTTCTTTCTTTGTTAGGCTGATATATGAATGACACTCTAGACAGGGCAATTTTGTACCCATGGGTAACAAGCAGCGGATTAAATTTTTTTTCGTGATGTCCCGTCTATCATACGTCATATTTCAATTTCCGCTTATTCCGTACGGTACCTAAGTAGGTAATGGTTTGTACTACTACTAAGTTGTGACATCTTTAATTAATGTGATCAATTACTTCCTTCGTATTGTTGTTAAGTCGATAGGTACTTCAAAAGTTAAAATACTTGAAATATCTGAGTAATGCTTTAAATCTACTTATTAATGCTCTACTAATTCTACTATTGTTAATTTTAAGGTAAATCAACATACCGAAGGGATATGTTAAATTTAAAGTATTGTAAATTAAGGCCAGCGCATATTTTATGCTAATTGAAATGCATTGCGAATATAATATTTTTACTAACAATGTCAACGGACCCATAAAATAATAATAAAAAGCATGAACTTCCTTACCATAAAAATGTAAACGTCTTCCATGCCAGTATCGAACAATCACATATCTGTCACTTCACTTCATTGTAAATTTGCTAATTCTGTATTGGTAACATAGATGGTATCGGTACACACTGTCACGAATTGGCACAAGTCACAACACTCTTTTGCGTTACGATTAGAAATTCGAATTCGAATGCTTAAAGTGCGCGCGCGCCGTACGCTCGTACAAATGGACGCCTCAGCGGTGACTGGCGCGCGTGACGCCGGCGACTGGAAGTACGCAGAAAGAACTCAGGTTGTCGAGTACTATGACTGGTTTGGTTCAACCGTACCCCAGCAATCGATGTGTTGACTGATGACTATACTGCCCATTCCAGAGAAGAATAGTGTTAACAGTAACTTATCTTCGACCGTGCGACCTGCACGGTGCGCATGTGACCTCGCCCTTTTTCAACTTTCGATATTATGGTGAGCTAAGTTGACTCACAGACAATTTCAAATGTCAAGGATTAATAAATTCATTCTCTGATATTTGAAGAAACAAAGAGAAACCTTAATTTTAAAGTACCTACTGTCCTGAAATTGAAATTTTAAGCAGCTATTCTTTGTTCAAAATTAAGACCCTTTTTTATTTTCTTGTTGGAATATTTAAAAACAAAAATCTTTGGGCTAAACTGTTATGCGGAACTAAGTTAGAACGGGGAGGTTAACGTTTAAAAATCAAAAAATCAAAATTATTTATTTGTGATTCACAGGTTACACACAAGGTCTTCATTAAGTTGTATACATCAGTTCATTCTGTGATCAGCCTCATAGGCATACAAATTTCTTAAAAATATACTTATATAGGTATAAAGTTACATACTAAAAAAAAAAAAAATTCATTCATTTAATATTCATTACGATTATCCTGATTTACTATTAAAAAATTCATCAACGGTGTAAAAAGAATGTTTAATGAGGAATTGGAAAAGTTTACTTTGCAATACATTAATGTTTCCACACTCCTTAATATTATTAGGGATCTTATTATAAATCTTAGGTGCCATAGCAAACACACTATTCCCATACAACGCAGTTTTATATTGCCTATTAAGGTTGTTATATAATATACATCTGTTTCGAGATCTTTGTTCAAATATAAATAAAGATGGGTGTTGCCTGATAAAAAGAGCTATTTCAAATATGTATAGTGACGGTACGGTAAGTAATTTTAAGTTTATAAAGAACTCTCTACAGCTATCGGTTCTTTTTAGAGCACACATAGCACGGATGCACCTCTTTTGACATTTGAATACCTTGTCCCAATTAGTGGCATTACCCCAGAAAATAATTGCATATCTCAGTCTACAGGCTACATAACCATGATAAGCAACAAGTAACGTCGGGAGACTGACCTTTTTTGCTAGCATGTATAAGTTGTACGATGACTGTGACAATTTTTTACAGACAAATTCTATATGGGTTTGCCATTTTAGGTTGTCATTAATATGTACACCAAGAAATTTTGTAACGTTTAGTTTAAATAGTATGAGGAAAGGTGTACTAGAGGATGTGGGGCAAAGCAATGACCGAGTCACGACACTGCAACTTGTGGAAAGCGCCGAGTTCAAGCGCCAGCGCGCACGTGGCCCACACTACTCCTGTTCATGTGTAGGTATAGCTTTATACTGGTAACAAAAGAGACTGCATACTGTTTCGTATCCTCATCTGCGAAATTTTTATAAAAAAAAATAGCGTGGGTTATTACTATTTTTTCGTTATAAAAAGTTGTTTTCACGATTAATGTGCCAAGCCTTTTTGAAGATAGGACTCCTGTCGCATACAAATTTAAAGTTTTAATTAGTACAAACTTTGTTGACTACGTCCTGCCGATAAAACTAACAAAGACTGGATTTAAACATACTTTGATTGACTAACTTCATTCTTAAGCCGGTTATAAGACAAGTATAACCCGGTTATCACTTCATGTTCCTTAAGCACACCTTAAAAGCATAATATCTATGCACAATTACGCATATTTCACATTAGTTTTATTGGTAAAGGCATTCAATAAGGAAATCGTCATCTTGGATAATGCAACTACCATATTATTGTAATAGTTAACATTGATTGCCTTTAGGAGACTTAAAAGGGAATGGTTGATTTATTTAATACCTATAAGAATAAAGGAACATCTCATTATGTATATCCCAGTACTCTCCTATTTCTTTGTGAAAAACTGGCACTTAGTAAATATACACTATAGTAAATTCAATCCGTTTGTAATTTTATATATTAGCATAATTATAATACATATTATAATGACTTGAGCATTAGCTCAAGTTTTGAGCTCTTTGATGGTCCAATGAGTCAAATTAACAAAATTATAATATCCTTATTAAAACGATCTTCATAATAAATAAACCTGATATTACTATCATTTTTTACTAACAATGGGTTGTAGTATTAAAAAGGTTCGATCAAAAATGTTTTGGTCAAGAGTTAATTGGAATAATGGTCATTAGTGGCTGAGCGACCGTTCCTTGAGTTGATTAGTAATTGACCCGGTGGAGACCTTGTGCTCCTAGCTTCACGGTGCCGTCTGTTATGAATATTAGGTTATCGCTGAGTACTACGCAGTCGCAGGGTTAAGTGTCGACCGCAGTAATGTGGGAAGTCAAAAGACAACAAAATAATACTGTGCGAAGTAAAAGTAAAATTTATCCAAGCATTAAGGCAAAAAAGCCAATCTAGGCATTAAAAAACATTAACTGATAACGAGTCATAATGTTCGTTTATGCATATATATAAACGATAAAATAGCTTACCTCGATAATAGTAACATCGCAAGAGCGAGAAAGTTTTTTACTCAGACTAGGAAAATAGGTTTTTTAGTATTGAGTTCATAAATATTTCATGTGTCGCATTCTCTGCAGAGTTTATCCATCCCGCAAATGAAAATATGCGATTGTTTCATTAAATCCACACATTTCGGTAGACCGCTGACGTGATAATTGGTATAATTGTGCCCTTATCGCACTACACCATATAACTAGATTATGTAGTCCTGAATGACTTGACATTGCTCGTGTCAGTTACTATATTTTGCATTGTGACATTATTATATATTATGATGAAACCTTAGACTGTTTGAACGGTAATCATTGCACATTCAATTTAACTTATAATCACATTGACCCATGCATAATTAAAAGCGTCCGTGGCTGCGATTTGTCACGTACAATAGCTTGAAATATTACCTTTAGTTTGCATAATGCGATGGACATCTATTACAGTATTCTTTTTCTAGAAGAATTGTGTAACGTATTGATGGATGGAAGAAAAACGGGGTTCATTTGTGGTTAAACGAGGCGTGTATACTTGCCCAGAAAATAGACAATAGGAGCATGATATATCGACACATTGCAGCGGTCTTCATTTCGCACAAATGAATGAATTCTTTGTACATACAATGGACAATGGAGCGTGCCGGAGAACCGATGGAGATGATCATAAAACGTTTGTGTTGGTGGCGTGAGTACTGTGTACACATTTACTGAGAACAAAGTCACGGTCAACGTGTTAGTGTGCGCGATTTCTGTTTATCAAACATTTCAGTAGAAAGCGTGCCTTAAAAAAATATATTGGCGACAGTTCAGCAGAACACTGATCACTATAAACTGGTTGGAATTTTTTGTTATTTAACAAGAAAGTTGAACGGATCCTCCTACTCAACAAGCTAAAATTCTTTGTGTTTCATTGAATGGCTCTAAAATTCTCTGTTAATTTCTTGTTTATTTTTCAGCAAAAGAGAGTGACATTGCAATAAATAGATGGATAGAATATAATTTCTTGAAAAGCAAAGGTTACAGTGAAGTAAAATATAAAAAAAACAACATCACACGAGTAAAATCCGGTCTTATCGCAAAAAGTTATTTCTTACAGGCAACCATTGGATGAATAGGGGTCTAATGATATTTAAAAAATATTTTATTAATCACAAAAATCACTAATTGTGTAAAATGTTAAAACTTTCATTAAATGTTAAAATTTACAATGTAAACACGCTGTTATTTCCAAACGTAAGACTCTATATTCGTGTGTATCACGGATAACGTAGTCCCGGAATTTAGAGTAAGTATAAGGACGCTAAATCCGGGTAGAGTCATTACTGAACGGACAGCCAGTCAGCCGACTGATTGACCTTGTAGTTGTGCCATCCCCTCGTAATTGGGCCTTTGTAGTTGGGATACTCGGATCAATCCAATAACACGACCGCTTCGACTGAGGTGCTCATTTTATGTTCCTTTGCACTGTGTATTTCAGCTTTTAGCAATGTTGTTTAATGGCACTGTTTGCTATCGCATCAGTTGCTTTTACAGTTTCTGTGACAGTTGGATTCTGATTCAGATCTTTAATTAACGCACATTTTGGTAAAATTTGTCAGTAGCACTTCGGGTCTTGAGTTACAAACAAGACGTATTAAAGAAACTTTATAGTTATTAAAATGTTTATTTAAACTGTGTGACACTCTACCTCTTCAAAAGCTTTGCAACAAAATTCGCCTGTTTTTGTGCCAAGACAGACGGTGCTCCACATTTACTCAAATCTATTTTATGAACATTTTATATAAGGTACACATATTCTGTTAAGCGTTACTCGTTAACGAAACCAAGAGAACGTCTGTAATATCTTCAGATTTTGATACCGCAACATCCGTGTGATTTATGCGAACTTGGAACCCATTCATCATGCGTTGTCAATTGGAAAGCGACCCATTTTCACGCGATGGATATTTGTTAGGCTTCCTTCCGAAATTTACTGCACACCGATGATGGGACATTTTTTATCAATATACTCGCTGTGCCTTACGGTTTCACGTACCTAGGTACTGTTTCTGATCTTTTGATCCGATTGTAACCACCCTAACGGTTGGGTTTTCAGGTAATCTGAAGATTACCTGAAAACTACCGTCTATACACATATCAATGTTGATATATACATACACACCTATTACCTACATAAAGTTTCATTATAATGAAATTCCAGGCGTTCTTAATTTCTGTTCACAAACACGAATAATTTAAAACGCTCGCAATTGCATGTAATATTTTTTGAATACTTTGGCAACTGAAACGTAACGTTACTGAATTGAAATACGTTAACGAATGGGAAAATTAATATGCACAATATCCACAGTTTGCCTATAAATACGGATAATTATCCGGTGCTACTGGCGTATGTTCAGCTTTATAATGAATTTAACTCAGAAATAGTTGAAACAAATGTGCTAATAATTGCGTTGTGTATTCTGTAGTTTGCTCTGTGTTTATTAACCTAGTTAAAGCGCAGTTAATGTACGGAGGCAACAACTCTGTTTATTAATTGAAAGATAATGAGAATAATCACGGAGAATGTTTATAATTTATTTTGAATCGTGAACTGATGAAATTGCGACAGTCTCATTAGTCTGGTGGTCCTTTGCGCGACTGGTACGCTAGAGGATAATAAATAGTATAAAAAATCCCGATTTCAAAAAAAAAACGGCCTCAATTGGTCTTTGCGCCGAGTTTTTTTATTACTTACTAATTATAAGATCACTTGCTCCAGATGACCACAATTATTTCGAACGAACTGTTCACATGTAGAGTTTATTTATACGTAAATATATTTACCAAAATTATTTCAGAATGTACCATTATTGTATAATGCGACAAAACACCACAAAAGCGGCAGCATGTGTTCTTGGTTGCACCATAACATCACATACGTTTCATAATGAACACATTTGCTTGGCCATAAATAACACACGTGGCGAAAAAAAAAACAATCGACAGATTTTGCTGCTTGATCTTTTTTACACGAGGGTGACCCAAATGTGGATGTGGTGCCTGTTTCTCTGTTTAGGATCACAGAATTAATGTAGATAGTTGTCGTCAACTACATTGGAATTCATTCTAAATCTGGTTATGTGCTTAAGATTAATGTTCACAGTAGAACTGACTACACAGGAAATCCAAGCGCGCTATGAAACGTTTATTTATTACAGCATGTTCCCTGTCGCGTAAAGCGTAAACAATTTACTACGTGTAAGCGTCTCAAACGGAAGGCAAAACGTTAGGGGTCATTGTCAAGTGTAGTTACGTTTGTTTAAGATCGAAACTGCACCATCGGAAGTGTCCGGGATCGGTCGGCTTACTATCAGATTTATCGCCGCGATCGAGATCCGAGCGCTTCCCCCGTTACAAGAGTGCCAGCGACCCGTGAATTTTATTGTTTCCCCTCGTACGATTCTGTACAAAGTTTTGTGTTCACACGTACAGTACGGGACGATTCGGTAAGCCGATATTTGTTTCGTGACTTTACAACACGGCAGCGTATAAACTTCGATTTTATCGGAATAAAATGTTTTTATTGAAAAGAAGTATTGAAATCTGACATTCAACGCAGAAAATTAATGCAAGTTACTCATTGTAATAAGATTAGTTCTGTGACGGTTCAGTAATTAGAATTTATGTGTGTAACGTGCCATGAAGAACTAATATTTTCATGTTAATTAATATTGTGTTATAGAATTTATATTATTTTTAAGCAAACAATCTTCGGACGGACGACCTGGTAATAGAAGAGATCATTATGGAAGCTGGGTGGACGCTGAGAGTCGTTGGATACGGGAGGCATATGACGGGATCTCATGGAAGTCTACAGCGCGGTCCTTTTTTCAGCAGTGGACCTCTTTTGTCTGAGGAATATGATGAATGAGTTCGTGGTAATGGTTAGAACACATAAAAAAAAATATGTCATCAGGTCGATGATTGGGTTTGTTTAGAATAGAATAGAATAGAATATTCTTTATTGTACACCACAAACGAAAGCCAAGTACAAATCATTAATAATAAAATGGTACAATGGGCGGTCTTATCGCTAAAAGCGATCTCTTACAGACAACCTTTGGATGGACTCGAGTGAAAGGTAAGGCGACAATAAGGTAGTCTGGCGTACATAAAATAAATAAACTAAACACTTTAAATCAATGTATATCTAAATTGGAATAATAAAAATAAATAAAGAAAAGCAATATACGTTACATACATAATATATAGAACTGAATATATATATATAGGTAAATATATATACATAGGTATGTCATCAGTGATCAAGGAGGATAAATGTCAGTTATAGCGACAGATAATGCTCCTTCACCAATCTCTTGAATATTGCACCTGATTGTGCACGCCTCACTGACACGGGCAAGGCATTCCAAAGCCGTACAGCTTGTACAGAGAAGGAATTATCAAAAAAACTTGTGGAGTGCATTGGCATCTCAAGCCTCAAATTTTCCGACGATCTTAGATATCTGGTATGTGTGTCATTGAGGAACTGAAAA
Source organism: Subacronicta megacephala (assembly GCA_958496365.1). Lineage (NCBI taxonomy): Eukaryota > Metazoa > Arthropoda > Insecta > Lepidoptera > Noctuidae > Subacronicta > Subacronicta megacephala. The sequence goes on from OY292521.1 coordinate 8,059,846, forward strand.
CGTTCTTTAAGATAAGAAGGAGTAAGAGGATTAAACAGAACACTGTAAAGGAGGGACAATATATGGGAATTCCGGCGAAGGCGTATAGGAAGCCACTTGAGTTTTGTTCGAAATTCGGAAACATGATCATACTTGCGCAAGCCAAATATAAATCTTATACAGAAATTTTGTAGTCGCTCAAGTTTATTTAGTTGTGCCTCAGTGAGATCAAGATAACTGACATCGGCATAATCAAGGATGGGAAGTAAAAGAGATTGTGCTAGCGTTATTTTGGTGGTAGTAGGCAGAAAGTTGCGCAATCTCCTCAGCGACCCCGCTGATGCAAACAATTTTCGACTGACCTCTTGCAATTGAGGACCCCAAGAAAGAGTTTTGTCTATTAAAATTCCCAAGTTCTTAACTGTCTCAGTTAGTGGAATAACAGTACCATCAAAGACCACTTGCGGAACTACAGACCAGTCAATCCCAGCAGACAATCTAGGGCTACCAACAACAATGACCTGGGTTTTCGTTGTATTAATTTTAAGCCCATACGCTTTGCTCCAATCGCTTATAGAACCCAAGTCTTTATTTATAATACCAATCGCCTGTGGCAGCTCTGTTAGGGAACCCTGCTTGTAGATTTGCAAATCATCTGCGTAAAGGTGGTAGGACGAATTAAGTTTATTGGAGATTGAATTGATAAAAATTGCGAAAAGAAGAGGAGATAAAACGCCACCCTGCGGCACCCCGACGTCAGTATTACACCAAGAAGAGAAAGTACCTTCTATGTGTATACGCTGTCGGCGTCCAGACAGGTAACTACGAAACCAGTCAGTCGCCGTTGGAGATATGTTAAGCGAGCCTAGTATGGCAAGTAGGATGTCGAAATCAACGGTGTTAAATGCATTACTGAAATCCAGTAAGCATAGAATCGTTAGTTTTCCGCTTTCCATACCTGCCCTAATGTCATCCGTTATATTGATAAGAGCTGAAGTAGTACTGTGACCAGCACGAAAACCAGACTGGAAAGGATTAAGGAGACTATTCTTAGAAAGGAAAGTATTGAGCTGATTGTACACGAGACGTTCTAGAACTTTAGAAAGGAAAGGAAGTATGGATATTGGACGATACTCGGAGAAAGAACTAGGATTAGGTTTTTTAGGTAAAGGAGTGATTTGGGCGTCTTTCCATAAAGATGGAAATTCACCGGAGGATATAGAATAGTTAAGGATATCACATAGGACTGGTAGAATTTCATCAAGGACAGGCAGAATCATCTTTCGGCTGATACAGTCACTGCCTACTGCATTGGATGTAATAGATACTATGCTCTTCTTAACATCACAATCGGAGAATCGACTAAAGACGAATGCTGAATAGTGAGGAGTTGGAAGGGTAGAAAGATGACTTATTGTGGACGCTTTTAAGGTCCCATTACAGTGAGACGACGACGAGAAATGTTGATTCAAAGAATCAATGTCCAAGTCTTTAGGAATATCAGTTTGACTCTGTTTTCCAACTCCCATAGATCTGAGAAACTTCCAAACTTTTGTGGGATCTCCTACATCTATAGAGTTATGGATATGATGGCGTAAAGCGTCCCTACACACCCTATTGCAGTGATTTCGGGCAGCTACATAATTTTCCCAGTTGCGTTGCCCAGGACGACATTTGTGTTTTGTTTTAGCCACTGCCTTCTTATGCATAATGGCTCGAATATTATCTGTTATCCAAGGCGCTGGGAGATGTTTTAATTTAACGGCACGTATGGGAGCATGCACGTCATAAAGGTTGGTCAGATTATCCGTAAAAATATTAATTTTGGCATCAATTGACTCCGCAGTGATGAGAGGAGCCCAGTCAATATTGCTTGCATCTTCCCGGAGGGCATCAGTGTCCATACCACCAAAATTACGTAACATGAGGGTTTTGAGCTTTGCCTTAGGAGGGCGAATTTTGTAGGATAGGAATAGTAAATCATGATAGGAGAACATGTCAGCTGGGCATTGGCCATGTTTGCTAACATGTTGAGAAGAAGAAACAAAAATAAGGTCCAAGAGAGAAGGATTACAGTTAGGGACATGATGTGTTGCATTCAAAGGAAGAATATGCAGGTTCACTGATTGCAACAAAGAACGAAGGGAAGAAGAGCGGGAATCTTGTTTCAATAAGCAGGTATTGAAATCCCCCATAATTATAGTGTGACTGTAAGAAGGTGTAAGGTTCTCTAGGATGGTTTCAAAGGAGGAAAAGAAATTTATGTTACAAGACGGGCTGTAATAAACACCAAGAAGAATTTTGGTATGCTTTAGGTTTACTTCTAAAAAAAGATGCTCGCCTGCATTTTGAGGAGGCGGTTGTGTTGATATATCAACTATTGAGAAAGGAATGTTTGCACGAAGATATATAGCAACACCACCACCACGACTGCCTGTGCGATCATTCCGTATTAGTTGAAAACCAGGGAGGGAGTAGGAGGTAGAAGGGAGACAGGGTTTCAACCACGACTCTGAGACAAGGATAACATGGATGTTCTTACAGTCAAGGTTAGCCAACATGTCAAAGTAATGTGCCGGAATACTTTGGGCATTTAAATGGACTACATTAAGATTCTTCGGAACATCAGAAAATTGAGACTCGAGCGCGTCAGCTAACGAGGGTAGGCTGGCGAAGCTATCATTGCTACTTACTGACACGAAACTTTCTGAATCACTGTCAGTACAAAAATCAGACATACAATAAATAATATATATATAGTACTAATGTAAATATTAATAAAATAAAGACTAAATAGCCTTGTAATAAATAAAATAAAAATTGTATTTTAAACTGTCCATCTGCCAGTCGAGTGTTTACAGACTAAGTAAAAACTAAAAACGCCAAATGGGTACAGAATCTGGGCAGTGTCATCGTCCAAGCGAACATAAAAAAAAAGAAAAAAAATATTTTAGGATTTTAATCCGACTATTCCACCATGTGAGGCACTTTTACTTAGTTTTATTTCATTATATTTCATAATATACAAAACAAATGGGTCAGGAGGTCCAACCTGTTAAGCATGATGATGACGAATGATTAGATAATATGGTATGACGTAGTATCTGCACAGGTCCAGTAGGCGGTCATTGAACTATTAAGTAATTTTATTTACGTTATGAATGTACCATTATCATGAAGAGATACACGTAATTCGTACATAACTGGTTATTATTACCTACACGAATAACAAAAGAGTCGTTGATAGCAGTTCATTGCGCGGCATTCGAGTCTCGCCGCAAGCTAAATGGCAGTAATAACAATGGAGAAAGCACCATTTATTTTGCATTGCTAGGAACAAAGTGTTGCAATAGAGGATGATATTCGAATATTAGATTTCGAATTGAGCATTTTCTCATACCGTCGCGTTATGTATGCATTTATGTGCTGAAAATTATGCATAGCTCTGACAGGTTACGTAGGGCCGAGTACTAGATACATAAAGTATGTTTACTAGTTTCTGGTAGGTACTTACGCAAATATTAGACATTGTAACTGTGAACTGTTAGGAATTTTAACATAGAGACGACGAAATGACCATATAGAGGCTGTAAAGGATCCAACTTTCGAGAATTAAATAGTATCAATTTATCGCGATAAATTTGTAAAAAAGAGTTTTATTTCAATAAACTATATTAAACTTAAATATAGCAGTAAAGGTGCATACGTATGTACCTATATTTTGTGTCTGACAAAACTATTCTTGTTATAATATCGAAAGACATTATCGAGATATTGGCATTACAATTATGCAGTCTAAAACAAAAAAAAACATAATATGAGCTTTGTCTTGTCTGATCTTCTCGGAGACCATTATTACACATCATATATTATAAAATTAAAATTAATAAATGCAAAATAGGTTTTTAGGAATACCATCTGTCAGAAATAAATCACGAAATCTCATTATTTTAAAATTTGGCATGTAGTTTTTCATAATTTTGGAATTTGCCACGCGATTGGGAAATACAAGATCAACGCGAGTAACACCGCAGGCCACCATCAGTTTTGAATAATGCACTCGAGATTTATAAAGAGAAATAATCGGATATCTACGGGGATGTACTCACATGATTTATTATACTTATATGAATGATACATTACTTTGGAGGGTGGATGTATCCATCACAGCTCACGTGATGTTGTTTGTCTGAATACGACGAGATCGTTAGTCGATAATACAAATTAGTTTCCAATGATATCACTGACGCAATAATGCAATATTACTTACTATTTTGTGCTAATGATTATTGCGATACCTGTTTAAATGTATTCCTTTATTTTTTTTAATACCAACAATAGAGAAACTGCTACTAGTTTATTTGCTATAAATTATGTAGCGTAGCGATGCGTGTATCAATGAGAGGTTTAGTATGTATTAGCTTGAGGGGTGGTTCAATGAGAGGTTTAGTATGTATTAGCTTTAGGGGTGGTTCAAGCTAGAAAGCTTGTTGATCAGAATCAGAATATTATTGTCACTTGTGTTATCTATGTGGGAAAACATAGTGAAAAAAGTCCTCCGGATCCTCAATTTTGTATAATATTTGGTTCCTTGCGGTTACCGTTCGTGCAACTCGTGGACTCGTGGCACACACACCAATTGTTCAGTCACTGCGTCAATCGAGCCTCTTTAATCCCAAGGCTCTAATTGTGAGAAAGGACTCGTGCTGTAGTGCAGTGATAGGCTGATATGGTGAAAATAGGTTTGCACAGTCCAGTCGTTTCTCGTTACTTCGAAACAATTTACAATGTTCACTATAGGAAGTGGGTATATTATGTTCATAAAGTTGCAATATTAGCATAATAACAATACAATCTCGGTCTATATCTAACTAAAACCGCCCTGGCTTCGCACGGGTATTACTTATGGTCATATTTCAACCAATTTATACAAAACCTTAACAAATTATGCATCTAAACCTTCCTCATGAATCACTCTGTCTTTTGGTGAAAACAGCATGAAAATACGTTCAGAACTTTTTGAGTTTATCGCGAACAGACAGACAGAGCAGATTTTGTGTTTATGTAGTGATAAAGAGTAATATTCCCACTACAATAATAACAAGTTTCACTAAATTATATTCCCACTACCAAAATGAATTTTTGATACAGTTAGAGACATGAAAAAGCCAGGCATTCCCGTTCGAAATAAGTGCATGGTAGAGCCTGTTTGTAGTGATTAAGCATTTAGCAATATTAGTATTCTAGGGATTTATTCAACTGTTTTTACTAAGATTGTTGCAGTGCCATTATCCAGGCAGACGAAATCCTAGAGATCTAGCCGAAGGTACAAAGCTAATTAAAAGTAATTAAGAATGTGATAAAAACGGTACACTGAATCCTGAATGCCTGCTGTTAATGAAAAATATTTGCTCTTTAGTCTGATGCATTGTGAGAATACGTCTGCACGCCGTGAGAGAAAATGAATGATTAAAATACTGAGCATTTACCTTTGTTTGAGTTTCAAGTATTCTATTTGCAGTTTAACAATACATTGTTTGTTGTTACTAATAGCAGTACTACGTAGAGAAAGGAGTCTCATTAAATATCAATAAAGTGCCGGTGCCGGGCATTAAAATAAACTGTAAACTTGAATTGGAATTTTCGATTTAACTAGTTATAAATACTTATTTTAGTGAGTCATTCATTAGTCTAGTGGTCATCGACTGTTACGTTAGGTCTTGGGTTCGATTGCCTGGTGGAGAGTGTTATCGTTTTGGATTTGTGCCTGGTTAATGGCAGAAGGCTCGCTCCCCTATTACATATGTAAGCACGGCTACACATGTAAGTTTACGCTGGCTTCTTATTGTATGAGAAGCCTTTACAATTCGAGATCAGCTTAAACTGGATTGTAAATGTTGACTTGTAGCCGTGTGTACAAAATATGGGTTAACATTCATAGTAGGAACACCTGTGCCTGACTCATTAAAGTCTACTAAAAATCGCAAATGACCCTTAAATACCACATAGTTTCGAATATAATTCTACTCAATAGGTAAAATTATGAATATCTATAGAATCAATGTCATAGAATGCGTTCTTGTCTGGATATTAGCTAACGTTAGTGTTTCAATTATCATGCTATGCAAGTATCTGCTTAAGTGCTTAAAGCGTATCATCTGAATGCATATCGGATTAAATGCCAAAGGTATTAGGAAGATATGGTATGTAGTTCAATTGCAATTATTTAGCAAATTATTGCAGGTATAATAATAGTATACTGATGCTAAATATCTAGTATTAGGAGATTGATGAATATGATTGAAATTTTCAAGAATATAGCCGAAATAATAATAATATTTTTTGACCTCATTAGTCTAGTGGTCCTAAGCGCGACTGCTACGCTAGAGGTCCTGGATTCGATCCCCAGGTCGAGCAAAGTGTTATTGAGTTTTTCTATGAAATTCTCAGTAGCAGCTCGGAGTCTGGATTTGTGCCCGGTTGATGGCAATAGGCTCGCCCCCTATTACATGGGACCTGAACATACCGGCGAAATGTGGGTGTACATTAGTTCACATCTGCCTAACCCTTCCGGGAATATAGGCGTGATGGTATGTTATGTTATGTTATGTGTTATTTTTTGACCCCTGACGCAGAAAGGGTATTATTGACTACGCGTCATTCATGCTTTTCCCTTACATCCCATATCCGAGCAATGTTACAAGGTCATAAAAAACTTCCTCTAAGCGACCGGTTATTTACAAATCCTGTTCTTTTTCTAGTCTGTGTTTAAAAATAGTGTGGAATGGTTCACAAAGCACACGTGTGTTCCAGCCATTAGTCCCCGGTATCGCTAGTCGGGAATGTATTGCGCCAAGTAACGCCCTAAATCTGCCCGTAAACGATCTAATTGCTCTTTGTACGGAACTGTTCCTTATGAAATGCGGACTAAAAGGCAAACAAACTTTTTTAAAAGAAATATTGTTGTTTGTTTTTCAAAAGAAAATTTGGAATAATGTATTTTTGGGGTTTTGATCTTATGCCTATGATTAGGTGAATGCTGTCTAATAAACTTGAATAAAATGTGGGTTCCACCAAAGTTTTCGCGTCGTAAAGTCATCAGCGTGACTGCTTCAGTAGTCCTGGGTTCGATTTTCAGATCAAGCAGTGTTCTTTGTTTATTTATAAAATTCTCCGTAATGGCTCGGAGTTAGAATTTGTACCCGATTAATGGCAATATGCTCGCACCTTGAGACCTAAATATACAGAGGAATTTAACGTGTACGTTAGTATGCCTCTGCCTAATCCTTTTAGGAACTGTATTCTTGCGTGATGGTATCGTATGTGAGATTTTTACAGGGTCAGCAACATTTTAATCGACTAATACTCCTGTTTTGGTATCTATGGAAATTGATTTTCTACTTTAGTAGTATAAAAATAAACTCTACATTCAAGTGAATGATAACAAGAAGTCAAAGGCATCTGATCTCCGGGCAATATTTTATTGGGTTTTTCTATGAATTTCTCAATAGCACCTCGGAGTTGAGTGAGTGCAGTGATAGCCTAGTGATATGACCATTGGACTGCCGAGTCAAGGGTCTCAAGTTCGAATCCAAGGCACGCACCTCTGACTTTTCGAAGTCATGTGCGTATTAATAATTAATTATCACGCGCTTAAACGGTGAAGGAAAACATCGTGAGGAAACCTGCATGCCTGAGAGATTTTCTTGACGGCGTGTGAAGTCTGCCAACCCGCAGTAGGCTAGCGTGGCGGACTGTAGCCTAATCCCTCTCGTACTGAGAGGAGACCCGTGCCCAGCAGTGGGACAATGTAATGGGTTGCTGATGATGATGACCTCGGAGTTTGGATTTGAGCCCGATTAATGGCTATCACCCTCTATTGCATGGGACATAAACATACCGGTGAACTTTGGGTGTAATAACTACGGTGGCCAGCACATCAAGTACCACAAAATGTAAAATTTTCTCAGTTGATTTTGAACTTAATAAACAACGCTTTAAAGTTTAAAATCATTTGAAGAAATTTGACAGTTTTGTATAACCTGATGTGCTGGCGAGTGTACATCTCTGCCTAAACCCTTCGGGGAATACAAGCATGATGGTATACTTCATACTGATGCGCAAAGTTTCTATCGAAACTGCACGAAGTTTCTATTAAAACTGCACGAACTAAATGCGATTATTGTGGGCAGGGGACTGGTCATCGGTTGGTGTCCAGGCTGCTATATTTGGGAATTGGACCGAGCCGCCACCAAGTTTATCAATGTGTATTGGAGCGTGGGATTGTTTTCGAACGTTGCCTCTGCCGCGGAATGCAAACTTGTGCCTTGTGCCCTACTTGATGGCCAATTACCTGTCGGTTACCATAATGGACACTGGTATTTTAAATATCGTATTTGCATTTCTAGAATTATCTGTTTCTTTAACCTGATATTTTGATATCTGGAATCTAAGAGGATAAAATAATAATCTTAACATGCAAAAGCATACATTTTATAAACTAAAAGCTGTACTCAAAGTTGCCGGTCCCGCTTATAGAGAAGAGTCAATTCTAGTCTATTGATAGTATTCGGACCCAAATCCAATCTCCGAGTTACTACTGAGAATACCATAGAAAATTTTGCTCGAAATGGAAATTGAAACGGAGACCCAGCATTTCGCAGTCGCGTTTGGAACCACTTAGATAATGAGGTAGTATATTTATTAAAAAAAAAACAACTTTACACCAATCAAAAAAAGAAAAACAGCGCGACATTGCTATGTGTTTTTTCGATATTACTATGTGTTCTTGGCGGCTAAAATGGTCAGCGAGATAGTGTAGTTTTTTATTATTATTTACCGAATAAAAATAAAATATTTTTATTTGGAAATTTTTAAACAGTTGGTTAGTAGCAATAGTATATTTGTATGTTCTACGACAAATTATTATAAAAGACACAAAACGGTGGGCAACCCTAACATGCCATGGCATAATTTCATCATATTGCTCAGCTAAAAGAGGTTAATAGAGTTACGGAGGTAGTAAATGTGTTATGGTGAGTTTCGCGACCTACCCATTGCGCCCAGAGGTGAACAACACTAGGGGCAGAGACGAATTCGACCGTTGAATACTAATGTACCTTAGCGGACCTCGCATTTAGTTTTTACGTAGTTAATGAGGATTACAATCGATCGAACAGTATCAACATGCCGTGGGCATAGTGATAAAGGAAATCTACAAGGAAATATAAAATAAAGCTTTGTAGAGTGACGGTGAATGTAGAGGAATTTAATTTGTAAAAGCGATTCCGAAAATTATCACTTGATAGGAGTCTAAACGAGATTGAATAATATGTTGATTAAATAATTATCATCATATCATCCTATTGCCATCCATTGCTGAACGTAGGCCACCCCCAAACAGCGTCAATTAACAATTTTCCGATTTATCAATATAACTTTCTTATTCGTTTGGAAAAATACTTTTTTAAATGCATTTCTTGATACGTAATGCGATTTCGTATAGAGTACCTAACTGTTAAATTAAATTAACAGTTACGGTATATAAACCGAGAAAATATAAGCATGAGTTACTGTTTTAAAATTATACTCGTCGAATAAATTAACCACCCGAATGCTGCGTGTATGCACAATATTTACTGTAGATATCTATATAAAATTATGTATTCGTCCCTTTTGGGATCAGCACTGTTCAAATTAAACACAATAGATGGATAATGATTAATATCCGGCTAATAAACAGCTCTATTTGTGCAATCCATTATACAGAAAATGCGATACGTTCACGCGTGTTTGTTTTATCGTCGTATTTACCTTCACGTTCAGTTAGTCCGGCGTGAAAATAAAAGGATGCAGAATTTGTCGAGTCGTGGTCATAAATATCCGAAAGCGACAGTCGGGTCCGCCATTTTCCTGTTGACAAAATCACACCCACAATACATTCAAACTTGTCTAAAGTTTCCATTGTTTATAGCCCTGTCGCAGATTGTAAGTGGTGTTCTATCTGCGCCCTTTTAATTCAATTAGATACCTACATAGTGCAAATGGCTGAGCTTTTTCAGGTAGTTATCAGAAACAAGGAGGAATCTTGTTTGTGTGAAATGCGAATAGTTCCATTATATTTATCGATGTCATGATGGCAATTACGATCAACCATTCTAGTCTACGACGTCGTGGTTTCTCGTCTCGAGAATTGATGGCGTCCATTGAAGTGCCGGAACATCGAGAGCGTCTTGAAAAGAAAATAATCTTGATGAAACGTCTCGCTATAAAAAGAGAACGTCTCCGTTGTCGACGGCTCACGCTTCCGTCGAAATAAACCGGCACACGCCTCGAAAAAGCTGAAAACTTTATTTTCACACCAAGCCTCGGACCGTTATTGTCTTTGCTAATAACATCACTTGAATATCTTCTCAGAGCACTCATACTAATGACTTTTCTTTTGATGGAATTAAATTATTTCAAAGGCAATTACTTGTATCATTCTATTTTCTAGCATGTTTTGGTAAATGTATTCAAACACAAGTTATTGCTTCAAATGAAACGGGATGGGACTCAATTTTGTTATTTGTCCCCCAAATATTTATTAATGGAGTAAGTAGTCATATTAATCATGTTTTCAATGTAAATTTCGTACCAAATATTTGGATAACATTATCATAGCTACGTTGCGAAATGATTTTAGTTTTATAAAATACCTACGTATTTTATAAAATCATTCTGCAAAATTAGTACCCACAGGGTTTTCAATGTAATTGCCAAATATCAATTAAAGTCTCTCATTATTTATTTGGTATGTATTTATCAAAAACCGCTTCGGGGAAGAGCTTGGAGTATTTTCTCGTTTCTTTTCCCTGAAAACTTGTATTGTATTGTGATGTTTTGTCTTTGTTTCGAAGTAAAATGATAATAAAAATGAAGTTATCACTCTTCTTGTAATGGATTTCCTTATTGTTGTGGAGTTAAAACAAAATGCCTTTATGCCGTTAGTCAGGTACAGACGTACGACAAGAAACAGGAAATTTCCCGAACGATTCTCGTTAGTTCATACATAGGTACCTATTTGTTCCCAACTCGGTATAAAGTTTAGCCGAAAAGTTTTGCGATATTCATCTTTAACTCCACGGATAAGTTTTGGTGGAGCTTCATAGATCATGAGATACGTTTAGTGACTTTCGTATTGTTATTCTTGAATTACGACGTTATGTTAAGTTATGTCAACATGCCGAAGTTGTAATGAATAAGTTTTTATTGTTGTTTATTTTATTATGGTAGACTGACTTAAGCTTTAGAAGTTACTAAGATGTATAAAACTATTATAAGAACAACAATAAATATTACAGATACTACAGCTTGTAAATTACAGCTTGTAATTTTCATAAAAAATATTAATATAAAAATGTTTTTGTTTTCGTTTCATGTAAATACCAGATGAATGCTCCTGATATTATGTTATGAGCTAAACTTAACTATATTTATATTATTATTCGTTTTAGGGTTCCGTAGCCAAATGGCAAAAACGGAACCCTTATAGATTCGTCATGTCTGTCTGTCTGTCCGTCCGTATGTCACAGATTTTTTTCTCTGAAACTATAAGAGCTATGCTGTTGAAACTTGGTAAGTAGATGTATTCTGAGAACCGCATTAAGATTTTTACACAAAAATAGAAAAAAAAAAACAAAAAATGGGGGTTCCCGATACTTAAAACTGAAACTCAAACATTTTTTTTTCATCAAACCCACGTGTGAGTTATCGATGGATAGGTCTTCAAAAATGATATTGAGATTTCTAATATATATTTTTTTAAACTGTATAGTTTCGTTCTGTATAGTTCGAGGGACACTTCCAAAGTGGTGAAATGTGTCCCCCACCTGTAACTTCTAAAATAAGAGAATGATAAAAGTAAAAAAAATATAAGATTACCATGTAAACTTTCAACGAAAATTGGTTTGAAAGAGATCTAGTAAGTAGTTTTTTTATACGACATAAATCGTTATGGCACGGAACCCTCCGTGCACGATTCCGACTCACACTTGGCCGGTTTTTTATTATAGTCGTCACGTGCCCACATCGTTGGCCGATATAGCCTATCACACTCATAAATAACGTGGCTTTCTACTGGTAAAAGAATTTTCAAAATCGGTTCAGTAGATCCAGAGATACCCTACAACTTCACAAACTTTACCTCTTTATAATATGTATTAGTATAGATTAAATAAGGACATGTTTTAAAATTATTGTTAAGTATTGAGTTATTTTAGCTTACTGGTTATTCTTTAAATGTATTGTGTCCTTAAAATTCAGTCACAATTGTAAATAGTTAATGAATAAATGAAATGAAAAATGTAATATTAACATCAGTTAAATATCATCCAACGGCCGGTATAAATAACTACGAAATCTGTCTGTAGATTTGCTTACTAAGATATAGAATTATGACACGTTAAAACTTAGTGTTGCCGACCGTAAATGAATTAAATAAAAGTCAGCCTGTAAATATCATCTAAACCCTACATACATTTCGTTACCCAACATTCAAATAAAAATGCCATAATTGAAGCGTACGCCAGACAGGAAAAAGTAATTGCTAAGCTCACAATTATGTCAATAAATGTTCATAGGATGCTTGTTAAAGATGACGACAGAGGGGTCAAGTGGCTTGATTGTCAGGATTAAGTCCTGGGTGAGATCCGAGATATATTGCTACACTTGTCGGTACTTATGATTGTGATCTTAGTGAGAGTTGTCACTCCAGCTGATTGCTTAGTTTGTCGTACATACACTATAAGTTAAGTCGAAGCTAAAAATATGCGAATCTTCACTTTAAATTTATGGGCATTGCAAATTTTTTCGTTTTCTACAGATGTACTGAATGAACATTTAAGAGTCATATTTTCTACGCTCCAATCCAATGAGGGAGCAACCTATTATCACATACATATAAGTAAATAAGGAATTTGTTAAAATTCTACGTAATGTAGTGTTTATTTTTGTTTTGCCTATTTTTTTTTTAAGACTGCCTCGTTGGTCTAGTGGTCCCAATCGCGACTGCTACGCTAGAGGTCTTGGGTTCGATCCCCAGGTCGAGCAAAGTGTTATTGAGTTTTTCTATGAAATTCTCAGTAGCAGCTCGGAGTCTGGATTTGTGCCCGGTGAATGGCAATAGGCTCACCCCCTATTACATGGGACCCAAACATACCGGCGAACTGTGGGTGTACATTAAGTGCACCTCTGCCTAACCCTTCGGGGAATACAGGCGTGATGGTATGTTATTTTTGTTTTGAGACATACTTATACTTAGGTTATTTATTTCAGATCAATTCTACGATCATGATCTACTTTAATAGAACTTTCACTTAATTACAAAATTATTGAAAACAATAACGAGACAAAAAATGCATTTCTCGTTTTTACAAAGTATTATGGTTCCTTTTATAATGCCTTCTCTTAGACGTAGCAGTGTCAGGTTTGTTGGCTCGATGCCAACAAATCACTATAATGTAGAGAGCGACTAAGTTTTTCATTGCCGATCTAGAGTACCCACTTATCGCTTGATGATTCTTGATCAATGTCATATCAACTCAATAATACTTATTTTGAAAGATAACAATACTGGATGGAATGATATTTGCGTAAAATGATGACGGGTGACGCTATTCGTGGTTTACCCTACTTAATAATTAAGTAAGGCGGTTGAAGTTCTGAATATCGATTTCCAATTGGACGATTGAGAGACGGGTGTTTAAAAATGCACGGGCTTCTAAATCTGTCTCCTGTTCGAATGGTTGACTTTAGTCTGCACCTACTGGATTACGATTGCCTTGTCTGGTTTGAATAAAGGTTAAAGCATCAGGATTGGGCGCGGAATTTAAATTTGGTTTTTAGCAAATTATTCGGCTATAACCCATTCTAGGTACATGGAAGTAGAAATTGCGACATCAACAATTACATATACACGATTGAGTGTTAAAACATTTGCTTAATTCTGGTATTAAGTAGTGGATTTGGCGAAAAACGACAACTTACACCTAAATCTCATACGATAGTGATCTTACTTAATTGAAAAGTATTTATCCAGAATATTGTTTAGTTTTTTAGCCTGGTTGGTTTATTAGTCGGCGTAAGCACAGCTTTTGTGGGTCGATACTGGGTTCAATTCATAGGTCGAGTAAATAGTTTTTTTTTCAGTGGCAGTCCGGAGTTTAGATTTGTAACGTAATACATATTATTCGATGACGATTTGCAATCTTCACGTTGTGTCACAATTGCAAACATATTCACAGACGTAGGACTTTCCTTATCTCACACACTCTTCGACAAATATTAGGTAAGATCAAGAGACATTTCAGAAAACCATAGAGTTCATAATTTAAACTTCTTTTCTAACTTTACTTAGTCGATCTCTATAAATACATTTAATTAGAACACTTTTATGTTTTGGGTAATCCCGTAAGTGAACATCGACAACAATACAAGATTGGAATACAAAACAGGAATTTAGCGGCTAACAGTATAACGTATTTATACCTAGGCTATGTGTGTTGTGGTATGCATCCTTTGCGGTTGACCTATTCGGCACTGGGCCAAGCACGTACACAATTTACTTAGCCGCGGTCCCACCTACGCCGTGATTTGAATACACTTTAAACTTTAAAATATGTCTACGTGTTTCTCTTAAAGCATTCACCACTTTTATGAAAAAAATATGTTTACCTCAGGGCCTCACAGTAAGTAGCGAGAGCGTGAGTCACGTAAATTCCAGTCACTTACAGGATGGTTTTTATATGAAAATTTAATCTTAATAATAACAATAACTGCCTCATTAGTCTAGTGGTCCTAAGCGCGACTACTACGCTAGAGGTTATGGGGTCAAACAGTATTATTGGGTTTTTCTATGAAATTCTCAGTAGCAGCTCAAACTTTGGATATATGCCCGGAGAATGGCAATAGGCTCGCCCTCTATAAACATAAACATACCGGCGATCAGCAGTAGGCAAGTACTAATCTAAGCAGTAAGCCTATCCAGATGTAATGGTATTTATACTTTATGCAAATTAGTACATGAGGCGGACTTAATGCAGTAAGACATTCTCTACCACACATCTTCGGGTTAAAATGATAGATAAATTAGGTACAAAAAAATAAACAAATATTAATTATATGTTATTGAACCTTAATACAAAACGCGCAAAAGTCGAAGCACTCGATGTAAGGGTGAGCGCCTGCCAGGCAGACTTTAAGATGTCTTCTTCTTGAGGTCAGACTGGGCGATCACCCTTAGAACCGAAGTCAGATATTCTTCGCTTCTTACGAGATGCCGATCTGGCAGCGAGGAATTGTTTTCTAACCTGTCTCTTCGTAGGGTTTAAAAACGGCGGAAGCCTGATGGCTAGGGTGTCGGACTTGCGATCATGTGGTCCGAAACCCACCCATTGCACTACCAACGTGAACCCACTCGTAATACAAGCATTAAGCTTAGCATGAGGGGTTAACAAGAATACTATGACATAATGTGCGACCCACATTGCTAGTAAGCTTAAAAAAAGAGGGTAGAACTTTACTTTCAGTAGGAAAAGTTTAGTCTTTGGATTTATTAGTGTGCCCTATATATTTTCAAAGTCGCGTTAATCTGATTTGCAAAAGATGGTAGTAAGCGACCCGTACCAGTTATAACGAGATGCAACAAGAATTAAGTTTAAAAATAAATATGTACCTTGCATGTAGAATATCAGAACTTAAAGCAGTTTTGTCAGTTTTGCGGCTTAACTTGGTAAGTACTTGTGTAAGTAAACTGTATGGCAGCATGAATAGGGAATCAATGTAAGAGCTGTGGCTGTAACCTTCACTAAATAAAATAAAATAAACTTCAAAAAAACAATAAGAATAATGTTATGTGCAATACAGTTTTAGAAGTCGCTGCCTTCGATTTGGTTGGATATTTTGTTATTTTTATTACTTTTTTAATCCATCATTTTCTTAGGTACGTAGACATCCATCATTCTCCACTTTGGAAAATGAAGTTTTTAATTCAATTTGCAATTTTGTACAGCTCTTTTACAAACTTAACAGTCCATAAACGACTAAACTGGTTTTGATATATTGATGTTGCACTGTTCAACACAATAATTGTTCTGCATAATAGAAAAACAATAATTGCAATTCGATTTTAAATTTGTGGACACACATAAATACATACACTTAGGAAATTTGGCAAAGCTGTTTAGAAGATTTATAGACTAACATGCGAATATTGTGTGAGTGATTATAATAATATTACATACGGGTCAAATTCATAATCTCCTTTTTTATTGAAGTTGATTAACAAAATAATATAAAACAAACGTTGTTGTTTATGACTTTAGTTATACAGCTCTGCATGTGGTTTACCAATCATCCTGTGTGCTATGTAGTGAAGTGATAGACCTTACCGCAGAATATATCAGTAGATATTATAATAGTAAATCATCTGTTCTGTGGCGACAGTGACATAATATGTATTATGTTATGTTAATAAACTGATTTTGAGGTTATGTTTGATTTGTATATTTCGGAGATGTTTCCTCATCTATCTATACCATTAAAATTAAGTTTTTTTATAATATTTAATTAGTTAAATTAACTATCATGAAGTGTTGGTCAAACTCAATTAAATGTTTTACTTCAATCAAAAGCTAATCGGAGTATCTATTTGGGATCATCCAAATATCTTTAAATTATAAGGATTCTATTAATTTTATCTTATCTATGAATACCTAAGATTGAGTAGATTTACATAAATAATAGGCAGCCTACACTTTAAGTTTTAGAAAAAATATTTACGTAAAATGTGTTTGAATATTAAATAATTTGTTAAGTTTTATATACTTAAAAAGGGCAGACTACCCGAAATTATTCCTGATTCAGCATCAACAATGAAATTTGAAGGGTTGAAATCAGTTAATAAGGCAAATATTATATTTAAGTCAGGCGATGCTGCTTCTAGGGTGGAGCATGGAGTTATGCTAACGAACTGCTATTATGTTTCACCCTCGTGTCACTGTGTGAAGGTTTTGCACTCTCGACCGAGTTACCGCGAGGGTTGTTTCAGAAAATCATGTGTTGCTTTGGGGAAAAGCTGGCAGTTGAAACACGCGCGGCGGCGGGAACTGACGCGTCGCTCTCGCAGTTCACAACTACGAACAATATTCCGATAGCATTGCGCTAATGTCATACCGACTTATCTAGGTCGATGAACAATATCACCGGTGTGATAAATTAGAAAACAATAGCGTAACACGTGACGTCATTTCACATCAATTGTTAATAGATAGAGTGTGACCGGTTATAGTTTATGGACGTTCCACAAAAGCGTTAATGGATAGTAATGTTTTTCTGATATTTGGAATGACTAAAATAAGTAAGTATTAATTAGTTAAGACTTCATTAGGAAGCGGACAAACTTTTATGATTGCCGAACATGAAAAACTTTTCTGATGAGATTTGTTGTTCGTGAATTTGTTAATTACAGTTGTCTTGTTTCTTTAACAAGTTCATTAACAAGGTCGTTCGTTTAAATTAGGTTATTTATGGGAATTACTTTATTGCTTGTTTTATATAATTAAGTTTTTAACCTAAGTACGCGCGAAATAGTTATTACAATAACATATTTATTATAGAGACGTTCAAGCTTAAATCTTTGAAGAACCCAATTACATAAATTTGAATTTTATGAGAGGATATTGGTAATAAAAATAGTAAAATTTAATTTTATGTATTTGTACATTAAGGGTCATTACATGAAAGTAGATTATAATTATATGATGAAATATATATTGCGATCTTTTGAAATAATTTAAGTAATACAACGAATGCCGTTGAATGGTTACGGCTCGTAAACACTTGTAAAATGTAAATCATAATCTCCCATTGAGAAGAAAAAACTTTTTTCATTCTTCCTTTTTTTAAGAAGAAAGTAGTAGTAAGTTAGTAGTGATGGCATCGAATGCTTGAAGTGTGATGAAAAAGGTTTTTCCGTTACCTTGACCATGAATCTCCCGTGTAGGAGACACAACCTGACGTAGAATTAGTTTTGTGACATAACATTTATGCCTGTTTCAGTCCACTATTAAGGCACAGGCACACCTATGTCTAAGTGTGGACTAAAATAAAAGAAAGTGCTAAATGGCATACGTAGAGAAGTTGGAGAGTCCGAGGCCCGAGCATTTTTCATTGTCCCGCATTGCAACGTTATCACATTTTCACAATGTGCAATCTTAGGCTCTAAACAGACGGACTGCATTTCAACTGCAATCCAACTGCAAATTGCAGTTCGGATGCAGTTTGAATGTAGTTGACACGACTGCAATAGAACTGCAAACCAAACGCGCAGTGCGATTGCAGTTCAATTGCAGTCGGCGTGCAATCGTGTGAACTGTGACTGCACGTTTGGTTTGCAGTTCTATTGCAGTTGTGTCAACTGCATTCAAACTGCATCCGAACTGCAATTTGCAGTTGGATTGCAGTTGAAATGCAGTCCGTCTGTCTAGAGCCTTATAGTTCAAAAATGATTGCATTTTTCATAACGCGGTTAAAACACACAAAAAAGAGAATATACTCGTAACTTGGTCCTTGGAGATTACCAGAGCCACTGAAACAGTAATGTAGAACTATAAAACTACCTTTGTCTCATTTTAACTAAAGACTTGTGATCAATGTATAATTGTAAACTCAGAACAGTATATATTACAATCTGTGGTTACACTAATACCTTATGTTTATAAAAATAAATAATTGACGACTAGGTAGCTATTATGTAATAGATGATTTGCATAATAGCTACCTATCAGGGTATAGCTCTAGTGACACTCTTACAAAGAATGTCCAGAGATTTCGAAGCAATTAAACTGATTTAGCGCTCGGATTGCTTCGCCCGCCAGGGTTGACAGGGAATTTTAACTTGAAAACTGTATCAGACGGAACTCCGAGCCAAATTGCTACCACTATCTAGTCGGATGCCTCAATTAACAAACCCCGTATATTTGTTAAGATTACTAGAGTTAATTTGGAAGCATTTGTGTTATTTTAGGAACTTTAATTGGGATACTGTACGAATACTGTTAAATAAATTAATATCATATTAAGATGATAGATAATACCAGAATGTGAGAGATATTTAGAAACTTCAAATTCCTCATATTTTCCATAAATCGCTATTAATTTTGTGTCTAACACAATATCATAAATTCGAACACATTACATAAAAAAACAATGAGAGAGAACCATTTAATTCCCGTAACTACCTGTCCAAATGCTGATTGAATATATCGATAGGTGGAACATGCGAATATTAAACCTCACGGACAAGTTTGACAACGGACGGACTCGCTCGCAATTAGAGAGGAGTCACCCTCCCAACATTTACATTTTAATTTAAATTTCGACCTGACGAGATTCAAGATAAATTGGGCTGCGTATTTAGCGCAATAATTCGAGCCTGGCGCCGACTCGCGGTCTCCAAATTAAGGAGCAGGATAATTGTTTTCGTTATAATTAATAATTGACATTAATATTGTGAACTCGCAACGGGTTTGTGTAAACGTTGGATTATAAACCCAGCCGTGCTGCCGTTTAACTTATTTAGGTACGTAATTGAATAAGCGAACGTTGTATACGGCATTTTGCCAAATATATATTATAGTAATTTTTAATTTATTTTCGCTGCTGCAAATACATACTGCACTGGATACATGATTAGTTTTTCTCTCAAAACGAATGTTTTCGTATCATAATGACCACTCTTCATACTATGAATCTGTTTTTTGTACCCTCACAGTCTGGTAAACAAATGAAAGCCTACTTGGAAACACTGTCGAAAAAGTCAGTTGTTTTAATGGAAAAGTTGTTTGGTAAAAACAAAGCTTGCTTGAAATTTCAATAAATACTTAATGTACGTGAAATATATTGCGATTGGTGGGTCGATGATAGTCCCACGTAAACCACATTGCGGCTGTATCGAATGTCAATGATATAACCACGATGATCGACATTTGATTATAAATTGACAGATAAATTGATTTTCTGACATAATTTGCATATAGTAAACTTAATATAAGTATACATAATAGTAAACTTAATATAAGTATACAAATAATATCTGCTTTTTTAAATATTACTAATAAATTGTGTAAATAAGATTCAAGTACCAGTCTAGCCTTGATGCAATAAAACAATAACCACAATAATGCGACGACCAAAAAGTATCACGAATCACGAAAACGCGAACTCCGATTGCGCTTCGGCATCGACATTGATATAGGAATGAAACATTCGATTCGTTAGTGGAAAAAGAAAAATAATGCAAAATGCGGAGGATTGGAGAGAATGGTTCTCATAGGCGGATAACAAAAGGAATGCAAGGGGAATATCGTTTGATGGTCGTAGCGACTCGTAGCGCGTAGCACCGGCTACGAAGCTACGAACACGCTCCCACTATTGTGTTTTGATTGCTTGCCAGCCCAGCGGCCTTTTATCAAGTAGACCATGTATACCTAAGTAGAATATTTGTTTACACAATCATTTAAGAGGATAGTATCCGCTTCGCGCTCCATACAAACGTAGTTTGGCCCTTGCTTGGATTTTAAACAATGAAAGTCATTGAAATTTTGCAGTAACAATCTTATCATTAAAATACGTGTTCATGTAATATACAATTTCATTTCAATATACGGTTATAAAGTTACACGAGCTCAAAGATTGGCAATTTTCGTTGAAAAACGGCCCAACTTTATGCTAGTATTTCTCGACAATTTATCAATACAGAAACATTCTGATTCGAAAGAAACCCAGATAATATAGTGAATATATTTTAACAAGATTTTTTTTTACGTATTAACAATATTATAGGAATAATCCCCAAAATTCGGAACATTAGAAATACGCGTGAAAATGTTGCAAATGTATTGTTGTTTCTCCTCTCGGGCACGCGTTCGCATCGCGAGGGATAGAGACAGCGACAACTGTGCAACATTGTTGCGTTCGCGAGGGACACTCCTCTTAATTACAGTACAATGTGTATGTTACACACGGATACAATATCCCGGAATTAACGTAGCGTATTTCAACATAGCGCTACGAAGGTACAGATTTCATGAATTTAATTTCACTTACCTCTTGTGAAAATATTTAAATGTTAATTGCGGGAGTACCCTTTCATCTCGTTTATCCAAACTTTGTAAGGGGATTTGTTTACAATGACCCTAATGATGCTCAGTATTGCGATCGTTGTAATGATCGTTTAATTTATAATTTCGATTATCTACTAGATAGCTTAGTGATAAATCCATTAGACGATAAAGTGATAGGTCTCGAGTTATAATTCATGCCGCAGACACTGCGGACATTTCGTATTTAATTAATTATTATCTCTCGCTTATGGGGATAATATTGGTTGAACCTTGAAAACACCGCAGGATTTAAAACAATTAGGAAACGAAGCTACTATTTTAATAAAAACCAATCATTAGCTTATTATGAATAAACTCAAAATATTCATGTTTGCTCAAATTTTCTAAAATACAAGAGAGATTCGTGCCCAGCAGTGGGATAGTAAAATGGTTGATGATGGTTATATATTTCATACTGGTTTCGAGTAATTTTCTATTTAAAGTAATAATACCAGCGCGTATATCTTGTAGTAAGTAATGAAGGAAGCGCGCTCAGTAAATTGTAATGACTGTCTCCTTTTGAACGCGGTATGAAATATAACTTTCATTCTCATAAGTTATTGAAATTTTTTCATCTGTTTGGTTTTACCTAGGTATGTTTGCATTTCAATACGTATAGAGGCGAAATAAACATACGTAGGTAACCGATATTATTGTTACGAAGAACTTTTGTTTACGAAGCATTCATTGCGTGAACATGTGTGTTTGTTTATTATTTGTATGGCGTAGACAAGGGTGACAATATTACATACATACACAACACATACTAACCACGCCTATTTTTTCGACGGGTTAGGCAGAGATATAATATAGTACAGTTCACCATACGACAAACACTGACAGTCCCCAGTAAGTAGGTAGGTATTAATAGCCCGTGTAGCATCAGTATTGCCTAAGAATCGAACCCTGAGGGCGCTCGAGAAATATACCTATTAAGAATACTAAGGGTGCTGAAGTCGGTAATTTTAGGTACTTAAATTTGTTAAATTACAAATTTTATAATCCATGATAAATTAGCTTCTTCGCATGAATTAATAACATCTGAAATTAACATACATTTACCGATCCAAAAACAAAACGTTTGTGCGCAAAGCGTGTCCGCACTCCGCATAGATCCCGGCATCGTTTTGATCCCTCCTTGAATATTAAGTTTACCCATTACGCCACTCGGTAATTCGAAAGCGTTTAGAGCACTCCCCATAACGAATTTATTACTTAATATCACTTTGACCTGACGCCTGCCACTGATTATGAATCTGCTGAAAGTTGTAAATATGTACAATACAAGGTTATATTGAATTGTTGAAGCGAAATTTACCTAATTAATATAAGTTAAAGCAAAATGTTGATATGAAACCGTTTAGAAGAGGGCTTGAAGGATAATGAAGTGATGAAATAGATTAGTTGGGTAAGGATAGGTCTAGATAGGTATGCCTTCGTAAAACAAATACATCTTCTAGAGAAATGTATGGAATAGCTTCTCACTGCATTGCTTCTCGTAACATTCTTGTAACAGTGATTGTAAGAATACTTCTAATCTATTGAATAGGTAACCTAACCATTGACCACTTTCGAAAAAAAAAAAAAATTTTAGCACATATCCCGCTACTTGTCCATATAAACATGAAATTGGATATGAATTGATACGCAATATAAAAGAATAAGGCGACAGTATTGTATTCAAACGTTATTGAATCTTTAGTAAGACATCCAATACTGTTACGGGCACATAACGTATACATAACACATACATTAGGTACGTACACGAATAAGCGAGGTTCTTTTTTGTATTCCCGTAAAAGGTTTTCTCTATTTTTCGCTCTCATTGGTGGAATTTGATGAAGTCTTTACGAGGATAACGGAATGGAAGCGAAATAGTTTCTTTATTGCTTCCTCGCATTGTAGGGAACCGAACATCTGTGGGCTTTCAAATATTTTATCGCTGAATTTCAGCTTGAAATAAAGAAAGTACCTATTGGTTAATTATTCACCCGCGGTTCAACACACGAGTGACATTCAAACAACTGTCAATTCCCCAACGTTGAATACGTGGCGTTATTATTTAATGAAGTTCTAAATGGAATATATATTCTTGAAACCATTTGGAAAGTAATCTCGACGTTTGCGGTGGAGTTAGCGTTTATATTTAAAGGTAGGTAGTTGTTAGAAATATTTTAGATATTTTGTTATTTTAGTAACTAAATGTTGTTTTACACATTGCTCAAACATTTTGGATACTCGTATAGTTATGGAAACATTTTCAATTTAGTTCTGCGGCTGAATGTTAGTATTATAAACGCGACTGCTATCACATTTCCTTAACGCAATTTCTACGCAATACCAACATTGTAACGTTGTCATACTTTTCGGGAGGTATTCAAATAACAACAATTACAATGTAATTACGTCGGGATTATAAATATATAAAATATTAGCGGACCCGAGAGAGGTTGTCCTGGTAATTCTATAGCAATAACACCTTTCTGCTCAAATTTTAAATCTAAACTAATGAGGCTTCCACTCAAATGCACAAAAAGTATTAAAATCGGTGCAGCTGTTTAGGAGGTGTTCTGTATATATGTTACAACGCTTACACGTTTAGGAGAATTATATACCTATATAAAGATTTGATCGTCAAATAATTCTCAGAAACGCCGCCTAACAAGGGAAGTGTGTTCATAATGATCAAGGGATACTCTTCCTTGCTGGCGAAAATTCAAAAGACAAACGAAAATCAAGGCGAACAAAGAAATCGTTTTTACTCCGTTTTCCTTAAATATTTCCGTAAATCGTAGAACATTACCTACCTACGTATGGGATCGTGTAAACCCGTATAAAAAATCTTTGTCGACGTAAGAATCAAGTGTCCATATTTTCAGCGTAATATTAGGCGCGTTGGCTTAATTGATATTTAATATTTCTGATTACATTTTTGTTTATGTAATTGTCAGCGATTTCACTTGTATCCCAAAGGACTTTTTGAGTCGAAAGTTATAGCTTAAGTTCTTCTCTAAGGGCTTATCTATCTCTAACCAAAAATTATCAAAATTTACGCAGCAGTTAATTAGCACAATATTTCCAGATTTTCTAATATTGACATGACACACACATATGACACAGAATAATTATAATTGAAGAAAAAGTGTTTTATAACGGATCTGTTGTAGGTATCGAATGTTACTTTCCACACTGAGCTTTAACCTTATAAAATAGAATAAGATCTACATAAGAAAAATTGTTTATTTTTTATTTTACACGAAATAAATATTAGCAGTGAAAATAATTTGCGTTGCATTAGTTATTCACGAAGGACGATGGGTTAGTGCCCGTACTCGTCGTTTAGTTTACAAGAGAAAGTTCCACGATAAAAGTCTATCGCTCGCCGTAAAGTTGGTGTTCAAAGCAGGCTGATCGTGCCGCCACAAGTAATCCACAAACGACGCCCGTGGGATTACAAACTCCAAAAATAAATTACGTCGGATTTAATTGCAATTATGTTCAGTGACCGCAAACGATGATCTGATGAAATCACAGCCAATAAAATACACGACTAAAACTTTTAACAAGTTCTGTTTTAATGTCGTCGCGAAAGCTTTCTTATAATTGTTTTTTCTGCTCTGTGTCTCGCGAACTCGTGCAGAAACAGAATCGTGGACGCGATTTGTAGCCTACATTGAAGAAATGTATAAAAACAGAACGAGATTTATTTACCAAAACGAATAAACATTAAACTGTTTTCCAATAGCTTTTAATTTAAAAACACCATCAGAAGTTACAATTTCTGTTAGTGTGGCTATTGATTTTGGAAAGGCTATCACGGCCAGGGACTCCTCGCTCCAGGATTTGATAAACTGAGGATTTATTAATGAAACAGAAAGCACGTTAATCTCTGTCCAGAGCACGGATCTGCTAAATGGGCCTTGAAATTTTAGCTTCGCGTTTTTTACGTGGATAGAGAGCTGGAAAAATAAAGATAATGGCTTTTATTTTAGTTATTACACAGATTTATGAGGGGCTTATACTTACTTTAATTTCTTTAAAAGGTGTCGTCGAGATTTTGCAATATGATATGAATACAATTACGTTGTTTGGCCGCTTTTTATTTATAGCTAAGTTGGTAGAACAGTCGTTAGTCCGTAACGAAGTTTTAAATAAGATAATTATGGATGTTAAATATATTTTCAAACAATTAACTAAAATATAAATAAACAAATAAGGTTGAAAGGATCGAAAATATATCTACCTTAAGTCGAATGACAAAAAAGTGCAAGCGATTTAAAGAGTATGATATAAAACCTACAATCCTACATAATATTATAAAGAAACGTTAATATTAATAAATTATTGTATAAGTAATTTAAATGCACTTTTACGAGTATAAAGATGAAAATATTATCAATATTTTCACTGTGTATAGGTATTATGATATCCAATCTACAAATAAACTATTATTTATTCGTAGTACCCATTAATATAATGATGATATTTTCATCATATTATTCGTTTGTCAGGCACTTGAAGGCGTATCTGACGCCGAAAGTCTGACATTTCAATTATCGACAGATGTTTCAGCTGTCTGTCATCTACTGCGTGAGGCTATATTGACACTATCATCAATATATTCAATACAATAATATTAAATAACTTAAAATTTATTCAATAGGTGCTTATTTTACTAAATACCGCAGATTTATAACATTAATAAGTTATTTTAATGAAGGAAAAATTCGATTGCGGGGAGGATTCTAGCCTGCGTCTTCTGGTTAGATACCTACGCAGACCAAGCCACCGCGAGTACCACCAGGTCTAAATTTTTCTTCCCACTTTCGAATTTACGTCTATGAGGTGACAGTGACATCGTAAAAAATATAAAAAGATTTACACAGACATTACTCCCAAATAGTCAGCACTACAGCAGTGTTGTTTCTGGTATTCATATTTCATATAAACATTATAGGTACATACATATTTAATTCCTACTCCTCAATGACATTAGATTATTAGATGCGCCGTGTTCATAGTAAATAGAATTTAATAGTAAATATGTAGTATTTTAAATTGAGTCGCGCTACATAACATATACTTAGCTGTCATTACTAATTTTTGCACATTAAGTTAGTTAACCGCATATGTCACAAAGCTGCATAAGCTGCAAATCTTCACGTTTGGCCTAACAACGTGTTTACCTTTTTTTTAAAACTATATGATGTCATTCCTATTTCTATAATCTGATTTAAAAAAAACTAAAGACATTGGTTATGAACGTCCCAGAAGGTGATTATCTAAGGAGATGATCACCTAATGTGCCGGTCTGATTTGGAGCTTTCGCGAGGTCACAATATTTTTATGCGCAAGACCAAGAATGAATGAATTAAAATATCTTGTCAACCAATAACTTACTTATGCTGAAAGGTGGGAATCATAAATAGCAACTTTTGGAGAAATACTAAAGGCCAGTATAACCTGACCTCTCACTGTATAGATTTTTCGTACAGTGAGATGTCAGTAAATTCTGGCAAGACGTCTAGCTGAATCATAATAGTGATTTCCAAAAAGTGGCCATTGTGAGATTTACAAATTTGCTTCAGAAAATTTGATATATGCCGCTGATTAAATTTAAATAACTATTCCCATATAATATAAAGCAACTGTACCCTGCACACAAACCTATACGAAAGGGGTCAATACGACCTGTTTAATTCAACGTTACGTAGTTTGAGTACCGTGTATACACACCGTATCCTTAGCTACGTAAACTTAGATAATACCTGCTTACCTATTCTGCGTCAAGTCTAATTAATAATGGAACGTTCTACAGTGTGAAAGCCTCTTTAATTAAATTTGCCGGCGTCGTATGTTTGAAAGGAGAACGATTAACATCTTGAAAGCATGCGGTGACGAAGACGGTTACAGTCTAATCTCAGCTCGCTTTAGCGCCAATATGGAGATTCTTAGTTCTACACGTTGCATTCCCAGTGATTTAGAACTATGCACTTGCGGAAATCCTATAAAATTGGTAGTACCTAACTTAAGTAAGAAAGTCGTTAAATACTCGAGAGTTTTATGGTTACATTTACATTTACAAGTTTACTAGTACAGTAACGTACTAACGAGTGCGATAAAAAGACAAACAATTATTAATCATTTAATTAAAAGACATTTAAAGAAAACTTGAAGTAGGTAAGATAAGTTAGGTAGAGGTATACTATAACACCTTCGAAGCTACTTTTACAACCGCAGTCCTTTTGAGTCTCAGGGTTGCTGAATTTATTAGTAGGTATTTGAATAGTAAGTAATAAATAACGGTTTTGAATTTGAAGACAGAAACGGTTTTACTTGAGCCGTCGTCGACATAGGGCTGGGGACCCATCACTCTCACTAAGCCTCACTTGTGCGATACTATCAGTTCAATCCCTTACTATGTGCCGACAGCTCATACGTTAACGTAATTTGTCTTACGCAAGGAACTGTCTCCCCGCCTTTTGTATGGCATTTCTTAATGGTCTTTTGTTGGTTTAATTAAATCTAAAATGTCGATGGAAAGATTGCCAAGACTGGTAATTGGATTTTAATGTTTTGGGAAATTTTATGGTGGGCTTCGGTAATGCCAAGCGCAGAAACATGACACAGCATTAAAAAGTTGTAACAAAAAATTTTATTGATTGGATGTTCAGTAGTTAAGTACATTTCGATGAAACAGGCTCTGCGTCTGTCTGAAGTTAGCTGTTCCAAACCAGGTGAAGTCACATAAATAATTGATTATGTGTAAAAATATTGAATTTGTAGGGGGGTCAAAACATTTAGGTGTGACTCCATTTAATTAACACCGCGTTTTTATTGAAAAAACGTATCATCGCGCAATCATTTGCTTATAACTTCAGACATGTACAATTTTATATGACGCACCGCACAGCTATTTCTTCCAAACTGTTACAGCCTCATACGCAAAATAATCATTGATCAGCTTCATACGAAGGTAGATTAGAAATTCTGGTTGAAAGGAAACTAAAGCTAAACTATCTATCAGTCCTAGTACTTTTCTATACCTAATTAAGTAAAAGTAACAGCGCGTGATTTCTTGAATTGAAACTTCTTTGTAATATTAAATTAGGGTCGCATTTTCTATTCATTCCTGCAAGTAAACATTGTAACGTACGAAGCCCAGTTCCTACTTCATTTGCACGGACGCTAAGTCTTTGGAAGTGTCTCGGGGCCGCAGTTTATTTTTCTCATTCACCGAGGACGCGCAGTGTTTTGTTTTCTGGAGCGTCCTCCGCTCGATTAGTCGTTTCCTTTTTATTCGGAGACACGTGCGGAAACCTGATGCTGTCGATTGGACTGTTTATTTACAGTTGTAATTGTTTTTGTATTGATTTGGGTTTGTATTGCGATTCGTATTTAAAAAAAATTGAAGCGGCAGTAGCCTAATGGCTAGGGCGTCGGACTTGCGATCATGTGGTTGCCAGTTCCAAACTCGCCCATTGCACTACCGATGTGAACCTACTCGTAATACAAGTATTTAGCTTAGTACGAGGGGTTAATAGGTTTACTAGTAATGTATGACCCACATTGAGCAATTGAGCTTATAGAAAAAATCTTATCGAAGGAATATGAAGCGCTTCTCTTTAAATAAATTTATTTATTTGGAACACGCTGAATAAACAAAATATTAATATTTAATTATTTTAAGCAAGTAATTTATTAAGTTGCGCAATTGTATAATGCTAATTATATTTATGTAATTACAAAGCGTAAATAAAATAATTGGAGCTTAAACAACATTAAAACCAGTAGGTAAATGAGAAGCACTATAAATGAAAAAGTGAGTCACTTAAACACTTTGAACTAGTTTTTTAAAACCATTAAGCTCATTATATGAGTAGAGACGCGGGCAGTTTACACCAGTGTGCAGTGCACGACAGGGTTAACGACGTCAAACAGTTGCCTTATTTATTATTTAGTAGGTAGGTAATTATGGTTCAACATGCCTCTAATGTTTTTAATTGGTCAAATATTTCTTAATTTATAAATAGGTAATGTAATACATACTACGGTACCGTTGATTTAATTCTATTCGCGTTAGCTGGTAAACGTCTTACTTTCAAAAAACGTTGTCCCACTCTTGAATTTTCCTTTTTTGTGATGTTTTCGATGTGAAGCGTAACAAAATTTATAATACCTACGCCTATATTTTTCGAAGAGGTTGGCAGATTTGTACTTATCTACACTGTGTACCCAAATTTCATCGGTATTTTTAGGTGCAATGTACGAGCCATTTACCGGGCACAAATCCGTGTTTTTACTGAGAATTTCATAGAAACACCCAATAACACTTTGGGTGAAATCGAACCTTAGACCTGTAACGCGGCAGTCGCGCTTATGGCCACTAAACATATGACGCAGCTTATATCTAAAATCAATCAAGATCTGTCTGTTTATAAACATGAAATGTATTTTTATCATCATACCATCACGCCTGTATTCCCCGAAGGGCTAGGCAGAGGTGTACTAATGTACACCCACACTCCGCCCGTATATTTAGGTCCCAAGTAATAGGTGGCGAGCCTATTGCCACTAACCGGACAGAAATCCAGATTCCGAGCTGCTACTGAGAATTTCATAGAAAAACTCAATAGCACTTTGCTCGACCTGGGAATCGAACCCGTCCTGAGTTCGATTCGACTCTAGCATAGCAGTCGAAGTCTTTTGATATCTATAATAGTGTGAAAACCTTTAACAAAAGTCCAATGCCTTTTATAATATGGGTAACTTACATAAACCTTATAAATTATCTTTTTTTCGAGCATTCTTAACATTTTGTCAATAATCGTTTACGTCATTAGCGACTGTGTTTTATATTCAAAAAGGACCCTCTGTCAAAGAAAATGGCCTGTAAAATGCTGGCCATCACCCCCGATCGATATGTACTTTCAATGGAATCTTTTTAATATAAAAATAAAGGTAGGGATTTGTAAAATGTTTTTATAACGAAACATTCTCTGGGATATTAAACGTTTTCATAAAACATATATTATATTGTTGACATTGTTTCGTTTTCATCACTGCCAACTTTCTTATAGTAGTCGCAGTGATGTACTACTAGTACTACTTGTAGTACTCGACCTACCTCAATTTTTTACAGATTTAGACACGTCCTAGAAGCAGGGAGAAAAATCACCGTAAAATCGATGTCGGAAAAAATATGAGATTACAAATGTGAAAAATTATAGTAATTATACCTCTTCAATGTTAGTTACCTCATAATCAGTGAGTTATTCACAAAGTATACGCATTGTCTGCTCAATAGAGAACAATTAGGGTTTCCTCTCTACCCTCCCTGTTTCCACACCCCACACGTCGGGCGGAAAAGGGACTTTTTCTTTTTATTGTCCGTTAATTGCTCTGATTGGTGCGACGGAACGAAATAAAGCCGCATTCGTGGGGATTTGTAGGCTCGCTCGCGTTCAAACGTAGCAGCCTCTAATTTAGACTCGATTGTGAAACGTCCAGGAACACTTTTTCTGTTTTATTTAGTTTTTATCTCTATTGAAATTACAGTATTCTTGATCGAAGAACTCGGGGAAAGGCGGATCGGAAATGTATTTTCGTTGTAAGTAATCGAATTCAGAATTCCGTGTTTGTTTCTTTTACTTGAGATAAAATGTAGATTAGGGATCCGGACACCCGGAAGCGATAAAAGCTATACGTACTGAATTCGGGTTTTCTCTAATTTATCAACTGGATCATTCATCAAGTGACCGCAGGGGCACTAAACTAATTAACAGTATTGCTTTACGTTAGAACGAATCTTCTCACTTCACTCAGAATTAATCGTTTGGGGAGCGGCCCTCATCGCATTGCGGAGACAAGAACAACTACAAGAACTCTAATCTATTGTAGTTGAAACTCTCAACTAAGTAAGGAACAAAGCGCTGTGACAGTGCTCGAGAGTTATTTCTATCTAAGGTTGTTAGTACATTGCAAGTGGCTAATGGCTCAGGTGAGTGCTTCAATGTAACTACGCGTACCTACTCGTAATTCAGTTTCCTGCTGACGTAATATTCATGTATGTGAGCGGGTTTACACAACGATGAATTTATTACGAGAATCGGTTCCGAGTATACCATCTAAGAGTTATTACTGTTGAGAGAGCAGTAAACATAATAGTACGGACAACTTTGGAAAGGAAAGCAATCGCTGGGTATTAAAAGATTTATATTCGATGTGAGTTTTATCGAAAAAGGATTGGAAAGCGTGAAGTAAATGTTGGAAGGCTTACGATAAGTACGTATAAAAATGTATAAGTATCGAGTATCGCTGAGCGAATATTATAACTCTGGGTATTGAAACAGTATATTTTAGAAGCATTTGAGGTGAGAGTGTCTCAGAGAATAATGGTGTATATAAATTTTTAGACGAAGTTATAAAAAAGAAAACAAATAGACAATACCAATCAAGAATAATTTAAATAGGAGTAAAAATGATAGGGTAGGTAATCATTTAAGATATAATAGGTTAATTAAAACATGAGACAAAGGCAAAAATTGCAGTCAAGACAAAGAAAAAAAGATAAGAAGATCTGCATTAGCTTACATAACATTTAAAGTATCTCCGAAGCGTACTGATGTACACCTTAATGTGGGTGCACTAGCTAAATTATAAATACTACAAACTTTATTGGGGTAATACAAATATTGAGAAATTTTAATCAGAATGAAACCAAAAATTCGTCTATAACACCGTTTGATGTGGTCGATATCAACCATCTGACACACATATAAACCAGTATTAGTAAGGTAGCGAATCACAGATCAAATATTAGTGCCAATTAGCACATAAAACATGTTTCACAAAACGGTTTTATGTTTGTAAAGTAAACAAATATTTTAACTACGCTAATGGTTCTGGTTCTACTGATCCTTTCCGAACGGATATAAAAAAAACGGTTATTTCAATTTTATTTATTAGTAAAGACAAGGTTAACCGCACCCTAAACCGATGATCATGCTAAGAAGGTTAATGTCAACCTGTAAAAACATATAACAACACACGGCTACGGGTCAACCTATAAAAATCCAGTTTAAGCTGATCTGGCATTGTATAGGCTTCTGATATAATTAGAAGCCGGCGTAAACTGGTTGAGGTGTAGCCGTGCGTTCGTAAATAAAGCGAAAGTAGTGTTCCAGGATCGTGGCAAGTGGGAATCTAAGTCTCTTCGCACCCCAATAAAACATGTAATGTATGCACGTAAGTAGTACCTTTTTGGGTGCAATATGCAAATAATATGGATGTATCATCATCCTTTCGGAAGAAAATATTCTCCATAAGACCCACTTTTTGGAACCTCGCAATTAGTTTTTGGCTTTCAAAAATACCTATTTTATTATTCTAATTGATAGGTATAAAACACTTGACTTGAACTTGATGATAGTGAACAGATAGCGACTTTGTTTGGACTTGTATTATCACTATTTCTTTAAGTATACCTGCATACATAGCTCTTTGAACTTAGAAATTTCTTGAAATGCTGCAGTGTCTGAAAGAAAAGCTATAAAGTGGTAACACCGCAAACCGAATGGCTGTCACCTGGAAGACGATAGGAGGAATAACGACACTCCATTCTTTGTTTGCACCAGGTGTATAAAGTACAGGTGGCTCTTATGATTGGTTCGCCCGCGACTTCGGCTATGTGGTGTGTAGAAAAATAATTACGCAGCAAAATTTTGCCGGGAAAATTGGGAGCTTTAAATCCATTGAAACGAGCTTCTCTGGAAGAACTGTAAAATTAATGCTGCAAAATAATCCAAATTTCTAGCTATTGATCCTTATTCTACTAACGTTAACTGTAACTTAACACTTTTAAATATTTTTTAAACGACACATACAGCACCCGTTCTGCATTAGATCATCTGATGAGCAGCAAGAGGGAGTGACGTTCCTGCTCACAAATTCTTATCAGACTAGACTTTTTTAGCAGTGAGAATGCAAAAAAAGACTTTGGAAATCTGGCCAACAAACATACCCTTCGAATTACAATACTTAAAATATAACTTCTACTTTTAATTATACCCATAAGAGTTAGCAGAATGCCTAAGCAAACTTATTAAAGCTTTCCAAGGGACAATGCGGGTACAAGAACAATCTAATTTAAAAATATTTTTCTTTTTTTACAAAGTGGCTGAGACACCCTGTAGTGTACACTTTCAGTGTTGTACCGACAAGGGAGTTGGATTTACGGTCGGGATGCAATGAGCCGACCATTCAGAGCGGCGTGGCCGGGCCTTCATTTTGCATGATATTAAACTGGAAAAATAAAAAAGTTGATATAAAGGGAAACTTGGACGAGGAATTATCATGAAAAGCGGAGGTGCTGCAACGATGCCTAGGTAACTCCGAGTGATGTTTTTTAATTTATTTTTTCGTTGTAAATGATATAGTGAGGTAACTTGCATGCCAAATTTTTCTGTGTGAAGTCTGCCAATTTGCACTAGGCCATGATGGTGAACTATAGCCTACATAACCTAAATTCTAAGACACAATTTAAGCGTCGGTAGCCTAATGGCTAGGGCGTCGGACTTGCGATCATATGGTTGCCGGTTCGAACCCCACCCATTGCACTACCGACGTGAACCCACTCGTAACACAAGCATTTAGCTTAGCACGAGGGGTTAACAAGAATACTAGCAATGTGTGACCCACATCGCTAGAAAGCTTTAAAAAAAAAAAAAAAATTCATACCCAATAGTTGGACATAAAGCGGCTTAAGGGGAGGGAAATCTTCATGCTTGAAGTCTTGAGTTATCAGGTTTCAAATAAGTTAGATATACTTAGCTCTATATTAAAACACACACATACATTATGTTACATCCATCCAAAACCATCAAAATAATCCAAATGAAAATTCATTTTTCGGTTTATCTGAAATGGTGGTATCTCATTAATCGATATTACGTGCAGAGTTGCAGATGTAGGAACTGTCTGTACGTGTTGTGGAATTAATCAGTGACCGTCGTCGTGTCTGCTCCATCTTTCTCCCTGTCTCTGTTTCCATTATACTTATATTTAATATTTTTACATACTTGCATGGCCTTTGTTTGTTTTATGGATACTTGCATCACGAGTTGCAAGAATCTGGGTATAGGGAGGGCTCCGCAGTAGGTACTTATCGAAATACTCATATACATCTCTTGATTTGTTTAGACTCCATTTTTATAAAAACTTTAAGCAGTAGGTATAATTTAAGGTCTACTTTAGCCATTCTCTGTTAGATTTAT
The DNA here is from genome assembly GCA_958496365.1 of Subacronicta megacephala. Lineage (NCBI taxonomy): Eukaryota > Metazoa > Arthropoda > Insecta > Lepidoptera > Noctuidae > Subacronicta > Subacronicta megacephala. The sequence goes on from OY292521.1 coordinate 8,094,299, forward strand.
AAAAAGAGAATGCAGAATGTTCAGAAGTAACTTCCATTCGACGTAGTAGTCTATCGCGTGTATTATGATATGTTGATCTTTCTGCATCTATTCTGAAAACTATTTCTGCTAAGACAGTCGGAGTATAAAAAATCTTACCCAGAAAATTTTGATGGTTAATATTCCACAAATTTAATTACTACTAAAAACATTTTATCCACCTTAATTTTCGTTTGTCCATCGTTTGGTATCGCTCTGCTGTGTCTTAGCGCCTACTTTAATATAAGCCCGCCTGGCGTGCGTGCGTTACGTTAGTATGGTAATCAAGGCGCTCAGTAAACACAGCCGCATTGAAAACCATGCCGCAACGATAAATACAGCGGCCATTTCACATAGTCATTAAGTAATTGGATATTTAAAAAAATATAGAGCTTACTAGAAGCTTATGACCGCTATCAAGCGTCTTTCGAACTAATCGAACTCCAAATTAAATTGGGGAGCGTGCTAGTTACCACTGCGGTTTTATAAATGAACTGTCCTATAAAATCCATTTATAATTTACAAAGCTATCATAAATTATACTTAACTATGCCTCCAATATGCTAGGCTAGAAATTTGCTGATCTATAAAAACCAAAGTATCTAATCTTTTCTAAAGACTTTTAGGATGTGATATTTTTCGGAAAATTCTTGAGTCAAAATCAACAATCACAGTAGTCAACACTAACAAAATGTTTCATGATCAGTCAAGAGAGATCAAGCAATCAGTTTATAGCTCATAATTCGTCAGGCTTGTACACTCTTCTCTAATTCGAAGATAGTAATCGGGTCTAAGATACCGAGTTGAGTGGAACTGCGTGATTTACTAGTGTTGTCGCCTTAGTTAACGAGGGAAACTTTTTGCGCGTCGTCTACACGAGAATAAATTAGCTAAATTGTACTGTTAACTGATCCGCCTGTTAGAGCGCGCCTTTTAATGGTCTATATAACTTAGTAATGTTAGAGGAGTTTATGATATAACTGACACAGATTATTATAGCAAAAATGTAAGTTTCTTTTTATTCAGGAACTTATAAAAGTTAAAGGCATTAGCAGAATTATTTTTTAAGGGAAGTCCATAAAATGTTAGTTTTCGTTACAAAGTATTTATGTACGCAGCTAATAACCAGAATTTCAATAGAATCGGTAGTATTAAGATTGCTTTTTACTCCATTAATGTATGTGGGCGGCATACAATTGTGCCAATGTGCCAAATTACAAATCAATATCAGAGAAGAAACTACCGATAGACATCCAGAAAGATAGACGTTGAATTACATACGGGTAGAGGTATATAGACAACTACAATAAAGTATATACTGTTTAGTTTTATATCAGTACCTATAAAGTTACAAAACTGATGGAAAGCGTAAGAATAAGAAATAGGTAGGTTCGTATTACCAAATAAAATATTCATTTCCATTCACTTATTTATTCCTATAAAAACTTCTTCTAGCATGACTCACAGATTGCAAAACCTAGCGATTCAATATTGGCTGACGTCTAACTTCGAATACGGTTCATAGAATCAGACACGTTTAATCGCTCAGCTATCAAAAGCTTGTTCAGGTCACTAACTTCAAGTTGTGAATTGAAGACGTTCGAACTGAAATTGAGGGTAAAAGCGGTGCTAGGGACGTCGAGATGGCGGACGAGATGGTTGACCTAATAGTGAATGGATGAACGAACGAAGGAGCGATGTGAGGTTCCTACTTATGTCACAGAACGTTCGAATTATAAAAAATCTAGGTACGGTTACAATTCAAACTCGTTCATTTATAATATCTGGTTGATCTATTTTTAATTATTTGAATTGAGTTTGGACGTCATGCTAACTAATGAGTTATTTTTAATTGAAGTTATAATATTAAAACTAATTTTGTAAATTATTTGAAATAATTATTATTTGATATAATTGGACGGTAATTTTGTAATAAGTTGTCTATAGACGGAGAGTCTGTCAAGTTTTAATCATTATTCATTACTTAATTAGAATTTAAATGTGATTGAGGTATTACAAGTTTTGAAATAGTAAAACAAGTTTGAATGAGTTTTTGTATCAGATCATCAAAAATATGTAAAACAGGGACTTATTGACAAACTTCTAGTTGTAGGTCAGACAAGACAACGACGTTTTTGTTCAAAGAGCAACAATATAAAAAGGGTTCTTAATGTAAATTATTTGATTGTTTTCACAATTTGATGACGGTTTGATTGGCACAACAGTCGGTTCGGTTCCAGGATAGAACAAATGTATGACGTATTTAGATGAAATATTTATATAAATAGATAGTTGTTGTCACGGTTGGTATTTGTGTTCCTGTGAGACAAATATTTCTCACATACCCATGAGCCATGATATTAGAGGAATCCTTATACAAAAGGTTTAATATGAAGCTGCATACCTAAATATATTCTTTCTTTTGTTTTTTAACAGCTTGCATTTCAAAAAAAGAATACGATATCAAACTTGTATGAGCATAATCATTAATTCAAGTCCAATACTGGCTAAACTTGGCACAAGTGAAGCTTGCCAATACAATTTGTAAGTCGTGTCAGGTGCTAAAAACTCCCGAGTGCCGGAGCGAAACGAACTAGACAGTAAATCTGGATAAATTCAATCTGAACAAGTTTTGCAGTAAGCTCGGACCAAGTTTTGTGCTTGGATTTGTATCTACTCCGTAATTAATACTAAAAGTAATGTAATCATGACTGTAACTCAATTTGAAGATATTTGCTCCTACGACTTGCTAATTTAGATGAAGATTTGCGTAAAACAGAAATGAAAACATGTTTTGGCTTAAAATATCCTTCGTTACTTTAAAAAATGCGAGAATGGTTTCGGTATAACTCAGATACGACTGAATATCAATATTTTACACGAAGCTACTGCCAGTCAATTTCTGAAGAATTTTAGTGGCTTATCTTATCAGGCTAGAGAGAAACGCCAAAATCTAATAAATACAATGTTTATACGGACAAATTGACAAAACCTTTCCTTATTTGAAGTCGTCTGAAAGTACCTATTGCAAAATAAACTATCTCAATTGGTCAAGTTCAAGACCAATTTCTAAGTAGACCGTTCGCAGCGCGCCTTGAGAATTCTTCAAAGCAATTAGCTAACTCTTATAAACAGGCTTTCTTCTTTGTTAATTCATTTGGGTTTGCGAAAGAAAAGTTCTAAGATAATATTACACATAGGACTCATTCTTCGAATTTCTTCATTTTATCGCGACTTTTTATTTTTTTGGGTAAAGTAGGTACCTTAATGTGGAAACTTGTATATTCATTGGCCTACAGAGGGGAGACTTAAATCCCTGTAGTTAAAAAAAAATGTGTTGACTATCGTTGTTGAATCTTTATGGACATTTAATTTTTTTTTAATTTTACCTACGAATACAAATAAAAACTTATGTACCTACATACCAACAAAGCTACGTATGTATGTATGTATGTATGTATGTATAATTATATATGATTATATATTATGACACTCCATCGTCATCGATGAATATAGTTGGTCAAATACTAGGATTTGACCAACTATATTCATCAGACATCAGGCCTCTGCAGCCGAATTTCTGAGTCACTCCGATATCGTTTTTCAGGCTTTTCTTTAAAGTGGATAGGAAATGTCTAATTTCGTTACGTAGTGTCCGTTCAACAATATCTTCCTTTTAGAGATAGGCTAAAACGCCCTCAAAAAGATACAAAAATATCTATTCTACTTTGAACAAAACGGTTGTAAAATTGAAAATTAAATCTTCCACCTTATGTTATTAACGCACGATTCTAACTAAAAGGTCTACGATAAGTAATATTTTTTTAACTAGGCAACACTTGATCGATATCAAGCAAGGCGGTTGGTTGAATTGTGAACCACGGAATACTTTTTTCACGAACGTCACAAGGAAAGATAGCTAAAGCTTTATTCGTCACTCATTTCTTTGAAAGTCTGATAGCTACCACAAAGGCACAGATAAAAATCGGCAGCCAGTTATCGGTTCTAAGGCGTGCGATCTTTTGTACCCTCAAAAAGGATTTGTAAAGCCATCGAAGCGTATTGCACCTATAGACGGTCCTTTTAGGTAATTCGATCGGCTTAATGTTTATTTTAGGAGATTCTTTAAAGCTTTTGTGGGTTTTTCTTACGAAGCCACGTTTTCACCTGGACTAGAAAAAAGTTAATCATCAACAAATAAAATCAATCGAATTTAGACATAACATACCATCACGCCTGTATTCCCTGAAGGGCTAGGCAGAGGTGTACTAATGTACACCTACACCCACAGTTCGCCGGTAGGTTTAGGTCCCATGTAATAGGGGGCGAGTCTATTGCCATTCACCGGGCACAAATCCAGACTCCGAGCTGCTACTGAAAATTTCATAGAAAACCCCAATAACACTTTGCTAAACCTGGGGATCGAACCCAGGACCTCTAGCGTAGCAGTCGCGCTTAGGACCACTAGATTAATGAGGCAGTCGAATTTAGAAAAAGTAATTATTGTATCATGTATTCATAGTGTACTCAAGATGTCATATCTTGGAATATTGTTTTGTCAATCACGCATCTCAGGTCATAGTGTTCTTAGAATAAACGGACACTCTATGCAATTAATTCCATGTCAGAGTTCAGTACGTTCAGTTTCAATGACAGTTCAGTTCAGCTAGTAAGTTACAGTTGGTAAGGATAATTCCATGATCACTGCAGTATACATAAAGGCGGATTGATGATGCTATTGGGTATATTGGATGAAAATTGTTGGTTAATAAACAGATATGGTATACAGTAATCATGTAACCTTTGTTTCTATAGGTGATTATTAGCAACAAAAAAAATTTAGCAGAAATAAAGATAAATTAACTTCAAAAGTACCTATGTTTCTTTTTTAGATAACCACGTCTTAAATTGTACTTATACTATTTGTTCATACGATGAACACAAGAAAAGTGCTTTTACTATTTTTCGAGCGGATTCCCAGTTGTTTTTGCTGTGAAAGAAAGGTAGAGAATTAGGATCCGAAGGGGTGTGGAACGCCGGTTGTAAATCCCGAAGGGTGTACTTTAGTGAGCGTCTTTAGCCGTACCTACTCGTACTTACTTGCAGATGAATTTAGAGACTTTGGTTTTGTTCACGCAGATCACAATCTTTGGATTTACACATTTTCGGTTCATGTTTGTTTTGAAAAAAATCCTCATTACTAGGTATAGTGGTCGTATGCGCAACTGCGCTTTAGAGGTCCTAGATTCCCAGGTCCTGCATTCCTAATTCCCAGGTCGAGCAAAGTGGCATTGGTATTTTATTGAATTCTCAGTTCTTTTCATAGTTTGGATTTGTGCTCTGTAATGGCAATAGGCTTTTACCTAATTAGCCTATTATACGAGATTTAAACATACCGGCGAACTATCGGTATACATTAGTATCGACACTTCTACCTTAGCCTTCTGGACCTTTTTTCTTTATCTTATTCGAAACACTGAAATATTTTACATAGTGTTAATGTGATGTCATCTTGATATACGTGTTTTACCGTAAATGGTTTAAAAAGTTTCGATTGGCAATTTTTAAACAGATTGTACTGTTTTTTATCCGTAGTGGTTTTGATTTTGCATTACATTCATTCATCCTACCATATTATATATATTTTATTAATAATAATGGTGAGTTACGTACTTACTTGACGTAATTGAGTCGTTAGTCAAAAAGGAGAAACTCTTTGGCGCCGTATATATTTTATAAGATATTTACTGTTTAAAGTAAAGTCAGGTGTAAGTATCTTTGGTTATCCTGTACGAAATACAGACGTATTCAAGCCTTGGCTGCAAATAAAAGTGGAATTTTGTATTTAAAGACTTCTAACTTGTTGTAGAGTTGTTTGGCTTACATTGGATTCTGCTAATAATTAAATTTCTTGTCACATTGTCCTTGTATACTAAGGGGCTCGACGAAAATTGTTTATGTACGTAATAACCCTTGCGCGTTGTTGCCTGATTTGGGAAATGAAAACGGAAACCCGTTTACAAAATGGCCGCTTTTACGACTCCTACTTAATTTTAGAAGACTACCGGTGTTTTTTAGAGTCACAACTTGGACTTGACTTGGTATGGACAAGATCGGTCATTATTGTATTTTTCGCAACTTTAAAATACAATTAGAATTGTAAATTTAACTTCATCAAGAAGTTGATATGATATTATTAATAATAATAATAATATATCGTTTATTTTATATTATTTTGAAAGACATTAGAAGTTTCTAAAATAAAGCTATTGCTATAAACAACAGGATATTGCTTCCGTAAAATGACTGAGTCAAATTCAATGAACACTGGTTAAATGGAAACTACATAAAACGATATTCAAAACTAAAGATCTGTAGTAAGAGCTAGAGAAATAAAGGTTTTCAGATTCTTAACAATGTGCCCTGTATACTTGGTCTTCCTGTAAAAGTATTCCCTGAAGGGATTTTATATACTTACTTAGATAGTTTTTAAACGCCAGTGCAGTGGAAACAGAATACAACAAAAAAGTATCTTCTGCTAAGTCTTTAAAAGTATAATTTCTAAAATTTATATCAGACATTCTTATTTTTAAAAAATCAGTCGCTCAAAAATCGGAGGTCTTATGGAGATAATTATTCCGTTAATGTGCCATCGAGCTAATGGGGTATAATAAAAATTAATAAAGATATAAAAATAAACAATACAGTATAAACCAAATGTCTTTTCCATAATCACTTAACATAACTAGTTTCAATGTTGTGCCACTTTTGAATGAACTAAATCTAATAGCGATTCAATAAAACTAGATTTTATTTTTTTCATTTGACTTTCGCACCACTAATACAATTTTTGCAGATTTTTTCATTATTTAGGTACTGATCTTCGATATATCGTCTACAAAGTAAAAGTAATTGTAGGTACTAACTGCTCACATGCAAAAAAGTCCTGAAAAAATGTATTTGCTTTTCTCTTTTCATCAAAGGATCTGTTTCGGGTGACCTATTCCATTAAAGTGCAGTATCGACACATCCTAAAAAAGGAGAAATATATGGCTGCTGTGATTCGGATTCTGATACCAAGTCGGACAACTCAATATGGTAGATGGGCGGCTTCTGTTGTCAACTGTTTGTCTTTATAAATGTTGTATGATATTGTTTGCGTTTGTATCGGGCTCGCGGTCGACGACCCTGATATCCGTTTAATATGATAATCCGCATGCAAACAAGCGGCGGATTGCCCGGCTAAATTATTTATGCACCCCGGCCTGCGGGTGATGGCTTCACTTGTTGGCGACGACTCGGATTTTATTGAACCCCTGAGCTTCGGACAGGTGAGACCGACCGTGACAAACTTTTTTCACAAGTAATCCTACACATAAATTATTTACGAGTTCGCTGAACAAACATTGGTGCTTGTGTGTGGAGTGCGGTGCGTACTGCGTACATGCACACAGTCGCTACGAATATCCCAAACGATTGAATAAATTATGAGTGAAAAAATGTGATTGTGTAAATTTTCAGTGGAACGTTGCAGAAGCATGAAAAAAGATTATAGTCTATGTATAACGCGTTGATTATCGTAGTTTATTGAATGTTTCGAACAATACAGAGAGACAACCTCGTCCTAAATTTTTATCCGTCAAAGAACTTCATTACAACTAATCAGTATATAAGCTTAGTGGAACCATTTAGCCATTGAATGAAATCTTCGCTTTGTAATACGCGGCCGTAAGGGACGCGTGGGCAGATGCTAGCCTCGGCTTAGACAGATGGTAATCAATTTCGTAGTAATTGAATCTGGTCAGGCGCGCATGCATCATCCGAGACCTAGACGAGGCAGCGATCGTCTTAATGAATTAATAATGGCTTTAATTCGATTGTACCTATATCCTGATACCAATGCCTAAGACTAGAAAATTGGCAAGTATCTAGGTGGATTTTAAACGATAGACAACTTAAGGAGTTTAGGAAACATGGCATACCATCACGCCTGTATTCCCCGTAGGGTTAGGCAGAGGTGTACTAATGTAAGAGCCTGTTGCCATTAACCAGGCACAAATTCAGACTCCGAGCTGCTACTGAGAATTTCATACAAAAAACCGAATACCTAGGGATCGAACCCTCCTGTAGCGTAGCAGTCGCAGTTTAGGAAACACTAGTAATAATCGCAAGTGAAGGAGCACAGATCCTTTTATAAATATAAACAAGAATTTGTCAAGTGACGGACCTAAATAGTATCGACGAATGAATCGATTACAGTTGTTTTACAATAATTATAATACCTAAAAATATGACCCCCTGATCCAGTGGTCAAGTTATAAATTGATGATTGTTATTGTGTACATCTACGAAGGCGAATTTAATGTTGGGTTTGAATTGATGTCACTTCTTTGAAATAAGGTTCAGTTTCCTATAAATCAACCAGCTGATGGTTCAAGGGGCTATAATTTCAGGTGCCAACTTATTACAAAATTATTGTTTTGCAAAAAATTAACACCTAAAAACCTAGTATATTCTGTCACACGTCACACGTTGTCTAAAATAGAGATGTGTACCACTCAGTAATTATTCGTAATCTCTTAGAACTATTAAGCCTTACATACGTTTACATATATTGGGTTTGAAAGTTGCTTATAAGATATCCTAAGAAAAATTTTTGGTAGGCAGATAAATTCCCACGGGATTTGCAAAAACATAGACATACGATACGAAACGTGAATTCTTGAAATTTGTATGGTGTGCGTTTATCGAAAAATACGAAAATAGATCACGGCAGCTTTGGTACGAGGTCAGATAAGGGATTCGACGTAAAGGGTCTGTAGTGAGACTCGTAGAAAATGCCAGGAGGCATTCAGCCTTGGGATGCTATAGGATAAGTAAAGGTTAAATAAGGAAGATTTAAAGCTGAAGTCCCTTTGTTTATTACCTATTCACCCTGTTGTATTTATCAGTCTTGACGCCGATGTCCTGATACATCATCTTTTCAGCGTGTCCCAATCATGTTGGAATTGCAGTCTAAAAAAAATCCGGCTAACGGGCTAAATATCAGTATTTTACACGAACCGACTGGCCATCAGACACTTTAAACTAATTTCTAAACAACAGCGAAGTATCCTAAGGATAATAAGTTTCTCCTTTTTGGCATCTGAACTACTAACTATTGTCATATTACTACTAACTATTGTCGTATTACAAAAAAGAAACCTATCCATTTTAACCTTTTAAAGTTAAATTATCAACATAATTGCGTAAACTGAAAGACTTTCTGAAGGAACATATTTGGTCATTTATTCAGCGGTTATTGAAAAGATCATGAAAACAACAAGCATAATTATATAAAATACATACATACAAAATTCTATTATCATGGACACCGCGTATTTTCTATCATAAAGATTGTATTATAAGTTCCACGTCCAAAAATGTAATGGCTGAAGGGCGGAAAGCAATAAGTAACATTGAATTGAATCGCGTAATCTGCCTGCGGTTAATGTTGATAGTGTTGTCGTCATTACAACAGTAATGTCGCTGTGTGCATTGTGGTCGATAGTACTCTGCTATGCGCTTAATTTACGTCCAATCTCGATCATTTTGGTAAAGTAGGGGTTTGCTGTTAGACAGTTTGGATATTGTGTAGCTAATTTGCGTTTTTACCATAAAAACGTACGATTTACACTAAAGCTGGACGCTTATTTTTTATTAGTTTTTAGCATTAAATATTGCGAAATGTTCACAAAGATATGAATTTTCTAATTAAAGAAAATTCCTTAGTGGAAGAACAATACGATCTCAGGCAGGGTTTAAACCTGCGTCTCACTGATCAAGTTCACCAGACGCTTTGCCAACTAAGCTACCGAGACTGCCTGTGATGTCGAATTTCTCTCCCACATTTTACGTCTTCAGGCGATGTCAGCACCATCAATTGAAGACATTACTATGTCTTTCAACCAACACGACTGCCTTTACAGGTAGTTAAATGTCGAACGATGTTGATATGATGTTTTTTTTAAAAAAAAATATCGGTCGGCTCGAAAGTTAAGCGAGATTTATTGGCAAGATGTACGGAAATTTTTATCACGATATCGAAACTCGAGACATTTTATCAATTTAAAATTTCTCTCGGTATAAAACTAAAGCAGCAAGATGGGTTGACAACATTAGTCCCGTCGTTAGGCGTGAATTCGGATGAGATGAGGATGAGAGTGGCACGAGACCGTGGTGGATGGCACAAATTTAGAGAAGCCTATACCCAGCAGTGGATGAAGTCAGGCTGTGGATGATGATGATGATGATAAAACTCAATAGGTACAACGGGTACTCTACTACTCTTGTCCAGTATAAGCTTACCTCGCATTCATAAGGCTTTCTAGTAATATTCCTTATAGTGGAAATGCATAGCCTGATGAACCATGCGTACGTGATAATTTGAGAAACAAAACTGCTTGTTTATTTATACAATGTGAAATTAAAAGACTTCACAAAAGAATAACATACCATCACGCCAGTATTCCCCGAAGGGTTAGGCAGAGGTGTACTTAATGTACACCCACAGTTCGCCGGTATGTTTGGGTCCCATGTAATAGGGGGCGAGCCTATTGCCATTCACCGGGCACAAATCCAGACTCCGAGCTGCTACTAAGAATTTCATAGAAAAACTTAATAACACTTTGCTCGACCTGGGGATCGAACCCAAGACCTCTAGCGTAGCATTCGCGATTGGGACCACTAGACCAACGAGGCAGTCTTTTCACTTCACAAAAAAATCTAATGTTATTATAGACTGATAGTTGTATCAAACGCCTGATTCCATTTGACAAATGATATCCGCGTCCGTTCTAGAATAAATATTAAGTATATCTTATTTATAACAGTGCTCGTAATCAAATTATTTCTGTCTGTAATAGAGTGGTTGACCGATTGACCGAATCTCAGCCAAAGAAAGCTAATCTCATTTGTTTTTACGATAAATGTCGAACAACAAAGTGGTTTTTGAGATACCGGTTGCGATGCACTGTTTATTTATTAACTTGTTAATAATTCGATACATTGCAATTATTGTATAGTGACATAAACATTTTTATATTACGACGATTTATTATTATTATTTAAATTAAGATTGTGTGTCAATTATATTATAGAAAACCTGTGACATGGTTTATTTAAGTTTGTTTTGGTTTTAAGATTGATTGAAACTTGTTTACGGAAATCTCAATCTGAATTTGATTAGGTTACTATAAGATGTGCCAAACATTTTTTGTAGTTGTGCGGATAATCCACACGGATCATCTGCTATCTGGGGAGACGGAAGGGTGTTTGATTAGTACTGACAAAAACCGCACTTTCCATACTATAGTCAAGGCCGCAGGATTGGCAATATTCGACCCTGATGGCTTGACCATCCATTGGTAGACATGTGCGCCGCTTATAGGGCCAGGCGAGCCAAACCTAAATAAAATATTTATAAAATGTAACGAGACGAAAAATCACGTTAATTTATTTCCAAAATCTGTCAACACCAATTACGTGACGGGTCAAAAAGTCGGTAATTAAATTTACCTACATTATTTCGTAGACGACAGCGGGTTCCGTAAATCGTGTTAAGAGTTTATCCGTACACGGTACGACACGACGAACGTCGGTCACTACCGTCGTATGCTAATAAGGAGTCAACGAAATGAAACAAAAACAAGATTGTCTGGTTTATAAATATAACAGGCGAATCCACTTTCATTTTTATACCAAGTTCCGGCGCCTCGCCATTGTTGTTTGAGACACTACAAAGGGAACGCATTCTATTTTATTTCCCAAATGCGTTTTTTGGAGAAAGCATTACATAAAAGTCAAGCCGCAAGTTCCCTGCTCTTGTCTTTATATTACGGCTTTTCTCATAAACTTCTAAATGCTATTTACGTAATACTTATTATGAGAATACATTGTTAAACTCAATGTTTTTTTCACAGATCCCTCGTTATTATTCATGAACTACCAGAAGGCAAAGTAAATATAATTTATTTGTTCGCTAATTTCAAAAGTTTCGCTTTGTATACCCTGTTGTTTCTAAGTTATTTTAGTTTCAGTTGAATACGATTTTATTGTTTTCTGTCGGAATTAATAAGCCTGTTTTGTTGAGTGTTTCATTAAACTGTGTTGTAACAATGTTCTAAATAAACAGTAAGTTTTATTGTTTTACACAGGACGTAGCTTTATTTTTACAGCCTCCGGTTACGGGAAAAACATTGAAAATAATTATCCAAAACATGTTTTGTAAATCAAAACAGACTATCAAGTTTTTGGTTGGTATATTATCTGAGAAATGGTTTATTAAATCATGATAAAAATTGTTCCACGCTGACTGTGTGAAACTGGACAGTATTTGAAGTGTAATAATAAAATACCGTCGTTGATTTTAACTCCAAGAGAAATCGTAAATTGATGTGAAATATCTGACAATCATCTCATGATATAACTTTAACAGTGTACAGTATGTAGTTACTTTGCGAGCGAGTGGAGCTTTATGCAGTAGGCAGCAAAATGAGAGCCATGATATAACTTACGATAATTATCAAGATGAAGCTAGCTTCATATGGCATTTATTAAAACTGTTTAGTGTTTAGGGTATTGGTGGATATCGGAATAAATCTGATAAAATTGCACAGTTATGAATCCATGAAAGTGTTCGTTAGTTGAATGGAGTTATGTAGGTTATAGTTTTTCAGTGTATTTGAATCACATCCAAAATCTATCTTCCACGTTTTTTACAAGAATCGGCCTCCAATCATCGTGGATCTGATCATCAATAAATCCTTTTTCTTTCTTTCTTTCTTTGATTATTCCAAAATCAGCGCGAGGATTATTTAAATACAGTGGCAACGGAAAAGTTGACAAAGGGAGAGTTTTTTAAAAATTAATGGGGATTAAGTTACCGGTTTGTGGGCGCTCCTGCAGTCGTCCCGTTATGGGGATGGATAACGAATTACGATGCGGATGCCCGCGACTACTGATAAATCACTTGATAATGCGCTCGCGTACGTCACACGCCGCATTTAACTACGCACCTACAGTGATAATACATTTATTGAAAACCGATGTTGGAAAAATTATTTATATTTATTTATATAGCCAATAAAACTCGTAGGGATACAAAAAGAATACTTAATAAATTACCAAGTATATTATTATTCTATCAGACATGTAAATGTAAATGTTTAAAAATTGCCAAGAATATTGCTACGATTTCCAAGTATGCACTTCAGGGGCTAATTTGCTCCCCTTTTTTTAACTTTCCTTTACACAGTTAAGGGTCTGATCTATCGGTCGGAGGTTGATAGCGCAGTTATACTTCAACTTCATCGAGGTATATCATTCCACTGCTGGGCGTAGGCTGCCTCTTACTCGCCACTTATGCTCTATCCTCGGCTTCTCTTGAAATAAATAATTATACCTATATATAATACTTAACTAATAATCACTCGTGTACTCTCTCCCAATCAATTCGTAATACTGTTATTGTTCAATCTCAAAACTTTGTCGAAAATGACGGATTCAAACCGTGCCTTAAAGTGTTAGTGTCTCCTCTAATTAAAAGCGAGAGAAACTTGAAACCCATGGGGCAAGACCGTGTACCGTGGGCAATCAAGTTTGCTTTCCGTCAGATGACCTTCAGAGAAAGCGTAACATTTGACCGATCTTAACTTTTAAAGTGATCATTAAGATTAAACAAGTTATGATAGATTTCTATTTGGTAATGATTGTGATCAAGTTGTACGTAATCCAAGCAGTTTTGTTTTATTTATTGAGATTTATTTTCAGCCCCATCGTCGGCTAATCTGAATGGTTATTGTTATGGCATTGTTGTAGGTAGTATTAATACCTTTTCATATAATTATGTAACTATCCTTGATAACCTACGTTAGAGTTGCAAATGTTTAACGAAAGGATTACGCCACCTTTTAGACATACCATTATTTTAAGCTACATAAACGCTAATACGTGTGTGGAGCAGAATTTTACGAAACTGTATGCAAGATGTTCAGGTACCCTACAGTAGGAAAACATGGGAATGCTTATACAAGACGACTTAGATAGTACCTAAGTTTGTTAAAGGAGACAGAAGAGGGGACAAAAAATAAATAGATTATGATCAATTGTACATGATCAATTAATACCTGAACAGAAAAAAGACAGAGGCCGCCCGCCATTGACCTGGTGGACAAATATAAAAAGGAACATCAAGCAAGCTTCACTGCCAGAACCGACCACCTAAGATAAAATATCTTGGGGCAGAAAAGTGAGGAGACCCGTCCCCAAGTAACGTAATCAATTCATCAGTGTTAATTCATGTCATAATCCAGTGTCTTATTTATTTGACCCCTTAGACTTGAGTGATGTCCTATAAGAACCTAAAGGCCTCAAGCAAAAGAAAGTGGCCATTTGGCCGATGCTTAGCGATAAATTATTTTTAAAATAAATACTAAAGAAATATACATACTTATTACAAAAATAAACAACGTTACATAATTATTTGCGTTGTAACTATTAGGTAATTATTCTGTGACAGTCTTATAATACCTACATATAAAGAAATACATTCTTAATTAGAAGAACATATTCTGTTTTTTTTTTCAGCTTAGTCCAAGTTAATACGGAGATAAGCATACTTAACAGGTATCTACTTAATCCATTATAGTACATCAGTTACAACCTCATTTTGACTTAAATTCATTACACACGTAACATTATAAACTCCTTTTATTACTAACTGTTATGTACATTGTACAGTAATGTAGGACAAAGTATTTTTAATCCTCATCTAATTAGTTTCATAATACAATCAGATAAGTGCAAGACTCTAAACGGAAGACGTTTGTAAACTGTCAACGATAAACGAAAGTTGTGATTATTAGTGTACAATAATAGTATGTGATATAACAGTATCCGAGTATTTTGTTTGCAACTTGATTTTTGCCGCGGAGATGCTTGGGAGTATTTTTTAAATTTGTATTTAGGAATTGTTTCAGGGATACGAAAAATGCGAATATTCGTATCCCTGAAACGTTTTCGTATTCATGACGTCAGTGTTCACAAAAAGGCAAGGCAAAGGAGTACTGCTGGACATTAACAGGACTCTGTTCCAAAACTTCGGGCTATTACTGTGAATTTCCTAACAGAAAAACCAATAAAACTTTTCTGAATCTGGGTACGGAATCCAGGATATCAAGTCGCGATTGCGTGCACGAGATAAATGAATGTTTGGTGAATTTATTCTCTTTTACAGCTTACGGGACATGATGGCGATTTTTAATGAATAAGAAATCAATCTGGATTTGCGATTACCCTATTGGTGTTTATAAATCCATACAAATAGATACGAACACATGTAACGGAACAAGTTGGGTCCTTAATTGTGGAACTTTATGGAATTTCGGAAGAAGTCCAGTCGAAAATGTGCAATATAAAAGAGCTTACTTTAGATGTGCCTTTCAATCTTATCTAAGCCATTCAGAAAAAAAAATACACGTGCCTGTTGTTTCTGCTCCTTTTATTCAGGATACGACAAAACTTTTAAAGAAACTTCTTCAAAAGACTCTCAATCTGTACCTACAGATATATTTCTAATGATTGTTTTTTAGTTCTTTTAATTCAAAATATTTCACACAGTATTTTCACATTACATTACATACATTCACTGTATTTTAATACTTGAGATATCGTAGAGTGTAACTACACTCACTTAAATGAAATTTTAATTTAATTTCCTTCGCATGTATCAGTTGTGTTTAGATACAACTTTGCCTTAAATTGAAATAATTCCCCCAAACGACTTAGCAGTTTTCGACATCATTTGGACAGATAGACAGATTTTGGGCAGCTATATATGTGTAAGATTATACCTGTGGTGGTGGGAGGCGCCGGCGCCGCGCGGCCTTGGAGAAAGTGTATGAGTGCGGTTTCACCTCGGATCTCGGGTCTCAGCTACTGAGCCCAGCTGATCTCCCTCCGATATTCACGTGACAAACGACGACGAACAATATTTCCTGTTGAAGTTCAATGATTGGTTGTATTTTGATGACGTCAAAGTACAATATGAAAGTTAGGTATATGTTATACTACAGATAGTCATTCAATATTAACATTCTAACTTTACAGTCCTCGCAGACTGTGTAAACAATTGTAATGTATATTTGTTATATATTACGTATATTAGCAAGACATCATCGTCATCATCGGTACCAGTTAATTACACAGTTTGTAAGTTCATGGCATTTTAATTGAAATTGAAAAAAAAAAATGCATCAATTTATTGGCCATATTAATTTGTCTTGTAAAAACTTAATAGTCTTTATCACTATAAGCATAGTGATAGTCAACTAGTCATTAGTCAACTGATGAAAATAGATTTAATCTTCTGTTTTCTTCCTTGTGGCAATTGAGCCGATGGCGATTATTCTGTCAATGTCATTATTACCGTACCTATTTAATTTCGGTCCAGTACTCACCAGTACCAGTTCAGGCTACAAGCGGATTGCTACCAAGTGGCAGGATATTGTCAAAATTATTAAGTCAGAAACTGAAACCTACTTTTTCCTTCTCGAATATTATTTTTTTATAAAGTTACCTCGCTGGCTAGGGCTTATTCTTACGTTGAGCTTTGCTGCACAATATTACGGTCGTTCGAGGTAAATCTCTTTTTTCTAGAGAGTTTTAACCAAAGGGCCACATAAAAAAACTCATTCAGAGAATTTGTCCTTTTCTGAGCGATATTTGGATGTTTTCTTATAAAAAATCTACGAAATATTTTTTCAATGAACAATAACTTTCCTGAAGTTATAAAATACATCGATTGTTAGGCGAAAGATTTTTGTGCCAAATTATTTCTTTAAGAACTGCTCAACAATAAAATTTGGGACAAAAGTTTTGGGAAGAAATGTTAAAGTGAGACGATAAGACATGAGTATTGTAAGTTTACCGAACAGAAAGTTACGTAAGGGAAAGGGCAGCGGTGCGGACATGACTCCAAATTCTTTACAAATTCAATAATAATGTAAAAAGTAATATTATGTAGGAATTAGCGAACATAATTATTATGTATGTATGAGACGCTAAGTAGGAAGTTATTAAGAACTTCCTCGATTTGGTTTAGAAATTGAAATTTTGTAATTGCAATTGCGAATAGAAAAGCATGATTTGTTTTTTTTTTTATATTACGTTCGTAGCCAAGATTCAAGGCATCCATTCGTAATACTGTATCCGTAGAAGTTACAAATCTACTCTTGCGTAGGACGACCTTCATCGAGTTGACAGATGGCCTGGTAAAGGTCGAGATCGCTGGGAATCATTGGATGCAGGCATTTAACCTGGCACTGTGGAAGTCTATGGGGGAGGCCTTTGTTCAGCAGTGGACTTGGTGTTCTTTTGGCTGATATGATGATTCTCAATGTATTCCCATTCTAAATCTGTAACGTGATTCATGGTGTGGTAATGGGCGCAAAACCTTACATTTATTTCACTCGTTCTTCTGTTCGAGTTCCTTCTTCTTGTAGTTTAAGACTATTTGAGTTTGATTCCCTCGGCTTCCAAGCTTCGGAAGCCAAGGGAGCCAAGCTACGTCTTAAGACTTGTAGACTTTACTTTGTGGTAAGTTTAGATTAAAAGTCGATTAATAAATGGCAGACGTGTCCAACCTAGTTCAAATTTAGTCCAGTAGCTTTTTGATGAAGTGTGTTTCAGGTGCAATAAAGAGAGAGTCTGTTAAATCTTCTTCTTCTGAGATTTTATTAAAGTTACATACTTTGATTAATGATAACGATAATGTCAGCAGGTGGTGGCGGCGGCGGGTGGCGGGTGACAGCGCTGGCTCGGCAGCGGAGCGCGGTCGCGAGATGAGCGTGGCGAGCGCGCCGCCGCCGTCCGCCGCCGAGGCGCTGTCCGCGCTGCTGTGGCAGCCCTACGAGTGCCGCTCGCCGCCCCTCGCGCGCTCGCGCACCGACACCGCGCTGCATTGCGCGGGGGGCACCGACCAGTCGCCAAACGGCGGTCGACATGCGCGCGCGTCAACTCGCGCTTATACCGACATGCGGCTGCCCGTGCCCGCGCCCGGCCTGCGCAAGTCGGACTCGGTCTCGGTGCGCGTCCCGGGCGAGCCGAGCCGACAGAACGTGTCCAGTGTGAACGTGAACGTGAACATAGTGGAGGTGCAGGATGCGCCGGTGAATGTGAACAGTGCGGTGCAGACGGAGAGGGAGCGGAGCGTGGCGAGTGCCGAGTGCCAGACGGAGGAGCCAGCACGGCGGCGGCGTGTGCGGCGCGCGCGGGCGCCTCGGGTGCCAGATCTGGTTGAAAATGTACCTCCGCCGCCATACAGCACGCTGCCACCGCCGCCGCTGCCGCACCCGGTGCCGGTGCACCCACCCGCGCCAATAATGGCACCGCACCCGCCCGTGCACCCGCCCGTGCATCCACCCGTGCATCCACCCGTGCATCCGCCAGCGCATCGCTTCCCTTTCCAGCCAATTCCTCTCAGGTGAATACAGAATAGATACAAAATAATATGAAGAACATGAATTTAGAGCACCATGTGGGTCTATAGCTTATCCTCGCGCGACAGAAAGTACAACAAATAACCTCAATGTAATCGTAAGACTACAAGATGGCAATTCAGCTCTAGCAGCGTTTTCCCTTAAATAATTAAGACATTTTACTTAGAGTTGACATAAGACGACCATATCTGCTTACGCTCAAGTTGATACTATTATTATGAAACTTAATAATGCTTGAAGATACACCACACTACAACAATACACTAAAACTATTTAAAAAAATGGATTCATTTCCAATGTGCGTGTCTTCTTTTAACACATAACCTCGTGCGTTGAAGTCTTTTGTTAAGATGATATAATTAATGAAATGAAATGAAATGAAATGATATTTATTTCTGTAAATAGATCTTTTAAGACACTTTTACAAGTCGTTTTTTTACATATTTTTTTTAACTAGATGGCGTCGACGTTTCCTATCTGACGACCTCTGAGAAGAAACGTCGAAACAAACTCAGAGAATCATGGTCTCTTTTAAAGTCCAGACAATAGTTATATTATATGCGAGTTCAATGTAGGGCAATGTAGGGTAATATATCCAACTCCATAATTATTAAAAAACAATATCGAACTTATAAGTAAAATCTCATATAAGAATGGACGCAGAGGTATACCAACTAAAAATGACTATTACATAGCCTGAAATTAAAGTCATTCTATTAAGCTGTTGTTACGTTATGTTGGTAATTACGTTCACCTCATAAAAACGGAATGATTTCGTAAAATTACGCGTGCCCAACCAAAATTATCCACAATTTATATTTCTTGTATTCTAGTCTTTATAGGATTAAGTCGCACACAGAAAGTTACGACGAAAAGTGGAGCAAGTCAGCGTCGACGATGGCCTTGTAAATGAAAGCCGAGAATACTTTTCTATTCAATATGTCGAGAACGACCAAATTAGGGACATATTTGCAGAATGTTCTTTATGAAATACATTTTAAGAAAAATCATATCCACTGAATACAAATTGCGTAAAGAATATAAGAAAAGAAATCTTGATTTAGGATTAAACAATTGATACATCCTCCGTTACATAAATGATACTATTACATGAAATAAAACATTTTCACACAGGGTAGCGTAAAAACAGAGGAGAGTCTAAAACCATTATGAAGGTATAAAGAGCATTTCATAAATAACAACAAAATTTCAACTAAATCTCGTTCAAATTGGATAACTAGGGCACCACACAATTGAATAATAACAACTGTCTAAGAAGAAATCCTATTTGATCGCCCGACCTCTCTATTTCAAGATATCAAGTTCTATTAGTGACCACCCACGACTTCCTCCAACAGGATACATACCCGTCTGGATATTACGAATGCGAAGTTACGTACTATATAACTAAATTGGATCAACTATGAAGAACTTTCTCACAAATTGGATGAGCTTTCGATACCTGAGCACAACCTAACTATGGTATCAGTCGGATCAATCGTTTTGCAGAACTTCTAAAATAAAATTAACTTTTCCCTCCGTCAGAGTTCGAAATTGATTTCATCAGAGTACAAACATATCTGTTTTCTGCTAATGAGAGCCAGATCTTTAGGTAGGAGTCAAGACAACCCTTTATTTTCGCCATAGGCTGCTGTGGTGTTGCCTAGCGTTAAATGAGAGTCCCTCGATGTTACTTTTAGCCCTAATGTAACATGTGGCAGAAAAGTTTATTAAATTAAAAGCCATTTAGAAAGGATCTCGACTCAAATTCTCAATTCAATATTTGTTGTTTTACCAATTTATTTTAACTGCATCCCAAATCTTATCAGTTTCAAGCAATTTCAAGAAAATTCTGATTATACATTACGAGTTTATGCCCATCTGCTTCTTAGTTCCAAATTAAATCTTTAAAAAAATATAGGTAGTGTCTAAAGCTCAACATGTAGATACCGACAACTGAAGGCTTATTTGGGCACAATAAAATCTTTGACAAGCAATCATGAATTCATCGCGCTATGGAACTCTTAGAAGGAAAAATGACACACGGTGCACGCAAAATTATGTCACTTGAATATGGAGCAGAACTATGGGCCAAAAGCCATTATAAGAAACATTATCTATCAAAAAAGGACTCGTAGAGGAAGTTCTTTAGGATTTCTTATATCAACAAAATGATGATTGTTTTGTATTGTACTCCAGTATGTCCACATTGTTTTCTTCCCACCATCACGCCTAGCCATAATTTTAATTCGATCAAACAAATATTTTATTATGCATAAATGTAGACATTGTATATTTATTTGTTACACATCAAGCGTGCGCGGTTGTTTTTTTTGTAATTGAAATTGTTTCGGTCATGCAACGCCAAACGCTCAGGCGCTCAGTAATGAACGCTAACTAGGGTGGCCTCGTTATGTAAGCGGATTGTTTACACATATTAGACAAGGTCGACCTACAGTTTTAAGGATTCAGTGCTGGCACATTAATTTGATGTTCTGGAATGTTTTCTTTCAATTCTAAATATACATTCTAAAGTACTCAGCTTTGAGTGATTATTTTAGGTTTCACTTAAACCTATGGTCCGTCAATCCAATGCATGCAAAGGTGTTACGGAATCCAAGGTAAACCTACTTAAACTTCCATTACTGAAATGATCACTACACAATCAGTTGACACTATATTTTGCCAACTATAAATAAGATTTGAGAACACTGAAACAATAAACAGAAAGGCAATTACCATTGATCTAATTGAAGAAAGCAGCGTTTTTTCTCGACAAGAAATTTTAAAAGCATTAGAGATTGGCTTAGATGACTTATTGCGGTTTACAAGATATTGAAATATCTATTAAAACGTGATTTAACACGAATGGCAATGGAAGTTTCTTCATGATAATTTGGAAACTGCATACTACAACTAGATCAGATACTACGTATTTAAGAGAACAGCAACAGTTAAACAGTTTAAAACTTTAAATATATGTGTAAACATAAATTAAAATGATTTTACTTTTAAAACGCTATATTTAAGATTAAAAACAAACTACCTTAACAAAGAAATACTCTAAATTCCAGGGTAATTATTGAAAGGAAGCAAACTATGAACGTATACGTAAAGACTAACATCAACAAAAAAACTGTTTAAATGATGTTTTAATTTAGAACCTCATAGATGATAAGGAAATTAAGCAAAGGAAGCAAATATCAATTACAATTAGGAAGTTACTGGCAAAAAAGCAGTAAGATGAGTTAGAAATACTAGTACTAGTACTGAATGTGGCAACAGAAACAGGTTTGAGGCACATGGTGGAAAGTGGCGGCACTGAGGCTGCAGCTAACACAAGCTAGACCGTGTTTAATGCAACCTAGCGACGTTCTAGCGCACTTTGTATTTGGTTTACCTTGATAGAGTAGTAAAACCCAATTGTAGCATCTCTAGCAATGTATTCGTCAATTGATGAGATTTGTTTTGTTGTATTGTAACTAATATTATTATGAACTATGTATCCTGGTAACCATGAAACACCCACCGAAATAACCGTTCCATTATTTCATAGTCGCACCAAATCATCATGACTAAATGATTTGAGTGCTGCTCATTGTGAATGGTAAGTATTGATGAAAATTTCAATGAAAGAGAATTGTGTTTCGGATAATTGTTAAGCAATTTCCGATCACTGTTCTGGTAATGTTAAAAAAAGAATTCTTATATAATGGACTTTAATTTAGCGATAAACACTACTGGTAGCCGCAAACATCCATAAAATAGCACTTATAGAAACATCCATTATGTAAATAGCAACAAGTAACATTAATGCTGCACTAAAATACTCGTTACAATCGATTAGAGAACGTTCACCGATAAACTCATACCTATATCATATATTGATTGCTTTCAATCGAGATATTGATTGCATACATAGCGCCCCAGTTGCGAGATAGCGATACAAGTGGTACAAATAACCGCTTAATTGTATTAAATGTAATAGGAATTCGAAGCCCATAATTGATGTTTTTGCCGTTTATAGTTTAACCTGCATTGTTTCACAACATTTGGATATAAAACTGTCTCCATTTTGTGATTACAATACGTTTTTTTATGATGACGATCATATTTCATTCCTCAACTGATCCAAGAGATTTTTCAGTTGAGTAAATAACAGTGAAGAAGGTTATTAAATTTTCTGTCTGTTATTGAAAACTGTTTAGATTTCAGTTTCTCATGGGAATGATGGAATAGTGTTTCATATTTTCGTAAACAATTGGATATTAATTATGTACAGTCATATAGGTAGAGGAAATCCTATTTTGAGCAAACTATTTTACTGTCTGGCGGTATTAATGTGGGTTGTCAACAATCGAATATAAATGAGTTGTAATGTCTCAGTTCCTTGTGTGTGTGCGTCCCACTTCGTAACAAGGTCCGTGTAGGTCGTCTACGCACACGCTTCGATGTGGGCCGATGCATCTCAGTTCCACACTACTGCAATATATTTATATCTCTGCTTACGGTATTTATCATTGTTTTCTGTCAATCGGTTAATTAGTCAACCGGTTCTTAAAAAGTAAATGCAACGACTTCTGTTAACGACTCGGCTAACTGTACTTGATAGTTATTGGCTGTATCATTAGCGCTATTTTATCAATTACTTGCATACCTTTAATAAACGACATGTTTCAATGTTGTTTTAAATCCTTTTGAAATTGTTTTACAGCGTGTTTTCATTTTTGTTTTTTATTCCAATTACATACGGACATTAACCATCCGCCAGTATGACGTTCAGTGTTCGATGTTAAATACAGTTTTTTTTTTAAATACCTTCATATTGGTTCTCAGCCGCAGTGACAGTTTACAACAGATTACTGTTACCATCGCCTGTTATTGTCCTAGTGTACCTAATACAAAGAAAGAAGAATCTAATGATTTTTTTAATGAGACTATAGCACTAATTTATTATTTGAGGACAGAGCTTAAAATCTTTAGCACGAGGTCAGGTTGCATACTTCTATTGCGACTTTTGGACTAGTATGAATACAGGTTATACGATCTTAACTTTTGGTAAGACAAGATAATACTAACACAGGCTGCAAGTTGAAATTGTTTCATTAATTTTTATATTTATTTAATTTGTATACAAAAAGGAAAATGGTACGTAAATTAAGTCTGTCCAGGGACGCCTGTCAGTTTCAACTGTAAATAATATTATATCAGTTTTGTAAGATGTATTATGTTATTAATTTAATAGTATAGAAATGCAGTCTTTATTTAATTTCGTGTCAGATTGTTGTGTTACATACAAACGTGTATTGATACATTTTAGTACCTTTAGTAGGTATAAGATGTGTCGCAAGCGAAATTTTCTTGGTCGAGTAGTAAACAGTTGTCCTCTAAACGTGATTTGTCGGTCAATATCGCTGGCCATTGCGAAACCCTCGCGCGTACGCAGTTGTGCGAAATGTGCCTCTTTGCCACATCCGTGAATTATGCGTATTTTATTATTTAATGCATTTAAATTAGACACTTATTACTTTTGTCGGCCCTATAATGCATTATGTAACTCATAAGTATTATATTTTTTAACGCGTTATATATTTTTCATAAATAATTTCTTAACGGCTTTTTTAATTTTGCCGAAACGAATTAATTATTTTGGATAAAGAATTCCCGGACACTATTTTCAGTGAGCCGTCACTCTTAGTGGCTTCTATTCCAAGATTCCACACTTCCTTGAATGTTGAGCTTACAAATAAATACTTGCACCTCGAGCAATGTTGGCGCTCTGCCAACATCCTAATGGCTCGGGCCTCGCGCCAAAGCCGCCAGAAAATCATCGGTATTGGAAACTAAACTTGCGACTCGAAGTGGATTTACTTAATGTTCATGTCTGCCGTCTAACAATAACGCTTACAAGGTGAGCGCTCTTTTTGTTGTGAGTGTAAAATACTTTCTGAGCGTCGTTTTTCAAATCGTAATTCAATTTCTTTGATTGTATCACAATAGCCGGTGTGTTTGTGGCCCGACTGAGTGCAAGACTTATTCGCTCGCCTCGTGACTGAGGCGAACCGAACGGCCAATTACGAGTCGAGTTCGGACGATGCTGGAGCCAGAGGCAATCCAATTTCCGAGTGCATTGTCCGTCTGTCTACACAAATCTTATGCCATCCCTAATGTTTAGTAGCGAGCCTCCACTATTTCGAAGTAAAGACATGAACTTATTTTTCCGCTTCGACAGATAATAAAACAAAACGTTTACAAGTTGCATTGTAACCGAAACTAGATTATCTAAATTTTTTGCCGTGACAGGCTCCTTTTTGAAATAAAATATGCTTCTGGCCCGTTACCGTGACGCAGTCAGTTTCAAATGACTAAGATAATGATAGGATTAAACGAACTTACCTGTAAGTGAAGTTCTATCCTGATTATATGGAGTAATAAGTCAGAGGTTATTAACTGTGTAGTAGGCCCTCATCTTACTCTTCGTCGCGAAATTTTTTAGAGCTAGTCATAAAAATAAAAATTTCTGCACCTGGCAACACTGATCACATCAATCATTAAGTTTAGAGCGGAGTTAATTGTAATGGGAATCATAAAATTACATAAGTAGGTACTAAGTTTGTTATTTTTGGGAGGGCGGGACCCTCTACCTCTGACTTATTACTCCATATAATCAGGATAGAACTTCACTTACAGGTAAGTTCGTTTAATCCTATCATTATATGCTGTAATAAGTCAGAGGTTATTAACTGTGTAGATGTTCAGAGAATCATAATAACACATAATCAAAATAATAAGTAGGTCTCACTTACTACAACCTACAGTAACTTTGTCTAAAAGTTTATCAAAAATAAAAAGATCACCAGATCACCTTGTGTATATTTAAAGATCGCCAGAAATATTAGAAATATTGATAAGAATCTATGCTATTAAAAAATAAATAATGTACTTAGAACAAAATATTTGAAAACTGTAAAGCTATAGAATCAACCATAAAAGATATAACTTACAGATCAACTGCGACTGCCCAAGATAAAGTATTTGGGTAGTAATCTACTGTAAATTTATAGACTACTATGGCTCTTTTACCAAGATAAGCCAATGTGGCCAATGTTAATATACTCCATTAGGTTTCCATTGTTGATGCGTTTCATGCCTGCGTGCATGAATCATGACCACAAGTATGTCTTACTTGTCCTAAGTACATAATATATTGTATCGAAGGTACACAATTACATGATTAACTGAAAATCAGGAAGAGTCTTGACTGACTCAACTGTTTCTTCCTAGAACAGCCAGGATAGTTTTTTTTTTTTTTATTTATTAAATAAGAGTGTACTACCCCTACTATATAACTTCCGAGTATTATGTTTTCTAAATGTCTTGGCATTATAGAAAGTAAGTACCTATTCTTGTTAAAAATATTTACATAAGTAGGTAACTCTTATCTTCACTTACCTATTAATTTAAGCCAAGACAACAAAAAACGAAGTTGTTGCATAGCTGACTTTAATCTTACTTGTTAAAGTATGATCTGTCTTGAAAACTGGAGATATATCTGGCACCGAAAATTATAAAAGTAGTCATTTGATTGTCATCATTAAAATCCTGATTTCCTTTTATTCACTTACTATGTCTATGTCATAGGCAAGAACTATAAGTAGGTGATTTTGTTGATAGTTATTTAAATAACAAAAGATTGATAGATTTGAAATAGTCAAATCATTCTTTAAGGCTTTCCTGATCATCCCAACGCCCTTGAAGTAAATTGTGGAGGGGGCTGTTTTACTAGGGGACAAAAGAAAAAAAAAAAAAAAAAAAAATCTTACAAAGGGACTGGATGTCAAAACCTCTGATACTATACAGACTATTATAAGACTATTACTAGTTTTAAAAGTGAGGATAGCAGAATTTGTGGCTTTGTTGCAAAGCCTAGTATTCTTAACTGATTAGATTTCACAATATGAAAGATATTTAGTGCCATCCTTACTAACTGGCGAAAATGCATTTATAAAGATAAATTGAGAGTACCCACCTACATTTTTCTATTAAAATCTTATATAAAAACCTTGAATTATGTTTTCTATGCAAATGATAGGTAGGAATATCCTACATAATTATGACTCATAACTTAAAGAAAATTCTATTCTGCAATTTTAAACTTGTTATTGGGATTTTTTTTTTTTTTATAAAGTGTTCTGGAAAAAATTAGAAAAGTCTGTAAAATTTATCTACATTTACACAAAAGTATGACTTTTGTGTTTATTTGAACACAGGCTAACGGCAATATTATAATATTATGTGAGTCTCCATCTCTCTCCAGTAACTGTGATAAAATGTTGACATTTAGTCTACTTATTTGATGCACAGTCCTATAATCCAAGTAATTCTATTCACACCATTGCTAGTTTATCTTGAGCAATTTGATTTAGCATCTAGACTATATTCAATCCATCAGATACAAGTACTGACTTACTAATATTGAAGGAGTCACTTTTAAGATATTATAAGCTAAATACGGGTACCATTTAAAATTTGTTTTATGCTTATTAAGATTTTTAAGGAAAAAGTTATGTGCCTCTGAATTGGTAGGTCTACATATATGTATTAGGTATCTCAACCAGAACAAAGTTCTATATAGGCAAATCATTTTCGACCAGCATAAAAACCCTGTGGATGACATTGGCTTGTGCTCCCCTCAATTTTCAGATACCTATGTCTGAAAACCTATGAACTTAGCCAAAAAGTAGCTAAAGTTATTAGGTTACTTTTGTTAATTTTATTATAGTTATCAACTAACCACTAAGTCCATCAAATGATTTTATTTACAATTACTATTTTAGTTCGAGTACTGTTCCATATTCTATTCTACTCTCAGACCATTATAATGGTCTCATGCTATTTGCTGAAAATGTTGTATTTGAAATACTAAAATAGTACCTCATATTGTAATTCAACCTGGTATAAAGGTTCTTAATATATGTATTAGCGAATTCTCTTTTTATCTGAAGATTCCTTAATCTTTAAGTATTCCTTGATAGGAAAGTGTAAAAAAGTCTAAATAAATAAAAGTTAAGTAACAATAAAACCTTAGGTATGCTAAGATCTGTGCTGCTAATTAACAGCTAAACAGATTATAATCTGTTTACATATTACATGTTTAAACTAAATCATGGGTTGTCTAATAGTCATACTATTCTTAGATTTAGACATCTATTGTATGATGATTCAAGGTATCAATATACCTATACCTATTGAGTAGATAGATGACCTCATATACATAGTCCTAATATATATAGATATATGAACATTCCATGGTTGGTTTCAGTATTATATAAGAACAGTCCCTCTGTTCTGCTCTCTCCTGCTGTTGATTTACCAAAACAGGTTATTTAATTTTGATGGTTTACCCAACCATAAAAAAGTTACCTAGTATTAAAAAAAAATATATGTATATAGATGTTTTGTGTTCAATATAACACTATATATTCTCTCATCCTCATACAGGAACCTCGAGACCATATCTTCCACTCAAACCTAGCTTTCATAATATGTATAGTATAAAATAATTTGTATGAAAACATCCCAAGTTCATAGGAGTTCATCATAATACATAGTTTAATCATAACACATCATTAGATTATAACCAATAATCTTTAAAATTTGGTTAAATAATAAGAATGTCCTTTACATGAATAAACAACATTCATCTCAATATGTGCTTGTTAATTATGAACACCATAATATTATATACCAATAAAATATTTGGTTGATTAAAATTTAATTGTAATGTGATGAACTTGTTTCACATTAAGCAAAAGGACAATAGAATTGTATTCATTATCTAGGATAACTGATTAATAGGCTGGTACCTACCTCTTACAGATACTGTGTTTGGTACAGCATGTAAGATATACCTCATGGGGTATCCACCCTGATCTTATATGTATTGGGTCTGCTGCCATCCTTTGTATTATTCCCAATGTACATGGATCTTGTAACATTTCTTGAATGTACTTTTGGCTTTGATTAAGGGTGATTCGGTTGCTACATCTGAATCCTTGGTGTCTTCTTTGTGTTGTGTTGTATACTTTTATAACTCATTATTGTAACTTCTGAATAGCATAATGTCTTGACAGTTTCTACCAGTTCTCAAGATAAAACTTCAGCCTGCTAAGTATCCTTTGGGTTATAAGGTTTTACCCAGAAAAAGGCTTAAGGGATATATTGACAAGTGGAGCTTAGATTCTATAGCTCTCCGTTGGCATAACAGTATTTTTCAAGGTATAAAAGTATCTTTGATTTTATAAATTTAGGCCTGGTTGTGTCTATAAGCCTTTTGCTTCTTATTCATGTCTTTTGCCAATATTTTATCCAGGTGTCAATAGTTCCTGTCCCATCATAATTATGTAATGACCATAATAATTCTAGTGATCATAGAGTTAAGCCGTGAGGGCATCTGGTATAGAATTTTAAGGCCTTGGAGTGTATATAGTTTTAAGAAGGACGTCTTTTATACAGGTACAGATTGATAAGTACTTTTGAATTTCATATTTGTGTAGACACTCTCGTTTTCACAACCTCTACATGATTCACTAGTGTTAGAGCATAATTTACCTCGAGTTTTGATTACACTTTATTGTTATCACTTTACCCAAACTAATAGGTACCAAAAGTTAATACTTGACCATAAGGAGATAGACTGAAAGCGAAAATGCTAGTACTCTGGTAGGTATTATTCCTCTCATAGGTATACTCACCTTACACCCCAACCGTTTAGAGTATTGAACATAATATATTATTGGTCAGAGAGTAGCCTTAGGGGATATCGCCTGTACAAGTCCCAGGGCGTACATTTAGTGATTTTTCCCCTAACAGGGGATTATATACAGTATATTGTAGGTATACATTTGAGGTAAATTATCTCATCAAAACTTCAGAATGAAGTCATTGTAGGTACTCTTCCAACGGAAGAGCTGCAAGATCGACACTCGAAATTGCTAACAAAATTTGTTGTCTGAATCAGTTTAACAATAAAAACTTTTTAAATATAGCCTTTTCCACGAAAAGGTGGTAAGATGTCACACATTTTACCCTTAATTTCAGACAAAATACAACTTTGATTTTTCACCTGTCATATTTCATTGACTAAAATTTTCCTCCAAAAATCCAATTTCCTCCTCTTCATTTCTTCCATACTAACTCTAAAACACTTTAACATGGTCTTAAACCAAATTTTACACTTGTAAAATCAAATATAAACACTATAGAAGTTTTTTACAATAAAAACAACTTTTTGCGCGACGTTTGGCGAGCGCGAAAAGAACGAATGATTGATGTGATCAGTGTTGCCAGGTGCAGAAATTTTTATTTTTATGACTAGCTCTAAAAAATTTCGCGACGAAGAGTAAGATGAGGGCCTACTACACAGTTAATAACCTCTGACTTATTACAGCATATAATAATAGGTAAATTACTTAACAAACAGACCTTGACTAAAATTGTAATTATAATGAATATAATTGTAAACTTTGCAGGTACTGAGGATGCAATTTGTGTTTTCCTACAATATTTCAATGTTTATTTGAAGGACATTTGTGTTCATATAAAGTTAATTATACTATTTGACGTGGCGCAGTAGGCCGTTTGTGAGGCAAGCTTGCAAAATCTAATACTATAGTAGGTATGTATTTTATTGAAATAAAACATAGATCATAACGCAATGTAATATGTAGATATGTGTTGTGTTTCACTTAGGAAACATTTAAAAAGTGATTGTTAATGTGTTTTGATTATGCTTATGACTACATAGCAACGAAATCATGTAATTCATGTTAGTTGAAATAAATTGGAATAAACTAATTGCAATTGATGTGGCCGAGTTCTTAGTGTATAAAAACAACAGAAAATTATAAGCGAATTTTTTGTTGTAACTAAAATATATTTAAACTTGAGAGGTATAGTTTGTTGGTTTGTGACGTTATAGGGTTATAGATATCTCTGGATCTACTGAACCTATTTTGAAAATTCTTTCACCAATAGAAAGCTACATTATTTCTGAGTGACATAGGCTATATTACCCCGAAAAATGAAAAGAAACGTATAGTTCAAGCGTGATAATAATTGTTCACGCGGCCTTATTTAAAACGTGTCATGTGTTCGCAGTAGAATATTCTTTATTACACACCAAAAAATAATACCTGTCTTAGGGCGGGCGTTAGGAGCGATGTTACTTAATTACAGCAATTACTTCTCTATTGTTGTATACTCGAAGGCTTTGGCAGAGCTGTGCTGATTAACACCCAAAGCTCGGTAATATGGGGCCAGCCTTTTCCCATTTTAATCGGCCGTAAATCCAAACTCTACTTTACTGAAATTTTCATAGGAATCAATGATTGACCTAAGAATATACCCCAAGACCTAATTCTCAGCAACCGGGCTAGGTGGCAGTAGATAACAGATATAAAAAAATATATACATTTATAATGTTTACGTCACTGCGACCAAGTATCGTTTGGTTCACAATCTTTCAAAAAAGTTCATGTATTTTTATTCGCTGTGCTAATGAATACATAAGTAATTAAGTTACATAATTCATTCATATTAGTGTGTGGTTTATGATTTTAATTCACTTCATTTTGCATGTATTAAGCTTACCTTTTACTTACTCTTCTTATTTATTAATTAAAACGGATATAAGCTGTATTATAAGAAGAAGCCGTGGCTAAATCATAACTGCGTTGGTCATTCGATCGACAAGGTAAATCTACGCATGTCACAAAAGCTCTTTGGATGGGATCTTAGCAATCAAGACTTTTCCCAAGAGCATGGTCATGGAAAGCCATCACTCCCGTTGTCATGTGAACATCTATGAAAATCGTGAAGGGTAGTTTAAAGAGCCCGAAAAGCCTGAGAATGAAGTCTAATATACCCTTGCCCAGAAATTAGGTCGTGCAAAAAAAATATTCACCAAAATGGCTGAATTTCAATAGCCCGGGAAAAATTAGGACGATAATGAGAAACCAAATTGTGAGTAACATATTTAATGTGTTGTAAAAATACCTACTAGTAGGTACCAATTTATATTAGTTGAGTTTGACCGAATAAAACTCTCCATACAATGGCGACACTTATTACCTCTATTGGCATTGGCAAAATTGCATTCCTTTTCGCGTAATTTACGTTTTCATAGAACAGTAAGTTTAAACAAAAAAAAACCTCGGGAGCGGATCAAAGTGCCCCGATTGACTATACCCTTTTTGGCAAATAAATAAGTTGATAAATCCCTACATACCTAGTACATAGGTAAGTACTATGGATAAATAAACAAATTGTCAAAAATCCTTCTACGTCAGCCAAGTTGAATTACATAACAGTCGTTATATCTTCTGTTAGATCATGCGCCAAATCAGACCTGCTACGTATTCAAAGAGTTTCTGCCAGTACCAGGGGCCGTCGGCACGGTGAAAGTGCCAGTGTCGAATGTCTTACTATCCAAGGCAAGTAAGTTAACGCTTTGTCAACTGTAATTGAATTTACAGATGGAATTCGATGTCGAGAGCAGTGAATGTTCTCATTGTACATACCTAATGTACAATGTACGTACTCTACTGAAATTGCGTTCATAATTAAAATTTTTGGTGATATTGTGCTCCCTTGGAAACGAAATGTAGGTACTCCTCTGGTCTAAGTCATCTTCATCAAATACATATTTATTTGTACATTTTAAGAATAAACTTTTATTTTTATATCATTTATATTCCGTTTGCCTCTTTATTCTAGTAGTCAGAAGCACATCTACTTCCCTAGAGGTCCTGGGTTAGATACCCGGGTCGAGCAAAGTGTTATTGGGTATTTCTATGACATTCTCGGTGTCCGGTTAAATAATGGCAATAGGCTTGCTCCTATTAAATGGGACCTAAAAATACCGACGAACTATGGGTGTAATTTAGTAAACCTCTGCTTAATCCATCAGATGTGTGATAGTATATATGTAATTAATATTAAAATCAATGGTCTTCATCATGCGGATATCATTGGATATTTTCCTAAAACTATATATTTGTGACACATGTTTGGCTTTGCTCAGGCAGATAGAATTCGTGCATGGTTTCGCTTCGCACTTGAACTAAGAGTATCCTTATAATTGCTCCAGAAACTAATTTGTAGCAGTGCAGTATTATGTACATCGTGAGTACAGCCGAGTCTGAATACTGAAACAGTTTAAAATGACACAGAACGACAAACTTAATACGATTCCTTCCAAGAATAGTCCGTTTTCTTTGGCAACTACTCATAGTATTAAAACTTTTGGATCTTCTGCGTCAGAGGAAAACTAATTTCTTATAGGTCTTTTCTTATTTATTCCATCGTGAATAATCTTTGAAGGGTTAGGGAAGGCTGTACTGTAGGTACTACTGATAAACCTTGCTTTTCTTCCATTAGGGCAACCGAACTGTACAGAGAATTTTGTAGGAAAGGTCAGGTGATTTAGGATCACATCCTTAGATCGGTTTTATAACATGTAGGTAAAGTATGATTGGATTTTTCTATGAATTTTTCAGTAGCGAAGTTTGGATTTGAAGAAATAGGCTCGCCACCCTACATGGGTCCCAAAACAAATTGGACTTTGTAGGTGTTTCTTTGGGGTACAGAAGATGCGATGGCATTTTTAATCATGGTACGTTAAACATAAAAATTATATGATCATTAAGTTATATACAATTAATGAATAAATAGGTATAAAGACATTAAATAATATAGAGACAATTGACCTTGCGTTTATATTCCAAATAACATTTGCGATAGTGTCAAGTCGTCTGAGACGTCAATTCCAGAGAGCTTTTACCATTGATGTAGTAAACACAGGCGTCTCATGCGTAATAAGTGTTTATTAGTTTTGCGCGTTATGTCCATGTTTATGCTCGTGTAGTCAAGTCTGAATAGTTTGAAACACGCACCATTTTATCATTGCTCGACTAATTGGACTTGTGTCTGTGTCGTTGGACCGACCGCGGCGCACGCGATCCCAACATTTACATGAAAATTGTCATAACACGGAAAGTCCATCACTAATGTTTTGTAATTTAATGATTCGCTGTAATAAACACTTCTTTCTTCTACCTTGCATGTATGTTGTCTATTGATATTTTTAATAGTTTGTTAGTTCTAGACACATGACATACACATATGATGTATTAATATATCGAGCTGTGCTGATGATGAGGTGCTTGGACTATTATGTAATCTGCTGGTGTATTTAATATAATTTCGCTGTTTACCTTAGCAGTTGACAGGTCTAGATTAATACTAGAAAAAATATATTTGTTCTACTTTTGTTAATAATATAATGCTGAACAAAGCAATCGTATCAGTTTGGTTGCGCAAGCGCCTCTGTCGACTGAATAGAGATGGGTATAGCACACGTAACGTTTTTGGTGTTATTTAGCCTCACTCAAGCGTTGCACAATAACACATTTGAACACTTTCGTGTGTTATCTAAGTATGGTGACGGACAACCATGGGGATAGTCAGTTCGTGACATACATTCTTAACTAACAAACGTTTAAAAGTGATTAGTAATATTTACTCATTTCGTAACAAAAGGGTATTTACACTACATGCTTAGGTGAAACAAACGACATTTAGAGTTGCTGGAATTATAATGTAAGGTGTTACAAAAAATGTGTCGACAGACGATAAATATCGGACAAAAATTCTGAATGAGAGATCAAAAATAATCTCTATTTTTAATAAATAAATATGTCTTAGTTCTCGGACGAGACTTGCTTATCCATTTAGTCGTTGAATATTGAACATATAATTAGTAAGTAAGATCCTCCACCGGGAAATAGGTATTTAGTTAAAAAATATTACAGAATCAAAATTAGTTTCACTACAAAACCTTGTTAAGTAAAAAGTTGTTCAATGTTAGATCGGAATTCGAAATTATACAATTAGAATGTGTATGACCTTTTTAGCTTCGGCACAGTTGGGAAAAGTAAGTACACACGGCTGCTAATGTACGCACGGCTACACATCAAGCTTTACAAAGCCAGTATAGGCTGGCATTGAATTGTGCAGAATACCTTTACAATGGAAGGTCAGTCTAAACTGGTTTTGTATAGCTTGATGTGAAGCCGTGTATACAAACGACCAAATAATCTGTCATTTTTCACAGTCATTCGCTAGTCATCATGTAAATGGTAATCTTTCGCTCATAATGACGGTCAGCCGGCAACACGAATTGTGTTCTCGGTACTTACTAATGATTGTGAACTTCTGACCTTTTGGTTTTAAACGAGGTTAGAAGGTATAGCATTTCTCTTAATTGATTGATCAGTGATATTGTGTTCGTTGAGCAAAATTACTTCAATCCCATTTTCGTCATCATCATCAATCTATTACATCGTCCCACTGCTGGGGGTCTCCTATCAGCACGAGATGGATTGGGCTTTAGTCTGCCAACTTAGTCTACTGCGGGTTTCAGACTTCATATCCATATTGAAAATCAGTTTCTTCGCGATGTTTTCCTTCACCGTTTAAGCGCGTGAAAATTAATTATAGTAATACGCACATGACTTCGAAACGTCAGAGGTGCGTGCCTTGGAATTGAACTCGAGACCTTTGATTTGGCAGTCAAAGAACATATCGCTGCTCTTTCCATATTGTCTTTATTAAAATAATGGTTTTCTTGAAGTGTAAACGCTAATAGAGTTTATGTTGATTGAGGGATCGGGTTTTAAACGTGATAATATCTATGTGACTACACCAAGTGTTTGATGAGTACATAATATATGATTCATATTAGAAAGTGTGGCTTTAAAACTGTAAAGTATTGATAATTTTCTTCCTAATAAGGCAGAGGAAGTTTGAATATTCGTTACCAAAAATGTAAATATCTTAGATTGTGCAATTTTTTTGCTTTTGAATACTTATTGATAAGGTGATTAACAATGTGATTAACACTTTTTCCCTTTGGTTTAACATTATATGTATTAATATATTGCATTAAGTATTATTGCAGTGTATAGGATGAATCAAAAGGTAAATTAGTCCCATCATTCGTAGTTCGTAGTTCCATTACATAATATCATCACGTTTGAATTCCCGAAGTATTGGGCAGAGTTGTAGCCCAGTAAGGTCCCATGTAATAGGCCTATAACCCATTTTTTAAATTTTTACTGCATTTTATCTTATGTGTAAAAGAACCGCGTCTAATAGTTAGTATACGGATAACGTTTCATAACAAAATAGTGGTG
Organism: Subacronicta megacephala; assembly: GCA_958496365.1. Taxonomy (NCBI): domain Eukaryota; kingdom Metazoa; phylum Arthropoda; class Insecta; order Lepidoptera; family Noctuidae; genus Subacronicta; species Subacronicta megacephala. The sequence continues at coordinate 8,130,108 of OY292521.1, forward strand.
TGAATGACATTTTTGATTAGTTCAGTCAAATAGTGCGACAATGACACGGATACTGTCTCGCTGACATTTGGTATCGACCTCGGTGCGACTGACCCACACGCTTGCACTTTACATTCTAACTCAAACCTACATCATAACTCTAATGCACTACATAATAAAGTCTAATTTCATATGACATAGAGGCCGCAACAGACCGCACCTTGTACCAACCAAACGCCACTTATCGTGTGCAATTTGTGTCTATGACGAAATCTGGTGCCTGGTTTTCTTGATAGTAATGATCGATAATGATGTATATGTATATTGCATTTAAAAATCACTAGTAAGTGAAACTAGTTTAATATTGAAAAATATTATCGTTAAAATATCACCTGCTTACGCTTTGTGTCCTTTGTAGTGAGTTCTAGTTACAAGTTTCAATGATAAATAAATGAAAAAAAAAAACACTTTGTTCTGAGAGTTAAATAACAGCAAAATATACATTCAGGTTATAGGTTTAAATCAACTTTCCAATTTCTAAATAAATGTTCGGAACATTGCGTTTTCAATATAAAATAAACACGGCCTGCAAACAGTTCAGACTCAATAAAATGAAAGAAAATCTAGGTATACTACGTTATGAGGCAAAGCAAATAAATCATAAACGGCAAAATAGTGGAGAGCCGAGAGCTTCATAAAACGAGATGTATCAAAAGACATTATTCAGTATCGAATCGCATTGATTTGAGAAACGGAACGTTTTAAAAACGGAATAAAACATGGCGGAGCACTCGAACTTCTAGTGCTTCGACTTTGTTACTGTTATGATGTAAAAATAATATTCAACTTTATTGTAGTGTAATTTTTTATTGGTTTGACTGTAGATAAAGTTCCGTTTTAGTTAAATTAAATTCGGCTGATCTAAGAACTTAATACCATATTTAAATACAGATTTTCGTAGAGTATACGTTTTTAGCATCTCGTTAAAGAAGATGCTCTGTTGCTTTGTGGGTTGTGTGGGAAGTAATATCTTAAACTAGTTAAAGAGACCACGAGATTTTCTCAAAAGATATGTTCAAAGCATTGGTAAAGTAATGTTTTTTTAAGTCTATAATTTCAATACGTTTTGACGCTAGTGTTCCTTGAAAGCACAAATGGGGTTTTAGATACACAATGCAAGTTAATACCGAAATACCAAATAAAATTTTCAGCCCTTGCTCTTACAAACTCGTGCCAGAAGAAATAGAAAAAAACTGGCACCGGTCAACGAGAATTGTAATGTAACCAGCTAGATTTGTGGGGAAGATCTATAAATCTTCCCCACATAAGATCTGCTATTGGAACCGTGTAACTAGTTTTTGAAATATCAAAATTACCTGTTATATTGGACGAACTGCAATAATAGATTTTACTTGGACTATTGACTTTAGTTCTTCATTACGCTAAACTGTTTAGGGAAAAATTATGATATTTGAATCTACATATCTTTTTGCAGCGGTATTCGGATCGTTTTGATTTGTTGATTTTTTGTCCATGATTTAAGCTCTCTAGGAGTTTTATGCTTTAAAAAAAAAAACAGATTCTTTTTTACTAATTCAAAATTTATGTTGGTAGATATTCATCGGACTGAAATTGTAACGCGCTCTTATATTAACAAAGAATTCGTAGAAGTACCAATCTCCGAGGCTTTAAAAGTCGTTTTCTCTTGTTTATATGAACTTTTACAACAAAGCTTGGATTCCCAAGTCGAATCACACTTTCCTGTTTAGTTTCTATGGGCGTGAAAGTTTTGCATGATTTTTATTCTTAGCATCGCGTGAATTTTAAAATAAATGTCTTATTTCTCTTCGTCCTGATGCTGGATGAGATAAGTCGAACGAAGATTTGAACGGGTCGTATCTATCCGTGCTGGGCAATTCTTACTTGCTATGATATTTTTTTATGTGTATTTATTCCAAATCTTACACATCAAATTGATTTTCAACAAAAAAACAATTTTAAACAAGTATCCACGGAGTGTTTTGCTGATATCTCTTTATAAGTTCTATTTTTTAGAATCATTAACTGGTGTTAATGTTATGGTGTTAATGTTAAAAATCTCCATTTTAATGGTAAAAAATATGGTAAATATATTTAATATTTGTTTAGTATATTATATAGACGCTTTTTTAAATCAATTAACTTTATGTCCTACCCACGTATCTCTATTGTTCTGTGGAACGTGGAGTCTGTCATTCCATCGTGGGAATGTGTGTCTATGATTACAGAGCATTGACAATCCGCCGGGAGCCGACCCCGACCCGGGTTAACCCGCCAGCGCTGTTGTTGTTTTGACCCCTCCCAAATATGAAATGAGTTTTGCTGTGACAGTCATCGTTGCAATGCATTCGCAATTACTCCCCATTGTTAGCTTAATGGTAGTTTTAATTAACTTTGCCCTCGGCTCACTGTTCATGTAAGCCTACAATATGTTGTTGTTTTGTTAGGGTTAGCTGATTGGTCAATCCCAAATAGATTTGCGTACAAGATTTTTTCAAGATTTTAAAGCAATCCAACATTTATTTTCTAGTATGTTTCATAATTTTTTGTGTTTCCTATTTCCTGTTTCCATTTTAGAAGTTTATTGCTCCAACGGGTCACAGACAAAAGCCTTTTTAATGGTGACGGCCAATAACGGTACCTACTGTTAGTACCCACAACATTACCTATTAGTTTCCTGTTAATTAAAATACAATGTTAGTGTTCCATTTTCAATATTCATATTGTTTTCCCGGTATGATAAATTCTATTATTATTTTGTGTAAACAGAATAATTACTCCTATTAATTACCGTTATTATCCTCATTTTAATAGCAAGAATTACTAACTGGGGTTTCAAATGTTGGAATTGTTTGATTTAATTGGTTTTAGGTATCTTATTATTATCCTTAAATACCATTATTTAAGGTTATCCTTAAACGACATGATATAACTATAATTTTTATTAAGGCAATGGTATTACCTTACCTACATCTTGAACCGTATTTGGGAACACGCATAGAAAACTATTAATGAAAGTAAAAACTCTTTTACAAGAGTAATAGTTTTATGTCCTGCTGTGAACCGAATATTATGTTACCCTATAGTTACAATAATATGTCGTACGTCGATAAATTTATGGCCATATTAATTGCGGGGGTCCCAGAATTATAGTCGGTGTCCCGGATTTGAATTGTTTTCATTGTTTCCTAACGATTACTTTAACAATAAGGGCTGTTGATGAAGGGTTTGTTATAGATTTCGAGTCGAGACTAATACAATGTAACGAAAACGATTATTTTGTTCCAGACAGCTGGCATTAATTAATTTCAACTAGAAAGTACTGCAAAACTTTTCAAATAACCGACCTCGATTGAAAGAACAAATTTAAATTTGTTTGGATCCGTACAAACTACATACAAATCCTCGGGGCTATTGTCGTATCCTGCTCGGTATTTATTGATGCCGGTCGCGGCGCTCGCCCGAATGTTCTGTATAATTAACTGGAATCCCGAATTCGAGTGTATTGAGTTTAGAATTCATTTAACAGGTATTTTTTTAATTGAACCTCTTTTTGACTTATTAGCATCTATGTAAAAGTTCTAACATTTCTTTAATACATTTGTTAAGTATAAGTATTGACTGTTTCTCATCCTAACCATAATACATTTTACCATAGGAAAAGTCCAGTGTACTTAAACGGAGACACACCAGTTCGAATCCTGCCTGAAAAAATCGAAACAGAAATGTATTAGAATGAGTTAATACAAAATTTAAAAAATAATAACTATAGTTAAGTACCTATATATTTTTCTTTTTTGGGGTGTGTGGAATCTTAATGTATCGTCTGTTACTTGGGCAGACGGCAGGGTATGTCGGACTCGTAAAAACAGCACTTGTTTTGATTGCTTGCTTGGACAAAAAATAATAAGGTCTACAAGCAGATTTAAATGGATAAATAGGAATAAGGGTAAGGAGAATAAGTTGTTATGCTAAACAAAAAAGAAAATGGAAATACTGAAACTCTGCTGAGGAAAATCCTACATTTTTGTTATTTCGTAGAATTTTCGTAGTACATAATTAGATACTACGGTGCCGTAATGTCGCGTTCGATGCCAAGTTTGATCCAAAATACCTATGTAGGACAAAATTCTTAAATCTGTTTTACATGTAGCAGTTTGGTTATTGCTGGTGACACGACTTCGGTCTTAATAAATAATGTCGCGTGCCCACCCAGCGGCAGCGGTCGGAGTCGGGACAAACAACTATATATTTTAGGTAGGTAGGTACATTTTTCTTTCGCCTATAGTACCTACCTGTCGTCAGTGTACGGTATTTGGATTTATATAATTGGAAACTTTTACGTAAGTATCTTGTACACACAGCTACACATCAAGCTTTATATTTCTAGTTTTATCTAATAACATACATACACGTATCATCACGCCTGTGTTCCCGAAAGGTTAGGCAGAGGTGTATAAATATACCTACACCCACAGATCGCCAGTATGTTTTGGTCCCACGTTTTTGGGGCGAGTCTATTACCATTAACCGGACACAAATCCAGACACCGAGCTGCTATTGAGAATTCCATAGAAAACCCCAATAACACTGCTCGTTCCGGAAATCGAAACCAGGACCTAAACCGCTTTAAGCTAATCTCGCGTTGTACTTATATGCTTTCCGTACAATAAGAGGTATAGCCCTTTATATGATAAATATGGTGCCTAAACAAATGAATAAAACAAAACGCAAATGGGTTTCTACTCAGGATAGTTACTTATGTGTCAATATATGGTGAGAGGGTTTGGAAATGCAGTCTGCCTCAAATACTTAATAGGCTGCCAAAATCAATTGTCTTAAATACATATTGAAAATAAAAACAGTAGGCAAATAAAATATATGCTTAAGAAATACTTCATAAGCCGGGTAGCAACTACTTAACTATAAAATCTTTCCCTTAAATTTAAGATTATAAGTTAAGTTTTAATTGAATAATTTAATTAAATAAATAAACAAATTTTTATTAAACAAAAACTTCTTGTCATAATAATTATATTTTTTGTTAAAATTGGCGAAGTATTTTAATGACAACTGTAACAGTAGATAAAAAAAAATGATCAATCATACTTGTAGCAAGCTAAGATTATAGTTTTATTGTTTCAAATTAAGTAAGCAGATGGTCATTCATAGCTCCCAACAGTACAACAAACATAAATAAAAAACTGGTCACAGTTGAATATCTTCTAAAACCACACAACGGACTCAAAGTGGCGGACGCAGGTGTAGAAACTAGTTTCGTCGTCATATTTGTATTGTATCTCAAACACCCCCTATATCACACGAATCTGTATCAATAGGCTCTAATGGCGCGGACACAGCCCATTGTGTCCCCAGCGTTCGAACCCCCTCGACCAATTTAGGCCCAACGTTGGAATTAAGAACATCGCCCTAAATTCACACCTTCGCAAAATTATTTGTATTCTTTTACTGGCTGGTTTTTCTTGTAATTAAGTGCTTTGTATTTAGTTTTCTTTTTATCAACTCAAAGGGGAGACGAGGTGAAAATTATGTTGCATGAATCTTCAAAATATACGCAGATTTACGGACTGTGTTTTTAAGAAATGAAGATGTCTTCACCGTTCTGAGGAAATTAATATTATGTGCATGTATACATAATACGTTACGTATATGTTATAACATTAAATTGCGAAGTTTGATGCAATCATATTAGTTTAAAACTAAATGTATTTATATACGTATAATTTTAAACTCATATAAACCTGCTGATGTGTTTTAAATATTAACTAGGAATTAAATGATCAAATATCAAGGCAACTAGGTATATTAACATTTTAATGAAGGATTATCTGTAACACGTAATATTAATAGAAAGGAAGATGACATTAAAAAAATAAATGGTCATATTATATCAATGTTGCGCCAGTCAAAAGTTCGGTTCGGTTATGTTTCATTTAATTATTTATCAATTACTATTTTTAATTTTTTTGTTAGTTATCGCTACGATATTAAACCCAATGTAAATTTTCGACCTCTGGTATTAAAAAAAGTCCTCAGAAATGCGAAATAGTTACAAAACATATAGGTACATAAATTACCAAGCTTCAAATATTGGCAATAGAACCCGAAGGGCTTTGTTAACGCTTGAAAAGGGAAGAAAGAAATCTAATGTATCAAAGAGGACAACTTTGAGTTGCGTTCCGTTTCTTCAAATAAGGTCCAATAGGGCACTGCTATTATTCCATGTCGGATGTGTTCAAATCTTGTTACGACCTGAATCCGAGGGTTATCCGGAACAGGAAATAAGTTATAGTTTATTTACCCATTGAACGTATTCCTAATCTTTCTTTATCCGAGAAAATATTTGTTTTGGTCGAAAAGTCATATTTGTTTGGTAAATTGTCATCCGTACAACGTTAGATCCGTAGAAAGAAAATCGATCAAATAAGTATAAAACTTGATCAGATTTCAAACTCAAAAAAATGTTCGAAGCTTTACAAAGTCTACATATTTTTTTATCTTTTTTTTTTTTTTTTTTAATTAGCCTGTATTGTCCCACTCCTGAGCAAAGGCCTCCCCCCATTTCTTCCACTTTTCCCGGTGCCGTGCCACCTCCTTCCAATTCTCAAGAAAGGCATCCAGGTCATCCCGCCATCTCCTCCGTGGTCTGCCGCGTTTTCGGTTAACCGTCTCAGGGCTCCAGTTCTGTGCAATAAAAGCCCACAGTTCATCCGGCATGCGGCAGACATGGCCTGCCCAGTCCCATTTAAGCTTCGCGGCCTTTTGAGCTACGTCCGTAATTTGGGTTTTGGAGCGCAGTTCAGAGTTTCGAACTCGATCTATTAATTTTACACCAAGTATACTGCGCTCCATAGCCCGTTGGCAAACCGAGTTTGGACTTCTGAATCTTAGTCAAAGATCAGGTCTGTGCACCATATGTCAGAATGGGAAGAATACACATGTCCATCAGCTTACGTTTGAGTCCCATGGGTAAATTACCTTTAAATAGCTCTTTCATGGACCAGTAGCTCCTCCAGGCGTTTTCAGTGCGTCTTGCAATTTCTTTAACCTGTCTTGCCTGGAAAGAGACTACTTGGCCCAGGTAGATGTATTCTTGGACATATTGCATTTTCTCCCCATCTATATGCATGATAGTCGGTACGCAGTTGGTCATGAGCTTAGTCTTCGACATATTCATCTTTAGTCCAACCTCAAGGCTGGCGCTGCTAAGATCTTGAAGCATTTTTTCTAATTCGGTAGCTGAGGAAGAGAAAAGGACAATGTCATCGGCGAAGCGCAGATTAGTCAGTCTCGCTTCGCCGAGAACAATGCCCCTCCCCTCCCAGTTAGCCGCTAGCATCCGAAATACTTCTTCTAGGGTGCTGGTAAACAGTTTAGGAGACAGCGGGTCGCCCTGTTTGACTCCCCTAAGAATTTTAAATATCGAACCTTTCCGTTCTAATTGAATGGCGGCAGAACTCTGTGCATATATTTGCTGTAAAAGTTGTATGTAAGACTGTTCTATATTCTGTTTACTAAGAGCGTTAAATATGGCAAAATGTGTAATGCTGTCAAAGGCCTTTGAGTAGTCGACAAATGCAAGGTAAAGTGGAATGTTGAATTCATGGTGTTTTTCTATTATTTGGTTGATAGTGTGTAAGTGGTCTGTAGTAGAAAGTCCGGGACGGAAGCCTGCCTGCTCAGGTGGTTGTTGCTTATCTAAGTTACCAGCGATTCGATTTTCTATTATTTTAATAAAAGTTTTATAAACATGTGAAATTAAACTGATGGGCCTGTAGTTATTTATGTCAGACTTGTCTCCTTTTTTGTGCAGAAGAATTATATTAGAATGACAAAAGTTTTTTGGGATTGTACCGGAACGAAGGATATTATTAAATAATTTAGTGATGTGGGGAAGTAGTATGGGCTCTCCAACTTTTAGAGCATCAGTGCTCACACCATCTTCGCCACATGATTTATTATACTTCATTTTGCTTAGTGCAATATGGACTGCAATTTCATTTATAGGAGGTATACTGTCGGAACATGAGTAGGGTGTTGCTGGTAATTGAGTTGTATCGGAGTATAGGCTTTTGTAAAATGTTGTGCATATGTCCAGTATCTTTTCTCTATTAATTTGTTTATTTCCATTGCTATCTTTTAAACTTGTAATCCAAGATTTGCTATTGTGTATTCCCTGCTTAGCTATTCTTAGCGAGCGATTTGTTTCTAATGCTTTTCGTATTATTCTTTGGTTGTAATTTCGATTCGTTATATAGTTTATTCGGGTCTGTCTCTTCATTATCTAAACTACGAATATCAAAACAATTTTTAAGGCTTATCTTACTATTAATTAAATACATAAAATCGCGTTCCAAAATGTTGGTGTTGCTGTAACACAAAACGGCCTCGCTGATAACGAAATAACTTTCGAACGTGATATTACAATCAAACCACGCTGCATATAAATTTAGGCCAATAGGCAATATAAAAATAATTGAAATACATATGAATGGCCTCAAATCAAGAGAGACTATAACAAACAAAACGGCATTAGGTTTAAAAGTGGATACCGTAGAATTCGGTAAACATGACAGTCACGTGGTGCGCGTGTCGACCGACCGGTAGAAAGTAGCTTACCTCCTGTGCCACTCTTCATTCAACCACATTGAACAGGTTACAACTCGTTAAACGCACACAAACGAAAAACTTGCAGCTTCTAAGTGAACTACACAAGCGTTTCCACTCACACAACGCTTTGTAGATGTATTCTGTTGCGGGAGCGCAGGTCAACTTAGCATAATATCTTTTTTTACGGAACTGGTTTCTGGAGCGATAAAAGGATGACTCAGTTGTGTCAGGTAGGGATTATAATATCGATTCACACAACTACTTTACATAATATTAATATGGCTCAGTTGCAAAATAAAATTAATAGGGTTGTGGTAAATGAAAATTATAAACAGGAACATAATGCTGCAAAATATCCCCGAGGAATTATTAGCTTCAGTAACAAAATTGAACAAATTTTGTGTAACGTTAAAATTAATATGCTCTTTTCTACGTCTGTTGGGACCGATAAGGTTGATATTTGAAAATAAATTTATAAATTTAAGCACAATCAAGGGGAAAATGTTCAACAAGACCATTTTGTTAATAGAGAACTATATAAAATTTCTGAAATTTTAGTTTACTGGTGATCTTTTAAATTGGTGTTATAATTTGGAATTATCTCAAGAGGATACTCTCAGTATGGTCCAGCTGCCTGCTAACTGCCTGCTGCCTAACAGAAACTAATTATTCTGCGGTCTCTTAATCTACTTAAAAAAAAAGATATTCCACAATAACATCCTACGATTGTTTAGTTGAACCAATAGGAGACACTTGCTCCAAGAACATTTTTAAATCGTCCTACTCATGTTCCTGGTCAGAATCTGGGGTAGTCTTTACCCATATTATGTTTCTTTTTAAATTAATCTCCAAAGTAATAATATTCTGTCTACATAGCAACATTGTGAGCAAGCAGTGATTTATTGTATGAGCGCACGTGTGGTTGTAGAAACATTCATCTGACAAGGGACGCCTTTACCTGCTATAGAAATGGACCCTGGCTATGAATGTTAAATGTATTGATAACCTTTATTCAACAGTACATCTATTCATGTTACATTGGACCTTCCTATGCTTGGTTAGTTGGTTTAGAAAACGTATTTGAAATTGCGCCATTTATAAAAGTCATTCAAGTAGAATTGGATGAATATTGTAATAATATAAAGATTTTTTTTATGAGTCTCAGATAAAAACGGCTTGTTACATAACTTCTGGTTACACATTTAATTTATTTTATATTAAATCCTGATTGCTAAATAAAAGAAACAAAGATAGACGGAGTAGTGTAGTAGTACCTAAATATTCTTTTGATCACAATTAAATTTGAATTCACTCCAACAAAATTGATTTCGCCTTATAAATTTACATTCGATTGAACATAATTGAAGACAAAAGCATATTTAAACTTAGATTAACTGCTAAATCTCTGATAACGCTAAGTTTTGGGGTAATGTCAATAGAAGTTTGGCTCAACAAAACACGTCGAGTTACAGATTTGTATCAGTTTTGGCGATTTACGTTGTGTCATCTCCATCCGGAGGGTATTTATTTTACAATAGGTGTCTACCTGCTGTAGCCGATTCATTTTAACAATGTGTAAGTGCTCCGCCACTCATAATGGACGGTTACTGTCCCCATAGTGTATTGTGTGGCATATTTCTCACTTGACAAGTTTCAAGGATGTTTCAAGGTTACCTTTGACACAGCAAAATTCACTGGTTTGGTTACCGACCTGCAATGTGCTTATTGGTTATTAATATTACAACTGTTCGCCATTCTATAAATGATCTCTAGACTGAATAGACAGATACATAACTTATCTGGGACAAAATTGTAGAGAGGTTAGATATTTAAGATAATCAGAGGGGGGATACATAATGCTGATATATTGGAGAGGGTGGGTCTGTGTGTCCCGGATGGCTACGCGGGCCGTCGGCGACGGCCGCGCCTGCTGGCAGTGCCGCGCGCGCGCACTAGGTTACTAAGCGAGGCTCCTCTGACGCGCGCACTGCGCACGCTCAACCTCATAGCTAACGATGTGGATATGTTTTATTGTACTCTGAGTGAATTCACAAAAATAGCAATTTTTAAAATTTCTAGTAGACTGTGACATTATTAATTAGGAAACCACAATATCGAATTGGATTTAGTCTGTAAGGATATTGTTGGAAATAAATAAATAAATAAATAAATATTCGTAATGTCCTTGACCGTGATTTTAGTTTTATGAAGAAACCTGTTCTTCCAGGACGCCTTTCTTTCTGGTCGCAACATGTCGATCGATACGTGAATATTCTGTCTCTGTCGCACTCTTACCTAACTTGGTCCTGAAATGAGACGAAATAACATGAGCCTACGCACGCGGGTATCGTGGGAAACCAATGGAAACAAGGTGTCTGTCCTTCCTTTCATTTTATGGATTATATACATATATGATTGGCCTTTGTTCTCAATACGATATGTAGTTTCTGAAAGTAGTAGTAGTAGTAATCAAAATTGTATCTTTTTCTTCCATCTATATGCCTTTTACTAAAAAGTTTTTATATCATGATGTAATGTGAGTCATGTTATGTAAATAGTTTTTCTTAGCGATTTCGTAACACCACTGTCGGCAAATAGCTAGGAACAAGCCTATGGAACGATCACGCCTCGGTAGCCATGGATACCATTCAACACCGAGTGAAGAATACCTATAGCCTTTGTTCGGTTATTCATCTGTGCTATCTATGAAAAAAAATATTTAGCCTTAGCTGACAATTAGTCAATTATGCAGGCATTTTATGTAGAAACTTTTTAATTTTTTTTTAAGTTATTTTACACTAAGCTTTATCGTTAGCAAGACCTGATTGTTATTGTAAGATTAATATCATCAAAGACATTTGTAGAAAATTTATACACAGTAAGATGATACTTCATAAATTATTTCTATATTCCTGAACTTAAAAAAGTGCAAGCAGAAATAAAAGACAAGACCTACGTCAGTATATAAACCATTTTAGTAGTAAATAGTTGCTACGCTCACGTAAACAATTGAATCAGAGCGTGTATACATTGAGAAGTAGTGGTTACTATAAGATGGTAAATAAATGCGCAAGCGCAGACTGCAGCGAGTCTCAACTAAACCGGTACCGGTGGTACCCGGTGAGGTCGATGCTCCGCCAGATGTCGCACTGTTCTCTTGGACCACACCGGCGGGCGCTGCGCACATGCACCACGCCGTATAGCACTATGGCTTCAAGTCACAATACCGTGTTAATAGATGTTTCCTTATAAGATAATCTTTATGCAAGTAAATACGTAATTCGATTATTATTTTCCATGTAAGGTTAGTAGGTATAAATTCATAATTAAGCCGAATCGACGCTACAAGGGCAATCTGGAATTTGGACTGGTTTCTTTGTCCTGTCAAATAAAACTAACTGCGCTAAAGAACCGTACCTTTCCGTGATTCTTTACTGATTAAATATTTCTATAGAAAATAATAAATAAACATCTAATAATTTTTCCTTTAAAATTAACTCAAAATGTTCAGCTTTCAAAAATTTGTAGGTAAGCATTGGGTTCATTAACTTTAAAAGAAGTAAGCAAATGTTACGCAGCCCCTTATTTGTAATGGTTTATACAAATGATGGCAACTCTAAATAAATAAAAACTTGCATCGATCCGTCATCTGCGAGATAGTAAAGTTGGTGACCACCAAACTATTCTGCGCCCGCATCCGCGCTGTCAACGAACCCTTGCTTTTTTACAAGCTGTTATTTATCTCCTTGCAGTAACCCAGTTTACCCCAATAAAACTTTAACTTCGTCTTGCGAATGACTTTAACGTCGTATTTTATAACCTTCAGCTAGTGTTGTGACAAACTGTTGTTCATATTCTGAATAGTTTCCGTTGTTCTACGGCTTTTTAAACTTTTCTATTGCATTTAGACGTAGCTTAAATACAGGCAAAGTATATCGCAACACGAAGGCTTAGTTTTTCATCAAAACCGTGGGAAAGTTGAACAGAATGATACATCAAGATGCGGCGCAACGAACATCGAGAGCCTTCAGTCGCGCTGCGAACAAATAAAAATCGATTAACATAAACGCACCCGAAATTTCCATAATTTGTCTGCTCGTTATGAGTTCGTGAAACTCAACTGCAGTTTTTTGCTGTAGGTACTCGAGTTATTTCAAATTGGTCCCTAAAAAGGGAAAAGGTTGGTTGAAAGGTGAACGTGACTCGAATATTTAAGTCTAGAAAGCTCTGCTTAATTAATTATTTTTCTTGTTGCAAATGGCACATTTTATGATTTATACAGTTGCGGGCGGTATAAAAGACGAACAATAAAAGTAAAATGTATCCTCGTTTTTCACTACAAATCCAAAAACATGTGCAAATCCGGTGACGCACAGATGAGCTCGTACCTAAATATCACGGTAGAGATGAAATGTATATCTAAACAATTCAGCAATGTTTCCGGAACCTAAGTAAACAGTAGCTTACAGTATCCAACTTTATCTCAAAGGTTGCATAATAATATTGCTGTACAATTCTAAAGAAATATTAAATTTTATTAGACTATTTGGCATTTCATTCGATCGCTTCAAGATTATTTTAAAATATATGGTACTGATAATAGTCTTGTTACTAATACGGATTTTTTTAATAGTAGATGGAAAATTTGCTAAACAATGAAAGCCCACATCTTAAAGTAAAGTTCCAATTAGTATTAGGAAGTACCAAATTTAAACCTTAAGGCAAATTATGTGCGATTAATTGCGAAGATGTGACAAGATGGATGTGGAAGAAGTAAAAGGAGTATACAGGAATCGTAGCAAATGGCGTTCTGCAGTTACTGCATACTCTGTTGAAAAAGGCGTATATTATGTATGTATTTATTTGCAATTTTAATCCGGGTTTACATTAAGTACAAAATCAAACCTATTAATATGGTTAATAACTATGAAGTTATCAGTTTACAACTGGACATGCAATATAACGCCTGTGTATACATTCATCGATCACGCGTGGCTGTCGTCGCAATCTTATACCTTATAGAGAGCGAGTTTGCCAATACGTATTCTATATTGCAATTTCAATTACTTATGTATGTTTACAGCGTCTTTATTTATTTGTTTCAGGTATTTCATCTGACCGTGCATTGACTACTGATATCTACTGATATCCGTTGACGTTGGTGAGAAGATAATAAGGAAGATGTTTGATTGATTTCAAATAAGGAGGATCTTAACTCTACTTATTTTAAGTGTGTTACTCAATATCTTCGCCAATCGTGAACTACTTGCAATGCTTCTTTTATCTGATGGAATATGTGTCATACACTAAACAAACTTCTAAGTCCCATAGAAGTTTGTTTAGTGTATGACTATGGGCTCTAAAAGTACACCACACCACAAAACGCTTGATGTCTGTTCTGAAAAGATTACGAGAATAGTTTAAAAACGTTTTTATAACGGCATTATTAATAATCATGTTTTTACCGTGCTTAGGTAACAATACTGTTGTGCCCAGCATAGATTTTCTCGGCGGGCGTGTCGAAGGCCGGTAAAAGGTCGTAATGTGGCGCACTGACTTAGTTTACTGCACAAAGGCCTTCGGCTTTGCTTTCGCGAGCTTTTAAAAATCGACCGGTCAGTCGTTTATTCACTCTCGAATAAATTTACTAGAGGCAATTTTGTGTTGAAATATTATCACGGCGTTATGAGTGCGTTTCAAAGAAAAGTGGGCTTTTGTGGCCAACTTTAGATCAAAGCTTTTCTTTAATGGAATAGTGATAAAATACTATCGGGATTTAAGGTGGTATTAGAAATTTCTAAAAAAAAAACAATTAAGTGCATGAATGGCTGCCAAAACGTGAAAAATCTATTCAAGAAAATTCTAGTGATAGAAAGCCTTGGTACATAGTTCACAGAAAAAAGTAAAGCATGCTAAGAACTTTTTCGTAAAACAACAAGCTTGGGTTGAAAAGTTGAAAAATTCGTCTCCGTTGTTCTTTGGAACAGTATTCCTCTTGGCGGATTTTATTTTACTCGTTTATTTTTGTTTTGGCTCTACTTCTGGCTGTCCTATCGTAATTTAAAAATTACATTTTCCTACCAAGCCGGTTCTGCTTGCGTATAAAAAATTTAATTTTTTAGGGATTAAAAAGCACCGCGAACATCCAGGTATTAAGTTGCGTTATTGTGTAATCCATTTTTTTTGGTATTGTGGGAATCATGTACACCTTAATCGCTGTAAGAACATCGAGGGTGATGTAGGACTGTCACCGACTAAAGCCACACGGTTTCCATCGTCCGGGCTCCGTGATACGTTCGGCATTTACCAAAACATGAAATATATTGTTTAATTAAAAAGAGAAGTAGTTTCTACAGTCTCAGTTCCTGCAATAACGGCAATGAGAGTGTGTAACACGAGACTAATGAGACTAATGTACACAAGTGATATCTTTTATAAAGGCCATCATTATATATACAAACACTTATTACAATAAGAGCCGTGAGTTTCGTAGGCCGTAGCATATTTGCTACGACAATTTGTAGCGTCTTCTTTCTGCTCCTGTAGCTTGCGCATGAGTGAAATGTCAATTGCCATTCAGCGGTAGATCATCTACCTTAACTACGGGTAAAAGGATGGAATAATAAGATCTAAAGTTCATTAATTTCTTTCCAATCTATTCTATGCAAAACTTTATAATTTTTATTATTGTTACTGGTTTTCATTCTAACAATATGCAGCTGAGCATTATGTTTTTTTTTACTCAACCGTTTCATAAAATATCATTGAATGTTATTTCATAAATTTTGCTCGTTACAAAACAAGGTGACAGCGTTAAAAAAACAACTGTTCGTTCGATCGCCTAGATTTCAAATATTACTTAGATCTTTTTTTTCTCAATCTGGTGTTGTTGTGCGAAGTTTTTGTGCTTCCTAAATTATAGTTAAGTCATCTGATGCATGTATTTATGCGTCAGTGGGGACTGGAAATGCGTTATAGCTCTTTCTTCAAACGTTTACTACAAAACGTTGTGAATGTATTGAAAATCAGAAACATTGACTTTTACAACTGTCGAGGTTTGTTTATCTATAATATTTAAAAATCATTTCGTAATTTCTTGGTCAGCATCATGCGGCTAGACCAATTTCGCTCATTCTTTTTTTGTTGTGTTTATTATTGTTAGGAGAAGATTCTTATGAAAGAAAAAATTAGAAGTTGCGTGGAAAATTAGAAAAAATAAGACTATTTTAACTTTTTTTTATACAGTTCCAAGTGAATATTCATAGCTAAGGCAGCCCGTCGTCGGATAAGCAGGTCATAAATAAATATGATTTACCATTAGCTGTCTCCAAAGAGTTCAAACTTTAAGGTTATTTGAAGTGTAAATACAAACTTACATTAATTATTGGAAATATAAAGTTTTGTAATATATTTCAATAACATTTAATAATCTGGACTGTCGAGGTTTGTTTATCTATAATATTTAAAAATCATTTCGTAATTTCTTGGTCAGCATCATGCGGCTAGACCAATTTCGCTCATTCTTTTTTTGTTGTGTTTATTATTGTTAGGAGAAGATTCTTATGAAAGAAAAAATTAGAAGTTGCGTGGAAAATTAGAAAAAATAAGACTATTTTAACTTTTTTTTATACAGTTCCAAGTGAATATTCATAGCTAAGGCAGCCCGTCGTCGGATAAGCAGGTCATAAATAAATATGATTTACCATTAGCTGTCTCCAAAGAGTTCAAACTTTAAGGTTATTTGAAGTGTAAATACAAACTTACATTAATTATTGGAAATATAAAGTTTTGTAATATATTTCAATAACATTTAATAATCTGGACTCCCAAACTTAAACCATTTACTAAGTTAGTTTTGTTATTTATTAAGGTTAACTTAGACACATTATGTAGTAACGTATTCTATAATTACTCGATTCTAGATCAAAATAACAGGCGCCTATACCATCACGCCTGCATTATTTGAGTTGTTAGGCAGATGTTATAACTTTACACATATAAGTTCATGAGATTTTAATGGAGAATTATTGTTATCATATAACTCGAGAGTTTAATTGCTAAAAAATTTGCCAGAGTAAGTGATGTAATATTGAAACCACGCAAAAATTTAACATTTGAGATTCCCCTAAAAGCAAAAAACATCATTTTTTTTCCCGACTTCAAAGTGTGACTAGTACCTTCTTAGGTATATCTTATTATATGAAATAGGGCTATATCATTGGTATCACAATAGGAATAGGCACCACTGATTTAAAAAAAATACTTAAGAGCATATTGTAATCTATACATTTTTTTACGACATTACAAATAATACAATTATAAAGAGGAAAGATAAGAGGAAATATTCGTTTGTTATAATTCCTATAGATACATTGGAAAGCTCCATTATTCCCAATTAACATAGGCTATTTATTATCCTGTGGGATAACCAAGATCCTATGGCAACTGTATATTTGTAAATAAACTCGTTACTCATGAGACTACATGTACAATAACAGCATGATACTTTTACTATCCTAATCCCTTACTCGGTTTTTACGACCCCTATGGCAATAATAATAAGCTATCGTTATAGCGGTGGTCACGATTCCCGTGGCCCCGACTGTACGGAAAGGGATGGAAAGTACGGTTTTTCGTGGCAACGAATCGAGCCACCAAGGGGGCAGAGCAAGAGCCAGGAAGAAGAAGGAGACAATATTAATGTCCTCTGGTTCATTTCTACGAACAATACCGCAAGATACATACCAAAAAGGAATATAAAATGCAATGCTTATCGATCTTACGTACAAGGAAACGAATAAACAAACGTTTTTTTACGTTACAAAACTGTTGCAGTATTACAATACTTGCATGTTGGCCCGACGTTTATCATTAACTGCGATTTGCTTAAACTCTTGCGCAACGTAATTAGAGGAGTTACTTTTGTCCGCAAAGATCGTGGCGTTAGGCAATGGTGCGAGTGAATACTTTTCCGTTTGACGTTCGAACTTTGAAAAGCACGAAGCTGACAGGCATTTAATGATGAACAGAGTGATGAACGAGAGTAATTGGGTATGTCTAAAGTAGATCTTATCGCGTAATGTAGAACAGTACTACGTGATCATAAAAAGCAGATATTTATCTTAGAAAAGCACTAATAAAGAACGGTACTATTTGGGAAAACGGTGTATTATTGCGTAAGACAACATAACAACATACAATCACGCCTGTATTACCCGACGGAATAGGCAAAAGGCCTAATATACACCAACATTTCGCCGGTATGTTTAGGTCCCATGTACCTAATAGGGGGCGAGCCTATTGCCATTAACCGGGCACAAATCCAAACTTCGAGCTGCTACTGAGAATTTCATAGAAAAACCCAATAACACTATGCGGTCCAATGAGGCACTGCGTAAGACAGAACGGTTGCCAGTGTCAGTGATCACAACAAGAAGAAAACATAAAGCGGTTGCGATGAGCAGTGGCAGACAAGCGAAGTCACGTACAACACGGTATATTCCACTTTCTAGCGAATAAATAATAAATGACAAAATATACTCGCGTGTCTCCTGCGAATATGTCCCGTCAGCGTATACGTTTTGCAGATTGTTAACGTTACGCCAGAGCGCAAATCGCTCGGAAATGCTAGCTCTTGTAATACCTGTGCGATAATATTATCGTCATAAATTGTGTTATTATCTCTAGGACAGTAGGCGATGACTTACCTATCGGAGTGCCTTTGATAATTGAAGTGAAAATGTCAATAGAACGAATTGCTTAATAATGCAATTAAACAATTCTTTCCTATAACAAACAACTGATAACAATTCTGATAAACTGCCTTGTTAGTCTAGTAGTCGCAAGCACGACTGTTGCGTTAAAGGGCTGTATTCAATTCCCAGGTCGAGCATAGTTATTGGGTTTTTCTATGAAATTTTCAGTAGAAGCTCATAGTTCCTCTATTACATGGGACCTACACATACCGGCAATATGTTGGTGTTAAGTTATATACGCTTGTGCCTGGGTTAGACAGTATTTGGGGAATACAGGAGTGATGGTATTCTGATATAACTGTTTACTGTTCGTAGAATCCAACAACAAAAAGGATTCCGAACAGAGACCAAAACAACAACTATTTATTTAACAATTTTAAAGCCGTTAAACTTTTTTCTCAATTATCAGCGATCAGTTTCCAAGGATGGCACAAAAAGCTCCCAACATATGCGTCATTAAAGTAATCCGGACCCACGTTAAGGATTTGAAATGGGTGCCCTGCGGGAGGCGGGCCCAATTACTAGCCCGTGTACCTGCGCCCCTACATTGTGAGGCCTTCAAACCAGATAGTATTGGATATTAAAGCCACGCTGCGTACGACAAAGTTGTTCATGGACACGATATAAGTAGCTCATTAAATAGCGTTTGTACACGTTTTCTCTTGTAGATGGTAAATACATAAGATTATGACAGTGCAGAGTAGAAACACATTAGTCTGTAGACTCACCTTTATCCTAGGGGATTTGTAGACAAACAAGAGAATAAACAAGTAGCAATGCTCAGCATTGTCTGCCTCTGTAGTAGTACTGTATCCCGAAAGCACTAACTCTAAACCCATATTTTGAGTAGCACGTTCCTTCTTGAACTACATTTATACATGTACACGTAAGCCTGAATCCTCCAACTCCGTTTAAAATGTTATTTTTTGATGTATACAAGAAGCGTCTTATAAGCAACTTCGACAAAGACGTTGAATATTTCAAGCGTTGACGTGAGCGTTGAGGGTTGCAGCGTGGAGGCGTCAGTAAATCCCGAGGGATCCAATTTACCCCGTCGACTTGTAAACGCTACGCCTACCGTGCTAAGCCGGCACGCCACACCTTTAATACCCCAAAAATTTCACTCAACTTTATGTTCGATAAAGAAAAAGTAACAAGAAAAAGATTTAACACGTAACAGTAAGCATTTCTTCTATCACAGCATTATGTAGATCCGATTTCAAGTTTTATTTTGTTTGATCCGCAATATTGTCGTATACGTATTTACTTTATCAATTGTTTCTATATTTTATGTCCCATTCTTTGAATAGTTGAATTTAAGTAAACAGCTATACAGAGTTTGTGAATCGTCAGCTGTTTAAATAACATCGGAAGCGGCCTTCATTGTGGCGCTTGCATCAAATTACACACTATGTTGATGATTGAAATCTGAGCGTATACGTTGTTGAGTAACCGACATTTTTTGTGTTTGATCGTTCTACTGATATTTATTAGTAACTTGTATAAACGCGTAAAACTATTGCCTATAAAAATTACGGTCGAGTTTTTTTCTGGCTTTTTTTCTTTTGTCGCCGGCATCTGGCGAAGTTTGGAGCTTGGCGAATTAATCTGTCTCCTTGATCTATAAACGTACACACACGTAGAGCGTACAAAGGAAAAACCGTGATTGCTGTATTTGATCTGGGTCAACACGGAATTGCCTCAAGAATACGTACGATATTAAAATTCATTTATGTACATTGTATTATAAGTAGATAATTAATTATGTATTTCGTATGTGAAGATTTGTTAACGCACTACAATACAAAAGACAATCAAAATAAGTAAAAACTTTCAGTTCTGTAATCTGTTGGAAAAAATAACGTATTTTTAACTAATATTAGGTTCCAAGCGCGACTGATACGCTAGGATTCCTGGGTTCCATTCCCAGGTCGAGCAAAGTGTTATTGAGTTTTTCGACGGAATTCTCTGTAGCAGCTGAGTACATTAGAACACCTCTACCTAATCCTTCGGGGAATACAGGCGTTATCACGCCAGTATTCCCTGAAGGATTAGGCAGAGGTATGTAATGTTAAGTAACTATTTTATTAAACTTTTAACTTTATTTTATAAATCTGTTGTTATGGTTTTGCTATGAAAATGCAATATCGAAATATAGACTGGCAAAAAGTTTTATTTTATTATAAGCACTTTCATTTGCACAATAGTAAAGAGTTGTTATTTTGACATTACAAACAGATACTTCAATTTTATTTATTTGTTTTGATAACCTCACTCAAGTGACTGACTAACTGACTGACAGACAACAATCTAAATCAATGGCCCCAAAGAGTTAAAGTTTCGAGTAAATATTCCCTGAATACCATAAGGAGGGATTTCTGGGAATTCCCTAAAGAAAGAAGTGAAAAGGGTTAGCATGTTTATTTAGAGAAACATGGGAATTTGCATAGTATCCCCACATAAATAATATCCAATAGTAACTAGTTAAATAATGGTGCGTTTGTTAAATGTGATACAAAATGTTGTATTGGTCGTAAAACGAGTGCCAAAGAAACGTGTTGACAAGAGCGTTTTATAAGCTTTTTAATTATAAACGACCTAAAAAGAAGTAGAAATAAAGATGTCTTCATAAACGCCAGCCATAAACATACATTACGATGTATTTGACGTTTTAGTGCCTAGTTTTATTTTATTTTCGACGCACTAATACCATTTCCTTACTTCGCGTAAGGGTTTGTATCAAACAAAAAAATAATATTTTTCAAAGTGAATTTATATTTTCCTTTAATTGCTATCTTTTTCGGTGGCTTTTCAAAATTTCTTTGTGTAGTTTTCGACTAGGCAATGTCCCAGGTTTTAGCACCGGGGGCCTACTTTGGAAATGGAATAGAAGCCCTTCGGAATTTCGGACCTTACATAAAAAAAATATTACTTCGTTATTTTGCTAGCTAAATCGTAAGCTCATTGTGCGTCAATTCGATCGATGCGATGGTCAATTTTGTTGAATTAGAGTCTGTATACACCTCGTATAAGAGTTAATTGTTGACGCTACGTTATTCACCATGATTGTTTAACAAATCTATTTATAGTATGTACTAAATTACGTGCTCCTCTGTTTATCATTAGTTCGGAAAACCAAACACGTCTATCCAGTTAGATATGCGAACAAACTAATTTGTAACTTCTAGTTTATGCATGTGTTATTATTAGTTCATACAGAGTGAAATTTTAGTGATGCTTTGCTTATTATTGTAAAGAACTTATGAGTTTTCCCGAAAAAACGTTTTTAAACTTGATTCTAATTACCGTTTAAATGCTTTCTAACCCTGAAATAGCAAATACCGTCCGTGTTATACTAAAAATAAGTCGGATAGAAGTTTAAATTGCAACTGAGCTGTGAATTCCATGGAGTAATGGGGCTTTATAATAGAGTATTGTTATTGGTAATCAAAAATAGAATTCGAATTGGTACGATAATCTCAATAGTCATATTGCGTCATATACTTGTATCTTACGTGGTTGCGAGTGTCATAAATTATAAGATCCGTCTTTATGTTAAGCAAAATAACAGTCAATGCGCAAGTATTATGACTAATTATCTATACTATCTTTATGTCATCTATGAGATCTTTTCAAATATTGCAAGTTAACGGACTAAAGCTATAGATATAACTCTCGGATTGATGTCTAACGGGTCCATATCGAAAGTGAAGTCAGCCGGAATGGACAGATTTCCGCGGTGGATATTAAACAAGTTGAAAACAAACTTTGACCTATTTCGAAGGTGAGCTAACAGTACTTCAACTGCACTGTTCGAGCGATCCTTGCAACCTAAGTTGGTACGTATCAAGCCTCATAATATCTATACCTAAATCCGTATACAATAAAATAGCGGAGTGAAAGGCAAACCACTACCCACGAAGTGAGCGACTCAGATCACCGTTGATGCTGAAAGAATTTGAACTTTATGAAGTTTTATATACAGCTTATATCGCGTAGGCCTCTTTTTTGTATTGCAGGAAAATGGCATTGCTGTGTTCACAATACTCTATACTCGGTTGGTTGCTCTTTTGTTTAGCAGTAGGATCCTGCTTCGTATTATTTATAGAAATGATCATGTACTTGTTAGATACAAGTAACTTATTTCGAAATGAGGTCAGTTACATAGAATCCTTAATAGTGAGTTTCGTTTCAAAGGCGCCTCCTACAGGGATTACGTTAACATAGGTTCTTTACGTGTCATAAAATATAAATTGAGGATCTAGTGAGAACTAAGCTGGTTGCTCAGTTCTTTGATGTAATGTGCCTTGAATTATAAATGATAGCAGAACCCGTTTAAAGTTAATGGTATTTACTACTCCTTGCTTTTATTATGATACGAGAGAAGAGAGAAAAGCTAGTTAATAGAATATACATTGATTGTATATTTATTTAGATAAATAATCTACACATAATCTACAATGCTGTGCAATTATTTAATTAATATTTCCTACAATGCATTTGGAGACATCATCATCATCATCATCATCATCAGCCTATACTAGTCCACTGCTGGACGTAGGCCTCCCCTAGTGTGCGCCATTTCACCCTGTCCTCCGCTTTTCACATCCAGCTTCTGCCAGCCACCTTTCGCAAATCATCACTCCATCTTGCCGGAGGGCGTCCTACACTACGTTTGGAGACATAGTGTATGCAAAATAAAAATAGCTTTAAAATCGTCTAACTAATGTTATGAGACAGGTAGATAGGCAGATACGTGATAATAATTATTCACTGAAACAATTTTAATTGACTTTTATTTCTATCCATATACAGGTTGCATCAGTTGCATGGCAGTTTTTTTATATCTATTGTTTAAATAGTAGATATCTCTTTTTTTTAAAAAAGTATCAAGAATTATGATGATGATGATGATCAAAAATTCTAAATTCACGAGCTAGGTTAGTAGGTTAAGTAAGAATACTAATTTGTATGAATATGCAAGAAGTGACATTTACCCGAAATAACCAGTTACCTAATGATCTGCAGTCGACATTAGAATGTTCAAGTCAGGTTTGAGCTCATTTTTCTTTTAAACCTCTTACTTACTGTTTAGATAAAATATTAGCACGACCTAAAATATTTCATTAATTTTAATTAAATTTATGTTTTTTTATTGAATTAATTTAAAAAGGATGGACGTTCTTTATTATTGCTGTTTGTAACTTAAAGTGGTTAATAGCCTTTTTTTATACGAATATAAAATTGAGCCCGCCAAAGTCTTAAAATCGTGTCATGTCCGAACCTCGCCGCGAATTTTCATTTGTATTAGAAGAGAATCGCGGAAATGATAAAAATAAATAACCATCCACTTCCGCGCAAAAAATATTGCATACATATTCTGCGTTAATAAAATGTTTTATGTGTTTTGTAACAATGTTCTATATCCGGCGTTGAAATTCAAAGTTTGTGCAATACTGTCCGGGAAATTTCACACGTAGCGGCTTTTTCCCGCAGCCTATACGCTCTACTAACTTTCACACTGACCGCCCCAAATTCTTCGGCTGAGCGTTTCAAATGATTTGTTAGCTCCCGCCCGCTCCACACAATACGCCATTCTTTTATAACTCGCTCCTTCAGACACAAAAGTATTTCTCAACGAGCATTGCAGTGGGGGAAGTTTTAGCTGAAAATACGAGCCAACTTTTCTCCTTTACCTTGTATGGTAAAAAATCCGTGCCTGTCCCGGCGACCGTGTCCAGACACGATAAAATTTACATGTTTCAGTTTCAGCCTTTATTTTATTTTAAAGGTTGAAATAAGACGGCATTACGCAAAGAGAATATTCAATTAGAGCCTACTTGAAGATTTATGGAATAGAAAAACGAAACGCCCTTCGATCTGATTTTCTTTGCGTTTCGGTATTTCGTTTATGAATATAAGTACCTAATTATTTTTCGAAGGCGTTGATTTAAACACAAATTATCTATTTAATTGACGTTTTACATATGTATGAGTAGTAAACATTCTCAAAGTGTTTCAGTTATAGAAACTTATAAATTTAATTTATTAAATAGCTTGATCGTTATGGGAGGTGAAATTTATGGTTTTAAGTGGTTCATTTCGTTTTTGATGTCTTCTGAGGTGGAGCTATTAAATGTTTTCCCAGTAGTAAGACGACGCGGGTGGCTCATGTGGCTACTCCATGTTTTACTAACGAACGTTGTCTTCACATTTCATAAAATTACTAAGATGGTACTTACCTGCCTTTGTTAATAAAATAAATAGCCTATCATTCATTTAGTCTGTTACGTAAGCTTTGAAACGTAGAAAATATTATTATACAAGACAATTTAGGGAGGCACGACCTTTATAAAAAGCAGAAAAATGATAAGAAAATACAATGAAAGGACGCTCATCAATCGTAAACACAGGCAGGTAATTGAATTTCCATCAATTTCTAAGTACTCCCGACCTGAATATAAAATGATAGATGACAAGGAATTATGCTTATTTCTGTTGGTGTATAGGTATGTAATTTATGAGAAGCAGATGTGTCTCGCTTGCCTCAGCAACAGTTCAAATAAGTGAGTTTTATTGAGCTCCTTTGATGTCTTCTGAAAGCAATTTTCTCGTGTTTATGTTCTAAATAAAGACGCTTTTTGTAAAGTGCTGAGGACAGATAACGTGATTACGTAAGTTATGGCACTGTTGCGTTATTTCGTTGACATGTGGGAGCAATCAAATATGCATAACCTTCGAAATGTTACAAACAACGATAAACAAATCAATAGCTTGTTGGGGGTATATGTAAAGGTCTTGATTAAAATTTAAAGCATTTCTTGTTTCTTTACACCAATACTTGAGTATATGTATATTCAAATATCATCGGATGATCAACATTTGCTTTCTTCTTAGTCCTACCTCAGTCAGATCTTTAGAAAATAATATTATCATCCTGCACTACGTTTTCTGGTTAGTGGTCTTCCACTCTAGAACATTTTGCTGGTAGCCATTCGATGCGGTGTATTACCGCTGATGATGAAATTATCATCTATATTCCTCCAATGTCAAATAATAACAGATAATTTTTTACTTATTTAGATATTGGTTTACCAATAGTAAGAGGGATTGAATCGGTAGTCCACTCACAAAACTTCACAGTCCTTTAAGAATTTTATGCAATCTTCTTGGATGTGTAGGTATTAGGTATCTATCCTCACGATGTTCTCCATTAAACCGAGTGATAATCACATTAATTCGTGTAATACGTGATAGTGTTTTTAAGTAATGTAAGTCATGTCAAAATCTAATTGACGGATCTCTTATAGAAGCCCAGTATTGATGATGGATTCTAGGTCGGACAACGCGGCTGTTCAGTGAGGCCATCTCTATACCTATAAACACTAGGCTGTGACTGCGCAAATGATTAATATAATATCATAAATTTAATAATTTATCATCACTCAAGTTTATGTTACTTATATCTGACAGACAAATACACATACCGCTTCATCCGCGGCTTAAGAAAGATATATCTTAATGACATCTAGAGAACTACACAGAATTCATGTAAATCGTCGACTCGATTCCACAGTATAAATATTATGGAGCTTCGTATAAACAAGGAGAAGAGCGTGGCGCACCGCCGCGCAAACAAATTACCGTCGTCATTGCTTCTCAAAGTTCCAATCGCGTGTTTGTCTATGCTCCAGTTTGTTTTCCAATTATTGAAATTGCTGTCACAGCTATGATGGTGTTCCACAATTTGTTACTGAATCAATGTTTTTTATGCGACTAGTATCTAAAATAGAAGGATGTCCTCAATTATTCGTATAGATGTCAAAAAGAAAATTTCCAATTTTGAGCCAATTTATATAAAACATTATTTTTTGACATGTATAAAATACCTACTTTGTCGCATCTTTTGTTGTTTTTTATAATTTGTTTTCTATGACTAAATTAAGTCCCAAAAAATAAATATTTCACTATCATTTCTCCAGTTATGTAATGTGTAAAATGCTCTCTAATAATTTTGTTACTTTTTGTAACAAACGATTCACAACAATAAAAAATTCTAGTCAACTCAAACTCAAATGTCACCTAATATTTTATAACAGATGATGTTAGCCGTGGCTAACAAAATCAAGGAAGACATTTATTTATTTTGCCTTGCTGACATAATTCGGCGACCAACGGTATTCATTAAGTCATAATGAAATATTACTTTCTTCCCGCTTAATGTAATAAGCAGGCGATCGTCATTCCTTAATCAAGATGGCTGAGATTTTTGTGAGATAATATTAGTTTCTTCGGTACAAAAGTATTTTTTCTTAATAGAAGTATTTGATGAATGTGGTTCAATTTAAGTCAGCTTATTATTCTCGTTAAATAGAAAATATATGTGTGTAAGCTTTGCAGTATTTTAAACCAACTTAAAATGTAGAAGGATTTCAATTCGACTTATTTTTACAACCTTTTTTTTAATTGTATGTGAAAGTTTCTCTATTGGAACTGCGTAGTATTATACGAGTATAAATTCCGTAGATAAATTATGTTTAAACTGTAGTGACTTACTGCTGAAAAAAGGCCCGCCTTTTTTTTTTTAAAAAGTTTACCAATGATTGCAAAATTCAATGCAAATTGCACTTTGTATATTGAGGATTCTGCTAAGGAAGGCTTGTAAGCACAAGTTATAGTGAGATATATAGTATATGGGTATATTTAGTTTTGAATACATTATATTGAGTCGCAATTCCTTCTGCTATGAACCTAGTATGTGTTGTATATGTACCTACAATTTGTGAAAAACATTAAAAAATAATTTGGCGCTTTATGCGACACGATCCGCTAAAAATTAATTTTTTAAGTACGTATTCACATTCACAACTAAATAACTATCAACGTTATGATAAACGAACACTGATAAAGTCATTAAAGTGCTGTATTACTTAGTTAAAATTAAGTTTTATGTGACGCAATTTTGGGTAACATTGGCCACGAGACATGAGGTGACGTCTAGCACATGTGGTTTTAATGGGGTGCACTCAAATGCAGAGATGCTCTATTTTGTCTTTATATGACACCATTGAGCTAAGTATCTTAGGAATCTTTAATTCTTTTTCATATTACGTATAATAATATAAGTGTCAAACTTTGAAATAAACGGAATGAAACTTTACGTTAAACTTTCAATTTTGCGATGGTATGACTTTTTAGCTTGAAAGTTTTCAAAATCTACACGAAAAGCAAGAAAAATGTATACATTGCCTGGATTTCACAGAATTGTATAAGCTCAAAAAATACTTGAAAATGTTCTCGAACGATTGTAATGGTCGTGAACAATGATTACACGAGTACGTTATGCAATTAAACCACCTGATGCCTATTGTTGAAAAACTCGACGACATCGATTAATGCATGAACGTAAAGCAGGGAAATAAAGAGCGCCCGAAACTAATCTAGTCCCACGACCTGGCTCGGAGTGGCTACGTATTTTAATCAGACATTCCTAAATGGATTTTTTCATTAACTGCTGCCGCTGGGCTGAATGCCTTTTAATTTTTTTTACGGCGAGCCGAGATTCATCGAAACAACTGCACCTGTTTAGGAATGCACAGAATGTTCTCTTTCTAGATACGCTAATGTAACTAGCATTTAAATTGAGCCTATGAAGAAGCACGTGTTGGAACTTATTCTTGTTTGTAATTACAAGTGCTGCTAGCATACGAGATTTACCTGTTCCTGTTCACGGTATTCTTATCTTTATCTATATAGGATCTAGGCTCTAAAAAGCCGTTAGTGATTGCGAACATCTGACCAGAGTGTAAGATCTTGTCACAAATTCTAATATGTTTAACTAGCAACTGCACTGGTTTCACTCGCGTCTTAAATTCAATTTCTATAATTCGGATTTGTATTAAGATGAATGCAAGTTTAAAAATGATGATATTATTTTGTTCTGGCTTCTTCTGCAGATATAAAAACCTGTAATAATTTAATTATATCAGTATGATGAGAAGATGAATAACTTATTGAAAGACAAGAGGGCTAAGAGGGCTTTTAGCTGGGATAAAAATTTCGAAAATTTGATAATACTCCTAAAATATTTTCTAGGTAAAAAGCGCGACGAATAACGGAACGCCTATTTATTAAATTATTTTTTTTGCTTAGTTATTCTTAGTCGCAGCTCGTTGTTTCTTATACTGATGAAATGTTTTGTAAATGGACATCAGTATATAGTAAACAACAACTATACAAAAATTATATAAAAAGAGTTATTGTTCTAATTTTCTCGACATTTCCCCAATTTTAAATCCGCGAAAAACGGTTCAAGCGTTCTTTAGTGATGCACTTACCAACGAACAGCATTATTTTATTCATTCATATAGAAGATAAACACATTTACTAATACTAAATGTACTTATCTATTGAGAAGTTTCCCCGAATAAGGTAATAAGCAACTCCGTTGTAACTCTTATCTGTCATCACGCTTGATTGCGTTTATTGCATCGCAACGTTAAACGTTTATAATGGTTGGACGATAGCTGGAACGGTCGCTCAAATACAACCCATTGTCTACAGTTACGCGTTTTGATAATTCGCTATTCGTAATAATAGTTAAGCTAGTTTGACTTTTGCAAGATTGGTTTTTGGTTGCCGACGAGAGAATAGCATTTTTACACATTTTTTTAAGTATTATTATTTTATTAGATATATTGAATTAACAGCCAATGGGGAAAAAAGATAAGAAATAATTCTTAGATCAAAGCGACCTAAGACCGCTCGGTATATTGAGCCTCGGGTTCAATATGTAGTTAATTTATCTTTCCACAAATATAATAACTTTAGAAATGTCATCTCTCTAAAATTGAAAACTAACTGCAACATTGATAAAAACCGGCCAAGTGCGAGTCGTACTCGCGCACAAAGGGTTCCGTACTATTATCTATAAAAACGGCAAAAAAATATCAAACGATTTTTTTTATTTAGTATTTTTTGTTATAGCGGCAACAGAAATACATCATCTGTGAAAATTTCAACTGTCTAACTATCACGGTTCATGAGATACACCCTGACGGACAGCGGAGTCTTAGTAATAGCACAGTATTAAATATTTAATATTGTGGTAATAGGGTCCCGTTTATATCCTTTTGGGTACCGATCCCTAAAAAAATCCGATGAATCAGTAATACTCAGTATAGTTACAAAATATCTCAATTGAATTATTATTTCGATGTTTGGTTATGTCATTTACAACTTTAACATTTTAAACTGTTTACGTAAGTTATTTGCGGAGAGAGATTACTATTGAAGTTACTGAAACAACAAATTAACGTAATTAAGTTTAGATTGCTTATTCGACGCCTTTTGTGGCTTCTTTGTTTTGCGCTTAGCATCATTTTAAACTCAATTTAAAGGTTAATAAATATTTTAATTAATGAAGTAAGAATGCGTTTTATGCAATTCTTAGTAGAGGCTTGGAGATTGCATTTGTGCTTGGTTTGGGACACTGTGGGTGTATTTCCATAAAAAACATAAAATTCTGGGTAACCTTTTGAATTCCGCAAATACAGGGCTGTTGGTTAGTTATATTAAAAACTAATTACTAAGAAAAAATATTTTCCTCCTCTTCCATTGATAATGATATACTTATTTGAATTGTCTTGTATGTGAGTAGCAACGTATTTGTCATAGCACCTTAACACTTGGGTGAGAGCCTGGTGATCCGTAACACAGGGTTCCCCTAGTACGGACTCCAGTCTCTTGCAAAGGAGCTTTTAGTTATATAATGCTATGTTACCTAGACCTAAGATATCATGAAGCCAACCTTTGTGAAGAGAGAAATATTTTTTTTATTATTATTATTATTTATTATATTACAACGCAACATCGAACTGAACTCTACAGAATAGTATCGAATGTTGACGAGTAATTTGCTATTTTATCATCAAATAGTGATTCAATGACTATCGTAAACAATTAAATATAATTGAATGAAATCACAATATTGAACTACCGATAAAGCATCGAATTTTTATATTTAAGATGGAGATGAGAGATTTGATTATAATTTGAAAATGTTTATGTACCAGAATTACACTTTTGTAATAACTAAGCCTTATTTAAGGCAAAGGACTTATTTATTCATTAATGTAGTCATCAGTTTCTATTTAACGTCCTGTAAAACACCACCTAAACAGAATACAACTGAGACAGAATTAGATTAGATTAGCGCAGAAGTGTAAATGGGATTTAATTTGTTGGCGCTCACGTTGAAGGAAGTCTTTCCCTAAACAGGGTTGGCGCTGTTAACTAATTTTAATCCAGGAACGAGTCGACTAACGACCGGATATTTTTAGTTGACGCCGTTCGGACGCCCCTAAGAAAAATAAACTAAGCTCTCTGCTCTCTTCATTATTTATGAACACCCAACTTTATCGGCCCACTAAATTATGCCGCTTTTAAATTAATTCCTATTTTTCTATTCCTGTTCGGCTCACATTTGATTTGTACATCGTTAAAATGTTTCTAAAGTGCGTTGTTCTTATGTTTGGAGTAGACATTTTTGTGTTTTACATTATAGTAAGTTAATTTTATTTAGAAGACTCTTTAGAATAGTTTCTTTTTAGTGAAACTTAGTTTATCGGCTAATGTTTGAGTGTGATAACTTTTTGTCGCAGATAAATTAAAAGACTTGAAGTAAACTAAATTTAACTTTAGGAAAAGAAACCGAACTTCATGGTGTATCCTCAAAAATAATGGTCGCACCATAAACCAAATTCAAATGAGAGGTTGTCCAATGTTGGTTGGTGGTTGGTTCTTTCTAACATTAGAAGGTGGCTTCTAATGTTGGAAGGAACGAGAAAACTAGGAAATATGTATATTCTATCAAATAAAAAAGAAATGTCAAAATCGGTTAAAGATCGACGAACATGGACACAAAAAAAGTCGTTTAAAAGGGTTTAACATTGTGATAATAGTTCTTAAAAGTACTATCCTCAATATACTATCTATTTATTTAACGTTAATTCAAAGAATTCAGACTAAGTATGATTCAGTACAAGTTTTACACAAATAAACTAGATATAATAATCGAAAATACAAAGTACCTACCTATCTATAAAAACCCACATAATATTTAATGCAAAGTGTTGAATATAAACAAAATATTCAGCACTTTGCATAGAATATTCTGGAGAATGAAGGAGTACTCTCTACTCGCTGCGTGTAAACTGTCACTTCACTGTTCAATTAAGCTAACTTCAAGACCATTTGAGAACGTTTCCATTGTTTGAGCCGAGCTACCATTTATCACACACTCGTCAGTGAAAGTTTTTATGTTCTGTTTATGATGACAGTTTTTCGTTGTTAACAATGTACCGAGGAAAATAGAATGAAAATTTTTCGTCGTAAATTCTCTTTTTTTATTGGACAGTGAACATTATACAAAAAATATTGTGTTCTCTGTAAAGTGACCTAAATCACGTTTGATATTCCAAAAAAACAAGGCATTGTGTAGGCAATAAAGAAAATTATTTACTTAGTATATAAATAATTAAATCACGAGCGAATCGGTTTCTCCTAGGCAAGCGCGCTCCATCGTAGATCGCAGTATCGCTTAACATCAGGCGAACTGGGGGTCAAGCGTAAGCCTATCATGAATAAAAAAAATATATAAATAACAATAATCACGTTTATTTCTCCTCACATAAACAGAACTTACAACATTGTATTTATGATATTTATATCTATTTGGTAAATTGTAAATATATATATATATTTATATTAATATTTATTTTCTTATATCCTTTCGGAATTTGTATATATATATATATATATATATATATATATTCAATACTAGCCGTTTCCCGCGCTTCCACTCACGTCCCGAAAGGATTTATAGGATTTCTATTTGTCTAAAGCCGAGTTATATGTATAAATATATATATATTTATATATAATATTAATATTTATATATATTTTCTTATATCCTTTCGGAATTTGAATATATATATATATATTCAATAGGTACTAGCCGTTTCCCGCGCTTCCACTCACGTCCCGAAAGGATTTATAGGATTTCATTTGACTAAAAGCCGAGTTATAGTAAAACTCAGCTTTAAGACAGTGTATTAACATTTGCGTGTATTTTCATTTGACTGCCTCATTAGTCTAGTAGTCCTAAGAGCGACTGCTACGCTAGGGGTCCTGGGTTCGATCCCCGGGTCGAGCAAAGTGTTATTGGGTATTTCTATGAAATTCCCAGTAGCAGCTCGGAGTCTGGATTTGTGCCCGGTTAATGGCAATAGGCTCGCCCCCTATTACATGGGACCTAAACATACCGGCGAAATGTGGGTGTACATTGTTACACCTCTGCCTAACCCTTCGGGGAATACAGGCGTGATGGTATGTTATGTTATGTTATGTTTATTAACATTTGCATACACCAAATTTTATGTGAAATCTCTAGCAATACAACTGTGAAAACCCAATTTCGTGTTGTCGTTTTCACTGATCCTTGTACAAACATAAAGAAAGACAGACCGACAAATTAAAAAAAAAATGCTTTGGCTTTTATTGCTCCAATAAACACCGCCCATATTAGTTTGTCTTCATTTTTACAGACATTGGACTGTTACAATTTTATTATTATGTATAGATGATTAATAGACATAGAAATCGACATGCCTGCTGAAGAAATATGTATTTTTGAGCCTATTATAATCATACAAATCTATGTTATCTTTGTAAGTTATTTGGGTATGCCAAAAAATATGTAGCGGGCCTCTATACAAAGCAGTTGAAGCAAGTGAAGCATGAACTAACTTTTCATTCTGTTAAATTGCTTTCGTGGCGGTTGTAACTAAACTATTAAGATATTAGGTAACCTGATAAATAACTGTGGTGACTATACAAACAAGTTATCTGAAAACTGTTATTCAATAAATGTTTATCAACCCTGTAACCGTGTCTATATAGAAGATATAAAATTAATAAAGTTAGTAATACAAGTATCGATGACAGAGTAATTTATCGCACAGTTAGTTATAAAATATGAAGAGGTTCACCATCATTTTCAGCTGATGTCATGAGATATTATTGAATTCAGAGAGATGGTCAACTATATGATTATATAAACTTTCCTGAATAATAATGTCGGTAAGTTAGAAACCCATACCTACATTGATACTAATCCATACTTCCATAATGATCTTTGTAAATGGTTCCACAGTATTACTCGTTGGGTTAATCCGATGTTTGCCTGAAAATTGAATCATAATCGGTCTAGTTTGGAGTGATAAGGCCGTTTTGGAGTCAATAGGGAATACAAATACACACGCATAGACTTGTCTTAATGTTGAGTTATCTTAATCCTGACTTATCTTATATTTAAGGCCTTCTCTTACGTTATAAAAAGAGAAATGGAAGGATATAATTGTCTAAATATTCCTTAAGCTCTTCAATATAATGATTTCTCAACTTAATTAATATGTTTGAAATTAATTAGTGCGTGTCGAGTGACTCCTAATTATTTGGATACAAGATCCAAATTTAAAAACAAAGCGGTTCTCAATTCCTTCCTATATTCGGTATCGGGAGCCAAGTAAGTAATAATACTTAAAATTAAAAAAATAAAATTATGTGCGTCTATAAAGACGCGCATAATTTTGCTTTTTGTCTGATTTCAACGATTATTTTTTATATTAGAAGTGGTCCCGAGCTTTAGGTACCATCTCATAATCGAGAACACAGCACAACACAATTTTATGTCAACTCTACTGATACGTCTTCTATTGTGCAAGTAGGTACTTAGTGCTTATCGAGTAAGATATTATCAGAATGCATATAAATCATGCGGGGAGGTTGAATAGAATTTAGCTTGAATAGTTGACGCTATCGTGAAGAAAATCGCTATCCATATTTTGCATAGGCATCGAGCCAACACTCTCTCTTAACACCTGCTTTGTACCTGACATGGAATTTTGCATTTCATAGAGCAAATTTCTAACACTATAAAGTGACACAGTTGTTTGATCGTTAAAAGTCTATAGATATTGAGACCCGTGATATAGATATAGATAGTGAGAAGATGCTACTAACAACGTTTTCTGATATGCGATGTTTTGGTGCGTTCGTACTGCCGCTCTGAGAGACGTCAATAAACATTAATACATTGCTACTAGATCTTGCCCTATTCTTTCATATATCTGTTTGTTTTTATTGTGCTAAAATATACTGGATGTCTTATTACGTTTAATGATTTTTCTAAAATCAGAAGAACTCTGAAGTCCATCAATAGTTAAGATTGACGAATTTAAAATTGGAACAGTTCGTTGTTATTCTTCGGATAGTTTACTGATATTTTGTAGGATTGGCCTTACTCGCCCGCTGATATTTCACCTAGTAGTCGTTGGTGCTCGCCAGAGGGCAGCATATTTTGTTAGGTGTCCAATGTCTAAGTCTTTTGAATATAGTTGGAAATGTTAACAAAGCGGTAACGTCCTTTTCGGATATTATCCTATCATGTAACAAATATCACGGGCAGTTAGCACAATTTAGATGTTCGTTGCGGCACCACTGCAGCACGACCCTCGAATAACAAATAGGTACAATTGTTCCATAAAATATCTGCAGCACTGCGCATATCATGTAAAATATACTTAACTCACTATCTACACATCATATCATCTTAAACTGGTTAATTTGAGTTCGAACTTTGAAGTCACCCGGTATAAAATAAATATAAATACTTTCCCTAAATACTTTACTACATGTTTTTGTATCTAACTACTTACCTGTAACTAACTTTCCTTTTAACTAATAGATGTTTATTTATTTATTATTATGGACCTTCAACATGTTATCTGTAGGTATATTTTTTAATTATGAGTTACAACTTAACTACTCTGAATCTAATTCGATCCACATACAGGCAACCTGTATACGAGACTAATGCCAATACATATCACGGCTAGTTACATTACCGAACATTTTCCGGGAACATTTTTTAAAATTCATACTACATAATGGTAATTAAGTTATGAACATTTTCACGACTTCTTAACAGCCCAATCGTCTTAAAAAGTAGCGAACAGGCGCAAATTGTAAGTCAATTTATTAAACGAGCCAGTGAGACCTGCATACATATTACGAGTTAGCACTTCGTTAACTGGATACAAAGTAATTAACTGTGAAGTCGTGTTTCTTACACAAGTCCTCAGTTACTCCAGGAAATTTCCGGGAAATTTATTACTTTTATTCTTTTCCTGGTAAAGAAAAAAACTATTTAATTATGGTGTACTGCAAAAGTATTGTCGCCCGATGATTAACGACTGTGAAGTAGGTACAGTCGCGAGCACTTCAGGTTACACAAAACTGTCAAATTTCTCCAAATGATTTTAAACCTTAAAAGTTGCCGATTAAGTTCAAAATCAACAGAGAAAACAGACATTTAGCTGTGTAAAATATAAATAAGCTTTTTATGACATTCAAATGTTTTAAAATTTTGTAGAAAACATCATTGGCCTTTTTAATGAGTCCTCAAACGTACGAATTTAACGTTGATCCATCAATCGATTTTTTTATAACAATAATTAATTAAAATAACAAACAAGCATTATATAGGGCAGCATTATATACTTAGTCAAATAAGACACCAAATACAGTTATTACCAAAATACTAATGTTATTCGGTATTGACATCATCAATACAATTTCCATTTGTTTAAGCGATCCACTTTCACTATAACTCCTCTGCAACAAGTTCGAAATCCAAAATATATAGAACATAGACAAAACATAGACGCAAGGGACATAACCATAGAGGTTAATGTTATTTGTTGTAACCGTTGTCTATTTATGGTACTAAGTAATGAGCGAGCAAGATTCGTGATCGGCTGGCTGTCCGTACTCGGTATACGTGTCAGGGCGATGTGGAGGCTATCTACTGTCCAAGTACCATTAATATGTATTTGTTTAAATTGAGCTTGACTAGGTAAGACTAGGTTGGTAATTGTAGTTTTACTTTAATAATTGTTTAAAGTAAAAAATTACTTTTTACGTATTGATTGTTAATTCTCAGTTCATAGTTAAAAGCTGATGCCAGCAGGAAGATCGTTATGACGTCAATTTTGCAAATAATTATGATATTTAGTTTCAGCTTTAGGACACCCAGAAGGTTCAGTTCTGTATCGTTAACAAGTTCATAAATTTCAACTTAAGCCCAAAATAACATATCTGCACGCAAGTGCGTGTCGCTTGGATAAAGTCTTATAAATTACACATACCATCACGCCTATATACCCTGAAGGGTGAGGTAGGTACAGGTGCACTAATGTACACCCACACTAATTCGCCGTTATGTTTCGGTTCCATGTAAAAGGGGATATTGCCATTAATCGGACACAAATCCAGACTCCGAGCTGCTACTGAGATTTTTTTCATAGAAAAATCCAATAACACTTAGCTCGACCTGGGACGGTCCGGCCCGGACCTGGGTTCGATAACCCAGGTCCCCGCGTAACAGTCGCGTTTGGGACCAATAGACTAATGAGGCAGTCTTATAAAATGAAGCTTACAAACACACAGGTATTCCTACATCGCAATTGAAATACTTAAATATGCATATTATAACTGCAGCGTGGGCTGTAAATAATTTTAAGCCGTCTCCTTTAGTACCTACTTTTATTTTCTATCTTTTATAATACATCAATGACAACACGGTGGGATGGACTTGGGGCTCACATTGCGCAAACTATATTCTACGTAAAACAGTACCGTGATTCATCTTCAATGACTAGTTTCCCACGCACCGTGCATCAAGTAAAACCATGTGCAGAACTAGTTTACAGTGTAATTGCGTTGACGGGTAAGTATCATACTTTACTGCGTCCCTTTTACCCAACTGAGTGCGAAAAGGAGGCTAATGTTTTTGTAAATCGTGTATTTGTAATGGATCTGTGCAGATGTAATTTTACGCATATCTTTTACACGTTGTTTCTACTATAATACGCTCGATTGTTACAAGAGAATGTGTTTTAAAAATGGATTTGAAAATATTATTGTATCGATAATGTTTTATAAGTACTTTGCAATAAGTACCTACTTTAGCTTGATTCATAACTGACATTGGTATAACCTCACATGATGGAATAGATTCCTTCATCTGAGGGTATAACTATTAACTGCTAAGAATTAATCAATGCGCCTATGTGTGGAACTGTGGTGGACGCTGTTCATTTTACCTCTGAGCAGTCGTGCTTATTAGGACTTGTACGGTAAGTAGTTTACTAATGATCAGATTATTGTGTTATATGTAATTGTTTGTGTTTCCGTTTTTGTTTTCTTTTATAGTCTGTAATCAAACAAAATGTAATATTGTTACTGAATGAATAAATAAAAAAAAAGTATTATTAATTCGATTATATCCTCGATATAATAATGGACTGCTTTCAAACGTCCTTGTCCTGAGGTAGAAAATCTTACGGTAACCGTTACCACTAGTAACAAAGTCAAGATAGTGTGAACACAAGGAAGATGCTCTATGGCAACCGGTTGAACAGGTACAGAGCGCTCATTGTTCCCAATAATTGTTCGCTCTCACAACACGACTGTCTCTATACAAAACAAAATTATACGTTACAATGAACACTATCATACGGTGGCAAGCACATCAAGTTACCACAAAACGACAAATTTTCTCAGTTGATTTTGAACTTAATTATGAACACTTTAAGGTTTTAAATCATTTGGAGAAATTTGTCAGTTTTGTATGGATGTGCTGGCGACTGTACAATAAGACGGTGCAAGCAATTTTGGCACTTGACCACTTTAGATCTATACGGATGTCATTCTTGAATTGCCAGAAACAGTAGTATCAGAACTTTGCGAACCTTAGACGCGCTTGCAGCCAGTCAGCTCAGTCAATAACACTACAGAAGTTACGCTACTTATCTTGAATGTGTGCAAGCCCTTTGGAAAAGGCAGAGGCCTATGACTTGTATCGACATAAACCAAGCCTTTATCTATACAATATTAATGGAGTTCTGGATAGGTGAAGATTTCGCATAGAGTTTAACAAATCCTGAATTAAAATAACCTAAGCGACAATAGGCTTTTATATTTATTTTATTTTTTTATTCATGATAAGCCTACGCTTGACCGCCAGTTCGCCTGATGTTAAGCGATACTGCAATCTACGATGGAGCGCGCTTGCCTAGGAGAAACCGATTAACTCGTGATTTAAAGACCCCCAGATTATAGTCTTCGGGGATATATATAATTACAAAGCTATAATTCGTTCAATAACCACATATATGTCGTGTAATAAACTTCAAATAATAAAAATATACTTAATTCTGAATCGCAAACAATTACGGTTACGGCATCCACAATCTAAAAATAAATTGCCAAGTGTCTTATATTACGAAAGGTAACGTATATTTTCTAATACAGAGTTGTAAATAGTAAATTCCAAGATTAATTTGGATATAATGAATAAAGTACTCAACAATGAATTGCATTGTTAATCAACAGGAAAATAATTAAATCTTGCAGAAAAATGTTTAATAATTCAACATTAGCGTCCTTACTACCACATTAAATGTATACAAATAAACGCATTCTGAAAAAGTTTGGTCTATATTATGTTGTCTATCACAAGTTAGTTGATAGATTTCACACTATTTTAAGAACTCATCAAAAAGCATATAAAAATTCATAACTAAGTACATTAAACTGTAACTAAGACAAGACAAGACAGACCTAGGCAAGCACGTTCCATCGTAGTTCGCAGTATTGCTTAACATCAGGCGAACTGGAGGTCAAGCGTAGGCCTATCATGAATAAAAAAAAGACAATATTAAAACTAATTTCATCAACAAATGATTTCATAGTTTGAAAACGGAAGTTCACCGAATGAAATGCTCAAATATAATTAAGTATGTAAACAAAATATTAACTTTTGACCCCATATAATTTATAAACAAGAATGCTGACAATTTATTTTCACCAAAAACCGGTTGATTAATTCTTGGCATGCAAAGCTTTTGTTATTATAGTGTTCGAAAGTGTGTTCCGTCTGTCATTATTTATTGCTACAACATAAATACAATACAACTAACTTTACCAGTAGTGGAATTGAGTTGTATTATCAGGAGCCTTTGAGAGATACTTACACAATTTTGAAAATAACAAAGTCAAATTTATTTATGAAATCTGAAATGTCCTAGATTGTAAAACATATTGTTTACATTGCTAATGTTCTATCTACGTCAATGAAAATGTTTAAATCGTATTCAGGCAGACATTAATAAACATTAAGAATATATTTAGTGTAATAAAAGTACCTATATTATGTTTGTTTGTTCAGAGTATTGTTAAAAGTTTCCTTTCCGGCGAGAACTGTAAATACACAAGTTTTGAATAAGAATGATTAAACAGGATACGATGTGTGTGTGTTTTGGCTAAGCGCCATAACCGCTACTATGAACGATGTCTGGAAGAGGATATTTTGTCAATAAATCTTAACGTTAGAAAGAATAAATTCTAATTTATTAACACTTTTTGAGTAACTTTACCGACTATCACCCTGCGTTCCCACTGACGACAAAACTTTCACTCTTTGAGAGTAAGATAGAGTAAGATAGATAATTGTAGCATGTTTAGTCGACAAATAAACGTGGGGGAAAACTTACGAAAAAAAAATTTTTTTTCGAAAAATATATTCGATAATACAAATTCACACATAATATTTGTTTATCACTGCTATTATTTATTTACAAGCATAAGTTGTTATTTTTGCAAATGTGTTAATAGAAAATAATAGTAATAGATATAGTGTGTTCCTTTTTTAAATTGATGTTGGGTGGTCAGATAAAGTAAACAAAACCGGACATCTCTAAACAGTTTTGAGAGGTTTTTTTGTTTTCCGGTCTTGTGATATGGACAACACATTTTATGGTTTATTTTCAGTAATATACTGTATGTATTCTGAGGATAAGATAACACTTTAACGATTCAAAAATAAACAAAATGTGTAAATAGTAAAATAGTCCTACGTAAATAATAGGAGCTAGCGGATTTTTATCTGAATTTGTAATCAATATTTTTCAATGCATCGAACCTTTAACTTGTTAACTTGTATATATCTGATATCATTTTTAAATAATGTTAAACTCTTTTAGCTTTGGTAGCTGATAGTCTGGCAGTAATGGCAGTAGCTATATTTCTGCAGGCATTGCAGACTTGGCATTAAAAGTTTGTTCTAGTCCAAATAAAGTTTTTAGGAAACGAAAAAAAAAAAAGTTGTGGAAAAGTTGTATGGAAATATAGAAAATTTGGGAAGAACTGAAAGTTGTTTTTATGGATTTTTTATATGGTTTATAAGGACAGGGCAATGTCTGTAAGGCGAGGTACTAAAACTAGATTATAATCATAATTATTTAAATTGAATGACGAAACATACCTTAACATAACTCAAACTCTGCACATTATTAGAAATATTAACGCACTTTAGAATGTCCTAATTGGAAAGCGTAATTGTACAGGCATTTCATATTTACCAAAACAAAAGAAAATGGAACAAAATATGCGAATAGTTAATGCAAACGGAAGGAGCCGGAGCATCACGGAACATGAGACATTGGCCGCGGAACACAACACTGCAAAATGGATTCACCACGAATGCGAAACGCGACCCAGTTTCACTAGGTAATACCTTTTCTGTGCTGTTACTTTTAGAGAGCTGATTTATAGAATCGAATCCACACGTAAATGTTTGTGAATAGTATTGTTAGGATGCAATGCATTGTGACACATTGTTACCTTAAACGTTTTCAAGCTTATTTTAAACCGGGATTTGATTTGCTGTTGCTAGATTCCAAACAGTGTTGGGAAGTTGTAGGTTACGTTATAAAATGCATTTTTGGATTTTATAAAATATCAAGTAACTTTTTATGTTATAAGTATAATCTTATCGAGGGAATTCCAGCGGCAATTGAACAAAATAAGTTTAAGTTTTTCACTGTTTTTTTTTTACATTCGCCTAAAAATGTACAGGAGGTACTTAGGTATTATAAAAAAACCAAACTAGGAATCTGTGTTAATTTCGCGCAACGTTCCATATTTTATGTACCGTATGTTTCCAAGAAGTGGAGATATAAAGAGATACAGGTATTCAGGCCCTGCGTTGACTGACGACTTTAAACTGTACCAAGTCAAATTTTATCATGTTATACGAAGTTCGCAGAGGTTAAGCGTAACAAGTATCGTTACCGCGATTTTGTGTAAACCCGTTTATGTAATTGCCGGGTACCGTTCGGTCGCTCGCACTTGACCTGGAAACATCTGCACCGACCGGATCAAACATTATGATGAATAAGTATCTTGTTTATGATATTTGTATTTGTTGTTCGAAATTTAAAGCAGTTTTTTTTAATGCTCTATAGTCTATAATATTGTTATTGTTATCCATGTCGAAGATGAAAGGAACACTTTACTAACAAGTGGCTAGCTGTAAACATTGAGTGATCGATTGGGTTCAATAAAGTTCAT
The DNA here is from genome assembly GCA_958496365.1 of Subacronicta megacephala. NCBI lineage: Eukaryota > Metazoa > Arthropoda > Insecta > Lepidoptera > Noctuidae > Subacronicta > Subacronicta megacephala. The sequence continues at coordinate 8,172,047 of OY292521.1, forward strand.
AATATTATGTATAATGTTTGATGTGTTATGTAAGAAAATAATTTTCTTAAAGTGATGAATGAGTTATTTGGTTTTATATAAGGCGACACCCGTAAATCCATCAGTTGCAGGGTCAACGCCTCTGCAATTCACTTTAAAGATATTATTATGTATCCTATTTCTAAGAAATTATTTGTTTTTAATTTACAATTTCCTAAATTAAACTGTAGTATTATCCGGAGTCAGATACTTTTAAGAGATGTTACCTTACCAGTACTTATTATCCAACTGCTCCAAAATTAATGTTATGTAGGAACATAAAAAATCTAAAAACACAAAAGTTCTAGGAAGAATTTACATATACATATAGCTACCTATGTTTATAAATCTTTCTTACCCGTGTAAATTAACCGGTAGGGCTCACAAGTAGATGACATAGTCACTGGTAACTATAGTGCGATCGACATAACACCTTAATGGGAGTGATTATTATTATGGGCTCCCATATAGAGAAGATTCCTTAAATAGCAGTTATTTGTAATATATGTACATGTCCTAATACGATGCACAGGTGTGAAATGTAAGCGAGACATATTCATTGGATGAATGCATCTATACATGTTGATAATTGTAATAACACCGCAGACGACGGACCAAACTATCATACGATGGTTTGGTCGAATTTTACTTTGTCTATGGTTAGACTCGACGATAAGCGTTAGCGACTATCGAGCACGTAGGTAAACTCATGGTAGAGGCATTTTTAACAAGTTCAAGTAAATTCATGCATGACCTAAATTAAAGAAAAATAGATAACTGATGACCTTGCATTGCAACAAAACAGTACCTATTGTCTTATTGTAGGTATCATTTCTCTATTACAAATTATGGTATGTATGTTTACGTATACCAGTAATAAATAAAGCTATAAATCAAAGCCAGGTATCAATCAGGAGGGACAGATTATTCAAATGCTTCGTTCGCAGTGGTCGCACGTAGGAATGGGGACGTGTGTTGAATGGGTTGTCTCTCACACGCCAATCCAACGCCGACAATCACGTGACGATGATGGTAGGGGCTTTTGGAAAATAGTAGCTAACTCGTTTGAAAAATTTGGTAACCTCTTTGGCTCAGTGAATGTAAACTCGTCTTCGAACCGTGAGGTCCTAGATTACATGCACGGGTTAAATGATAGAAAGAAGAAGAATGAAAGAAGAGAGTTTTCTCAGTAGCAACATAAGATAAAAATAAATTATTACGGAAAATTTTAGAGGCAAAACATAATTATGTGCTACGTCAGAAAAGGCCCAATTTCAGCATTATGTGTTATTAGAATTTTCTTTAAGGAAAATTTCAGGCAGCTTCTAAGGCTTAGATTTGTTGTCAATCGAAATAATGTTGGACCATAATCCAAAATGTGTAATCGAATCTTTACATAAAGGGAAGTGCGAAATGCTTTGATCTTATTTATTAGTAAATAAAGAATAAGAAATCCTGATAATAAGCTGAAAAAAACAAACCCTTTTTTTTCAAAATAATTGCTCCGTGGCCTGCAAGCGTAGGATTTGGCCGTGTCATACTTTATTAACCAGTTTCTAGGTACAGCATTCTATCTTATATGTGCTTATAATAAAAATATTCGTCAACACAGCGTCCCTATTACAGCTTATCTATTCAAGCGCTCATTGCCATGCATAACCAAGCCTTCATCTATAATTAAACTAATTCTTGATAACAATAACTACATATTAGTGGACAAGCAAATGTCATGTATTGAACTGTGCCGAAGTACGAATGCTAATAACTTCGTCACAACGTCATGTGCGTGTCCTATTCATAACATGATATATGACAGATAGACAGACAGACAGATAAACAAAAGAGCACATGAAAATTGTTATCTGTGGAACTCAAAAAACATAACGCTCGTAACACCATGATGCTTAACAAAAGAGAATGGAGCAGAACCAAAGCCTCAATAAAGGTTACATCAATTTATATTATGTACAAAACACATGTTTCGTTTTTGCGAAGCATGACCGTACCAACCATGTCTAATCCTCACGAAACTTCGCATTTTTTTGATAGTAACTAATTACTTTGTAACTTAGGCCGCGGCACAAAGAGGGAATGCAACGGATGAGAGAAAAAACGCGATACGCAATAATGTTTCCTTTTTAGCGAGACGTTACAGCACTGTGATGGTTTCAATAAGTATCGATTTAGTTGAGTATTCTATTTATTTTTCCATATTCTATTGATTCTCAGTGGGTAAATTCAGACTGTAAATTATGATAAAAATTATATAATTTTACAGTACTTATCGTTTCATTTTTTTAACGTTTTAGGGATAAATGTGGGGCATGGTATGCCTTTTGGAAAATAGTAGATAATTTAGTATGGATTAGAGTATAATGAAGCGGTGGTAGCCTAATGGCTAGGGCATCGGACCTGCGATCATGTGGTTCGAAATTCACCCATTGCACTACCGAAGCAAACCCACTCGTATTACAAGCATTTAGGGTTTATTTATATTATACAAGGTTGGTAGTTAACAAGAACACTAGTAATATTCGATCCACATTACTAGGAACCTCTAAAAAATGCACATGGTAATTAATACATTTTTGTGACGTTTTAAATAAAAATCGGAATATCTTCTAAAATTAATGATTTCATTAAAACAGCCGTGCGAAGCTTAATATAAATACTTTTCTTCTGTCTTTCTTGTTACAAACAAGCTCTTGAAATAAGATACCTATTATTCAAACATAGCAAATTAAACAAGAACATTTTCTCCGAGAGATAGTAGTCTAATTAAATATTAGATATACTTGGAGCGAAGTGAGGCTCCTTTGTTGGAATTATAAGTTCAATAAAGACTGTGATTGCGTTGCAGCTGTCTCCAGCTATGGCTATAGTTTGATAAAATTAAACTCGCCATGGAATACAACACCTTATTGACACGATCTATCAATTAATTAATGTTGAACTCCTTGATCATTTTCCTATGGGTGAAACATTTTATGAATTGATGGAAGATTGGAGCGAAGCTGAGCTGGAGCGAAAATATTAAGAGATGTCTAGTTTACAGAATCACTATTATATTGTTGTTTTAAATAGGTAATATTTTTGTTAGCCTTAACTTATCATAATATATCTTCATACAATTGACAGTCTCATGGAATCATGACTCATGAATATTTCTCCATTGTCATCATGCCAGTTGAAAGAAAACTCATAAATCAAACAACGACTGGCGACAATTTTTACGATATCCAAAAGATTCTCTCAATTGTTTTTTAAACTTTTATTTAAAATATGATAGCATCATAAAACAAACACCAATTTCAAACAACAGCGGCATAAAACGTGCCTTTATAATGAACGTAAAACACCATTTATCTACACCAACATCTAATAAAAATAATACCTACACTCCACTATCTACGTACTTATACGCGTATACTGAACAGTGAGTGATCACTAATAACTAAGTACGGTAATGTTACACAACTGGCACCTATCTAGTTACGTTGAGTGACTTTAAATGTAATTATTATACGTATGCACGGGCTGGTATGACTATCCCAACTTATAACTTAAAGTTTATGAGCCAAATTGCGTTTGATAATTACTTGATTAACTATTGATTATGGAAATATAAGTTAAAATATACCTACCTATTGGAGTTTTGCTGATACATTTTGTAGAAGGTTAGAGTTCTTAAGATTACTAAGGTCATATTATAAAAAAAAAACCGTTCGAATAGGGTGACAAAACCGACATAGAAGCACTTTTTATTTAGATGCTGGTTTCTTCCTTACTTTTTTATAATAAAGAATGCCCTTCATGAGTCTTTGTCATTTATCGTGCACAGGTGAGTCTTACCTATAGTAGTGGTATGGAGTTGTGGCAATTCGGTAGGGCCACGGAAGAGATATTATCTCTTCCGTGGGTAGGGCCAACAAAATGAAGTTTATAAAGGAAATACAACAGGTTTTTTTTTACACACATAAAATTAAGTTAGTGTACCAAATAAATAATAATAATAATGTACCAAACATTAATACCTATAAAATTTTAATACCATACCATCACGCCTGTATTCCCCGAAGGGTTAGGCAGAAGTGCACTTAAAGTACACCCACAGTTCGCCGGTATGTTTAGGTCCCATGTAATAGGGGGCGAGCCTATTGCCATTCACCGGGCACACATCCAGACTCCGAGCTGCTACTGAGAATTTCATAGAAAAACCCAATAACACTTTGCTCGACCTGGGGATCGAACCCAAGACCTCTAGCATAGCAGTCGCGATTGGGACCACTAGACTAACGAGGCAGTCAATTTTAATTTTAATACCTCAAATTTTAATACCTAAAGAATTTTATATTGGGATACCTACACGATCTGCTGGACGTAGGCCTCTAAGGTCTCGTAGGTTCTTTAAATGAACGCCACAGAGCCCGACCTTCAGCTCTTTTCATCCATTTGCTGCCAGCTGCGTTCCGCAAATCGTCACTTAACCTGGCCAGCGGCCGTCCTAAACTACATTTGCCTAGATGCGGTCTCCACTGGAGAACTCGTTTGCTCCGACGCTTGTCGGTTTTCCGAGAGACGTGAACGGCCCATTCCCATTGACCATTTTGCCAAAACAGCAATAAAAACATGAAAGACACAAAAAAACCATAGGTACTCGCTACACGAGTTGCGTTTATTACTATTGAAAAACCTATTCCACGAGTTTATAGGAGACATTAAACAATATTAACAACGTTTTTATTTGTTTCAGGTAACACATACGTTTTATTGTTTAATCATGGGAACACGTAACGAAACAGCAATAAATGTAGGACCTACGTGCAAGGTAATGTATTTTGTTTGATATCATCGTAATAATTAGTACTATCAAACTGTCTAAATTGTCTAGTCGCACGTCATACATGCGGCTGATTCAAGAGCAAAGTGTTATTGGGTTTAACGACGAAATCCTTAATGGCTTTCTCTATTTCATAAAAACTAAAAAATACCAGCAAAATGGCTGTGCATCATGGTATGTTATATACAACATTATTAATCCATTAACTGTCCCACTGCTGGACTCGGGTTTACATAATGGTAACATGGGTTATTACATATGCGTCTTCGAAGATACTCGTATACAGCTTAGTTCTCACGATTCTGTGTTAGGTTAATGTTAGCTTTGAGTTCTAATTAACGAGTGCAAATTACCTACCTGCTTGGAAACAAAAGCCATTCCTCAACTATCTTCTTAATAGCGTTGTTCCATAAATATGAGTTAGATCAAGTAAGGCACCTTCAGGAAATGTCAAGGGGATTATTTTAGAAGCGGCCTATCCACTCAGATCTTTCACTAAGTGGTCATTGATTTATTATCCGTCCGATGATTTGAAAAGTCAAGGTTGCTTATTCCGGATTGGAGCTCAGCCTATCTTGCATTGTGAGACACACTTTTTCTACGGAACAAAACATACCATCACGCCTAAATTGCTCAGAAGGGTTCGGCAGAAAAAATTTTTTTTTTATCTACGCTGTTTATCGCAGCTTCATACCAATATACACACATATCAGTTATCAGGATTTACGCTACGCAATATGCTTTCGATGGAGTATCGATATACCCTTGCCCCGCATTTCAAATCAAATTACAATGCAGTGTACATCGTCGTCTGAATAAGGAAGTGTGAGGACATTTGACTACGATTGTAATAGGTTAAGGTCGATTCGAATCGTTGTATCGATTGTTATTCCAGTCGATATGAATATAAACAGTTGTCGTAATGATCAAGCCGACTTAGGACCTAATCGGTATCATAATTATTAAAAGAGCGATGCCTGATAGAGACGTGAAATGAATATGTTATATCGATAATGTATACAATGCATTATAATACAAGTACGGGCACTGCGGCACATTATTTACGGTATTCGTACGTACATACCTGTACGTTACTTACAATTATTATTGAGAAATATAAATTAACTAATTTTTGACAGAACTATTCGCGAGCGAGTTATCAACAACTTGCATCCATTTGTTAGATCATATAGGAACGTATCAAAGATGAACAAACAAACAATATTGTCATCCAAACTAATACTTATTATATTATTACGAGGAGGTAACACTGTCTGTTCGTTGCATTTTAACGCGCCTAAACCACTGACTCTGGTCAGTGGTTTGGATTAAATTTAGCAAAGAGATAGCATCCTAAAGATGTGAGTGAAATGACAATGACAGCTGGTTTTGCAATATACATATTTGTACAAATATTAATAGGTACCACAACATTTAGATACAGAGAATTTTGTTATTAATAACAAAATTATCTGTATCTAAATGTTGACCAGTGTGGATGGAAACTAATTACTTTAATTAAAGTAATTAGTTTCCATCCACACTGGTCTAATGAATTAATCACGCTAATAGCTGACTCTAAACCAGCATAATAAAGGCGTATACCGAAAATTTATAAACAAAACATGTAAAACCACAGTTGACATATTAATTTAAATGTTGGCCAAATATTACTTGAGGCGTGAGGTCGGGTCGGATGACCGTATTTAATACAATTAGAAGGGTTAAAACTGGAACAAACCGAAGATGAAAAAAATGTGCTTCTTCGGCTAGAAGAAGCACATTTTTTTGTGGAACAGTCATATATATTTTATGTGCATTTGCGGTTTTATATATCGCGTCTCAGAAGAGCTATTTAATTACACTAAGTCGAAGAGGTCAATAGGGCTTTGACTGATGAAAGAAAGTAGTTTTCATATTCCTTTTAATAGAATACTTGCCGTACTTGATTGACGTCAAGTGTTCTATTAGAAGAAATAACTCGTAGATATTACTAGAAACAGACCATCAATGAAAAATCTACCATAAATATACTATACTATACTATTTTATTTGAGACATAAAGTCTAGGTCCTCTACCTCAGACAATCTGTCTCCTTGCAAACTCAATTTTCAATTTGTTAGACATGGGAATCAAAACCAGGATATCCAGGTGACGACCATAGAAACAGTTATGTTTATGTTTTACTCAGATTAAATTCTAACACCATTTATGATCAAGCGAAAGTTCTCTTAGACGTTAAACTAATAATAAACTCCCCGCTTTGTTCTAGTGACGTGTATAAATCTTTTCCATTAAGATATTTATTTAAGTAACACTGGGTCGTAAGAGTTACATCAACGCCTTCTCAATCGCGGGCATTACATCAAACATATTAAAGCTTTTCATCAGAAGGCGGCCCACATCACTGCAGGAAGTGTTTCCGTGTGCCATCAACACAATCCGTTCCATTACGTAAGACAGCAAAATTACGGCAAAATAACAATATTCTTTGTAATGTCTATAATGAATATAATTATATATACCATCGCCTGTATTGCCCAAAAGGTTCGGCAGAGGTGCAATGCTATACACCCAGAGTTCGCCGATATGTTTTAACTTATAAGTCTCATGTAATAGGGGTGAACCTATTGCCATTAAATCGCGTTGAATAAATCCAAACCCCGACTTAACCGTATTCAACCTTCCTAATGGAAAAACCTAATAACACTTGGTCGACTCGAGAATCCAATGCAGGACTTTGTGCCAACTAGTCACGATTGCAACTACAAGATCATTGAAGCAGTTATATGAAATTCAGAAATCTTATACTCAATACAAAAAATACTTGAATTACATAACTATTACTTTCCATCTCGTTTTCAGTTTATCTCAATACTACGGAATATTAAAAATGAAAAGTAGATGTAGATTTAAAAAAAGTATTTTAGAAAGCGACACAACATGTTTTACGTGCAAAACATTCCCAAATTACCGATTCGTTTGCGTCTTTCTTCATTTATTTTGAAACTCGATTCGTAAGCTTATACGCTACTGCCCGACCGTAATTAACATTTTATTTAAACAATTGTAAATGGAAATGTACGATTTAAATATTCATGCTTTCTATGCATTTTGATGACATAAATACGAAAAGGTATATGCAGGTCTTCATGGATTTGACCCTTATTTAAATTTTATTGGGTTTGGGTATCTAAATCGAGGAATATACTTGTTGAAGTTGTTTTAACAACAGGCTGTATTGGATTATTAAAATTCTAAAATCTTTAGATGGGACTAAACATGTTTTCTGCAATCTGTCGATGTTAAAGATTTTCGAGACTTTAATGATATTAAAAATCACAAGTATGCAGGTAAAATTTATTCAACAAATTCCTGTTACAACAGACAGTGTGTGATAAACTGGTCATTTCCGTTAATCACAACACGCATTTCATTGCGTTCAATAATTAAGGACACTTGAGCAAATGTCGTGTTGTTGGTGAATGCCGCGGGTTTGTCAATGGGGTATTACACGTCCAGAGCGACGCAACGACCCAACGCGGAATCACGCTCGTGACCGCACTGATTGCGACTCCGCGTCATTTGCACCAACCAAAGCTAAATAGGCGGCTCATTAAGGCAATCATGATAGTACAAAATCAATTTGATGCATGCCATCGATCTGCTCATCCTTTATAAACACCGGTACATTTCAATCAGCTCTATATCCTGTTTATACAAAGGCTGGTCTAGGTCTCCATATCGCTGTGTAGCAACTTTGCGAGTGGAGCGCACGCGCAGTTCAGTCACGAGTGTGTCGCAACTATCACGTTCGAATAGTTCTCGCAATAGCGCGTGGCGACCCTACTTCGGAAATGGACAGTCTTTGTTCCAACGATTGGGAAACTGCCGAGTGATGAGGCTCCATATCTACACGTCCGCCCCTCATTCAATTACCTCATTGAAAAAATCCTCGTACTCCATAGATTCGTAATAATTTATTTACGAAATTGTAGCGAATTTTTTAGCGATACCGATAAAAGACGGTTTATTGCAGTGTGTTAAAGGAATTCCCTTTCACCCGAATTTTATAGACTCGTTTTATTCGTCGGTACTGGGTGCATTTACGACGTCATGCGCGAACGTAAATTTTATGAGATTTTGGACTTCAATTTAATGGATTTAGGTTGGCATCTGACCATTTTGCGTATGGCTTATAAAATGTTGATTTTGGTTATTCATCATCACATATTTCATCGTGTGAGTACGTTCGGGCAAGGTTAATTAACGTGCGTGCGTGAATTCGCCGTTGGTCTGGGTCAAAGTAAATGCATGAATACACATCCGAGTACATTATACTGATTAACGGCTATTATTGATGCTATTGTAATGGCTTCAAGAACAATAGGACGTAATAACTGAACACTGTAAAGGTACGTTATTATCTCACATAAATATAAATGTCTATCACAATGGAAAGTCTACGCGTCGCTAATGGAATGCACTATAATAGATTTAGATTGTTTCAGTATTAACCAATCAAGAATAAAACCTACAGAAAATGTATCAGAACTGGCTTGTTAACACAGGTTCTTTCTTTAAAAACAAGTACTTAGTTTTCTTATTATTGATTTTTAGAAGCTATACTTATATTACATACACGATAGTATCTGTTTGTCTGCAACCTTTTCTTGCCGTAACCGATTCTTTTCTGAGGAAGGAATAAATAAGGAAGAATTATAGTAAATATTACAATGTTTAGATCGTGTACACTAAACTAAGCATATTAATTCTGAACGTACGAGTAATTCAACGACCTCTATAATTATAATGTATCAAATGTAAATAAAAACCTAAATATGTATTTGTTTCATAATTATATCGTACGCACGCAAGTGTAATTTTTTTGTGTACTTGGCCTTAAATTTAATCTTATGTTCTCGTAGATAGACTTTGAAGTATTTCGGTTCTTAGTTTGGTAAATTAAAATGACTTTAAAAATGGTGTTGAAAATATTTCTTAGTAGTTTTGTAAGAAGAAGTGCTTATAATAACTCATTAAGGCACAGTTCTCATAGCTGTTACTTAAACAACGTGAAAATTATCAAAATCATTGGGATTACGATTGTTGTGTCAAAAGTGTTGCTATTGCTGTATGTATGTTAAATAGCCAATATAGATAAGTATCAGGAGCAACAGAACAAAAACTTCACAACACGTATCGTGATTCGTGACATCAAGGTCGCAACGTTCACACGGCAGCGCCCGCGCACCCGCTGCGGCAGTTTTAAAACAAGAACCAGCCTCAACAACCATAGACGATGGGAAATTAAACTACGTAACTAGGTTTACAATTCACACGCACGTCTAGACATTAAGACCTTATTGAAGTTGTTTTTTTTTTATTGTTATTTCTTTTTGCATTCAGTTTATGAGCTCAGAGAGAGCTTTCAAGCAAAACGTGGCAACTGGTATTGGAGAAGACTTAAAAAAAACGCTTGTAAGCTAAGCGTTTTTTTGTTAATATCTTGATCATACTCCTAGCCTTTTCCCAACTATGTTGAGGTCAGTTTCCATTCTAAGACGCGGTTTAATATCAGTATTTTACATGAAACGTCAGTCCATCAGACCTCCGCAACCCAATTCTGGGAAATAGCGATATTCGAAGAATACTACCATCATATCAGTCATAGAAGTTAGTTACACTTAACAAATAAAATCAAAGTTTTCGAATAAAATTACATCCAAGTTGTTATTATTTGAAGTAAAATGGCAAATTTGAAGTTCGCCTTTTTGTCGATAAAATTGAGTGTTAAGTTAAATTAATTTTAAAGCAGGCCCGATCGCCTTAAATTGCCTTTAGACTTCAACAAAGAACTATCAAAAATTTTATTAGCTTTTGAATTCCGTTGCCGGGCATTGTTGATGAATACACACGACGCTTCTTTTTTCCAAGAGACTCATTGTTATGTGACGTAATAAAGGTACGGTACTTAGTTTTACCTCGATTATTGCTTTTTTGTGAGGAAAAAAACATTAGATTGACAAAATCCGCGTTACAAAAGGTCGTGAGAAAAAATATCAAGATCACTGTCAATGGCGAGCGAGGAATCTGTGACCACAGCGAAGGTCAGCGGTCACGGTGACACCCGCGTGGTGTATTAACAAAAACTGTAATTGTAATATTACGTGACATTGACAGGTTTAATGAGGATGCAACCATTGCATAATAATATTTTTGCAATGTGTCGTTACAGCTACTCGCTCCAGATTAGAGATGACGTAACTTCACTTTATGCACACGACTACAAGTGACTAGCTGATAGTAAAGTAACGAAGGTGACTTTCGTAAGTTTCTATGCCTCAGCTTTAGATATAGGATCGATGTGTTGAGGGGTTAGTGGGTAAGTTATAATAACGTTAACCAATAGATTTGTTAACCTACGCTTGTCGTGATGAGTATGGATGGGTAACCATTTTAGAAAATCAAGAAATCTCCGTGTCTCAGAGAGCACTCGGTCCCGATGATCATAACTCTTACGAAAACCTTTGACGATCGTAAATGTTCGTTGGAAGCTCGAAAAGCCGTTATCAGTTTATTCTGTAGACACCGGTATTTTCCAGAAATGATCTTGCGAATGTCTGAAAATTCCGATATTCAGTTCTAATATTAAAAATCAATGTTTTTTTTTAAATCTAGTGTTTTAACCCCTCAAAGATAATATTGCAGTTGAGAGTTCTGAGACACTGACACAAAATTTCTTCAGTCTGCGGTACGCGCATTGCTGAATTATCAGTTATAGTTAACACTAATCCTACACACACTAGCCATTTAGCCTGTATAGCACTAGCCGGTTTAAGCTGAGTGTCGATATGATAGTCGCAGTTAAGATTATTCCTACGTAGAGAGAGGAGACAAATTGAAGAATAGTTTCTGCATAAGAATATATATATTTTATCCTTAACTGAAATTGAACATGTTCGTTGTTGCTCAAACTTACAAACTATTTACCAAGAGTTGTAACAAATATTGGCCATTGATCAATGTACAGGCCCAACAATTTATCTGTAAAATGAGCGAGGTCGCCATAGTCGCGAGGGATAATAGCCGATATCAGTTTATCGAAAACCCTTGTTTTTGGTAAAAATAGTGTATGATTTATGATTTTGTAGGTTATTACCATGTAATAGGGACTACTAGAATAATAGTGATTAATTGAACTGCAATTACTTAAAAGTAAATCTAAGAGTATGTACAATAATGTAACACTTTGTATACCTACATTTAGTGTGGAACTCATCGATGATACTCCAATAAAGAATGGGACAATATATGGGTTGATGATGATGCATAAAATAGCAGTGCAGATTGATCTCAGGCGAATTGAAGTCTTAGTTCAGCTCCAATTTATAACGTCAGAGAATAAATCGACTCGATCGATTGAACAATGCCTTAGTTATAGACTTATGTGGATAATAGCATATCGGTGTCAAGATCGTTAGTCCCGGACGAACGCTTTGTCCTCTTTGAGGGCCGAATATCAAACACATTACGCCAAAGACGTGGCCATTAAAATATTATTCACCGAGGACAATGTCAACGTTGTTCAACAGGAAGCTATGTGTCTCAAATATAATTGTTGAAAAAAAAAAATGGCTTAATACCTCAATAGCAAAAAGTGTGACAATAGTGATGAATGACTGGGGTTACTCAGATATGTCATTATTGGCGTGTCTGTATTTTTTGCTGAGATATTAGAGACGAATTTTGTTAGACCTACAGATTTTCATACATACCATCACGCCTGTATTCCCCGAAGGGTTAGGCAGAGGTGTACTTAATGTACACCCACAGTTCGCCGGTATGTTGAGGTCCCATGTAATAGGGGGCGAGCCTATTGCCATTCACCGGGCACAAATCCAGACTCCGAGCTGCTACTGAGAATTTCATAGAAAAATCAATAACACTTTGCTCGACCCGGGGATCGAACCCAAAACCTCTAGCGTAGCAGTCGCAATTGGGACCACTAGACTAACGAGGCAGTCTCTACAGATTTTCTTGACTATTAATTATAACATACATACATACCATCACGCCTGTATTTCCCGAAGGGTTATGCAGAGGTGCACTAATGTACACCAACATTTTGCCAGTATATTTAGGTGTAATAGATGACGAGTCTATTCCCACTAACCGGGCACAAATCCAGACACCGAGCTCGACCTGGGGATCGAACCCGGGACCTCTAGAGTAGCAGTCACGCTTAGGACCACTAGATAGACTAATGAGGCAGTCTATAAACAATGGTCTCTAATATACACAATATATCTGCAGTATAAACTACATCGGCTTGAATTTTTAAATTAACTATACCGAATCTTAGCTTATCACTTAGATTAGTATTAAACTTTTATGAAATGAAGGCTCGTTGTCTGAACAATGTTACAAAATAGACACCAAGTGTTGTTGTGGTAGGGCCACGCTGTTCGCAGCATGAATGGGCCGGCTCGACCGGGGAAGTAAACGCATCTGCAACTCCTTTGGTTTTGCAGATGTCCATGGGCGGCGATGACTACTTACCATCAGGTTATCCCATAAAAAAAACTGTAATTTTATTGTTGCTTAAATATTATTTAGTTATAACCACGATTTTATATGAAACTTTTTAGCATTGCTTTTATGAAAATTTACATAATAATAGTAGTTGAAAAGTTATACGTTAACAATATTTTATGGCCTCTCGTGGTTGGGGCCTGTGTGGCTTTAAAAAGTTCAAATATTCACACTTGCAACTAAAATTGATGCCATGATAACTATTATGACTATTGAGGTATAATAATAAAACGTGAACGCAATGGGATTTTTCTTACTTCTGTGATAAGACTTAGAATCGAAACTCGGACTACGAGTGTATAGACAGGTATTTACACAATCCCGTGCTAACATCTAAAATATTAGCTCTCCTATATGATCTTACCTGTAAGTGTTTATATACTGTCTCCAAATATTATTGATTACCTATTTACCCTGAAGGGTTAGGCAGAAGTGTACCTACTACGGTACACCCACATTTCGCGGGTATTGTGTGTACAGCAACATTTCGCCGGTATGTTTAGGTCCCATGTAATAGAGGGCAAGCCTATTACCAGGCACAAATCCATACTTCGAACTGCTACTGAGAATTTCATAGAAAAACCCAATAACACTTTGCTCGACCTGGGGATTGAAACCAGGACCTCTAGCGTAGTAGTCTCGCTTAGTATCACTAGACTAATGAGGCAGTCCAGTGCTTACCTAGTTAATTTTTTTTTATTTGTTTGTTTAAGTTGGTACAGCTATAGCATAGTATTTTAGTACTCTCTCTTATAATTTACTCATAGTCTAAGAGTCATAATGCATACACCCACTTCCCATTGTGAGTTAACTATAATTACCGTATAAATGTTTCGAAATATAATGTGGGGAAGTTGGGTTGACATCCGTGTGACCAGGTGGCGGGAAATGGCGACCCCGATACCACAAAATAAACGATAAAGAAGTCGCAGTCCTTGCACGAATAATATGAGCTTACACGATTCTATGTATTTTTTAATTACCTTGATAATGATCTGGCACAGGAATTTCATCGACCCATAGTTCCCAGTCCCCATTTTTATTTGTTTAAATTTTTATATGTATAGATATTGATACTCGTGTTTTTCAAAACTTCATATTTGTGAAGTTTTAAATCGGTCTTTCCGCAGTGTCTATTCAATCCTAAAGTCTTAAGTCACCTGTGAGTCTTCTGGATTTTCTTTGTATCGTTCTTATATTACTTAGGTAGGTACCCCCGGTATAGTGCTTTACCGAGCCTGAGGCAAATCGCCCATTTGGCTGGATCAACGCACAAGGCACTAGCATGTCTGCGGTCTCATGTTGAAATTGGTTTAAGTTTCTATATAAATTTACCTAAACAAGACGAGTTTTACTATGTACATTGTACATATAAACTGTTTTAAGAATAATAGACTGGCATTAGGCAAGTCTATAAAAAAAATTAGTTTATTCTGTGTTGTACTTTAGTGACTATTGGAAATTTTATTGGGTGACTTCATATAAAGTTCATGTTTCTTATAAAATATTGGGCTACACCTACACCTATTACCTACTCCTAAATCGTAAGTGAGTTTACAAACAAAAATTCTCACATTTACAAAAATATAGACCCAAAAAAATACTCTTACATTATGCATATTTGTTCAGTGCGGAACCAACGAAATTGTGCCAAAGTAACGTTGGGCACAACCCGATCGCTTAACCTCTATGCTAACCGTGCTATCGCCATGAATATTGTGGCGACATCGCACTTATTAACGTGTTAATAAGCTATTACATCTACATTTGCAAGTATAGCTGTAGGTATGTTGTTGTAACCGTGCTGATCGTCCCCGGTTTTCTGGATTTCAGAATTCCATGGAAATTAGTTTAGCGCAGTCAATTCAATTTTGGATAAGAATTGAATTGAATTAGTAGGTACCGTGTAAAGTACCGTTCCAAGAGGATCAAGCTGTCCAAATTGCAACTTTAGCGATTTCGTCGAATCAAACAGCTCAGGCTACACTAAGACCCGTACTAAATTTAGTTTTTTCAATCAATTTTATTTATACATATTGTAGCTGTGATTTGCGAGATCAAGTCTTTTTAGCGGTACTGTTGCCAATAAATTTCCCGATTGAAATTTCCATCACAGAAATACGTAGTCATCAATCTCGAATTACGGGTTGTTCTACTTTAATGTTCTAAATCTAAAGCTGGTTTCCTAATGGAGCTCTAGACGTGTCCCGCCTCGTTACAGCTGGCTAATGGCCGCTCACTTTTATATGAGCTTTGTTTTGTTGCCCAAAACAATGCCGTTCAACCGCGTAATGTGCTGCTTAATGACCAAGTGTTTATGTCCATTAATAATTTTATTGTGACCTATACGCGGCGAAGTATAACATAAAACATTGTTTTTTTCTGCCTGTCAAGGAAGAATGTGGTAAGAAAAATACATAGTGAAAATAAACTACAAAACAAGTGCAAGCATCATCCTCGTTTCTAAAAATATTCAAAAGTTCTCACTCACAAATACTAAAACTTACAAAACAAAAATCTTTTTACGTCACTGGTTAACTTAGTTATACTAGTACAATGAGCAAGTATGATACTGAAAAGTAAATAAAATGATGAATGATGATTAACCGGCATGAAACGAAACAAACAACATAAAAACAAATCCGGCGCAGTCCACAACATCCCCGTCCTTGGACAAAAACAACATAAGATTTTTCAATTTGGCAAAGAAGGTAGCCTGTAGGGGATTGTGTCGGTTTTAGCTTGAGGTATAACGACATGGCTAGATATAATCTTCAGTATAGGTAGGATTATAGACTCGGAGCCCGTCTAGTGCCGTTGCAAAGCGTCAGTACCTAGCGGGATGATTAATAGCATCCCGATAATCCCTTGGGCTCCTGATATCGTTTTGCTCAACGCTCGCCGACTCAGTTCGTTTTCCTCAATGCGGTACTAGGAACCACAATCGTGACAATGACCTCCCACTACTACACAAATCGAGGCCACCTAGTAGCCAGTCGTATTAATTGTTTTTAAAATAAATTAATTCAATTGCCAATTTATATTCATGCCTTGTGTCACTTTCTTCTTGTTGGAAATTGGAATATGAAATTGATCTACTTGTACCTAATCATTGATCCTCTTGCTTAGAGCACGAAATAACCGTTTTTACTTTTAAAATATTATTTTATTCAAGTTCTTGCATATATCTTAGAGATCGATGTGAAAATTTAATGTGATCATATTTTTGCTCTAAACTCATCATCTACAGTCATTAGTCAGTAGTTCATCAGTATCTTACAGCTGCCAGACTTTGAAACATTTACTGAATTAGTTCCTGCCTACGACATTAATATTTTTTAATATTTATAAGTAGTAGTTACTTTGGTTATCTACTTAAATATCATAGTGATTGAAAAGAGTTCAAATCTACATTTAATTTCAGGCATCAATATAAATTTATATTAACCTACACAGTAAAAAGTGAATTTTGGAATTTTCAAAACGCTCTAATTATTCTCTTAAAACTTTTTAATATTCATTACTTGCTGAGAAACGAGGCGACGAATTTAATAAGTCGCAAACAAATTCCTAGTCGTAATTAAATTGATGAAGTGCGTGACGAAGGTATCAAATTCATAATTTGGAAGGGAAATTTTTCATCACCCCGAAGCGTTATACCAAATTGAATTGAGAGCCGCGAATATCCGGATGGCTCGCTGACACCCGACAATGTTGATTCTGCCGAAGCACTTTAAATAGACACCTACAATTTAGGGACATTGTCTGAATTCGCTTTACGAAAATTAGGTTACTATGACGTAGCATATATTTTAATGAATTTTATCATTTCAGAGCCGCTTGATTAAGTCTGCTTATTCCAAATATCAACCTAAGATTATTCGGTTTAATAAAGCCGATATTTGATTAGTGTGTATTTGGTTTTGTCCAGATTAAAACTAAATTACGTTATGGAACTGGCTATTAGGCTTATGAAGTTAATTTTGCATAAAATTTGACAGAGATTTCTTTATTAAACTTTTAATTATCAGGTCATCATTATTTCTTTTACATCTTCTACTTTTATGTTCTTGAGCTAAGACTCCATAACTACCAGCACGTGACAGGGGCGTATAAGCGCCTGTAAACACTATATCCTTGCCAAGTTTTCGTATGGACCGTAAAATGTAGGTGTACGTTTTTATAACTCCGATGTCATAAATGGTCGGTGTGCACCCAGCATCTCAATCAAACGTGTCTGAGTGGTCGGCATTAGGGACTGTTTCAACTCGCCCGTATTAGATCGACGACGAGGGTCTGTCAATTCGCCGACAGTTATACGAACTGTCGGACTGCGGACCGTTCCATCGAAGTGTAATTTACTTACTTTTAACTACCTATAAAACTTTTCTTTGCCTTCTTTTATCTCAATGATCTGTTTACATTAGGCCTCGAATATCGATTACATTCCTTATTATCATTATTCATAAGGCATCTTTGTTTGCTTTCCGTCACGGATGAGAATGGATAAATATTAGAAGTTGAGCCAACTAATAGCTTTCAAGAACATTATATCATATACGTTACAGATAGAAAGTTTTACCTCATTTCACGACGTAATGAGGGATAAAGATTCTGTTACAACACTAGATCGCGTGGTTTTTGTGAACAAAATAAATCATTTATACACATCTGGTCCTGTTCATTCAACAACTGTGTTATGCTTGTAAATTTGTACAAAAACCAGCCACAGGACCAAACGTAAGTGCGTCCCTAAAGGATCCCAATAGAGCGCAACCCTCGGGTTCCATTTTAAAGGCACCATGGGTAGACGCGGCCCTTTTTTGTTGTCATCTACGCCAACAAAGACAGCTAATATAAAAAATTCTACCTGAGCCACTCGATCGTACCCGATACCTCAATAAAATGTTAGCAAAATGATATGGGTAGACTACTATCAGATATTTATTGGTAACCTGTATGTACGCCATGTTTCCTTCACTTTTTATTTTACCTGTTTCAGAACATGAGTAACTAGGCAAATTCGTAGTAGGAAAAACAGTAGTTTCTATTACTTTGCCTCAGAGATATTGTTTTTTATCTGAAACTGTGATAGTTACTTATCGTACTGAAAGATAGATTCTTAATAATTTTAGGTTGGAGGCTACGTAAAATACTAATATTTGAACTTTATGTCAAAGATGACAGGTAGTGTTTCAATAGTTTCTTTACCTTTTGATTTCTTCTTAGTTTCTTACCTAAATTCGATATGGTCTGAATAACCTCGATATACGCAAGACAGAGCGGTATAGACTCATGTTTGTTGAATGTATCCCCAGTGATACCAGTATGGTAAATTGAGCAGAAAACAAATATTTGCATGAATATCGAATACTTCCCGTAAGACATACGAATGCGTTACACTCTTCATGGAAATCGGCGCGAATAAATAAGGAGTGGGTTGGAAACATTCGATACAAGTTCAGTATCTATACAAGTAACCGATAACATGAATCATCGTTGTCTACTGATTGAACTTTTCCAGATGGAATTTGCTGCAAGAGAAAATATTCCTATCAATATTTGTCAATACGGTGGTATATAAGATATCTTGTAACTTTGATTTCGGTAAATATATTAAGTTTTGTACAGTGATAGCCTGGTGACATGACCATTAGGCTGCCGTCTTTTTTTTTATTTAAAAGCTTACTAGAAATGTGGGTCACACATTACTAGTAATCTTGTTAACCCCTCGTGCTAAGCTAAATGCTTGTACGAGTGGGGTCACGTCGGTAGTGCAATGGGTGGGTTTCGAACCGGCAACCACATGATCACAAGTCCAACACCCTAGTCATTAGACTACCGCCGCTTCAAAGTCTGATGTTCGGATAAAAGACTTTTCGAAATGTGTGCGTATTAATAATTATCACAAACACACCTAAAAGATTTTCTTGACAGCGCGTGAGGTCTGACAACCCTGAGTAGGCTAGCGTGATAGACTGTCGCCTAATCCTTATCGTTCTCAGTGGAAACAAGAATCTTCACTCAGAACAAACAAGGCAAGGGCTAGGGCCCAAGAGTGGGACAGTACCTAAATGGGTTGATTTTATATATTACGTTTTGTAAAAACTCATAGAACAAAAACTGTTGTTTATGACGTTACACAGTTCTGCAAGCATGTGTGTGTGTTTTATTTAAAATACAGTACCTACTTATAAAAAAAAAATGTCCAGTAAGGTCAGATGGGTGTCTTTTCCAGTAAATACGGCACTATGAGTTTACCAACAACATTATCAATACACATAAACATTTTATCTATAATTGAGTTAATGGCCTCGGTTAATGCTAATTTGGATATCGTCCAATCAGCGCTGACAGTCTATGTAACTGCATTAACTTACTATCAGTTTGCGGGGATCAATCTAATTTAATGCATACGACAGGAATTAGTAATGATGCATCCGAATTGAACCTAAGCTAATGTACGCAATATACTTATATTGTGGTCTCATCTTATTTAAAACTGATTGATTTGTATGTTTAAAATAAACGCCTTTCTTATTTTTTATACCTACCTTACAATAAGTATTTGAGTAAATCCCTTGAAATTGCAATTTGATGGAACATAAATGGTCCTAGTAAGGAATGCAAACCTTTTTTGATATCGCCTTTATGGGTATCGTCGTAGCAAATTGAGAGGGTTAATAAGTTTATCCCTATTGAACATAGCGCGTCAGAAAAACGAAGTAATATTTTTACTAAAACGTTTTAGTTTAAAAAAAGCTGTCAGCCTTTACGATACGACCCTCATACAGGATAGAATTCAGGTCCTCAGTCATTCGGATTGGTCGGAATAGAACACGAGATGCAACCATCCAACGATTGCAGGACCTTTTGTGGTCTGTCTGGCTGGCGACCACCCTTACGTCGGAGTGTGACCTTAAGCACGTTGACTTGTGTTTAGAGAGAGAGATATACGTATGGGAGTCAGCTCTCCCTCGGCAGTCTGCAGTCCGTACGGGCTCAAAAGACTTTGTTACTCCACGTATCAGCAACTCCGTTGTAGACGTGGTGGGTATTTTAGACTTGGCGGCGATGACTACTAACCATCAGATGGCTCGTTTGCGCACTTGCCAACAACAAAGTTGTACAACATACACATTATTAGAATTGAAATTACGTTGAGTAATAGGTTACAATTATTAACGATTTATTTGTTCATCGAGTAGGTTTCATTATTATCGAATAAATGACAATTACATTTAAATAATGGATGGGCCGGCAAGACCGGGGAAGTACTACCCTCTCACTGAATATCTACGTCAAGTTGACTGCAACTTGACGTAGATATTCAGTATTACGAAACGCAACAGTACGCATACTGATGCGTACTGTTGGGTTTCGTACGGTGAGTATGGAGCCATTCCTACTCCTTTTCTCCTTTGCCCTTCGTTTTCCTATAATAGTCTCGCAACGCATCTGCAACTCCTTTGTTATTGCGGATGTCTATGGGCGGCGACGACTTCTTACCATCAGGTAGCCTGCCCGTTTACCGTTTATCCCATAAAAAAGAGTAGGATTGGATTCATTCACTACTGCGGTAACAAAGACCAGTTTTGAACAACTGACCTAGCTATTTGACAGAAAGACACACCAACTGCAGAAGTAAACATTAAACAATCATGGCTGTAAACATCCGGTGACTAATTGTGCGAGAACCCCAAGTCACAAGAGAGATGAAACAGATGTGTTACCTACATTTATCTACTATGTTTACAAGATATTTTACTCAACTTGTTACGTATGTTCGGGACAGGCAAGATGCGGGGTATTATTGCCTCCATGCGAAATTTTAAACAGAGCATTTTAGTCTGTATTAAACATATCTACCAATGTAATAATTACATATAAACATGCAATTATATGTAGTAATATAATAATTACATATAAGTAGTATGTATTTAGATCTACCATGTCTTTTAGCAGAAATATAGTTTGTTCAAAATAACTCTGCTTATCGGAAGCTAGCCGTTCCGAACCTCCGCGCTGGAAAAATAGCTTTTTTTACATAAATATGAAATATAGAATTAAATGCGCATCATATTAAAACCAAGTGTCTTTTGGTTTGGGCATGTCGAGAGAATGAATGAAAGACGATTAACGAATGGAATTTATAAGGCGAATGTTAGTGGCAGCGTCGGGAGAGGTCGCCCTAGAAGGACGTACACCGATCTTATCGGCGAGGTTCTCCAAAAAGGTCAGGTGCGTAGTACTCGCAACCGGCGCGTGTATATGAAAAGATGTATGAATGTGGAAGAAGCGAAAGAGATATGCAAGAGTCGTAGCAAGTGGCAGTCCATAGTTTCTGCGTACCCCTGTGGGAAAAAGGCGTGAGTGTATGTATGTATGTATGTGTCTTTACATCGACTCTCGATTAAAATTTACAACTGCTAAACCACTTGCGGACAACTTCAAACAAGCTTAGTTATTTCGAACAAATTCTACATAGGTAGTTTAACTCTCAGAGAGCCTTGTCCGCCTTGTCGTCAGATTGGCGATCTCCTTTACAAATATAACGGGATCCCTACCTGCTATGTATGTTAAAAAAAAATGAATCACCAATGTGGATTCCATTGTTTCCCGTGATATTAAATAAAGTGATTCAGAAAATATGATACTGTATATGCCCAAATAAAACAACTGAAACGCGAAATATGTATTTTAATACAAGCTGATACTTTAACATAACAGTAAACATTGTGAAAAGAGCTCTAAATTGCGAATTTTGACATGTGTCACCCCAGCACACATCCACTCACGGTTTCGGGTGGATTTGGCCAAATAGGCATACGCCCGGCGCGTGATTTAGCCCGGCTTTGTATTTTTATTTAGGTTCGACCCAACGCAATACGCAAAAAAAGGTTGCAATACACCGCTGCGTAAATATAAATCTTTTGTTATTAATTCGTCGCACTCCAACTGGTACTTTTTGCTTTTTTTCTTACGTATGTAGGTATAAGGTTACTAGACAAGGGTATACCTATCTGAAATAATGAAACAACCTTGGCCCTCTAAGCTTTGAAAGGACCTTAACCGTCCACTTCATCCTCAATCCTCATCGTAGCCATTTTCCAACTATGTTGGGACTTGGGACCGAGTTTCAGTTTCAGTTCGAATCCAAGCCACGCACCTCTGACTTTTCGAAGTCATGTGCGTAATAATAATTAATAATCACGCGCTTAAGCGGTGAAGGAAAACATCGTGAGGAAACCTGCATGCCTGACAGATTTTCTTGACGGCGTGTGAAGTCTGCCAACCCGCAGCAGGCTAGCGTGGCGGACTATAGCCTATAACCTAATCCCTCTCGTACTGAGAGGATACCCGTGCCCAGCAGTGGGACAATGTAATGGGTTGATGATGATGACTGCCATCGCCTGATGGCTGACATCATTCGTTGTCATTCATTCCACAATACAAATTCTGGAAAATATTTACTTACCATACCTTAAAGATAAACTGGTAGTCAGGTAGTCTGAATTTCTGACAACGAATAACGATTGTTATAGGCATGAGATACATGATAGTCGGGTTCGATAGCTTTACGTGGTACGCACGGCTGCACATCAAGCTATACAAAACCAGTATAGGCTGGCGTTGAAATGTGCTGAAAAGCTTTACAATGGAAACTCAGTCTAAACTGGTTTTGTATAGCTTGATGTGTAGCCGTGTGTACAGAGAGATAAGCGTAGTTAGTACTTACCCACGAGCCCCTCCTACCGTCCTATTATCTTGTACTACTATGACAAAATGTTCGCATAGTACGGTACCCATCATTGCGTACCTAAGCTATCATTTTTCACAACTTAATCCGTACACGGCTCGTCAAAGGGAGCGCTTATCGTGGCCTCAATTTATTTCAACGGGATTTCCACGTAACATTGACATAGACGTTTGAAACTGTCGCATTTTCTAAGAATAATGAGTTGTCTGTAACCACAATGATATAAAATTACTAGTAAATTACTGTGAAATTATTTGTGTGTGGAAGCAAAACATTAGGTAAGTTTATTGAAGTTAAACCTTTTTTATTTTAGTGAAGGAAAAATACGACCGTGGGCAGGATTCGAACCTGCGTCTTCTGGTTAAGTACACCAGACGCTATGACCGCTAAGCCACCGCGACCCCCACCCGCCATGTCGAAATTTTGCCTTCACATTTTTAATTTACGTCTTTGAGGCGACGTCAGTTAATTAAAAATGTGAAGGCAAAATTTCGACATTTATTTTTCTCCCAAAAGATGACCCTTCAACAATAGTAATTACTGCTACAATTATAATACAATTACCTTATCTGCTATATAAATACGTAAAAATGTCGTGACTTTTCTGACCTATACAGAGAAAAGTTATAACTTTCTAACAATACTGTTATGCCGATTAACGAGAATAAGGTGAAAAGGGCACAATAAAACTAGTAACCTGCTAGAAAATAATAAGTAAACTCACTGGAATGGAACGTGTTGAATGAAATCGTAAATAACAGTTCATTGTTTTCCAGATATTTGTTTAACATACAACGAATATACAGTTGCTCATGAAAGCTTTAGTTAGTTTATCATTTCGTTATTTTCAAGTTTTATGCAAAAACCACATAATTCGATCGAATCGAATTTCCAGGATTCCATCTAAATTTATACCAAATTTCACCAAAATCGGTTCGGCGATTTAGGCGTAATTGCGTAACAAAAAAAACTCATATTCGCTTTATAATATTCGTCAGGATTTGTACCATATAGGTACAAATACTGTGTAGAAACTTGTTTCAACAATGCCGGATTGTCAATCATATCGAACATCAGCACATCACTATTAAAATTTAACAGTGGCGAATGGGGAATGTGCATTTGAGCCCTAACATAGGAAATTACTGCAACAATTAAGGTGCGTTTACATCTAGAGGCGAACGACACAAATGACTCGTTGCTAATAGTGCGAACATGCGTGTGAATTTATCGTCCAAGTCGTGATCGTACCAGCTTCCTCTTCCTGGTACTCCCACACAGTAACAACTAGAACAAAAAGTTTCCTTTGGGGATTACGTACTGTGTTCCAAGTCGCTCACCGACGCGGCGGCAGCGACGGCCGAGCGAACTAGTATTTTTCGTTTGTTATAGCAATATTCATATTATAGATATATTCATATATGTACGTGGTGTATATGAATACATGACACCCAATTCAATATGTTTTAGTATAACGTGAATATATCTTAATTAACATGCATGCATAATGATGGTGTAATGGTGTATGTATATACAGACATCAGTCAGAAAGTTAATAACTAATAATAAATAGAATACAGTAGCTTTTCATGGGTTTTTCAATAAACCCGAAATAAATGACAAAAAAAAAACATAAAAAATCTTTTATTTTACGGGTTTCAGCTGCTTTTATACGAAATTATAATAATAATACTCCAAATTTTAAACGATTTTATGTTAAAATGTTAGATTTTTTTAATATTTTTGTAATAGAATATTAGTATCATAATATCATCATCAACCCATTACATTGTCGCACTGCTGGGCACGAGTCTCCTCTCAGTACGAGAGGGATTAGGCTATAGTCCGCCACGCTAGCCTACTGCGGGTTGGCAGACTTCACACGCCGTCAAGAAAATCTCTTAGGCATACAGGTTTCCTCACGATGTTTTCCTTCACCGTTTAAGCGCGTGATAATTAATTATTAATACGCACATGACTTCGAAAAGTCAGAGGTGCGTGCCTAGGATTCGAACTCGAGACCTTTGACTTGGCAGTCCGATGGTCATATCACTAGGCTATCACTGCACTATTATCATAATATACTATGATCCATTTGATTAGCTGATCAGCTTTCATGGACTGGATGGATGGTTGATGTATATCGTGACTTGACGAATATTGGAGAAAAAAGGGATTATAAGGGATTTTTTCTGAATAATGTTCAATTAGGTTTTCATCTTTTAACTAGTATATACGAGGTACAGAAATACATACTTAGCCACCACTTCTGTATACTACGAAAGAAATAGGGAGAGGTGGGCTTCTTCTATTTCCCGTCTCAATATCTACTGTACCACTGCAGGACAAGATTCTCTCAGGAAGGATTAGGCATTAAGTCCACAAACTGGCTTAATGCCAGAAAACTTCTCATACCCTCATACAAATCTTGTAGATTTGACATACGAAGGATTAAAAGATTTCTCATACGCTATGTTTTCCTTTACCGCACATATTTAAAAAAGTTGAAAAGAAAGCGCGGCCACTAGAGCAATGAGGCAATTACTTATCCAATCATCATTAACCATTTAGATAATCCATTTATTATCTAACTACTGGACACACGCCTGCCAACCGAGTGGGTTGGAAGACTTCATACGAATTTTTTTTCAGGTATGCAGGTTTCCTGTCACGCTGTTTTCCTTCACCGTTTTATGCGAGTGATAATTCATTATCATGATTACGAAAAGCCAGAGGTTCATGCCTTGGATACGAACTCGATACCTATGACTTGGCAGTCCAATGGCTATATCACTAGACTATGACTGCTTATACTAAATAATTATACAGCACAGGTACATCCATACCCATATCATTTCCAAAATAATATTCTACAATAAAATAATCTTCCTTAATGTGCGGTAATGATATCGAGCGTATATTTTGAGAAATTCGATGGTACGGTCTTTGAATTCTCATCACTCAACTTTACAACCTACACTTAATATCCCCTCGAGTTTAATTAGTCAGTTATAAAGCGCGATCGTTTTCTATAAAATATGAAGCGCTTCGTGCTATTAATATTAAGCACTTTTCTCATTAATATTGGCATCAATGAAGCGAAAGTCACATAAAAGCCCCGCTTCATTTAATCCTAAAGCGATTTAGAAATATTTGATTTGTTGTGCGTAACTGCGTCACCAAGCCAATTTTGAAATAACCGTTTATTGGATCTGTAACACTGTGCAAACGTGGATAGCGTATTGTTAGTTTTTCAATGCTGTCTTTTTTTTTTGGTTACTCTTGCTTGCATTGTGTTGGCATTCCTATGATTTTAAATGTGTTGATTTCGTACAAAATAACCGACGATGCTTTGAGCATTCAGGACATATTGCTGCCATCTGCAGCGTTCATTTGCAAGTGTGACTAAATTTATTTTTGAGAAGAAAGACTATTCTATCCATAGTTTAGCATATCTATAGCTACGAGGCGTAAACTACAGCAAAGCCCATCTGTCGAGAATCCGAGATAGTGGAGTAGAGTATCCTATCTCCATCAGTGATATGTTTTCACAAAGGGACCATTCTCCGTAATTCTATTGAATATCATCGGCGATGCGATGCATAGAGCCACGGACGAGGTACACGTGTAATCGGTAAATCGATGCCTACTTTGTTGTTGGTATTTGCTTTGTGTGAGTAAACTTAGTGAAACCCTATAGAGTCTCGTGAATAGGTGTCGATTGGTTAGGTACTTACTTTGTGTGAGCTACACAAGCTTGTTTGATTTTTTATTCGGCGTTAAAAAGTGGTATCTGTACTGTAGCGTCAATTGGTTTAGAAAAACGTTTTCATTTTTATATTGACCGTCCACCATTTTACTATGAAATGGACTTTCAAATTATAGATAAAAATTAAAGCTCTTTTTTCATTTATAGCATGAAACACGTTGTATACATAAAGGTGTTATTATAAAATAAGTAATAAAAAAGGCAAAGGTAGTATGTAGGTACATAGGTAATTCATAAAAAAAAGCTAAAAAGTTACATTATTAAAAAATTCATCGGACAGGCCGATTGCGAATAAAATTTCCAAGGGTTTATAGGTCTCACTTGAAAAATACACTGCCTCGTTAGTCTAGAGGTCCCAATCGCGACTGCTACGCTAGAGGTCTTCGGTTCGATCCCCAGGTCAAGCAAAGTGTTATTTGGGTTTTCTATGAAATTCTCAGTAGCAGCTCGGAGTCTGGATTTGTGCCCGGTGAATGGCAATAGGCTCGCCCCCTATTACATGGGACCTAAACATACCGGCGAACTGTGGGTGTATATTAAGTACACCTCTGCCTAACCCTTCGGGGAAGACAGGCGTGATGATACCATCACGCCTGTCTGTTATGTTGAAAAACACATTTAAATAGCAAGCCAATCATCCAAATTAGTATTAAGTAAAAATAAACATTTCACATGCCCAAAAATACATATCTAGTATCATAGTATATCTTTGCTACACAGTAAACTCGTATTTGCCCAAAGCTTAAATATATGGTAGCGAAGTGTTGCAATATCGAGGTGGAATCAAATGTCAAATTGCTAGCGGCTGGGTGCGATGTGCGATATGTTTGAGCTAGGTGCACGCTCGGAGGCGCACGCCGCACCCGCAGGATGTGGGGCGGGAATGACAGACGTCACGATAGCCGTCCAACCGTGAGCCTTGCACTTATGGTCAACATGCTATAGAGACGCTAGAAGAGATATGAATTATTAACTTAAGGTTGAGCGTATTTAATCTAAGGGTTAATAAGAGTAATTATATTTGCAACAGTTTTTCATAACATAACATATATAACATACCATCACGCCTGTATTCCCCGAAAGGTTAGGCAGAGGTGTACTTAATGTACACCCACAGTTCGCCGGTATGTTTAGGTCCCATGTAATAGGGGGCGAGCCTATTGCCATTCACCAGGCACAAATCCAGACTCCGAGCTGCCATTGAGAATTTCATAGAAAAACTCAATAACACTTTGCTCGACCTGGGGATCGAACCCAAGACCTCTAGCGTAGCAGTCGCGATTGGGACCACTAGACCAACGAGGCAGTCTTGCAGGCAGTATTTGCAACAGTTTTTCAGCAGCGGTAAATTGGATAAACAAAGCTATCAATGGAATTTACCTACAACATTTTTTCAGAGGATTTTTTTATCTCCCTGTCTCTTTGTACCGGCTGATCTCCGAGCGGCTGGACCGATATTGGCGGGACTTTCAATAACAGATAGCTGATAATACAAGGAGTTATTTAGGCTATTTAACATCACGCTATGACCCTTAGGCGCCGAGCAATAAGATAAGGTGCGTGGAATTGCGGGGCAAAGCTAGTTATTGAATAAAGAACATTCATAACATTCTACGTATGTTGGGGTA
The DNA here is from genome assembly GCA_958496365.1 of Subacronicta megacephala. Lineage (NCBI taxonomy): Eukaryota > Metazoa > Arthropoda > Insecta > Lepidoptera > Noctuidae > Subacronicta > Subacronicta megacephala. The sequence continues at coordinate 8,200,658 of OY292521.1, forward strand.
TGTGCGAGGGCTATACCAAAATAGTCTATATGTGATAGGTAACTGAGCTTTTTGTGGGGCCTGTATATTTTAAAAATCTAGTTCCTTTGTCTTCTTGTCTGTATGTCAACAAAACCTGCAGAAGTAAGATCGACAGATACACACACATAGCGACACAAAAAAAAGACAAACTGCTGTGTCATTTCTAGCATATTCTATTGCCAACGATGATTAGGTATCATACGTTTTAAGGTTGATGGAGCGTGACCCTGCCCGTCTAGCTCTGCCGAGGGACTCCGGTTGTTTGTTCACAATATTGCCATTTTTATGACACGCAAGGCGATCATATTGTGGTATGTATTTGCCAATTCGAGACCTTACATGACATACTACACACTATGATTTTATTTATTTATTTTTTGATGCAGCAACTTGTGTTGTCCATTATTTACAGTTATCAATACGTTTAGTATCTTGGTTTTCGAGATATAAATTTTTCAAGTGACTTAAAAAAATATGTTTGTGTTTTGGAATCGTCAGTTTATTTACTAAAATTGTTAACTTAGAGATTGTTTGATTGTTGATTTAGAGAAAACGCACGTGTATTGTAAATTACACGCATGTTTTACTAACGAGTTAATTACACTAAAAATGCTTCCATCAAAGAACTCAACTCAACACCGATCTTCACCGTTTCTCCACAATTCGTTTTACTTAATTCGCTTACAGCAAAATATGATATCTAGTAGTAAAACAAAAAAATCAACACTATTCTAGCCAATGCCCTCTTAAAATCAAGAAATCTCTTCAAATCTATCCCAGTTCGTCACGCGTCACTGGCGAATCTTTGTTCATCGTAATTGCTCTTCGTGACGACTCATAGCTGTGTTATATGGAGAGGCTATTAAACTGTCAATGCCAGAGGGTCATAATCCAGAGTGCGCACCGCAATATGGGCAACATAAATCAGCTAATTAACCCTCCTAGCCCTTATTAACGACATAAATTTCGCGCTCCGAAGCACACCACTCGAGACGAGATGCGGGTTAATATGCGCATAACACACTCAACGCCATGTCTGTCGGTGGAATTATGGCAGTAAGTGTTGGAGGCCTAATGCGGCTTAAGTACAAGACAATGTTAATCAACGTTGTCCTTACAGTTACTGCGTAATCTGACGTAATCTTGGAATCGTGAGATTATAATGTGCATTAGTAGTTGATTTTATGAGCCTTTCGTCCTTTAATAAAATAAAACTGAACAAGAATGCAACACAGAGAAACCTGACTCGAATATTCGCCTCTGGATATTTGATATTTGAAAGCCGAATATACATACATTTTCCGGCACACTAAAAGGCTGTTAAAATACCTAGGTAAATACAATACTTATTACAGCCAATGTTCTCGTATCGCGTGGCTAGGGTTATTACAGAACACATAAACTAGTGAGTCATCTCTTCCCTGCTTATCGAGCAGATCTCCGGCACACATGGCGTCATTCGATGCACTTTATTGTATTGCCCTGTTACAACCTATCTCATCTGGCACGCGAACTTTTTCATTTCATCCCACTACTGCGATGTTATCGAGCGGATAAACGATGCCGATAGTAAAATGAGCCTGAAATATACCATAATTTATTATAATACATCCGAGAGCTTTTATAGTAAAAAAACTCAGATGCTTTGAAAGGTCTCCAGTGAAGTAGAAATGGAAAACGTGTTTTTCATCTAACTTAGCGCCGAGGTCGGCGATGACTAGTCAAATTAAAAAACAGAAGAGAACCGACCGGGCCACGGAATGAATGTTATTGTACCAATAGTAATTTATCAAAATGTCCGTCCCTTCCAACTACTATCGCACCGCTTGCTTTATTCGAAATTTAACCAATGAGAGTTTGTCTTATTGCTTTTATACTTAAGATACAGATCTATTAGGACCATTGCAATGGAAAAGATAAAATGTTTTGCCTTTGACAGCTCTACTTTCCATTCTTAAGTAAGTCATATCACGCCGTCTGAATACTAATGTCGACTTTGGAGGGCTTCTGTTTACCTTGATTCTTTTTGTTTAATACAAATAAATGCTCATTTGAATAGTCTTGGATCAATAAGTCACGAATAATATGTGTGAATAGGTTCAAAGGCTGAGCTGTGAAGCATGACAGAGATAAAAGTGTACGTTTATCTGTATGTTCGTCGCTATTAGCTATTAACATTATAAGAACCCTCTTCCTTGACGACGACGTGGGGTCGACAAACTCGTGTGCATTCAGCTGTGATCGCTCTCAATGGTGGTCGTTAATATGAGCGTACGCACAAAAGATGGATTTAGTATTGATGCTACATAGTAATGTATATATAGATGTGCATTTGTAAGTATTACCATAAGCAAATTAAGTAGCCGCTTAGGTATATGAGCACGAATGTGAGGAGGGTCCTTAATTTGAAATGTCGAGTGCATTGGGTGTGCTTTGAAATAGGAAAAAGTACGAAGTGGTGTGGAAAAATGTCAGAAGACATAAAAAGTCCATTAGGGTATAAAGGGTTCTGTTTAACCTAGGCCTAATTGGTGAATAGCCCGCATTTAGAGTACCTGTGTGCTTGTGCATTTACATACCTAACTGTCCTGCTTCGACGCCATAAAGTTGAATTGGGGGGGACTTTATATACGGATTTTCAGGGTTTTCACGACACTGTTTTCACTGTCTCACACTATAATTTATATTACGAAATGCTCAAAAGTTTTCTTGAAATTTGGCTTTGTACCGGGTATAAAGTAGTCATTAATCTCTTTTCTTAGTACATCAGACCTAAAAATACAAAAAAAAAATCTCTGAAACAATTTTCTTGGGATAAAAAATGAACTTTCAGCGATTAAGTTGCAATTAAGTAAAGGTCTTACAGTGAAAGGACCTAGATAGTGAGTCGGCACTGGTTTAATGATGGTTTAGAGGCCATAAGCCTCATATCATGTGGGAACACGGGCTGTTACCGCATGCATAATGCAAAGCGACGCGAGCCAGTTACAGCGTCCGTGACAATCCGCACTGTGTAGTGATGTAACCAGCTAATGAGGAAAACCAAAATACGGGTCTACCCTGGGGAAATTAGGTGGCACCACGTTTTGTAGCAGTTAGACTTAGCGTGGCATATCTTGGAAAAATAAGAGACCAGTAGAAAGACTGATAGTGAAACAGATTTTATTAAATCTGCAGTTTCTGATACTTAGTAGATAAATGATACAAACGATAAGAAAAACATTGTCAGGAATTCTGCATACCTGAGAGATTTTCGTGACGTATGAAGTCTGCAAACTCACATTACGCTAGCGTGGTGGACTATAATTATAATAGCATAATTCCTCTCATCCTGAGAGGACAGGCCCAGCTGTGAGACAATATAATGGGTTGATAAAGACTGATTAAATTAATTGAAATTTTGTTTAAAATAATGCGTTAATTGCTCAACATACTGACGGTGAACATTTGTACTCCTCTGCCTAACCCTTCGGGGAATACAGGCGTGATGGTATGTTATGTTTATACAAACACAGGTTTGTATAAACCTAGATCAGGCAGGTCGCTATGTACCTCTAATTTGATTATTGTATCTGCAATTTTTTTGTATACCTAAATACCTATGTACTTTAGTTTTAGTTAAGACACGAATTATGTATATACCATCCCATACTTTCAATTTTAATTCCTAAAACATGTACACCTATTTGTAAAAGAATTTAAATAAAGATCTCATTATCATTATCATATGTTAGTTTTGAGCTAACTTAAAGGATAAATTTACGCCTATTCCTCAGGGAAAACTAATCCATGATAACAGCGGCCTCTATCACCGTTAGATTACGTATCCAATAAGCATATTTATAGTTTCGCTGAAATGTTACAGTATGTGGTACATTGCCGAAACCGTTTGTACAACACTACAGGCAATATGAACGGTACAGTATACCTAAGTCTCGGCGCTGCGTTAACCAGAAGATAAAGGCTGCACAAACGGTGAATGAGCAATAATAGGGTTGTTTAGAGGCTGCGGAGCAAGCTTCATGCTACCCGAGCGAACAATATCACTGTATAAGTAGGTTACCCTGGATTGTTTGCGTTTAATTTTGCTTGTTTCTTTTTTATTTTTTGAATAAAGAAGTTAATAAATTTTCTTTACGTTTTTGTAGCAAGTTAAAATTTCTAAATAATAATAACCTATGGCATTTATGGAAACTAGAATCTACCCACGACTTCGTCTGCGTTGTAAATGAAGCTAATGATGGAAATACTTTTAGGGTAAACTAAATAATAGTAGAATCATTTGAAAGCCATAAACTTCAGGTTATTCTACCTCTGTGTCTATTTTTTAACGAAAAATATCTATAACTTATGTTGTTTCGTTTTTTTAAAAAAACGTTGAGCCCAATGTGGTTATTCTCTTGTTTCATGAGTCCGTGAATTCGCCGGTCAAAACGGGGCACCAAGTACCGAAAATAAGCTAGGTATATCTATTTTGTTCGACGGGCATCGAACCCACGAATAGTTATGCACGAGATGTTCGTGTGATCGTGTAATATATAATTTATATAAATATGAATCCTAGCAATCAATTAACGCCTGTTTCGTATCGAATTTTCAGCGATTAAAATTGGTTGATATCGAAATCAAACACTCGTTATTTTAATTACACTCACAACCGTCAACAGTATCTTCATTAAAATACGAATTGAAAGCGACGTAAACTGTAGGCACCGTACCTTTTTTAGTAATATTTTTTCATGTTTTTAAGCCGTCTGATTAAATTTCATACTTAATTAAAATCAAGTTTACCTAGCAAGTCCTACCGAAAAAAAAGGACCGGGTTTTTCACATTATCAGGGTGTAACGAATAGAACAAACGTTAGAAACGATATAAATCAACTGCTCCTGCAGTTGATGTGACAAACATCATTACGTAATGTATTATGCGAATCCCATGCTGATGCAGACTTACAATTTAAGGAAAATATATTTTTGCTCTACCAATCGGACACGAATGAAACGAAATATTATTTTTAGCGCTTAATCGCGTATATTTTTTGAAGATAGAAATATCTATACTTCACATGGAGACCTGTAATTAGAAAATAACTATAAAGTAATGAAACATTATGTACTAGTGTATTTAAAATAAAAAGATAATACCTAAAAATATCAATATAACGCAATAAAATCCGTAGAAAGTAGTTTTATTTCAATGTCTAATATTCGCGTAAGTGTTAGAAACCAGTAAGATAATACCTAATTCAGTCATTTAATATTCACCGTATTCCCGTAGCGGTACCATAAAAACGAAAAATGTTTTTTCTCAGCAAATGTTTTCCACTTTATGCGAACGTTATTTTAACAGCATAGTTAAATTTAAAATTTTAGTAAGATTAAAAGTCACCTCACTGGGCTGCCATTACGAAAAACCAAGTTACTCCGTAGGTAATTAATTTTTATGGCAACCCATGTTAAAATATTTTTTATAAGAATTATGCCTCAGCTGCCCTGATTTTATAACCTTTCAGCTGAAATAAACGAAAAGCTCATAAAAAAAGGGTCTGAATATGCACGATGCTATTAAATCTGACTTTTTGCAGTACATAAAATATAAATGAGCGGTTATGTTGTAAAAAGTTTACACGCCCCGACATGGATGGGGCTTCGCGTGATGAAGTTATCATTACAATGAATTTTCCTCGCTTCCAGCTCAAATTAAACCCTTGAATGGTTGGAGTGACTATTCAGTTCTGTTTAATACCCGCAGATTGGTCGATAATTTCGTTGTAGTATCGTCATTTTATTTATAAACCTCTACTATCGAAAACGAAGTACCTTTAAGCCGCTTACGGTATCAGACAGAGCAGATAGGTTTTATTGTAGTAAATCCAAAGATTTTCTGCGGTTAGATAAGTATTGAGGAAAAAAAATTCAGCCACTTGCGTGTAAGTAACTGGAAAAAGTATGGACTGCATAGGTCGACGTTAGAATCTTATTATTTGCCTGAATCCAAAATTGAAACACTAATGATAATTTATGGTCGACTACCACATTATCTTGTTTCTAAACTGCTGAGCTTAAGGTCCTGGGGTACGATTCCCAGATTGATCAGTGTTATTGAGTTTACTATGAAGTTCTTAATCAAATTCTTCAAAACAGGTTTAATTCAATATCTAATTACTAACTGCTCGAAGTTTAGAATTTGCCTGGTGCCTCTAAAACAGTGTGCACATTTACCTACTTGGTATATTTATTTAATACTTTATCCACAAACAGTTATGTACATAGTCGGACTTAATACCATTTGGCATTGTCTACCTGTCTACCTATAGTAGCTTTATATGATGGTATGTTGAATGTTTATATAACATATTTCTTTTTTATTTACAGATCAGGCAGAGGGGCAGCCTACGCGTGTTCTGAGGGCGAAGGTAATGCTCCCAAGTCGTGTTGCGGCCGGCCTCCGCTCCGGCTATGCGTGTTGTTCCTTGGCGTGGTGGGAGCCTGCCTGGTGGCCGCTGGAGCTGTGCTCGGCGCCCTCAGGCCACACCCTCGAGCCCCGCTCACATTACTCCTACTCATGATAGGTAAGCGAGATAGAGACGAGAAATTAAGAACATACCAATTGAACATTTGTAAGGAGTAGGTAATGAGATATTTGGAGACATTGATAAAAATTCGCTCCTAATATGACACTAACTAACATTGAGTACAAAACTGTTACTGGCAGACGAGGGTGCCACCACTATGGCATTAGATATGAAAGAATGTTTATTCTTAAAAAGTAGTGACAATAAAATATCACCATACGACGTCAGAAAAGGAGACTATCTTACCAGATGGTACAGCAAGCATGAGCATGAAGCAAGCTACGGGGCTGATGTTCTGACTGGGCACTCTACAGAGACCGCAGATAGCAATTTAGACATTAGCAAATTTAGCAATTAAGAAATTAAATAAATCAATATTATACGAAAAACCTTCATCACGTGCCAAACCTGTAATAGCAATAATATCAATACTATCGCAAATACTGCTAAGGCTCGAGACGAAGAATGAAGTTACTAAAAAAATATCATGATATGGAAATATTAAACAAATTAATATAATATATGTTTTGGGTCGTTTCGTATTTCAACATTATAAAAATTAGCACTGCAACGTTGTATCCTCTCATTAGAACGAAACCCTTCATAATCGAAGTCTTTGATCGCTTAATCGTTCGCGACTCATTTCATGCTAAAGCGGATTTTTTTTCTTCATAGCTGATTAAAATTATCCGCTCCAATGAATAGCCGACCGAACGAAAGCAGGCGAGATTCATCCGTTCGCCTGCAGATGTGCATAAAGTTTAATGTCCACGTTCTAATATTCATAAAGCCCGCAACGGTTTACACGACCTGTCATTAACTGTAAAACAATCTGCGGTGGCTCATTTGTTATTCGCTATGCATATGACAATAACATTACAAGTCTGGCCAAAATCTCATTACATCATTCACGTCGCCCCTGGAGTTTTCAATTAAACTTGTAATGAGTTTTAGAGTGGAATTAATTGGATTTTCATTAGCGTTAGGGACAGATGATATTGTTACAGGCAAGCGATCTATTGTTGCGCCGACGGGCCAATTTGTACGCGTCACTCACCGCGAACGGCGAAACTTCACGCATCTGCACTGTTTTAGTATAAGCCGCTTAACGATCAACGCCGACTAATTAATAATAACTATACATCATGATAGAAAAGTGGCATCAATTAAAACAAATTTCAAATTCAAATAGTAATTAGAAACATAGAATGACACTCATTCTATGTTTGGCGGGTGGGACTCGCGATGGCTTAGCGGTCATAGCGTCTGGTGCACTTAACCAGAAGACGCAGGTTTGAATCCTGCCGACGTCGAATTTTTTCTTCACTAATATTACTTTATAATCTTTACATGGAAATTACCTAAAAAATACGAACAATACACTGACTTGATAAAATTTTAAAGTTTTTCAAAGCTATAAGAATTACTGATATTTTTTTTAAATCTCTCTGGAAAATTTCGTTATCCATCGTTAAATCTTTTTTATTATTATTATTTGTTAATTAAATTAATGTAACACCATGTAAACATTACGAAGTCAGTGGCAGCCCGACGGATTACACCGGAACATATTGTTCGTGATCACGCGCATGAAAGTAATTAACAACAGTTGTCTATTAATAAGCGCCAGTTGCTGTTTGTGGCTCATTTCTGATGGCTATAATAACATTGTCATTTTGACATCTGGCATCTAAATAATACAATAATTTTACACTCGCACATTTTTTCATTTTCACGAGTTTTCCTTCACTTAACATTGATTATTATCGATATCGGATAAATTGCCATAAACATAAAAATCGATTAAAGAAGAGATTAGAAATGTTTCAATATTAAAATGATTAATATAGTATTGAGTAGAATATAATATAGACTGCCTCGTTGGTCTAGTGGTCCCAATCGCGACTGTTACGCTAGAGGTCTTGGGTTCGATCCCCAGTTCGAGCAAAGTGTTATTGGGTTTTTCTATGAAATTCTCAGTAGCAGCTCGGAGTCTGGATTTGTGCCCGGTGAATGGCAATAGGCTCGCCCCCTATTACATGGGACCTAAACATACCGGCGAACTGTGGGTGTACATTAAGTACACCTCTGCCTAACCCTTCGGGGAATACAGGCGTGATGGTATGTTATGTTATGTTATGTAATATAGTATTTCTATTTAAGCTTGAATCAATATTTTAATGTTGAAGAGAATTAATGTTTAAGATTGATACCCAGTTCAAACATGTGCTAGTGCACATGTAATATATTTATTTAGGCACATTGCTGTTTTTGTTAATTTTAGTAGGTATGAAGATTTTAACAAATGTAATGCCATATTCTTATTTTTGTGTTAGCATTTTTTTTAATTCCCACATAAACTTAACAACTACATACCATAAAATCTTTTAATGTTATCAGATTGTGTCAAGGATTCAATCTTCAAACAATCAACATTTGTTTCTTCACCTAGGAAGGAGGTAGTAGCAGTTACTTGTATTACTATTCGTTGCAGTAATACTTTTCTGCATATCTAGAGACAAAATGTCTTAAACCTCAATACCTACTCCTTGTAAGGGTGATGTTGTTGACCCAAGCTACGCTAACAAACCTATAGTATTATAAGAGCTTCCAAATATGCGTATTATCCTGAAAGATGACTGACCTCTTAAGCGGAGGTTTAAGAGGTCAGTCGTCTTACAGGATAAGTAAGTCGTCGTTAAGGATCAACTAGTTTGTTGTCTCCAGTAAGATATTTGCGACAAAACTACAAAAGCTTGTAGGTATCTACTAAAATACGAGTAGTAGACTTCCTCCGCGTAAAGTCATGGCTGTTTCAGGTATAATTAAGTCAATGGGTGTTTATGGTATAATTAAGTCAACGGGTGTTTAAGGTATGTATTTTTCCAGGTATAGGAGTAGTGTTAGTAACGGCAGCGGGGCTCGCGTGGCGGCTGGGTGCGCGTGATGCCCCCTGCGCGCTACTAGGGCTGCGCCGCGCGTCGTGCCGGCGGCTCGTGCCGCGACTGCCCCCGAGCTACGCGCGCCCGCATCACCCCTACGCAGCCATGCTCTACCCAGAGTTCCACTATAGGCCGCCACCCCCCACCTATCAGGCATCAATGCAAGAATACAGACTCAGGTTCGTATTAACATGCTCTAGTCTTATACCCAGCCAAGTTTATTTTAAGGTAGAGTATATGGTATGTAGGTATGTATTCTCCTTTTAATCTCCTATTATCTCGCTCTAGTAACGAGATCTGGTGTCCTAGAAGACAAAGTAGAAGAAACGCCGAAGACAGTACAAACAGCGCTTTAAGACCTGTCACCTGTCAGGCATCAATGCAAGAATATAGATTTAGGTTTGTAGCCATTATTCTTCTGTTGGTACAACGATCTGGTAACGGGTGTAATATACAAGACTTATTTAAAAAGCTTTTGGAGGGCAGATTAATGGAAATGGAGGAATGACGATGCATGGACAAGGAGGCTTTTAATAATAAATAACTACGTAAATACATACTTTAGATGAAAGTTGTACTTCACCAAGAAGAAGGACTTGCCAGGCTGAACTTTATTTGCACTCAGATAAGCCTTTGGATGAGACGCCTACAATATAACTCACACTAAATTGGGAGCTTAGAGCTTAAGAGCCGCTGAACAAAAGTCGACTGGTAGACCGCAAAGATAATTTATAGATTGGCTTAAATCACGGAAATGGTGATGGAACAAAGAAAACATAATATTTCCATAAAACCTATATCCCAATAACCTATTTCTCCTTAATTAAAACAATACCCGTTCCTAACAGCAAATCCTTCGAGTACTTACCGCATAATTATAAACCAGATATTATCGACTAGATATAATTTTTAACTGCCTCATTAGTCTCGAGGTCCTAAACGCAAATGCTACTCTAGAGGTCCTGGGTAGCTAGGAGTTATGATTTATGGGACTTAAAACTAACGGCGAACTGTTGGTCTGCATAAGCACTCCTCTGCTAACCCTTAACCCAGGCGTGGAAGGGGAATACAGGCGTGATGGTGTGTTATATAATTTTAAAGACATGTTTAATTGTATATCTGAAATCCGTTCCATTGTGTACCCGTAACTGCCCTCGAGCTCTCATACTAAATTAACAATATTCCAAAAAGTTACATATTGTTCATAAATGTATTATTAGACACATAAAACAACTAATTATAACTTTCGCAAAGTTGATATTATTTCAGAATATTAACTCGGCAGTGTTGGCTGCCGACAAAACAGAAAAGTTTTGCTAATAGAAACATGAGAGGAAAGGAACAAAGATGTATTACACAGCTTATGTACCATACCACCACGCCTGTATTCCCTGAAGCGTTAGGCAGTGGTGTACTGATGTACACCCATAGTCTTCGGTATGTTTTAGGTTCTATTTAATAGGAACCAGTCAGGTAATAACTAGTTATCTAAATCAAGTTCAAATGTCTTTATTTCAAATAAGCTTTTATACGGTTCCAAAAAGTTGATCTTGTGGAAAAGAATCCTGCAAGAAACTCCAATGGACACTCTTTTAAAATAAAAGTTGTAACATTATTATCTACTGATATATTATGGCAATATGAGGATGTAAGGACATTTCGAGGATAATTTCATAATTCTGAACCTTCAGTGAAAAGTAGTAATTAGAATAACATGTTTCAGAGAAAATTGATGTTTAAGTTTTTTGTAATCTAATTCTTTGCGTAGTAATAACACTCAACACCAAAATTAACTCTCTCAATTTTGAACCTTAGAGGGGTACCAACTAGACCAAAAAATTTAGTTTCATTTACTGATTGATTTTACGGGAAAATATTAAAACTGATACAGATAAAATATATCACTTTTCACTGAAGGCACAAAATTAGCCTTAAGTCAAGATTAAAATTAAAAGGCTTCCTCATTAGTCCTAGTACTAAGTGCGACTGCTACGCTAGAGGTCCAGGGTTCGTCCCCGGGACGAGCAAAGTGTTATTGGGTTTTTATATTTAATCCCAGTAGCAGCTTGGAGTCTGGACATGTGCCCGGTTAATGGCAATAGGCTCGCCCCCTATTACATGGGACTTTAAGTAAGGCCTCCAGCAATATAACTGTGAACCGCATCCAATTTCATGCAGTAGTTTTTGCATGATTTGCGTACTAACACATCTACAGATAGACAAAATTCTACAGAAGTTTGTTTTGCCTTCTGTTGCTTTTATGAACAGACATTCGTTGGTAACAGTTTTATTATATTGTAAGATTGATCATTGAACTGCCTCAATAGTCCAGTGGTCCTGAACGAGACTGCTACGCTAGAGGTCTTGGGTTCGAGCTAAGCGTTATTGGGTTTTTGTCAGCTCGGAGTTTGGAATTGTGCCCGGTGAATGGCATTAGACTCGCCCCTATTAAATGGGACCTAAACATACCGGCGAAATGTGGGTGTGATGCATGTCGGAGAATACAGGCGTGATGGAATGTTATTGATAATTGTTTTTGATTACAGGTTACTTCTGTTGGATAGAAGTGCGCCCGCCGTATCGCCTCCCCCGACCTACAGATCAAACTCAGCAAGTCTAGTCAGGTACGAAACTCAATACAATTGCAATCTGAAAGCTATCAACAGATTGCTTCGTCTCCGAATGGCTTTTGTTATTGGAAAGAAAATACTCTTATCACAAATATGTTTTGATATCAACGATGTAAGTAATGAAATGTTTGGAGTACCTATATGGTTTGATTTGAAAGAGAATAAAATATAAGGAAAGGTTTTATTTAGTGTGTCGCTACTCATTGGTTATTCCGAATGGGATTTAACCTGACACGTATAAATGCCTACTAAGTACTGTAAATAAAACATAAAATGGATTAGAAATCTTTCTAGACTTTCTATATGGCAAAATAACTAGTTTTTCACCAGTTACTTTCGCATTCCCAGCAGAGGATCAACGGGCGCAGCGTGGTGCGGCTCGGAGTACAGCGGGCCACCCTCATACCGCGCCCCCCGCGCAGACCCCCCGGTCTCCATCACAGACAACCTGCCCACCATCACGCCTATAGACCTAAAGTACGGAGACACCATCGAAGCTTTACCCAAACCCGAGCAAGAGAAAGACCCGGACGAACATCTCGTTACCATAGTACACACAGATTCACAACCCGTCATAGTAACCGTATCCGGGTCCACCGCTCTAAACGAAACGCACACACAACCACCTTCAGAAATCGACATACTAGCACACTTATAACGCAGCGAGTATTAGCACAATACACGAACTAAACGTTCTAGTAGGAATAAAGTAGACAAACCAATTGGTAGTCAGCTTTAGAGATTCCTGATTGGAGGTTTTATGCAAGCGCTCGAGACTTGTGATAGCAATGATTGACGTGATTGCAACGACGTACTCGTGTACAGAAAAGTAAGCGAAAAGTGATCTAATATAGAAGCGGAACTGTTAATGATTACATGAATAATTAGCAAAATGGACTTAACTAATATATTTGAAAGACAATTTTGTTTTGAACAGCTGTCAAATATTGCATTTGAAATTGTATTCGTGTCTGGATTAACTATATTATAATGAAAACTGATCATATTAAAATAATATCTAGGTAAAAACCGACCTATTTTACCTATCTTTAAGATACATTTAAATTACCTACATAAAAGATAAGCTTTTAGAGCTCATTCAAAACAAAATAGTTTTTTAATGTTTGTGCATAACTTTGTTTTTTAATGGTTTGAAGTACCTTATTTTATTATCATAAGTATTGTGTAAATATTTAAAAGCACTGACGTATTTTTTCGTTTGAATAGTGTTGTTATATTTAACAAAATATGTGCCGTGTATATACAATGATACAAATTAAATTAGGATTATAATGTAATGAATAAATAAGTAGTTGATGCAACGATCGAATAACATTGGAACCAAATCCTTCACCGAGATGTACATCTAATAAATTTTTTATTCAAGTAGTGCCAATAATTGTTTATTAGTTTTTGTAAATAATTATAACAGTTTATTCCTTTCAATTAAACATCTGCTATAGTATATGCAAAATACTAACTATTTAAAAGTTGATGCAAATTATTGCAACCTTTTGATTTCTGAGTTCATATGCACTTACCTATGATAAGTTTTGTAGATAGCTTACGTTGCTATTGTATAATTTGACCAATTTGTACAGAGATGTCAAAACCTTATATCATGGTTATAAGATTCAAAATGACTAGTTTAAAATAAACAGATAAGTTGGTAGCACTATACGTCGAATATATTCATAAACAATTGAAAAATGCAAACGCGGTAGTAAGTGAGGTTAGATATCTACAAGGCTTGCACTACGGCCTCTGAATATTAGAATGTGCAGTTTTAAAAACCTACATTTATGATACTTACGTCACGTCACGTCCTTTTATCATCCATTATGAACTTCTATTGTTAAAGCTTATCATTACAAAACTGCAAGTGATGTGCCCCTTTCTATAAACTCGTTTCTACTGCCTACTAATTTGTCACTACTTTCTTTATTATTCAAATCTTTATTAATAAGACTCGTATTTATTTTATCGTCACCCCAATAAAAGAGGAATCGCATAATTAATAACTTTATCCGCCATTTTATTTAATTTACAAAATCCGTGTAGGTTTAATATTATATCAGAAATGAATGTCGTATTTTAAAATAAACACTTGAATGACAACAGATTGAAATTTTTAAGAAATTTTAATCTAGGCAGACTTCTCCATTCAGAATTATTGCGTCATAATTTCACTCGAGTTTATGGCAATATTGACATATTTTTTTAAAATCAAATGCGATTGCCACATAATGTGAACGATGCCACAGTCTTTATTAATATGTAAATAAAATCATACGAATAAACGACGCATGAGAGAAAATCATAAAACGAAAAATAAATAAGTATAATTTCTTTTTATACTTTAATTTGATTATTTAAACGGCAAAGTAGCAGATTCTTTTCATCATCATCAGCCTATTTCAATCCACTGTTGGACGTAGGCCTCCCCTGGTGTGGACCATTTCACGCTATCCTCAATTCTTTTAAACCGCGGTAATGTAGCGGTGATGACATATTACTATGTAAAATACTATTAGCATAAGATATTGTAACGATAATGTAACAAACATATTGTAAATAACGTTATTTGTATTATAAGAAATAAAGATCTTTAGTGAAACCAAAATTATTTTGTTATTTATCTAACTCGGAAGTGTAGGTAATGTTCCCCAATGATTATCCGCAATGAAAGTTTCTGTGTACCACACTCGGAATCTCCAATAAGATTGACTGGTGTTTGATTTATTCAAAATTACTGGCTTAGTGAAAAATATAATTCATATTTAAAAAAAAGAGTAGTCGGTAGGAGTCCACCCGTCCTTTTATCCAATCCATGAGGATTTTTCGTACTTTAAGAGGGGTGAAATTAAGCTCCTTGCTAATTTCCATGAAATCTGCTCAGCATTTTAGGCGTGAAAAGTCACAAGATAAACAGATAGATTACTTTTTCAAAAAAAATATATTCCCAAAAATGCTCCATACATGACTGGTGCCATAAAAATAAACAATCTGTTTATTCATAGTCAACGTTACACGATAAACTAAATATGTAATTGTCTGTTGGTTCTTAATATTGTAAGTTATAGTGATATCTTTTTATTTGGCGACACTGCGAATATATATGGAAATGGTGTAGATCTCGGCATTTGCATAATCAGATTTTATGGATCTCGCATATAACTTTCGATATTTGTGAGATGGGGATACTTTCACTTTATATTACGATTTATTTAATGGAAACGAGTTAACGAAGAATTTATGCAGGAATCCAATAAAGTATAGACTTTTCGCAATACTTTTATTAGATTTCTCGGATATGACTTAACGCATTCGCGCGTGCGACGGCTATATTCTTTGGCTGACATCAAATCGAAAAGTCGTTTATAGTACCTACCGATTTTTTTAAACATGTGCCTATTAACATCGTTAGGATGAAAAGACACAACCAACTTTTCAGTAACTGATAAGTATATTCATCATAATATCATCATCAGCCTATATCAGTTCACTACTATACGTCCTAGTGTGTGCCATATTACACTTACGCATTTTACATAACAAAAAATTTTGATTAGGACAACACACAATTGAATAAAATAAAAACGAAAAAAATATGTGTGATAACATAAAATGTCACTTTACACATTATAGGTAGGTACTTTATACATATTTATGTCCCTAATTTCTTTTTAGGGGTTTGTATAATTACGAACTAAGAAATAAATATGTAGGTATCTTAGACATTATTGGCTGGTAATGAGACAATGTTATGTCATAGATAGGTATTACAAAATATTTGACATATATTTCAAAAAATACCTAAGTACAATGACTAGGGCTTAGTCAAGATACTTAGGTACGAAAATAAGCTTTTTTAATATAAATTATGATAAAGACAATATTAAAATAAATGAAAACAGATATTCTCAATGTTTCCGTACCCACTTAGAAAAAAATTACTTAATTTACAGAATGTTGTAGGAAATAGGACAATTTCAACTCTAATGAAACTATTCGAACAATTGGTACCAAATTCGTCCCATTCCAAATGTAAATCGAAGCACAGCCAGCGGATTCCGGAACAATAGTATTCTGTAATTATATTGTAAAGCAATTTTGTCGCGACGCCCCACGACGCGACGCTGCGAAAATGAAAATTGGTCCGGTATTAATAACGGTCGGCGTAATGGCTGACAGCAAAGTGAAAAAGTATGAAAGAATTTTAATTATTTAATATATTCTGTTCCACAGTGATACATATGGAATTTGATATTACGTTCTCCTAGCCAAAATAATGGGGAGTAGGTACATACGTAGGTGCGGTGGCTCTCACTTTGCTCGACCTGGGAATCGAACCCAGGACCTCTAGCGTAGCAGTCTTGCTTGCTTGCTTGGGCCACTAGACTAATGAGGCAGTCAAGGAATTTTATTTCAGTTCAAAGAAAAGAAATAAAATAAAATTCCTTCTTCAAATAACATCACAACCAGTTAGAATAGATATAAATGTGGTACGATTATTGAAGTAGCAAGCCTCTATCGCACCGCAAAACGTTATGTATCGAGTCATGCGGGCAAAAGATCCGATTACCGATACTAGGTGATCGATTGGCGTTCTTTGCTGCGACGCCGAGCAATAAATTCAGATTTTGGTTTGTTACTCGCGGGTTAGCGAAAACTGCACTATCGAAGTAGAGAGACTAGCATTGATTTATATTGGGTATTTCTATCAGAGGCCATGCTTCTGTGATTAAATTATTCCACGGATGCAGTGGTGGCACTATTAGGTACTATATACACCAAACACAAAACTATCTAGCTATAGCTAGCTGTAATGTTGGACGGGGTTTCATACAAATCCCAAGAGACTATTTGAGATAAACAGTAGTTCAGCGGTTTAAACAAATAAACAGACAAATTTACTTTCTGATTTAGAATTATTATCAGTATGAAAATGTGGATTTGTAATATGAACAGTTTGTAATATGAACAGGAAATTCTAGCATGGGGGAATTTACATTCATATTTTAATAAACTAAACTAAACACTCTTAGAAGATTCATTTATTATAAGAGTATTTAAATAATGATTAAGTTATCTTATACTGTTCCTGCTACGCTAAAGGTCCTGAGTTCGACTACCAGGTCGAGCAGTGTTATTGGGTTATTCTGTAAAATTTCCAGTAGCGGCTCGGAGTTTGGATTTGTCCCCATCTTCGCTCCCTATTAAGTACATAAGACTTTAACATACCGGTGAAATTCTGAAGGAGGTACACAGTACACCTCTGCCTAACCCTTAGGGGAGTACAGACGTGATGGTGTGTGCCTAATTTCAGTGGTAGTCAAACTTAAAAGCATTATTTGCTCCACTTATAAGAGATTTAGTAAGCCACAAAAGTAAGTTACTCTAAAGTACTGCAAAGACCGAAAGCCTTATAAAATCACTTACCTCTGGATTGCAAAGGATTTTCAAGCATATTGACGTTCTACATCCCGCTTAATAACAAAATATGCTGGGAGAGCTATTTCGGAACGGCTTACTAAAATTTCAAATATTACTGGCGAATGCATCTCGGTCCCCGGAGCGTACCTGAGCGGCATCCACGTGGAACTTATGCATATCCAATACAACCTCCCTAGTCGCATATCCAGCTACAAAGTTTAAATGGTTTTTTGAATAGTTCACTTTCCTTTAAAAGCCTAGAGACGAGACTTTTTTCCTAATTTCACAGTCGATCGAGGTAATAATTTAGTGTGCACGTATAAACATACTACAATAAATTTCCTATGGCTATAATGTATTTTGTCTTCTTTTCCCTGTCACCGTTTAAAAAAATCGTTAGTAATAAGAGGCTTATAAGACGTTTTAATTTTTTTTTGATAATAATACGGTTTGTATACCTGACTAGAGCATCTACACATATATATTCTTCTTCTGCTAGGAGATCAAATGGTTTGATAATAATGGTTATGAATAACACTTGCTGTTTATAATATAATATAATTATTATATAAAATACTTTCACTTGCGTTAATGTATAAGCACTAAAATAAATTTAATATAAGAGCATATTATAAAATGTTATCTTTGCTACGTCTGAAAAAGGCACTAAGTCTTGTACTGTTTAAAATGTAACACCTTTGTTTACACTTAGTTGGCAAATAACTGTTTTGATTTGATTTGAATATAATATGGATACCTACATACTTATATCCTCAATACTCGAATCATTCGAAAATTTACGATAAACGCGAATTGACATAAACGGAGTTCAATGAACTGTATTTGTAGACGTAAACTAAGTAGATTGTGACAAAGCGATTTATGAGCAGGATTAATATCAACATCACGTATAGAAAATGATAAATTAGGCCTCCGAGTGCGAAAATACCTACCTATTTGCTACATTCTAAAATTTTGTTTGCCTGATGGAAAATTTTCATGGCACAATTTCCACCCTTGATGAAAGAATAATGTAATCAACCTGAACCTCTCTATTTAAGAATTTTAAAAGACGTAATTTTCAAGTCTTGTATCAGAGCCTGAGTATATTTTCTACTTAGACGTAAGTACTTAAAATATTATAATACTCTTTCCTGTAAAGTGTAGCTGCAATGTTGAGATGTTCATACAATTTAATATTTCCCAATAGTCGTATAAAGTATTTTGTGAATGCTTAATATAAACTCATAGTGTTGCTCTATTCACTGCCATCAATGGCTGACGGTATTACAAGCAAGGTTTTCTTCTCCGCAGACATATTAGATGCCTAAAGCCTACTCATATTTGAAAAGCGGCGATTAAGCATCGAGCGAATAAATCGCTATTCAATAGAATCGATAAGAGATGCCGATGCCGAGAAATGATTTATTGACTTGTCGGCTCCTCGCCGGGCGGGCTCACTAATGGTAGCTGAATAAGCGCTCGCCACAGCTCCGCTTGTTTCCTTTTTTCATAGACCGTGGTAAATAAAAGAAAATTATGCAATCTCAATAGAAACAACAGTATTAGAAAATACGTGTATTTCAGGAAATATGACGAGTTACTACTTAGCGGGGTGAATAGACATTGAATTTGAATGTTAAATTACGTTGTTACTTTTTTCAAACTTATCAAGAGCGTGTTATGTGTGCATAAGTAATATTTATTTCTTTAAAGAGACCTTTTTAGCTATGGTGATTTTGTAGCTGACGAAAGAAAAGCCGAAGCAAAGTCAGAGAGCCGTACTTAGTCTCTTTTAAATTACAGACATAATAGTATCAAAATACTTATGTGAGTGTCACAATGCAGGGCAATTATGATTATCTATCAATGCAGTGAGCTGTCAACATTTTTTATAAAATCTACTTGTATATATTTTTTATCAACCTATTAAGTACCTACTTACACCTTCAGTTGCCATAATGCTACTAAGGTCAATATCTACTAGCCCGCACTGTTATTCACATAGAGGTACTTAGTTCTTTTAAACCTTATCGTACTGTAACGTTTATGCAAGCTTTACGTTTTTTTTTTAATAATAACAAAATCAAGAATATTTCTTCTAAATTCAGCATCAACGTTTGTCAAAATTTAACAATTTCAGGAATGTAAACTAATATTTAAAGCGGAGTATGTCAAAGGTATCCTGTTCTATTACAAGGAACCAGGACCCCGTATCAAACGCGAGTTCCGGAACTTTTCCCATTTGCATAAGTGACTTAACCTTCACTTTATATTCAAACATTTCAAACCTGGCAGATTTGCCTGGGAATGTTCAACTCACTCAGAAATATTACGAGCCTGCCCCAAACTATATATGCAAACTCACCGATTTTCTCATCACTGGTGCCGAGGGCTTAAGTAATTGTCAGAAAATTTATTCAAACTTTGAAATAATCAGTTAAGTAAGGGAAAGAAGGATTTTAAGTATTTTAAATTTTAAGTAAATGGTAGGTAGATGTATATTTAATATTTGCTTAGACTTATAATATGTAAAAACTAAACGTAATAAAATACATAATATTATGTTAGTGCAATGAAAATACAGGACATAAAAAACAAGGAGCTTCAGTATATAAGTTTTCCGTACATTTCATGAAAGTCGTCTCTTTTATTTTTAACAAATGATTTACTTACCCCAACCTTGTTTAGATGCAGCCACTCCATGCAATGACAATCTATATGGATAGAAAATTATTATTTATTTTAAGTTAGCACACAAAAAAACTTCTCTAAATATTACGTGTTGGAGGGCACCTCTCTTTTAATACGTTTACGGTTATGATTAGTACGGAAATAGGCACTCACCTACCTATTTCAAAATGTTAGAAACTGTAATAATATCTTAAATTCTTAATATCCATAAATTTCCAAAGATTGCAGATTTTCCCATAAGGGTAAATAAAACGCATTATTACATTTTCAAGAATTTGCTATTCCTTATTTTAAGCAGGTAGGTAGGTACACTAAAGTCCCTGCATCTCTGTCCATCTTCACTGATCCAGGTATCCTCTTAAAGTAGGTAAGTAAAATGTGTATTATGTCCTAATCTTACCTGTAAACCTGGCATCTGGTTTCTTAGTTTTCACGACACAGTTTTCAACTTCATTCACATTTTGTTCTTTATTCTTAAAATAACTCTGGCAAAACACTGCACAGACATAATACTGAGTTCGTACGCGGTATTACAGTTCTAGCCACTTGATTAGAGTACTAAGTTGTACCCACTTCAATGATGGGTATGAAAATAGCTGTCAAAACATAAAAAAAATACGCAGGTAGATTTAGATTTTTCCTTCCTAACTCCTTAGTCATTAAATACGTAATACCCACACTACAATATATTTCACACAAAATAAAATGTTACAATGACTAAATTTAAGTGATTAAATTTATTTGTTAATGGTTATTTCCTTTTTTATTTATCATGAAATAACAAAGATTAAGATATTAATAAACGTTTAGCTACACCGAAATAACGATGCCGTCATAACGTTATTGGTCTGATACTACCACATGAAAAATCTGCAAATTTTAAAATATAGATTTTAAAATTTGCAGATTGTTCAAAATGAACTTTTCATCGTCATCAACCCATTACATCGTCCCACTGATGGGCACATGTCTTCTCTCAGAACGAGAGTTAATGAATGCAATGCAGTTAATTAATATACAGGTGGAATAGGGAATGGTGGCCAGGAACGGCAGGAGTATCCAGCAGCAAGATGGGTCGACGACATAATTCAAGTCGGGGGACGTACTTTGATGAGAGTAGGATCAGACCGTGGTGGATGTCACAAACTAAGGGGGGGCCTATATCTGCCAGTGAGGGAAATCAGGCTGTGGGTGATGATGATGATGAATTATTATACACTTTAGGTACAACATCCTACAAAATTCATTAAAGTAAGTTCCATATTTTAATACAGCGTAGTGTTCGCAGTATAAACAATGTGAGAGGAAGTTTAGCTCGAACTCAATTAGTTCGCTACAGTTCGAAAAGGAACAAATAAACTCTTGTGTACATTGAAACGGGCTCATCTCGCTTCAGACGGTTAAACTGACATCAACTAAATTTGTGTATACGGTACACAGCTACGGGCGATCCACGGTATCGATAATATTGTTATTATGATAACCCGCTCGTTTGCTGGTTCGACTAAAATATCGATAGGGATATAAGTACTTACTTATATAGAATGTTTGCGAAAGTGGTATAATTTCATTTTAATCTTAACTTGCAATGCCCCGTGGTTTCACTCGCGTTTCTGATAATAATACCTTTATATGATTGGGTAGATACCCAAATTAAAAAAGTAAATGAATATAAATAAGTAATTTTACAATAGGTTAGTAATTCTAGAATTGATAAATAGCCGATTGTCAGTTTATAGCATAATTAAATACCTGATAATTATTTACATCAACCGATATAGGTATTTTCTTTATGGGATAACTGCGCAAACGAGCAGGCGAGTACCTGATGGTAAGTAGTCATCGCCGCCCATGGACATCTGCAAACCCAAAGGAGTTGCAGATGCGTTGCCGAGCCTATTTATAGAAAAGGGAGGGGAAGGAGAAAAGGAGAAGGAAGGCGACTGAACGGAATTGGGCCTACGTTCTGTTTCTTATTTTATTTCTGTGCACGGTTCTCAGAGAGTTTATTTAAGTACGATTTTTAATATCAAGCGGATTGGGTTTGCTCACACTAGAAAAACATTTGGATGATCGGATAATTTTTAATGTTTTGGATTTTAATACGTGATCTATGGTTTGACAGTACGCTTACAGGGTTGTATTCACAGCTTCACAGATATAGTTATTCATATTTCTATGGTCTTATTACTCGCCTATCAGCGTGGCGTACACACGCAAGCGCGTCGAAATTTAACGTTCGAATTCCACACTATCTACGCAAGTACGCATGGGTAAGCATCTATTCAAGAGGAAATTTTCATAGACTGATACCAACGATTTGGCATGTACATCTAATCGTGTTTTATAGTAGGTATGTAACGTCACACTAAATTTTGAAACGTCAACTTTAAGTTTAAAGTCTAATAGCAAGAACTGAGTGTCATCTCCCAGAATGAAAGGGTTTATCTATAGTCCACCACGCTAGCTCAATTCAAAATACTTATAGTTAATTACCTATTTATGCGACTGCATACACTACCTCAGGCAGATTGGCGAGTTAATTTTGTGTCACATTATTCACTAATTTTCAAATATTATGTAAACTAGAACGATTTCCCATTAGATGAAAATGAATGGTCAAAACCAGTTTTAAACAATTATTTAATTTCTTACATACGAGTACATGCCTAGAATAATACGGACAAATTATTAATAAGGATTGAGAACCTCCTTCTTTGTAGAAGTTTGATAAAATTCCAAACAACAATCGGTCAATTACCGAACAAATTCAGAAGCACATATGGAATCATAGATATTCTGTAGAATAACCCGCTAGAGCCCCGCCTCAGTCGCACTCGGGGAAGGTGCGTGAAATATAAATCAGCTAGCTGTGATTTACGTGAAACCTCCCGGAAAGTTTTAATTCTGTTGCGCCCGCTCTCGGCCATTTAATTTATCTATTATTTATTGCACAGCGGAAAACTTAGACACTTTGTTTATTAGCTATTCAATTAGATCCCATAATACTTTTATCCTTCAAAGTTTCTGACCTGAGTCTCGTAGGAATATTTGTCAGGTAGTATCTTACTAAGTTCCAAGCTTATTAGCAAATTGACTACAAGAAATAACTTTAAAGGACTAGGCGTTAATATCAATTGCCATCACCTTAATTGAGAAGGCCACATATATAGATACTAATTTATTAAAGCTGTTGTTTATTTCAATGCGCAATAATCTCTGGAACTACCGGTCCGATTTAGAAAAATCTTTTTGCATTTGATAGCTAATTTTTTGAGGAACGTTACAGGTTATTTGACATCACGCTGCGACACTTAGGAGCAGGGCAAAGCGGGGTACACCGTGAGGCACAGCTAGTTTAAATAATTATGTTTGGTATAGGTACCTACAGTACGAAATAAAATAACCTCAATTAAATTTCATTAACATTCACAGGCATTACGCCACATTCAGATGATACGGTTATTGCCATTAACCAGGCAGGCACAAACTCCGAGTTGCCACTGAGAATTTCATAGAAAATCCCAATAACACTTGACCCCGGGAATCAACCCAGAACCTCGTGTGTAGGAGTCGCGCTTAGGACCACTAGTCTTATAAGGCAGCATAACAATAAAATTATTATGTAGGTATTATATATGGTGAGTATACATAGCCCACGTTAGTTAATTTTCTGCTTGGTTCAGCGTTACGGTATTGATTAAGAACTGGTTCAGTTAGAGCAGACTGCATTCAAATAATCCGAACTTATGTTTGTGGAGGGACTTGTTAGGTAGTTCAGTTTCCCATACAAAACTTTGTTACGAATATCCCATATGAACTTTATTTTTAGAACTGCCCTATTCTGGAACCTATCTACGTAGTTGGTCGTAAAGGAGATACTGTCTCACATTCAAATTTGTTTGGTACGAAATTTTGCAATGCAAATGGAAAATGCTGTTTCAAAAATTTTTACGTTGCTTAGCTAGTAATGTTTTTACTATTGGTTGTGAATAAAAATACTTAATAGGCTCACCCCCTATTACATGGGACGCAACCATACTGGCAAACTGTGGGTTTACATTAAAACACCTCAGTAATAAGGGCAATTAAAAAGCACATGTTAATGTTGATGGAAATTTGAAAAATATGTATTTTATTTAAAATTTCCATGTCCAGTAGACCAGTACCAGTAGACAACCGAGGCATAGGCAATTACGATCGTTTGTTTCAATATAACTATGCTTCTAAATCCGCAAATGTTTTAGCAGTGGTCAATGATGATAGAAAAAATCGTTGGAAAGACAATCGGGTTCGTAGTTTCACATTTGTGATTATTTTCTTAACTAATTACGATATTTTATATGTATAAAAACACTTAATTAAGCGATTTTACCAGCGTGGTAGTTCGGAACGGCTAACTTCAGACAAGCATAGTTATTTCGAACAAACTGTAGAACAATAGAGATAAAGATTTTCATCTAGGTCTATATAAGTATCAAACAAACTTTTCGTAAATTTGGAGCCAACTGGGAGATGTACGTTAAATTTGCATAGCGTAGTTCAATAGCGCACCGCAGGCAGACCTGTAATGAGAATTTACTGCTTTACGGATGCCCCCGACGCATTTAGATATTCGGGCACGTACTAGCAATATGTTGGATAGTCAGACAATAAGTTGGGCTATCTCGAGAGTAACAGTAGCTACGTATATGAATAAGTTGGAAAACACGGTAAGCCCTTTTTGTGTTAATATATTTCTTATTCGCAGTCGCGTCTGTTTATATGGTTTTGTATATAAATAGTAGGTATTTTATAAGTGAGATCCAACTTTCTTTTGTTTCTAAGTCTCTTATTGAAGGTTCTGTAGGTTTATAGGTACAATATGACTTCACGATTCGACAGACGCAAAGAAAATTGCTACAACAACTACTGCAGGCGTTTAGTTATCAAGATGGACGGCAGTCTTGAACAATATTTGCTTAATTTTCATATAATAAGTATTTATGCTGCTATTCTTATTAAATGGTAGATATTGGCATAACAAAGGCACCATGCCTTCTTTCTACTCTTTATTCGCACTGTTCAATAATCCAACTGCAAAAAGCGTAATAACTTTCTACTCCTGAGCGGCTGACTTGTCAATTATTTGCTGTTCTAGTTAATGCATATCAGAAGTTTTTTTATGTAATATTTGTAAAACGTATCTAAGTACCTATTAGTTATATAGATACCTACATATATCTATATTACGCGGAGGCTCCAGGAAGGCATTCTGTAGGCACTATAAACATCTAAAATTCTAGATATTACAGAATACCTTCCCGCAGCCTCCGCCTTAAACATCGTAGGGACGTACAAGTCTCTTGTCTACTGTACTCATACCTAAATAGATAAAATGAAGACTGTCGTAAATTCACCTCTTTAGTTTAACAACGCCCCTTAAAATAGGTCAACGGAGTATGTAGTACCTAAAGCCCATTTTAGACAAGATTTTTTGAAATTGGTAACACTACTGGCATAGTGTAATGAAATCTAATAGTGGGGCAACTCGCCGTCTAGACAGGTCAACGATGAGGTGGGTTGCGGGGCAGAGCGGCGTCCCCCCGACCCTTAGTCGCAGGCGTCCCGTCCGCCCGACATGTACTGCGCGTCGGTACTGCGTTGCAATAGTGGCTTGCGCTAGCGCTAATTATAATTTATTTTACAATGCGTTCTACATGTGCAGTTTACGGTTGTTTGTCGGCATCGTACAGAAGTAATAATGAAAACTAGAGATTTCATCGATTTCCAAAGGATGAGAATCGGTAAGTGCCTACTAACCTATTATACCTAAACAAATATTATCTCCACTTAGTATATAAAGTCGCTTGCCGCGACGCTGTGCGTTTACTTCTAAATTATTTTAGCCTTCCAATGGATTTTGATACGGTTTTAACTACCATTTAAAGAATTTCTAATAATTATATAGGTACTTATCACGGAAGAGATAAATAAGATTGGAATGGCCATGTGGGCGGGGCACGCGCGCCACAGTTTCGATTAGACAATCATAACTCGCCCGAATCATACATTCGCCGCGTTTAGTGTGCTTAGGACTACTTCAGAGAACACAGCTCCGCTTTAAAATGCTTTGTTGTGTTATTCTTACGTGATAGACAAATTGTCAGACCTCCAGTATATAGCGAGGAGGTATATTTTTCCGTCTGTAAGTCAAAAATAGCATTTATTTACAGAATAATTAGTAAACACATAAAAATATACTGATCACTATGAAATTCCAAACATAATTCATATTATTGCAACAACTTACAAATAAAATGCATTGCCCGATGTGTTCGCACTTAATCAACGCGATGTCGTAGTCCGCTTGCAATGTACTGCATGCATTGCGTTCTCTACACTTCAACCATGGCCGTTGTTCGTCGTTTAAATACCGGGGTTGGCCGTGAGTGATGCCCGGCGTACATCTATCGATATCGAGGTGACCGTGTAGTTAAATAAAAGCATCGATAGAATTCTCAACTATATTTACGTTTGACAAAGATTATTTTTGAAATATTATATATTTAATTGATACAAGTATATTTTTAGTTAGACGTATTTTATATTATATGAATTGAATCATTGAATGAATGAAGATGAAGCGGCATGTAGACCATTTTATTTTACTTAGATTTTAATACTGAATAGATACAATATAGTCTAGTCAAATACTATACCTACTATTTTATATATGTTTTAATATTTGATTCTATTCGACATATTATTTATGCAATTATGTAATTATAATAATGTTATGTTCCACTCTATTATGTTATGTTAGGTTTCCCCCGATTGCTTAATGATTACGTTTTGTTCCAAGGGCATAGTTTCTTTTAAATTAATTAATATTAAATAAAAATAGTTCTTGATTTTTATGTTCCCCTTTTACCCATTCAATATAAAAATACATGACATTCCTACAGAATTTATCGATAAAAAATATCGGCTTTTCAAGCACTAGCGTATGCTTGTTGCGTGTGTGTGTCTTATGCCTACGGGAGCTTGGTGCTAGTGTGTGAACAAATTGCTGCCCACAGATTTATGTGTGTGTGATTTGATTGTGTGCGAAAAACGTGTAAAGATAATGTTGCGTATGTTTGAGAATTGAAATAGTGGGAGTAAAGCGGCGACACTGGTCCTAGTACAAAATAGCAGCTAGGGCCTTTCCAACCTTATTTAACTATTCCGTGGTACTTATACAGTATTAAAACTGGGTTCTTAATGTTGGTATGTTTACAGGATAATAAATAAGTACCTACCTGAGTAAGATTTGGCGAATCTAAACGCATTTATTATCTATAATATACTATATCAAAACTAATACATATATTAGGATTAAATTATTTATTATTATTTACCTACCTATTTTATATAATAATATTATAAAGATGAAGATTTTGTTTGTTTGTTTGATCGCATTAAAGTACTGGTGGGAATTGATTTAATTTTTGTATTGTATAGCCCATTTATCGAGAAAGGCTTTAGGCTATATAACATCACGCTATGACCGATATAAGTGGAGCATAAGTGAGAAATGTTGCAAAAACGGGAAAAAAATATTCCTTTTGAGTGCTTCCGTTGCGTGCGCTGCGTAAACGGTTAAAGTTATGCAAAAATACTGTATGACGGAAATGTTCCGCTTTAAAAGTTCTAAAAAAAAGTCCGCAACAGCATAGGTCTATCTTTTAAGGTTGACTTATTAATAACCCTTTTTATGGTAATCGAATTTGTTCCAAAATAATGCATTATTTCCGAAGGTGTTTAGAAAATGAAAATGAATGAGAATTAAAATAGATTTAACTATTCATTTCCCACGTTCGTAGAGGACAACAATGGAGAAAACTAATATAATCGCCTAATTCAAATTAAATTTTCACCACCGTGTGATTGCTTCTCATTGCAATTTTTAATCCGTTTGTATGTGAGGATGAGAATCAATTACTTACTTATACAATTATTATATTGTGAAATTTAACAACCGAAAATTAAAATCATCAAACAATAAATGTCTCTCTGAAGAGAGAAATAAATAAACTGGAGATTTTAACCCCCGTTTTATTTAATCACTTGGGCCTGTCGCGAAGAATAAATAATAAATCGTGAAGGTAATATCTTGCTAGAAATCAATACTACTACTAACACATAGATTACCTTTAAACTTACAATCATGATCACCTGTAAATCACCTTTCAAACAAAAAAAACTAAATCAAAATCGGTTCATCCGTTCGGGAGCTACGATGGCACAGACAGACACACACACACAGACACGTCAAACTTATAACACCTCGTCGTTTTTGCGACGGGGGTTAAAAATAAAAGTAAGTCCTTGAACAATATTAATACAACCCTAAGCTATTTTCAATGTCTAGACGATTGTCGGCATTTCGACCCCGACAAAGGAGTGCGCCCACTATAGATTTCATTACACTATGCTACTGGTAAGATCATTTACATACCTACCTACGGATGTGCAAATAGGGATTCGATATTATCTACGTTACGCTTTACCTCCGTCAACCTTCGTTCAACCCTACGCACTCCCCTACGCTTATCGGCCGGCAATTTGACTGCACCCTTGTGTTACAAAAATTGAGCAGTCGATATCTTACGCCCGCGTTAAGGTTTACACTTTGTAATGGAGTACTCCCGTAAATTCGATCCCAAAAGCGTTCCATTTGGGGAAGGCGTGATAGATAGGCATTAGGGGTGTACTTTGGATGCGGGTTTTGAGGTATCGGACAGTGGGTATGCGTAAGCAAGTTGAATACACAATGTTAAGGGGAGATGCGTGAATAACAAATAGGTCGGTAATTGTTTTGTTGTGGGGGAGGCTCATTAAAATAATGTGAGCCGTATTTCTGTGTTTTGGATAGGGATCGAGATAACACTGTTGAGGGGATGAAATCTTTTTGTTTTGTACTTACAAGATTTTTTGGGATTGTCTGTTGTTTGTCTGTTGGATTGGGACTGTCTGTCTTGTTACTCACACGTAAGTTTAAAGCAATACATCGAACCCGTCGGCACAAACCAACTGCGATGAGACCAGTGTCAGTGACTGAAGTGAATTAAATAAGGTCGCCGACACCAAGTTGCGGGTATCGGCTTCGGTTTGTAATTTAAGAAGTTGGTAATCAGAAGGAATCACCTATGCTATGATTTAGAAAACTCATCGACACTCGTCTTCAATATTGCAAGTTTGGTTGATAAGCGTGAGGTCTTGGGTTTGATTCATTCGATTGCAAGGTCGAGTAGTACCTACACATGGCTACACATCAAGCTTTACTAATCCAGTTGAGACTTTATAACTGCTCTCCGTAGGGTCAAGTGGGGGACAGTGTAACAAAAAAGTTATTTTTCTTTTTAGAAATAAATCCGTTTATTGTAATGACTCTTTATTTTTTACCTTAAAATCAACAGTCTTTACCTCCACATTAGGTTTGAAATAATATCAAAATTATACATAGAAACAATTTTTTTTTTAGTTTTCTGAGATCACAATTTTGTTATAGTGTGCCCCAGGGGTGGGGTACAGTCTAACAGCTATAGGGGTACAGTATAACAAGATAGGGTACACTATAACAGTGAACTAAACAACATCAATAAACATACAAATAACAAAAGCAACAAAAATATAACATCCTTTAACTTCAATTATGATCTAAACATATTTTTGGCAATCAAAAACAAACATAAAAAAATATAATATTATGAAAAATCTTTTCTTAACATAGATTATCATTTGAAAATTTTATTAACCGCGTAATTAGGAGTCAACCGCAGATTTTCAGTTTCCTCGGCTGAACAGGCCTTTTTTTTAACATACATAACATACCATCACGCCTGTATTCCCCGAAGGGTTAGGCAGAGGTGTACTAATGTACACCCACATTTCGCCGGTATGTTTAGGTCCCATGTAATAGGGGGCGAGCCTATTGCCATTAACCGGGCACAAATCCAGACTCCGAGCTGCTACTGGGAATTTCATAGAAAACTCCAATAACACTGCTCGACCTGGGGATCGAACCCAGGACCTCAAGCGTAGCAGTCGCGCTTAGGACCACTAGACTAATGAGGCAGTTTTTTTTTTAACATAACGATATAAAGTGCCATAATTTACGTTCTTTCTTTCGGCTGCTTTTCTCAAGGGTATTCCATTTTCAACCAACTCTATTGCTTCTTTCATATCATTAGTATCGTGTAGACCAATTTCCGTCTTCCTTTTCCGATTCCGAACCATCTTATTACTCCGAGCACACCTCGAAAAAAAAAGATGTTAAAAGGGGCACACTATAACATGTTACACTGTACCCCGTTACACTGTACCCCACACCTTATTGTTTAAAAGTAAAAATGAATAAAAAATTATCGGTTAGAAATTGCAATTCACTTTGTTTTTTATTTAAACACCAAGTAATTAAAGATTAAATGAAACATATATTTACTTACCAGATATTATTAGTTTTCCAACAAGAACAAAACTTCAGTAGTTAAATTTTTCACATTTTTTTTCCACAAAACATAAATTCTATGACTATTCCGTTAACTCGGCAATTCGAAGTCCGATGACACTTGATTAAGATGGCGGCACATGAGGTTGTTAAAACACGGAAAGAGTTGCCATGACAAATAAGAACAAGACCGAGCTAACCTTGATGTTATACTGTGCCCCTTGTTACACTGTCCCCCACTTGACCCTACAATTCAAGGCGAGCCTATACTGGATTTGTATAGCTTTTTGTATAGCTTGATGAGTAGGTAACCGTGCGTACCTAAAATGTGTTAGAGACGAACAAAATCTTAGTTATTAATAATAAAAAAAAAAAAATCTTTAATTATGTGATAAGGTAGATACTTATCACATAATTATTTGCCAACTACTTACATAGTTATAGGTACCTTATCATCGTCAATAACCCATAATCCCTGGCCCAGTGCTAGGCATGGATCGCCTCTCATAATGAAAGGCAGCTTAGTAGGCTTTAGACAACCACGCAGGTCTTATGCGGGTCGGCAGACTTCATATTACTTATGTCCAGAAAATCTCTCAGGCATGTAGGTTGCCACAGAATGATTTTTTTTACTATTCGATCCCGTGATAATTCGTGATGTGTCTGCTCTTTGACTTGGCAATACAATTATCACATCAGTAGGGTATCACTGCCTGAATTCCTTTATCTGCAGGTAACTAGGCATTATTCAAGTGTAGGCACAGTGGGATCCCAGTTTCACAATACGACCTTTGAGCACCTCTCTCACACTCAAAGCAATGACCTCTACAGCAAACACGCGAAACGATGAAAAATATAACAAACAATAGATAAGTCTGTAAGCAGACGAGGTCGCGAGTTAATATGCGCATATATCTAAGAGTATCGCACAACGGCACATTACCCTCCCCAAGGATAATGACGCGTGAACTATGGATAATCTTCGCATTTTTCAGTCACAACCCTGATACATGATGGTATACATGTTTCTTTGTGGGTAGTTGAAAGATTAAGACTGAAAAAAATAGCTCTGTATTTAAAATCAAATAAAATATTTAAAACTTACTTTAATATAGTTTATTAATGTTAACATCATAGAACAACCAAGTCTTCCTGCTGGGAAAGTGTTTTCTGATACATAGTACTATTCACTTCACTAAAATAACTAGCCTATAAATTTATTCTTCAAGTTCAACAAAATGGACACAATTAACAGCACGTTGACACAATTGATGGACACGTTTCACAAAAGGATGACAGACTTCGAGGCACAGTTGCAGAAGGCACCATCAAGTTCTACAAGCTCCTCAGGTTTGGCTTCTGACTTTGCTGCCTTTAAAGTGTTTATAACACAGGCGCTCAGTAGCTTACAACAGCAAGTTGGACTTCTTGCCCAAAATATTGACAGCATGGAGATGCGTGGGCGAAGGCGGATTCTGTTACTTCATGGTGTTCCGGAGGCCAAGGATGAAGACACTGCACAAATTGTGGTCAATGTCATCAAGGACCGCATCTTAACCAGTGGATTCACAAGCAGTGACATTAAGCGCTGTCATCGAATGGGTCGACCTGTATCTTCATCAAAGAACCGGCCAATTCTATTCAAACTGCATGATGTGGTAGTCCGCAACAAGATATGGTATGACAAGACCAAATTGAAGGGGTCAGGCATAACGGTGTCGGAGTTCCTGACCAAGACACGGCATGAGGTCTTCATGGCAGCACGGCAGAAGTTGGGTGTAACCAGATGTTGGACCAGGGATGGCTCTGTATATGTTGTTCGGCCGGACGGAACGCGGCAACGGGTCGTCTCTGTCTCTGACTTGGATGGAATGGAGCAGGAGGATACCACTGTGGCTGCCACCATAACCACACTACAGAAGCCGGCGACTAGCAGACCCAAGCGTGTTGTTGTTAGTAAAAAGTAAATTCTGCTAAGTCCGGGTAGTACTTATATTGCGCATTGTATTTATCTGATACCCACTTCTCAATTTACTTCATAGACTACTAAATTACTCAAATCTACCTTATTTGTTACAATTTACACTATAATGTTTAATGTTTAGATGCTTCATGATGACAGCTGGCTGTGACTTGACTTAAGGCGTTACTGTCATAATTATGTCATACGACGTATATTACGTTTTGTTAAACTGTCAAGTTAACTATTGTTTTGCGCATAGCTTTTCTAATTTATTTAGTCAAATATTCAGTTAATGTTTTTTATTTATTTTTCTCACTTTTTACTCGGACTGTGTGAATATTCTTACTAGTTATTTTATTTTATTTAAGAAATATGACACAACCGGCAGGTGGACAAAGGTGTTGCATACTATTTGATATTTATTTTGTTGTATAAATTATTTAACATAGGATAACTTTAAATATATTTATTTCATATTTTATTTATTTAGTACTTATATGTCTATCATTGATATTGATATTAGTAACAGTAACAATTCTTCTGATTCTGAATCTTTTTTTTCAGCAAATAGCGATGATGACAGTTTCACCAGTATTCCATCGCTGTCCGAGACCCTTGTGTCTCAGTTTTCTGATGTTCCTAGAAATTTCAATGTGGTTCACATCAATGCCCAGAGTATTCCGGCTCATTTTTCTGATATGCTGGCAACTTTTGACTGTAAGAATATTCATGCCATTCTAGTTTCTGAATCTTGGCTAAAACCTTCTCTCCCCTCTTGTGCCTACTCTCTACCAGGTTTTCAGTTAGTCAGAAATGACCGTGCTAATGGCGGTGGTGGAGGTGTTGCCATATATCTTCGATCAAATATTTCCTTTTCTATTATAAGTGTGTCATCACAACCACCTCCGTCAGACGCTGGTGAGCATCTTTTTCTAGAAATTGTGCTTCACCATTCAAAAATTCTTCTTGGCGTTTATTACTGTCCATCTCTGCGTATCAATTTCTTTTCCTCTTTAGAAAACCTTTTAGAAAACCTAGTGGCCTCTTACAGTCATACGATCATCATGGGTGATTTTAACACTTGCCTTCTTAAGCAGGATTCTCGTTCATCTTCTCTTCGCTCTCTTATTGAATCTAGTAACCTATCTATCTTGCCTTTAAATGCGACTCACCATTTCCCAAACTCTGTCCCATCACTTCTTGACTTAATTTTTGTTTCTTCTCTTGATCATGTTGCCAAGCATGGGCAGTGCTTGGCTGAAGCATTTTCTTATCACGATCTTCTTTTCCTCTCTTATAAAATTCGTCCTCCAAAGGCAAAACCAAAAATTCTCTTACAGCGCAATTTTGGTGGCATGGATACTGAACTTCTTCGCGAATCTGTCAGAAAAGTTGACTGGGCACCTTTATTTACATCTACGTCAGTGGATGAAAAACTGGAGATATTTATTTCTAAGCTAATTGATATTTATGACGTCCATGCTCCAATTAGATCGGTTAAGGTAAAACACCTGCCCTCACCATGGTTAACTGATGACATTAAAAAAATTATGGACAAAAAAGTGGTTGCTAAATCAAAACATAAATGTAAACCAACGTCTCAAAACTTGGAGAAGTACGTAAATATTAGAAATCACTGCAATAAGGTGTGTAGGAATGCTCAACGCCAACATATTCACAGTTCGATTGAAAATGGAGATCCAGCGAAAGTCTGGAAATTTCTTAGATCAATGGGAGTCGGGAAATCCCGTCAAGATGCAATTCCTACCAATTTAGATATTCATTTATTGAATAAACATTTCTCTACCTCGTCCTACTTTGACAGGACAACTAAAGCCAAAACGCTTTACAGTCTTTCTAGTCTTCCGACTCCTGATTACTCCCCGTTCGTCTTTGATCAATTTTCTGATTGTGATGTTAAGAAGAGCATTTTATCGATAACTTCTAACGCAGTTGGAAGCGACTTAGTTAGCCGTAAAATGATCCTTCCTATCCTTGATGAAATCCTTCCCATCATTTGTCACATCCTGAATCATTCCATATCCAGCGGTGTTTTTCCGACTGCTTGGAAAGACGCCCAGATTACTCCGTTACCGAAAAAACCCAATCCTACATCTTTTTCTGAATATCGTCCTATCTCCATATTACCTTTCTTATCCAAGGTCCTCGAACGTCTTATTCACAAACAATTAAGCTCATTTCTTTGCAAAAATAGACTGCTGAATACTTTTCAATCCGGTTTCCGCCCTGGTCACAGTACTGTAACAGCTCTGGTTAATATTACAGATGACATCAGGCTAGGTATGGAATACGGAAAGTTGACGGCACTTGCACTGCTAGATTTTAGTAATGCTTTCAACACCGTTGACTTTGACATTTTGCTAGGCATACTCAGCTCTCTTAACATATCTCCAACAGTAATTGATTGGTTTCGTAGTTACCTGACTGGCCGTCGGCAGCGTATCCGCATTGACGATACATTCTCTTCATGGTGTGATACTGCAGCTGGTGTGCCTCAGGGTGGCGTTTTGTCCCCGTTACTTTTCGCAGTATTTATTAACTCAATTTCTAATCAACTTCTTTCATCCTACCACCTGTATGCAGATGATCTTCAAATTTACTCGCAAGCTCCGCTAGAACAATTATCAGAAGCCATCCGCGTTATTAATAAAGATTTAGCAAAAATATCTGAGTGGAGCAAATACTATGGACTTAGTGTTAACCCTTCTAAGACGCAGGTCATCGTTATAGGTAGCTCACGAATGGTTTCTAAAATTGATTGGTTTCACCTACCCCAGTTTATCTTTGATGGGATCATAATTCCTATAAGTGATAAGGTCAAAAATTTGGGAATCATCATGGACAGAACCTTATCATGGGGACCGCAACTGCAGGAAACAAGCCGCCGGATGTTTGCGTCAGCAGGATCCTTGAGACGATTACGCAACTTTCTTCCAACAGCCACTAAAGTTGCGCTTGCACAATCTCTTCTCTTGCCTGTCCTTGACTATGCCGATGCCAGCTACCTTGATCTCACCGTAGACCAATTTAATAAACTTGAGCGTCTCCAAAATTTTTGTATAAGATTCATATTTGGTTTACGCAAATATGATCATGTGTCAGACTTTCGCGCTAAGCTCAAGTGGCTCCCTATACGTCTTCGCCGGAATACTCATATTCTTTCATTACTTTACAGTATTCTATTTAATCCTGCTACACCCTCCTACCTTAAAACTCGTTTTGAGTTCGTCTGTGATACACATTTGAGATCCTTACGTTCATCAGAAAACTTAAAGCTAAAGATGCCTATGCATACCACAAAATTTTTCGATCAGTCTTTCACTGTTCAGGCTACTCGTCTGTGGAATGCACTGCCGGTTTCCATAAGACGTGCAAAAACTTTGGCATCATTTAAATTAATGGTGAAACAGCATTACTTGGCTGCTTAAATTGTTATTATTGTTCTGTATTTATATAGTACCTATATTATATATATATATATATATATATTTATTTATATATATTTATATTAATTGATATAGTATTATTAGTATAATATTTATTTTTATAGTATTATTAGTATGATATTTATCTTATTTGCATTTTATAACGCATTTACAATATTTATATTATATCTCAATCCAACATATCTATCTATAATTAAGTATATATTTACTGAATACCTATTTATTATGTACACATACAACAGCCCATTATCTTTTAACCAATCTTTTCCACCCAATGGTTGTCTGGAAGAAATTGCTTTTAGCGATAAGACCGCCAATTGTACCTACTTACTACGTTTATTTTGTATTTTGTTTCTTGTGTACAATAAAGAATAATCTATCTATCTATCTATCTACATGTGCCAAATAGGTTAATACGACTTTTCTGGTACGTTACTTGACTAACTGCCTCATTAGTCTAGTGGTCCTAAGCGCGACTGCTACGCTAGAGTTCATTGGTTCGATCCCCAGGTCGAGCAGTATTTTTCAATGAAATTCTCAGTAGCAGCTCAATAGTTTTGCCCCCTATTACATGGGACCTAAACATATCGGCTAAATGAGGGTGTACATTAGTAAACCTCTGCCTAACGTTTCGGGAAATACAGGCGTGCGTGATGGTATGTTATGGTACTCTTCTTCAACAAGAGTTGTCAAGTGGATGCAGGCTAAATATTAGGTAAGACCAGCAAATTGCATAGAGCATCTGAAATGTCGATATTTTGAGTCGTGCCAATATTGAATTCAGACAATGACATGTCAGGGCCTCAGAATAGTTATTCCTTACTAACCTAGAACATACGATATCAACAACATAAATACGACATCCGCCTGTGCTTTCATGAAGATAAAAGGGAGCGAGCCTATTGTCATTAACCAGCTGCTTCTAAGAATTGGCATAGAAAAGCGGCGGTAGCCCAATCGCTACTGCGTCGGACTTGCGATCATGTGGTTGCCGGTTCGAAACTAACCCATTGCACTTCCGACGTGAACCCTCTCGTCTCCTCACTCGTACAATTAGCTTAGTACGAGGTGTTAACAAGAATACTAGTAGGTAATTTGCGGACCCACATTGCTAGTAAGCTTTAAAAAATAAGGAAAAAAAAACATACACTCACGCCTTTACTCAAAGGGGTGAGCAGACCACCACTTGCGAGTCACTGCAATTCTACTAAATAGTGCAATAGATCTGATAGTTAACTTTATATGACATTAGCAAAAGCGATGTTAAAACTACTCATGCACTTACCCACATACTGTATTTTGGAGTTTATGACGTAACATTGCCGTGGTCACGTTCTACGCGCTGGCGGTTTGCAATAGACCTCTTTGTATCGCGGGAAGCACGTAGAGCATTAAAACCGTTGACCCCGGATGTCATACCAATAGATCTTAAGATGTATTACCGTTATCCTATTATTTGGTACCAACATGGCTGCGTGGTCAGCTTGAAGCTGGAAGCATTCTGGCTAAGATGTCGCAGTTGATTGCCACATTAAAAAAACGCCTAAATCCACTGGAAGTGTATCTTCAAATTATTATGCTTGATGATTCACGTAACACTTGTGCCCCTCCCTACCCAATACACTTTTTAGTAAATCAAACTTCGTTCTCTATTTGAAATGTCGCGGTGAGAGTTCATCATATTACGAGTAGGTAAATCTCTTTTTTTTTGGCCATGTTTTAGACAGAGAACATGTCTTCAAAAAATCCCAAGCGCAATTTATTACCGTGAAAAGTAGTAGCGAATCGAAAGTATAGCTAAATTTATGTGGAAACTTGTAAGAACAATCAGTCAGACCTTTCCTAATCTTGTTATGAGAACAAAATCAACTTTAAACGATAAAAGTTTTTTTTTCTACTATAGTTTTTCTAAGCGGTGTACCTCCAGTTCGTATTTTTATTTGAAAAACAATCGATTTGACTACTGCAGTTAATTGACTCAAAAATTACCAGGAAACGACAATTTGGTCTTCGGAATAAAAAAATAAGCCTTCCAAGTCGGAAAAGAATCAACAGAGACCAAACTCCAATTAAATATGAAAAAACAAAAATACTGCCTAGAATCATTTTCAATTTTTATTATATAGATACACATTTGCTTTATAAAAATTGTCTAGTGAGACTATTTAACAATTAGTCCTAAGCAAATTCATATATTTTAATTGCTTTATGAAACTCCCATCATGTAGAATGCAGTTCGTAAATTTATCTAGATGTTTGGTATAGACAAACTAGTCATGCAATGACAACACAAAGGTGTCGTTTGTAGACTAGATTTTTATCAATGAAAGTTCATAAAGCAACTGGTATTCCGGTGGAATTAAAAATATAAACTATGTAGACATCATACCATTCATTATTACATATTTATTTTAAGTTATATATTCAAATTCACATACACATTATTTCAGTTTTACGACATTTCATTGCGAAATCATAATATTGCTGATATATAATTGATTAAAATGTTAAAATTGACAGAAGGTTTTAAGTAATTATGGCATATTATACATAATTAATATTATTGTAATGTTTTCATAAATGTCTACATTTAAGATGGATAGCAAACGATTCTTATATATTTCACTATTGTTGCCTTAACATTATGTCTACTCATTATGGGACTTTGTCAATATATTGCATCTGGATACTATAGTATGAATCTTTATTTAGAATATAGACATCTACAAGTCATTACATTTAAAAGTAATGCGGCTCTCATTATTATGTAAAATATAACATATAATTTACCTAAATATATAAAAACAACAAGACCATGTGAACATTCACCATACTGGTGGTAGACTTGATTTTTACTTTGTAACTTGTTATTCTTTGACCCAGAATTTGATGACCAGCCACTTTGAAGATCAAAGCCGTCATGATTGTCAAATGAAGAAACAATAACATTTACACAATTTGAGGAGTCACAGCTAGGAAAGCTTCACAAAATCAATGATGTAGGAATATATTATGCATTATACATGAACGAACAATTCCGTATGCAAAAAATTGTGTACGATAAAAAGATCACAATATTTGTTAGGAGTGTGACTCGGAAAGCTACCTAGCCTGAGATTATGAGCATGCAAAATAGTTAAACGGCACGTCATCAGCTCATTAGTCTACCTGTAACAAAATAATAGTAAGTTCTGTAGTTAATACAAATTGCATAAATTAATTTTAAAATCACACTAGCTTTCCGCCCACGGCTTCGCCCGCGTGGTTTCTCGGCTTTTCTATACTATAATATATATATATTATACATATAAACCTTCCTCTTGAATCACTCTATCTATTAAAAAAAACCGCATCAAAATCCGTTGCGTAGTTTCAAAGATTTAAGCATACAAAGGGACATAGGGACAGAAAAAGCGACTTTGTTTTATACTATGTAGTGATGTAGTGAAGACAGTGAAACGATCTCAAGTCTTTACTTCAGTTTCTTATTTCAAACCTCATAATTCATTTTATATAAAGAACCGATAGCTTAGCGAGCATTCAGCCTACAGATGGAAAATACTTTCAAGCATTTAAAATGCTCAAAATTTCATCCTTGGAACGCAATTCAGTTTTAAATATAATGAGTAAATGTTGTTATAAAAGTTTGGTAATTTGTATAAAAAACAAATTCCTTTATTTATTTCAGCTTTCATTACCAACATTTGCTAATATTGTAACTTTATATTGATGATTAGATTCTGTAAGAATACAATTTGTGTAGGATGTTTATGTTACACATGTGGCCAGTCCTAAAATTCCTTAAATTGAAATAAAACCACTTTATTTATTTATTATCGGATTTTATCGCGTTATATTGATATTATTTAATTTCCGAAGTTTAACGAAATTAAGCCCTAAGC
This sequence comes from Subacronicta megacephala, assembly GCA_958496365.1. Lineage (NCBI taxonomy): Eukaryota > Metazoa > Arthropoda > Insecta > Lepidoptera > Noctuidae > Subacronicta > Subacronicta megacephala. The sequence goes on from OY292521.1 coordinate 8,240,762, forward strand.
AATTTAAAAAATTAAGACGTCGAACATCTAAGTCCATCCAAAAAAATATCAATAAAATCCGTTCATTTATTCGTAGGTAAAAAAGGAGTTTTATTTCAATGTCAATACTGGCATAAGTGTCAAAAGCAGTATTCATGACATTATTAACTTGTAACTTAATGCCTTGCCACAATTATATATAATTATTTTACCTTTTCTTAGGTGTTTCGTCCTTAGCTTTCTTTTCGGCCTCCCTGCGTTTGGCGGCCTCCTCCCGTTGCTGGCGGATGATCGCGAGTCGCGCGAGGTCGGCCCTCGCTTGGTCGGTTTTACCTTCCGCGTGCAACTTCTGGTACGCCGCCGCAGCGCGTTGCTTTTCTATCTCTTCCCGTTCACGCCTGTAAGACATTACATACCATCACACTTGTATTCCCCGAAGCGTTAGGCAGAAGTGTAGCTGATGTACACCCACAGTTCGCCACTATGTTTAGGTCCCATGTAATAGGAGGTGAGCCTGTTGCCATTAACCATGCACAAATCCAAAGTCCAAGCTGCTAGCTACTGAAGATTTAATTAAAAACCCCTTGTTCAACCTAGGAATGGAACCCAGGACCTCGGAGCGTAGCAGTTACGCTTAGAGCAATTTAGCTAATAAGGCACTTCACTAGGCTAATGAGGCAGTAAGACCCATCCATCCAAAGGTTGCTTGGAAGAGATCGCCTTACTCGATAATACCGTCCATTGTACATTTACTTTTCATATTTATTCTCTCCTGTAATTGTGTTATTTGTGTGCAATAAAGTGTATGTAAATAAATAAGACAATATATTTTACTGAAATTACTGTCTTAGCTCAAGAGTCCATAACTAAAAGCTTACATAATGTGCGCCATACATTATTTTTTCTACACAGTTGGACTGAAACAAGGTGTTTATGTTCTGTTGTTGACAGAAACTTGTTTTGCTTCAGGAACATTATTTCTTTGTACGGTCAACAGGAATGCTGGCACTAATCTTAATTGCTTGAAATCTTGTTTAACATTTTGACCATCCAATGAATTTCATGACATTTCTGCCAGATTGTATTAAGTATCAATGTCTATTAATACATATTTATGGTTGTTGTGGGGAGTTAAGAGATTAATATGTAGTTGGTATTCAAAAAATATTTAACAAGTGAAAGCACAATTGAATGTATTAAGTCACATTGATGACCTTTTAAGTTCAACCAGTATGCGATAGTAATTGCTATAAATAATACATTGAGTAAGTGATAATACCTTGATAACTGAGGTTTCTCTCCTTCACCTAAATTGTCCAAGTTGGTCAATTTCTTGTTTTTCTTCACTACACGGTTAGGATTTTCTACTTCAATTAGGCCTGACACACCCTTGGCTTTCGAAGGTCTCTGAAAAATTAAAAAAAGATTTGAAAATAACAATGCTTGCTTTTTTTTCCAATTGAACTACCAAAGAGTGCAATAATCACGATTCATTGGTATCGTTCTGATAAGCTTTGAGGCAAGAACTAAATATAAATAATTGCTAGGCAAACCCCCGACAACACTTTTGTAGGCTGTAAATCTTAATGATTGAGTATTTTTCAACCTCATGCTCATAATAATAAGGGCAACAGTATAATTTCCTTGTTGGATGCATTTTATAGTCAGCATAAAATGTAACTGGAAGAACATAAGTTTCAAAGTGATCTGAACAATTATTAACTCTCATCCAATCTATTGTTTCACCCTCATAAGACTAGAACAGGCATTGCTGAATTAAGAAGTATATTTCAAGAATAAACAGGGATGTTTCAGAATTAATTCATTACCCAATAAAACTTATTTTTACATACATTTTATACCACTGATTCAGTTTTTTTTTATGTTATGTCTTTTAGATCTGATATATTTGCCTGTTGGATGACTGTATTAAGTTACTTACATTACAAGAACTCTAAATCTCAGGGCATTCTGCTGGAAATTGTGTTCAGTAGGGACACCAGTTACAAAAAAATACAAAATATAATTACATCATCATCAGAGTCACTGTCATCATCACTGCCGGAGCCAGACTTTTCCTCCTCCGATTCTTCTTCACTTGAACTCTCCTTGCCATGCTCTTTCCTCCACCTGAAATAAGGTAATGTTTTTTAGTAACATGGTTGAAATATAATGATTTATTGTGCTCCCCTCTAAGGCAACACTCACAGAAACCTTAATCACAATACTTGTACGAAGAGAGTTATCGATCTTAAGTTGTATGACAGGTACGGGCTTCCCCTAAGCTGGCTCCTTAGTCTCTGACCAAAATGCCTAAATTATCAGGTTTCACTTAAATAGTGACCTAATATTTCATTCTATTTCATCAATTTTACTGTAATGTATTGATTATTCAGTGTGAGAAAATTCAATAATTATTATTATAATAGTTTACTCACAACTGATTATTGTTTTGGCTATTGTGTACCTTGTCAATGACTTGGCGTCGCATCCGTAAATAGAGCTAATTGCATCATAAACAAATTGCTAGGAGATAATTAAAATCACTTGCCTCTGCTTCTGTTCTTCTTGCTTCCGCTGTTCCTCAAGTTCTTCTGGACTAGTGAACTTGCGGTTACGGCCCTTATGGTTCGTGAATTTACCTGTAACAATATTACACAAAGAATAAATGAATAAATTCGCCCATAAGGTTAGGCCAACTAAACCTTCAATATTATATCAGAACGATGCAACAATCGTGGATAATTTGCATGATTGTGTTTACTAATAGTTAAATTTCATAATTCAGAATGTATTTCTGATTGGACAGTTGGTAATATATGAAGATTTTCGATGAAAGCACATTCCCATAACATTGGACGACATTGAAAAAAAACAACACGTATACTATACACTTACCGCGTGGCATGATTGAATTTAGGTATTAGTAACTGTTTTGTGCAATTATAGAATAAATATTTGATGACAGTATTATTTTTTCTACGGAAATTATTAAGCAAAATACTAAAAATCGGATAAATTTAGCGTTGACGTCTCGTCGGAACCGGAATTCGAAATCGAAACGAAGCGTAGATCATAAAATAAAATCAAATGTTGCCAACGAAATAAAATGATACCTTAGTCGATTTTATTTGAAAGTTAATAATTTTATATCTTAAATCTTTTATTCTTACATAGTTATATTCTTACGTAATTCCACATTTTAAATTTTATTTTAATAAAGCTCTACTTTGAGAAGAGAAATATTAAATAATAGGATTATAACCTACGATTCAAAAAACCGAAGCGTAAACCATGTATACACTACTCATCAAGCTATAAAATACCAGTTTATGCTGGCCTCTTATTGTATGGGAAACCTATATATTGCGATATCAGCTTAAGCTGGATTTGTTTAGGTTGACCTGTAGCCGTGGGTACTACCTATGAAAAAATGAAAATTCTGCATTTTGTCATAATTACGGAAACATTTTGTTTCACAGTCTGTTTAGGTCGCACATTACTAGTATTGCTTATATTATTACGAGTGCGTTGATGTCTGCAGTGCAATGGGTGGGTGTGCAGGACGACGTCGGTGATAATAATGAACAGTAAAAACATGATTTGTGTACATAGTATAAACTCGTGTAAATAGGTAGTTATTTACGATTATCATGTTACGTTTTCTTACCTTTTGATTAGTCTTATTAGAATAAGAAAAAGTTGATAATAGAATATCTGATAGTAGATAAGGATTTAGTTGGTAAGAAAATAAATTATTTTTTGTTTTGTTGTTTTTATTACCCTTAGACTTAAATACTTTAATGAGAAAACTTGTAAATCTATTTTTAGACTAAGTCCAATAAGATGGTACATAGCTGATAAGAATCTTGTAAAAATTTACGAAGTCAAACATAAGAATATAATTACGTAACTCCGTATTTTATAGTCAAAATAAATAGAAAATAGCAAACGGCTCTCAATAAGGTAAAGATGTGTCGTACCTTAGTAAAGTGCACGCCCGCCCACCCGCGCTGCGATTGGTCGATAAAACGGCCTCTGATTGGTCGACCAATCAGAGCGCCTACATTTTTTAGAGGAAAATGATATATAAGCAGCGCGGTTTTTTGGGTCAGCATGCACTTCCCTACGAGCAGCCAGCAAGAAAACACTGGAAGAAAATACTGGAAGAAAATACTGGAAGAAAATACTGGAAGAAAATACTGGAAGAAAATACTGCAAGAAATACTGGAAGAAATTATTGTGATATTATCGTGAATAAACGTCAAGAGCGTGTACAACCGACATCTGTGCGTCTCATTCCGTACCCCTCTACAGCGAAGTACCCCCAACCCAGCAACAGCAAGTGTGCGGAGTGCACATTTAATGGTCCTTCGAGCCGGATTTTAGGGGTACATACGGGTACGGAATAGCATCAAGAACATTCAACATGCCGGTTACACGCTCCGAGGGAAGAGGACGCAAGCCGGCCAACGACCAGACGCCGTCGACGTCAGAGGGCACCACCGCCACTTCGGCAAGTGGCAACAGCGCGACAACGGGAACGGCCTCTACAGCTACGGGCACCACCGGCACGGAAGGAACAGAAGAAACCACCACCACCTCCGCGACGACAGCGCCCTCTGCCGCCCCCTCCGCCGCAGCAGCCACGCGCTCCGCCGCATCAACGCTGCCTGCCGACGCACAACAGATGAAGCCCCCCGCGGGGAGGGGGGTGCCCCCCCCCACCCAAGGAACGTCATGATGAAACAGAAACGGCTACAGTCAAGAAGAAGGGAAGTGCACCCGGTCTGCCAGCGCCGAGCGGACCGCAGATCCTCCACCCCCCCAGCAAGAGGGGGGTAGGGGGGGGATCTACCTACAGCAAGACCAAAGCGCACAAAGTAGCGAAAGCTAAGGAAGAACTGCTACGTCTTCAAGTGGAACTAGCTACGGCCCGCCTCGCCGCATTGGAAACAGAAGACTCTGAAGAAGAACCAGAAGATGTCTCCGTCTATTCAAAGTCAGAAGTCAACGAACGAGTCGACACCTGGTTGGAGAGCCAAGAGACGCGACCCATGTTGGCCATCACCGATGTACCTCACCATACAACAGAAGCACCGGTGACCCAGCATGCAGAAGATAACAGAAGACATACAGAAGAACGTCAAGTGCCTCCAGAACCACTTCATCCACCGGCGGGAGCGCCGCCCGACCTGACTGCACTAGCAGAAGCAATCACCCGCGCCGTCAAAGCAGCGCAGCGACCGAAGTTCATCGAGCTACCTGTCTTCGGTGGGTCACATCAAGAGTGGTTACCCTTCCGCGCCGCCTACTATGAAACAGAAGCAACGTTCTCCGCCGTGGAGAATACGAACCGCCTTAGAAGAACCTGAAGGGCAGAGCCAAGGAAGCCGTGGAAGGACTTCTCATCACCAGCGCGCACCCATCAGAAATAATGAAGACTTTGGAATCAAGATTTGGAAGACCGGAGTCAATAGCCATGATGGAAATGGAAGCACTCAGGGGATTACCGCGCCTCACCGAGTCGCCGCGGGACATATGCATATTTTCGACAAAGGTCTCCAACATCGTAGCAACCCTGAAGACACTGAGCTGCATGAACTATATGTACAATCCAGAAGTAACGAAGATGGTCGTGGACAAGTTAACTCCAACGCTGCGCTACAGATTTTACGACTTCGCGACGATGCAACCAAAAGAAGACCCGGACCTCCTGAAGATAGAAAAATTCCTGAAACGGGAAGCGGAATTGTGTGGGCCATACGCACAGCCAGAACAGATCACCCCACACACTCCGAACACAGCAAGCAACAGCATTCAGAAGCGTCCACAAAGGGTCCACACAGCAACAGAAGATAAGAAGACATCGTCTCCGAGGTGCCCCGTGTGCGAAGACATGGGACATACAGCAAGTGACTGCGACCAATTCAAGAAGGCTGATGAGAATGGAAGGTGGGACCTAGCGAAAGCAAGACACCTCTGCTTCCGCTGTCTACGCTACAGAACCAAGACTCACACCTGTCGTCCTAAAGCGTGCGGCGTTGACAATTGCAAATACTTCCACAACAGTATGCTGCATCACAGGAAGACAAAAGAGAAGGGCGACGGTGAGGGCAAAGAGGAAACAACAGCGAACATCAACTCAGCCTGGACAGCGGCCAAGCAGCAGTCGTACCTGAAGATCATGCCGGTACAGATAGTGGGTCCCGCCGGAACAGCAGACACCTTCGCACTCCTTGATGATGGATCAACAGTAACACTGATCGACGATGGCATCGCGAACAGTATTGGAGCGCAAGGACCTATCGACCCACTTCACATAGAAGCAATCAATGACATGAAGACTACAGAAGCGAGTTCAAGGAAGGTGACCCTCACGCTGAAGGGACCTAACAAACGAGAAGAACAGATCCAGGCAAGAACAGTAAAGAACCTGTTGGTGTCACCGCAACGGATATCAAGGGAACAGCTACTGGAGTGCAAGCATCTACGGGACATGAGCGACATCCTATCCTATGAAGACGCAAAGCCAGGAATCCTGATAGGCCAAGACAACTGGCACCTGCTGCTGGCGTCGAAGACCAGGAAGGGCAACAAAGGCCAGCCGGTCGCTTCCCTCACACGATTGGGATGGGTCCTACATGGCAGCTACACCAGGACACTCGGAAGAAGCGTACAGCGAGTCAACCACATGGCGGAACCAACCACAGAAGACCTGCAAGAAATGATGAAGCAGTATTTCACCATGGACTCCCTGTGCCTAAATCCGAAGAGACCCAAGTCAGACCCTGAGGAACAAGCCCTACAGATTCTGGAGAAAGCAACAGTGAAAACAGAGGAAGGAAGATATGAAACCGCTCTGCTCTGGAGAAAAGAAGATGTCACACTACCAAATAACTACGAGAACTCCCTGAAACGCCTCTACAGCATCGAGAAGAAGCTCGACCGTGACCCACAGCTAAAGAAGAAATACACAGAACAAATGGAAGCCCTGGTGACAAGAGGATACGCTGAACCCGCACCTGCGAAGAAAACAGAAAACAGAACGTGGTACCTACCTCACTTCGCCGTGATAAACCCGATGAAGCCAGACAAATTGAGGGTAGTACATGATGCGGCTGCGAAGACAAGAGGAGTAGCGCTCAACGACCTACTACTGAAAGGACCGGACCTTCTGCAGTCGCTGCCAGGCGTCATTATGCGATTCCGAGAACATGCAATAGCGATAACAGGAGACATAAAGGAAATGTTCATGCAAGTGAAGCTGAGGAATCAAGACAGGGACGCGCTTAGATATCTATGGCGTGGGGATCGCCGAGATGACCAACCTCCTCGAGAATACAGAATGACTTCACTGATCTTCGGTGCATCGAGTTCACCTTCATCAGCTATCTTCGTGAAGAACCTCAACGCCAAGAAGCATGAAGACACGCACCCAGAAGCCGCCGCTGCCATAGTGAGGAAACACTACGTGGACGATTATCTGGACAGCTTCAAGACCCACGAGGACGCGGTACGCATTGTGACGGGAGTGCGAGAGGTACACCAAGCAGCTGGGTTTGAACTGAAGCAGTGGAAGTCCAACTCCGCGAGCCTCTTGAAAGACATCGGTGAAAAGGAACAGATAGAAGAAATGGAGTTATACAAAACAGAAGACACATCAGAAAGAGTCCTGGGCCTTATGTGGAAGCCGAAAACAGATGAACTTGCATTCAACTTGAACCTGGTGCGAGTACCTGAAGAACTGGTCAACGGCAAGACACCTACTAAAAGAGAAGCCCTAAGAATCGTCATGTCTCTCTTCGACCCACTTGGCTTCGCGTCACCGGTCACCATCAGAGCAAAACAGATCCTGCAGGAAGTTTGGAGAAGAGGGACGACGTGGGACGCCGAAATAGACCCCGACCTCGCGCAACAGTGGCAAGATTGGATGACCCACCTGAGGAGCCTACGCAACGTGACCATACCAAGAAGATATCTGCATTACAGCGATGCTACGACTCTGCAACTCCACGTGTTCACCGACGCAAGCGAATCCAGCTACGCAGCAGTCCTGTTCTGGAGGACGGTTGCTCCAAACGGCGAGGTCAACCTATCACTCGTGCTCGCCAAAGCCAAGGTCACTCCCCTGAATCTCATCTCAATACCAAGACTGGAACTTCAAGCTGCAGTCATGGGGACACGCCTAGCCGAAACAGTGATCGAAGAACACGAGAGGAAGCCCGACTCCAAGATCTTCTGGACCGACAGCAAGACTGCCCTCACATGGATCAGAACAGGATCAAGGTCATACAAGCCATACGTAGCGCATCGACTGGCAGCGATAGAAGAAGCGTCATCAGTCAACGAGTGGCGTTGGATACCTACAAAGCTCAACGTGGCTGACGATGCAACACGAGACGTGCCAACAAACTTCGGAAGAGAACATCGATGGTACAAAGGTCCAGACTTCCTCTATGAAGACGAAGCCTCCTGGCCAGTGGAACAACTCCTACCAGCGTCCACTGAGCCGACGGGGGAAGAAAGGGTGAACGTCATCAGCAACAGCGACGAACAGAAGGTCAACAGAGCGGTCCCGGACGTCAGAAGATTCTCGAATTGGAACAGATTGCGCTACGCGATGGCTAGGGCTCTCCTCTTCATCCAACTCTGCAGAACAGTAAAGCAAAGCGTCAACTATAAGAAAACTAAGAAGAACAGAGAAGTCGACGCTGATTGGAGACGTGTAAATAAACCTGTACAGAAGAAACCCAATCAGAAGAAGAAAGAGGTTGAAAAGAAAAAGTACCTCCCAGTCCCTGCAGAACTCCTCAGAAGAGCGGAAGAAATCCTCATGCGCTCTACCCAGGAAGATAGCTTCGCCCAAGAAATAGAAGACATCAGAAGAAAGAAACCGATCGCCAAGGACAGCAGACTACGACACCTGAGCTTCGACTACAGAGAAGGAATCCTACGACTAAGAAGCCGTATTGAAGCTGCAGAAGGAATAGAAGAAAACGTCAAAAGTCCCATGATCATAGACGGCGATCACCCAACAGTAAGGCTGTGGATACAACACGTCCACATCCTGATGCATCACTGCGGCGTCGAAGCTACGGTCAACGAATGTTTACAGCAATACTGGGTCTTGCGCATACGCCCAGTAACCAAGTCCATAGTGAAGAAATGTCTACTCTGCAGAATGAAGACTCGAGCACCCCCGCATCCTAGAACAGGCGACCTACCCTTGTGTCGGCTTGCACACCACAAGCGAGCCTTCACATACACAGGAGTCGACTACTTCGGGCCGCTAACAGTCACAGTCGGCCGCACCAACCAGAAGAGATATGTAGCCATTTTCACCTGCCTGACGGTACGGGCAATCCATCTGGAGGTCGTCGCATCACTTACCACAGACTCCGCAATCATGGCTCTCAGACGCATGATTGCACGACGCGGGTGCCCCACACAGATCTGGTCAGACAACGGCACCAATCTTCGAGGAGCAGACAAGGAACTGAGGCAGGCAGTCGACGAGGCAACAGCGGCAGAGGCAGCAAAGAAGACTATATCCTGGCGCTTCATACCACCCGGTGCGCCATTCATGGGAGGCGCCTGGGAGAGGATGGTGCGTTCAGTGAAGACGGCCCTAGCAGCAACCCTCCACGAGCGACGACCAACAGAAGAGGTACTCGCCACCCTACTAGCAGAGGCTGAATACACAGTCAACAGCCGACCGCTCACACACGTGTCGGTCAACGCCGAGGATCCAGAGGCCCTTACCCCAAACCACTTCTTGCTTGGGGGACCAGGGCGAGTGCCGACGCCCGGGACTTTCGACGAGAAAGACACCTTGACGAAGACCAGCTGGCGCGCATCACAACGGCTGGCTGACGTCTTCTGGACGAGGTGGCTGCACGAATACCTCCCCGGACTCCAACACCGGCGGGAGCCCAACGGAAGAGGACCTGACGTGAAGATCGGCGACCTGGTCCAGCTCACAGACAGCAACTTGCCCCGCAACGTGTGGATCCGCGGCCTGGTAATAGCCACGTACCCAGGCCCCGACGGCGTCGTGCGCACAGTCGACGTAAAGACCAAGGGAGGAGTGCTGCGGAGGCCGGTGAGGAAGATGGTGGTCCTGCCAATAGAAGACGTCGCTCCAGCACCGGGACCAGTTACGATAGCATCGTACGGCGGGAGTAATGTGCAGGACGACGTCGGTGATAATAATGAACAGTAAAAACATGATTTGTGTACATAGTATAAACTCGTGTAAATAGGTAGTTATTTACGATTATCATGTTACGTTTTCTTACCTTTTGATTAGTCTTATTAGAATAAGAAAAAGTTGATAATAGAATATCTGATAGTAGATAAGGATTTAGTTGGTAAGAAAATAAATTATTTTTTGTTTTGTTGTTTTTATTACCCTTAGACTTAAATACTTTAATGAGAAAACTTGTAAATCTATTTTTAGACTAAGTCCAATAAGATAGTACATAGCTGATAAGAATCTTGTAAAAATTTACGAAGTCAAACATAAGAATATAATTACGTAACTCCGTATTTTATAGTCAAAATAAATAGAAAATAGCAAACGGCTCTCAATAAGGTAAAGATGTGTCGTACCTTAGTAAAGTGCACGCCCGCCCACCCGCGCTGCGATTGGTCGATAAAACGGCCTCTGATTGGTCGACCAATCAGAGCGCCTACATTTTTTAGAGGAAAATGATATATAAGCAGCGCGGTTTTTTGGGTCAGCATGCACTTCCCTACGAGCAGCCAGCAAGAAAACACTGGAAGAAAATACTGGAAGAAAATACTGGAAGAAAATACTGGAAGAAAATACTGCAAGAAATACTGGAAGAAATTATTGTGATATTATCGTGAATAAACGTCAAGAGCGTGTACAACCGACATCTGTGCGTCTCATTCCGTACCCCTCTACAGCGAAGTACCCCCAACCCAGCAACAGCAAGTGTGCGGAGTGCACAGTGGGTATCAAACCGGCAAGCACATGATCATAAGTCCGACGCCCTAGCCATTAAGCTACTGCCGCTTCTTAAGTTTATTATAAAGATCATTGTTTAGTATGTTTACGATTTAGGCTACTTATTATTCTGAGATCCCGAGAAGCGTCACCTCCATGATCTAAACATTTTTGATCATAAATAATAATTGCACTAAAATATTTTGGTGAAAAATGAAATAACTTCATGATATTATTATGATATACATAATTAATTTATTATATTCGGTGGCCAGCACATCAAGTTACCACAAAATGTAAAATTTTCTCATTTGATTTTAAACTTAATCATCAGTACGATATGGTTTAAAATAATTTGAGTTTTGTATAACCTGATGTGCTGGCGGCTGTACTTACAGTTCCTTCACACAATATCTGTAAATGTCTGAAGTTGATCATTCCACACCTTTCCACACTGACGCACAGATAAATATTTAACATATAAATTTCAAAATTAGTAATCAAAATAACAACGAATGCGATTTACGTCTGCAACAAAATTTACTTGTGGACAACCTACGAATAAATAATACTCAGGAAGCGTAACTCAGAACAAATTCCGCTCAAAAAGTGGACCTACTTCAAACCAAATGACGACGATTCAAAATTCGAATCACTTGCGATGTTTCAAATAGACATGCTTGGTAATTGGTTTAAATTCAGAGAGAAAACAGGGATTGGTTCGCGCGCGTGCTGTTATGTCTGTTATGACATCTGAGTCAAAATGGAGTGGACGATATTATGCAATAAGTAGATCGGACCAACTCAATAATAAAACAATATTATAATTATATTAAATATTTTATAATATTGTTTTTTTTTTAATTATACTATATTAATACAGGGTGGAAGGGACATCGACGCACAACCGCTTACCATGAATTCAGTACATGATTCTGGACCCCCCCCCACGTAGATATTTTTCGTCGGTTACTAAAAAGGCTTAGATTGGGTACTTTTTAGTTTTGTTGTATGGTGCTAAAACAAACAAAGCCGATGGTTTGCCAACAAGAATTGCGACTTCATCTATTGTTGGAGCGTTGAAATAGTGTTAGTGTATTCAATTGAGTCGTTTGTTTGCTCTGATCATAACCTTGGCAATGGGTCACCAGGTTCCTTTAAGATTTCTGTTGACCTGGTACTTCAGTTGTATGTGGATATTTGTACAAACTGGTACTGCAGTTTTGTGTAACATGGTATATCCATTTAATGATTTGTAAAAACATTTTTCATCAAAAGGCATGGAGCATACTCTGGTAGTTTTCACAGGCATCAGGTCATACTCTCGTCTTTCTAATTGAACTGCAGCTATCCACTTATTTTGCCGAATGAGATCGGCAGGGAAACTAAAAAAAAAAACAAAATACATTAGTCTTATAAAATTATCTAAATTTTACCGATTTACTTTTCAATATTTCATCTAGAAAAAAATCTTCTAAATTAGGTAAAAAATTGACTGACTTCATTTTGCATAATATTGACCATCTCGTTTTGATAACGTATTTGAACAACTTTGAATATAATTATAATTAAGCTACTACTTACAAGTGAAAAGTGATCTCTGGACATTTTAATCTTGTATGTCTCCTGCACCACTTCACAACACATGATGGCATGATGATTCACAATGATATTAAGCTAAAACCTTTGACATATGCTCGCTTGTAAGGAAAATGTCCGACTGATGGCGCGCTGGACACAATTTTGAAACCCCGCCTACTTGGACACAACTTTTGTTGGGTCATTTTCTTAACGCAGTTACATTTCCTGAGTATTATTTATTCGTAGTGGACAACACACTTCAGACGCCCCCAATTATTTCGAATCGGTCATATAATAATTTTTTTCTTTACAGCCACTACTCGCAGCACTACATGGGCTAAGGTTTTAGTCCTTGGTGATAGCAATAATACTGGTCACACTGTATAATCGACTAAACGTGAAGGCTGATTTTTTTACCCCTGCAACATTGTAACTTTTACGTTTTAAAAAAGGACTAAAAAGATAAAAAATAATATAAAGGAAAGAAGAAGAAGGCTTTAGTGATGTATGATTGTGGAGAAATATCAAAAATATAAATAACATAACATACCATCACGCCTGTATTCCCCGAAGGGTTAGGCAGAGGTGTACTAATCCACCCACATTTCGCCGGTATGATTAAGTCCCATGTAATAGGGGGCGAGCCTATTGCCATTAATATAAATATGCCAATCATAGCTATGTAAAAGTCACATAAGTGTACGTAGGTTTCTATATCTATCTATCAAAGTCGATCGAGCCGTTTTTGATGAAATTTTCACGCAATTTTCAGTTTAGCCCAGCGAATGATCCAGCATTTTTTTTTAATTGTCTGCTCATTAGTTCAGTGGTCCCAAGCGCGACTGCATCGCTAGAGGTCCTGAGTTCGATTCCCAGGTCGGGCAGGGCAGTGTTGCTGGGTTTATCTATGAAATTCTCAGTAGCGGCTTGGAGTTTGGATTTGTGCCCGGTAAATGGCAATAGGCACGCCCCCATTACCTACATGGGACCTAAACATACCGGCGAAATGTAGGCGTACAATATTAGGTAACTTGTACATCTGAGCCTGGTTAGTTTTTGCCTGCTTTAAAAAAAAGTTACTTACTATGTATACCTAAAGTGAACTTCATAAATTCAATAAAATCGTAGTAAGAGCTGTTCAGTGGCTCTCCGTTCGTTATGTTTTTTTTAAGCTTTCTGTTAGTTAGTTAGTTAACCCCTCGTACTAAGCTAAATGCTTGTATTACGAGTGGATCCAAATTCGTAGTGCAATGGGTGGGTTTTGAACCAGCAACCACATGATCGCAAGTCCGACGCCCTAGCCATTAGGCTACCGCTGCTAAATTGTTATGCAGTTATTTTTGTTACTAAGGAATGTACTGTGTAATGTATCTTTAGATATCAGACTAGTGTATATTGTTTTACGTACTTCATCTACTCTTTGTTCGCTCATAGTTAACCTTAATTTTAGTTGTAACTAGTTTTCTCAGTAAGTGAATTTATGTAATTCTTAATGAGAAATAAAGCTCTTAAACCTAACCTAAATATCGATACTGATGCACCAGTTTTGTATTTTGTCGGTAACAGATAACAATTTGCAAGTTATAACCCACAAATTCAAAATACATACGTAGGTATAATTGATTGAACTCGTGAAACAAGCTATAAATGTATTTATAAAAATGTTATACAAAGAATTGTTTGTACATAAAATGTTGACAATAAACTCAATTTTGTATTAAGCTGCGGTCACATTATCATTAAAATAATGAGTAAATTCCGGTGAATTAAAAGCTTTATAAGTCAGGGAAGCTAACATTGCCTTTTTGCAAGGAGGCGACGAATGAAGGCGACCCGCAGTATGCTAGGGAGGTGGACTAGCTTTACCTCTCTCATTCTGACCCGGCGATGACGGATCTCCTACCTGCCCAGCAGTGGGACGATAAATGGGTTGATAATGATGATGAATGGAAAGGAACAGCGGGCATCAGAAAGGTGTCGGAAGTTTGTCGCCTGTAGGGGCAAAAGTGCTGACAGATTAGTTTATTGTATAAACATTCCAGCCAGTCAAGTTACACCTACAGAATTGTATAAGCATAGTGCAACAGTCGTCTCTCCGCATCCACCCGGTTAGATCGTAAATAGTTATGTAGAATATAATATTTTGTATTTATAACTTATGCCAGTAAAGCAATAGTATCTAATGAGTTCCACATTTATTTCTCCGAAAACTATCATCGAAAAAGTAACAACTTAGAACTCTATATCGCCCACTTAGAATTTAGATATTTAATCTAAGGAAGCCCAGTTACAGCCTAATTTTTGAGGGCGATTTTAGCGAACTAAAATCCTCCAGTATCGTATTAGAAATGCCAGCCTTCATAGCTTTCATACTATGCGATGGAACACCGTGTGTTTTTGAGTTTTTAAGATTCGAGAAATCTTCACGTATCCTGGCATATCAATGAGAAGGTAATGACATGATCATAACAAAAAGAATAGGTCACAATGTCCTTAGGAACAGTTCTTTTTTCTCTCTTCGTCGTTTGTGTAGATATCTATAAGGTAACTTATTATATAATTTTGGATAAGAAAGTAGAGTACCTTCCTATACTTATGTATCAATTTTTACTATTTATTCGGTTAGTAAGAAATTGGCATTAAAGCGAACCTTGTGGTCGCACCCTTAATGTTTTGGGAGGTCATTGACACGAGCGTATAAGACTAAGTGGTCGCGCTACAAAACCTTATCACGTTGATTAATGTTACCGTTTACCATAGCCCGTTAAACTGCAACCACTTTATAATAAATAGGTCAACTTTTTATAAACCAAAGTTTTTTTTTGTATCTTCGGATATGTTTTTTATACGAAGTTTTAGGTCACACGTGACATACTGCAATTGATAAATGATGAAAAAGAAAACAAAATAAATAAAAGGCATACTAACCTGCAAGGGATATCATTATTCAGTGTTCAGGGTGTATCTTCTCGAGTTATACTAGCCCAAGACAGCACAGAGCCAAAAGGTTTTTGGATTATTGTTTTTTCTGGATTTCTTCAACAAAGCTGCATCGAGATAGTATCTGAGTTCGTGACCTGGGTTACCTACTTCACTAGTGTTCATTGACGATTGACGCTGATTAAGATCGAAAAGATTTAGATAGGTAATTCTGAATTTTGAACTAGCAGGTTGAACAACCTTTTTGAGTTAATGTGCCTTATCTGTAGGTAATCCCTTTGGTCATTCAAATATGATTTCAAGGTCTCTGAAACAAAAGAACGCGGATCAAAATCTATAATGTCCTGTTATAGAAACTAAACACGAATCATTCACCTCTATTGAGAGGTTACTGTCAAGGTTGATCAGCTTACTATGTACAACGCGTGGTCGACATATAAACCTAATGTTTTTGACGAATTGTTACCAATGACTCATGGTGGTTAGGTATGTTTTTTGGTGTAAACAATACTTAGATATCCTTGAACTAGTGACACAATTATCGGGCAATGAATTAAGTTGCCCGGTGCATTTTTATTCTGCAAATTTCTATTGCCTACTTATAGCAGTTTAGAGGCAAGGAAACGGATCTATAAAGTGGATCTTATGAGGTTGATTTTAAGTAAGTTGTTAAAGGATGTGGTTTAGGCCCAAAAAGACTTTTCATCAGTTTTGCTATACTAGGCTACGTGGTGGAAGTGCCTAAATCTCGCACGAAGCGTTTCGCGTCTGCATTTATAGCGCGTACTGCTCTATTATGGAACTCGTTACCGGAATATTTGTTCCCTGAGACCTACAATTTGGGTGTCTTCAAGACGAGAGTGAATAGGTATCTTCTAGGCAAGCGCGCTCCATCGTAGATCACTTCGATGCTTAACATCAGGCAAGTTGTGGTCAAGCGTAAGCCTATGAGTAATAAAAAAAGAACTATGATTTCCTCCTATACCATGGGTATGTTTACAAACAAAAAATCTCTGTAGTGTAGACTATACATTATTCCGTGTGGAAATCGAACCACTGGCCCCAGAAGATCATCGCTCAACCTCTCTGTGGCTATCGCACGCGTCGCGTGATAATATATCGTATCGTATCGTTATCATTTAATTAAATGATACATTATACTAATTTAGTATTTTTTTCACATGTGCATATTTAGCAACACTTCTCATCGCTGATGCACATTTACACAGGTAATTATACGGTTTTTCTCTATGTACCTAATATATGTAAACATATAAACAGGTGTCCCTTTTTCATGGACTGCACCCTGTATAAGCTAAAATAAATAATTCTTACCAGCAGTGTTTAAAATAATAGAAATTCCTATTTAAAAAAGACAACCTGTTTTGCTGCGGCTCTCAACTAAAGTCCACTTTAGTCATTTTTGTTTATAATTATCTTCAAATTGGCGTCTTTCGTTTTAAGTCATTACCTAACTACATGGCTGTGGAACGTTACATTTTATAGTCTTGCTCCTTACTCGAGAGAAGTTTTTGCATTCCCTCGTTAACATAATTTCTGGTTACCAAAGCCCGAACTACAAAAAAAAAAGTTTGGGCTGGTCGACTTTAATGTTTAATTAAATCGTTACTCAAGGCCATTTAGGGAGGAAGGCAGGATATGTAACGGGAACTTTGAAAATTAAGTGGTTTTTATTTTTTTATTTCGATCCAAAAATAATGATAGTGATAACGTTGGTTCGTAAAAAGCGTAAATAACATAATTATTGCCGTGTAATTTCGTATGGCTCTGTTAACATGAAAAAATAAATAAACATTATGGAATAACGATATACCTATAACTTTTTAGTAGGCTTTTTAGTATTAATCTTTTATATTAAAAGAAAAATAAGTCAAAACATCTAGTAGATGTTATTTATATTTTTTAATTAGTTATTTAAGTGAATATTATGCTAGGAGACGTATATTTTTTTTTTAAGTTTACTAGCTATGTGGGTCACACATTACTAGTAATCTTGTTAACCCCTCGTGCTAAGCTAAATGCTTGTGTTACGAGTGGGTTCACGTCGGTAGTGCAACGGGTGGGTTTCGAACCGACAACCACATGATCGCAAGTCCGACGCCCTAGCCATTAGGCTACCGCCGCTTGAATATATCTAAGTTTATACATAATTTTAAATTGCCATTACACTCGAGTTAGTCATGAGTCACTTGAACAAGAAAAAGGGTAAGGGTAACTAATAATTAGATGTTAGCACACACTTAGTAATGAATTTGCCCATGAAGCGTTAACTCAAACATGCTCTTAGAGTTGCAGTAATGCGTGTAAAAAGATAAGTAGGGACTAAAAGATGCCTTGTTGTCACTTTTTAGTGTTAGCTCGTAATTTCGAGACGGTGATGTTTGATGTATTTCTGTTTCTCTTTCTTAGGCGCTGTGTATTTTTAAAAATTAAGGGATAAACTGGCGATGACTATTTTTATCCTATTATAAAAATGGGGCACTACAAAGTACTCGAAATAGAGTGTCAAAAATCTAGTTAGGTATTTGTTCATGTCAAATTATTTTAATTTTATTTTACCTATATGTTTTGAACATACCAGTATATAAAACCAATTTACGCTAGCCTCTTATGGTATGGGAAGCTTATACAATGCGAGATCAGCTTATAATGGATTTGTATAGGTTGATCTGTAGCCGTGTGTACAGGGAAAATCCTAGTATAGGTACAATGTAAAAAAAGGTCAGATTTGTGTATTCGGCTAAGCTCAGGTATGAGGACAGTGTCACAAGAGGCGTGAAAAATTGATTCTAATGTACCAATATTCAATATTATTTTAATATTTTGTTTGAAAAATCGATTCGACCCTTAAAAGGTGTGTTTTGAAACATGTCCAGATAACATGTTTAAAAAATTACACAAAAAAATCCTGTCAATTACGGGAAGAAAATAAAACGTTTTATTTGTTGAGTTTTTGCACGTATTTATGGGTCGTGGTAATTTTGATTGTGTCGTCTTGATCGTATAACGGTTAGCGGTAAAAACGTTTTTGTCCTTTTAGTAGGTATCTGTTTCCGATGACTTAAGTGATTTTTTATCTTGAAACATGACAGCTCCTGCCGCTGAGGTTACGTATTGCTATATCGATATCCAATCAGGATCAGCCCGAAAACAGCATCTATATGTTTCGTTTTAATTAAGTTCATTAATATATGCGAACTAATTTGTCAAACGCCAAACTGTAACGGGAACTAATAAATGTTGTATTTTTCTATTTTTGTTAGTCTTAATTTGATACACATATTTTGATGTTTTATTTTTAAATGTTTTCAATCCTGATTTTGAACCACGGTAAATTATAGGAGTAATAAATCAGCAAATGCAAAAAAAAACCTACTACTAACGCATGATAGGTACCTGCGTCACACATGGTAGCGCAAAATTGTTTTGGTAATTTTAAACTTGTTATAAATATGTACAGTTCGACCACTTTCGTAAATAATTAACGAATGACAGAGTGATTTATATTTCCCATAGGGGTAGGCAGAAACCACAGAACGCCATTTGCTGTGTTGCTGTACCGTGCAACTAGAGTCAATAACGTTTCATAAACGCTTGTGAAAGCTTATTTGAAATAAAAACATTTGATTTGATTTGATTTGATTTGCTTTGAGATTTTTGCGTACTTCCTTTGCTTCATCCACATTCATACATCTTGACATGCACACGCGCTCGTTGCGGGTAGTTACACACCTGACCTTTTCGAAGGACCTCACCATTAAAGTGGGTGTATCGCCCTTAAAACATTTATGGCGCTTGGTTTCAGGTTTATTGGGACAGGTATGGCGGCATCGAGGAAATAGAAAAAAGAGGCAAGTGAAGAGTGGGCTAAGGAGACGCATTCGAATATCCTACGGTAGACGAATGTGTTATCTGTGCCGTTTCAAGGCTCGAAATGCATAGTGGTTCGCTCTGTTACGGTATTATTGTTTTTTTGCTTACAAGTAGAACATTACGGAAATACGTACTAAACACTCTGGTGTATCTAGGGTTAGGTTATTATAAAATAAATCCTTAATTTATATATTTGATTAAAATATCAAAATGATAATTATTATACCGTTTACCAAATTTGAACCCAATGTACTTATAACCTAGGTAAAGTTTTGCTGAAAGCTGAACCTGTGAGGATTTTTTTTCTACTAAGTGACTTTTAACATAACATACCATCACGCCAATGTACACCCACATTTCGCCGGTATGTTTAGGTCCCATGAGATAGGGGGCGAGCCTATTGAATTAAGTGACTTTTAATTGATTGGCAATAGATTACGGGGTCAACGCCCCACCCCAAATAAGGAGGGCTTACTGAAAATATTTCTTTATTTAATATTTTCATAAGGTTGGATGCGATGCCCAACTATTCTGATGTCTCATGACTATATACTCGTATAGGTAAGTCTGATATCTCGAGTATAGAGTAATACACTTGTCTTAAAGATAATTACAAATTACTGTTGCGTGACTAGTAATCGTGTTTTATTGTGCACGTAAGTCCATTGTATGTGACGTCATAAAATTACTTGGGGAGAAGTATCGGGAAATGCACTAAGTATAGTTATGGAAAAATCGTAAGCTACAGTAATAAGCGCTAGGCGCATTCACTGGCCTGGAGGAGTAAAGTCCTTAGTACTAAGTCTAACAGTTGACGAATACAGGCTGACGTGATGGCCACGATAAGACCCCTGGTCTAATTGTGTGTGGTGGGCACCACGAGTTAAGGATTTCTACATTCTGAAGTGCATTTATACCAAATTGTGGGTTTATGAAAATAACCTCCTAATTCCTTAACACTGCAATCATAAAAATATTTATAACATAATGTTGTGTAAACAAACAGTATGTTGTGTTATAATTATTTTCATGTCATATCATACCTGTATTCCCCGGGTTAGGTAAAGGTGTACTGATGTACACCCACACTTCACTGGTATGTTTATAGTAATATTTAAAAAAATACTTACTTTTTGAATACCTAGAGCAGCTGGCCTATACGTATATGGCCAATTCTTCATATTACTCGTATATTTATCGCTGATATTGTGACCTACAAAGTGTAAAAAATCTATTAAAATTTGAATGAGACGGACAAGCAAACGCAAGGAACCTTACCAACCTTAAAAACAAAGGAAAAAAGTTACTAAAATATTCCTCTTAATCATCACTGTACATTTGCTTAGTGGCTGTACATTTCTGTCACGAATTCACGATTGTGCATTCCCCGCTGGGTGGACAATGTACAAACGTTTATCAGTTAAATTGCAACTTTATCACTTTTTAATGGTAATAATGCAATAAGGTCAGTGATAATCCCGTTTTTAATACTTACACATTTGCATAAATAACGGCAATGCTTGTAATTTCTTTTGGACATGGGGGCGGGGCAGATCTGTCAGGTATAATTTCGGTTATGTTGTTATTATATTGCGATTCGGGAAGGCATACGAATAAAACAAGTCAGAAATAGAACTAGCAAAGAAGTAACTTATCATACCATCATGCCTATATTCCCTGAAGGGTTAGGTATAGGTGTACTAATGTACACCCACACTTCGCCGGTATGCCAAGGTCCTATTATTGGCCCGCTTATTGCCATTAACCGGGCACAAATCCAGACTCCGAGCTGCTACTGGGAATTTCATGGAAAAACCCAACAACACTTTGCTCGACCTGGGGATCGAACCCAGGACCGCTAGCGTAGCAGTCGGTAGGTATGTTTTAGTTAAGACCCTGTTTGTGCTTTTAGGCTAGAGTCACACTAAAAAAAACTAGTTGATTTAGCGAATAAAATAAAAACGCCATAATAAATAATCTATGATCTAGATTTTAATAGCTCATTTTAATAAAATCATAATTTTAACTGTATTTTTTTTATTTGAGACGACTCTTAATCAATATTAAAGAAAGATGACATAGAATTATAGTCATTAGTACATACAAAACATAAGTTAAGTACGGCTCTGTTACATACATAAAACCCTATGAAATTTTCAGTAGCAGCTGAGAGTCTAAATTTGTGCCCGGTTAATGGCAAAAGGCTCGGCCCTTATAACATGGGATCGAATTAAAATATACCGGCCAAGTGTAGACTACTATAGTTCACCTGTCTTATTCTTCGAGGTTATAGGTTGAAGAAAAAAACTCCATAGAACAGTCCCTTAAACTATGTTTTACAGTTTTATTCTACGGTGTGAATGATGTTGATGGGTAAGATGAGGCTATCGTATAGATTTATCTCCTAGGATGAGATCATCTTGAAGTTAAGAATTTTACCTAATAAACTACTCTGTGCTTGTAGTTTTTTCGTTTAGTTACACCAGACTACTTCCATAATCCATAGTTAACAGAGTACCCCGATGGCCCGATGTAGACTTATTTCTTTTCTACAAACTCGCTAAAAACAAAGCCATATAAATGATAAAATTGCATTGATAAAATTGCTTGATTACTAAAATTGATTGCTAAAAATAAAGCCATATAAATGCATGCACAATTACTATTGTGCATGCATTTTAGCAATGTTGTTAAACAATATTGATAAAATGAAATGCAACTCAACATAAACAAAAAAGTCCAATGCTACTATTCGAGCTCATTTAAATCATGTACACAATGACGGCGCACACGCCGAATCTGCAATCACTATCTAATCGCGAAGCAAGTGGTAGACGTCGATAAAAACAAAACACAAGCAGAGCCCCCACGACGATTGTCATGACGCGTTTAATAGTATCGATAAGACTGCCAAGTGTATCATGTGTTGCCCATGCGCACGGTGCCTATAAGAGGCTAAGGAATCGCGGCGCGAATCCACATACAGCCTTATACAGCCTCGCCGAGACCTTGCCCGCCACGCAAGGACGATTCCAGCCCCTACGAAAACTAGCCATTTTCATACCGACTCCTACGCGAGAAGCTCACTCCGACAATTACGCTTTATTTCGTTTTTTTTTTAATATTATTCGTTACGCGAATAAGACTGAACGTTATAGTGCTTGTGATATTCCGGAATAGTGCTGAGGGATATTAGGGTGAGTACCTGTAAATAATAATATGTCTTATAATTATAATTGACAGGCTCTATAGATTTCCACGATACTAATCATTAAGTAGGTAGCACTCTACTCAAGCTTGAAATTTTTTCGTTGTAATTATCGTCATTATCATCCACACATGGTTATTAAAATTAATGAAGCACGTTGAGTTTCAAAAAGTCTCTCGTATATAAATAGCCTTACCTCACAATACTGTTACTTACCTATTTATTTTACCAAAAAGTTACTAAATTAAATAATACCTAGTAATTATGAAGATTCGATAAACAGTGTAACCGCTCGTTGATGTCTTATTAAGGCACAAGCCACCACCGTTATCAATTGAAAAAAAAACTCCAGAATAACCGTGAAAAGAGTTTATTTAAATAAAACGGTACATTCGCATGTCGGGCATTTAGATTTTTATCGCAATTAAGCTTTTATTCCAACAATGCGACGCCGAAAACAAGCAAAAAAATAAACACCCCGCACGCCAGTGTTCGATAAGATAACTTATTCCAATCTGTAGGTAATAATAATAAAATACTTATTTAAAAATGTTACATTTTTAAAAAGAATTCGTACTTAATTCAAGACATTACAGACAGAGCGTAATCAACTTACTGTATGTATTTTGCGAGTGTGCGTAAATTATTCGAACTCGAACCTTATAACTACTAGTCATTAAAAGTTATGCATACATAATTTGGAACGACTGCCTACTGGAAGTTGGATTTTGAAAACTTTTGGCAAAGTGAGTCCATGTTCCATTATGCATGCAGTCGTGACGAAGGGTTTTGTAGCGAAGCCGTTTATCACACAATGTCACTGGATTTAAACACTTCTGGCGAAATCTAAAGCTGTATTAAACAGTGGCATTTTTGAGTTCATTTGATATTCTTTTATTTTACTTTACTTCTGTGCGATTATTATCTTTTAAAACCTCAATGTGCCGAATATAATAATATAAATCTGTTTTCTGTCTTTCGATTGATGTATGTCCTAGTACATATACGTAGCTAAAATATTTATATTTATAGGTAGAGATGCCCGCGTGGACTGCCAAATCATATTTTATTAGTTTGTTGCAACTTGTAGATCGATTTACACATATTACGAAAATTGAAAAAAAAATAACACCCACAATTTTCTCATGCTCTATTATGCTGCATTTTGCTCCTTTCGTGGGTGTATTTCAAACACATTTTTTTAGAGACGCAGAGGTCCGGAATATCTACCTATTATAATATATGATCCATACGGGAATCGAACCGTTATTGGAATTTGCGCTACGGGTTGCGGGTTCGATTCGGTTTGAATGAAAGAAAGAAAAGTTTTTTCTTTATCATATTACCATTATTATATTATAATGCAATAAATATTTTAATCTCAATTTACCAATACCAAGACAGTGTCAGACTTAACTTTCTATTTTCTTAGTAATTTTTAGGTTTTTCATAAACAATACACTATTGTGTTTAAGTGACTGTTTTCCTTTGAAATTTAGGTTACGTCAAATGCTAGGTAGGTATTCCAACTGTACGATTCGTACGGTGGCCAGCACATCAAGTTACCACTAAATGTCAAATTTTCTCAGTTGATTTTGACCTTTATCTTCAACTATTTAAGGTTTATAATCATTTGGAGAAATTTGACAGTTTTGTATACCTTGACCTGCTGGTGACTGTACCTACTTAGTTTGTATTCTGATCCCAGACAGGTGATTGATAATAGTGGTTTACAGGGGGTCAACTGTTGCTTAAATTTGTATGAACGAAAATAACACACAACGCTTTGTTTATTATGAGATTATGGAAGTATTTCTGATCGACTGATCACTGACACTAACGCGAATATTAAACACTAACTGTGGCCCGCGGTTTCACCCGCTTTCCTCCGCTCCTAAGGGTTATAGCATGAAACATTATGCTATAACCCTTAGGCTATCTAGCAAGATAGCCTATGTTATTAATGTGGCTAACATATACAAAATATTTTTTCAAATCCGACTGCTAGTTCCAGAGATTAGCGTGTTCAAATAAACAATCACTTTAGCTTTATTATATTATAGTACCTATAGATATCAATTTATACAGTCGTTTTATGTAAGTACCTACTTGTTCAACGTCGTATAATTAGTTTATCTTTGCTAAAATACTAAACAACTATCTCTAGATGACAAAGATATTTTTTCTGCGAAGGCATCGAACATGCGTCCCCCAGCGCAGAGACCAAGCTAATCACCGCGTCACTTGTGCCTATATAAAGATAAAAACGCCTTTGTTTTTTAAATTGCACAACTTTATCCTAGAGAAAAATCTTGTTGATGTAAAGCCAACATTGTTAGCACTGTAGCGTAGGGCTTAGAAGATTCACCGATAGGATGCGCGGGCGCACGGTTCATGCTAATTCGATCGATGCCTCGATACTGTCCTGTGGCGTACCGGCTAGATAACTAAACTGCTTGTAATGGATACCTTTACAACTATTTTGTTTATTGGAATTTGTTTTTTATATATAACACCATCAGGAGGAAGGGTTAGGCAGAAGTGTACTAATGTACACCGTTACCGTATCGTACTAATGTTCGCTAATATGTTTAAGTCCAATATACAAGTAGGTGAGCCTGTTGCTATTAACCGATCCAAGCTGCGAGCTGCTGAAACTTTGTTAGACCTGCTTGCTGGATTGAACCCAAGATATCTAGCCACTACTAGACCAATGAGACAATCTTTATTTATTCTATTGAGTAAAGCAGTATATACATAAAGTGAGATTAAAACTATAGTAAATATTTGTTGCGACTCCCTAGACACCATGCACCAAAAGGATAGGACCTCCAACTAGATGGATAGACGATCTGGTGAAGGTCGCTGGGAGTAGTTTCAGATCGTCAATTGTCTATGTTAATTTAATAGGTTCCCCCATAATAGGATTTTCCCCCGTACTATTTAGCATCAACACCCGGAACTGCCTGTAGTTCATGCAAATGAACGAGAGATGACGTAGAGATCTTTCGGCTGCCTTAAACATGTCATCAACAAACTAGATGAAGATTTGGTTTAAAATAGAAATTTTATAATAATAACTGCTTCCTGATAGTGTAAGTTGGTAATAATAAGTTATTTCTTCTTGTAAGAACAATGCAATGTTCAGACAAGCAAAAAATTATCACAAAAACCCGTAGCAGAAATAAAAATAGTGTAACATCCTGTAATATCTGCGCTAATAGATTAACACAATGGTACTGTACGAGATCATAAATGATGATTAACGAAACAAAAGCTATAAATCTACGAAAACACCTAAAAAAATTTGACCGTGTCAAATGATACCGTAGAACTGCTACTATTTAAGGTCCAAAATTTATGGACGGAACTGAATTTAGTAACCCTTTAGCGCTGTCTAAGCAGATGCCCAGATTGCAGGAAGTTATCTGTCCTGTTCCAGTACCTACTTACCATCACACCTGTATTCCCCGAAGGGTTAGGCAGCGGTGTGCTAATGTACACCCACACTTTACAGGCTCGCCCCCTTTTCCATGGGACCTAAACATGGGTATGTTGAGCCTATGATTTGATGATTCCAGTGATTTGACCAATTTGGGACTTTTTTGTCTCTCAGTTGGTCTTTTTTATATATTTTGTAAAGACAACAATAAACGGACACAGAATTACTCTTTGTACCATTATAGGTATATAAAGGAAGATTTTGGTCCAAGGTTTAATAATGCGCTGAGCTGAGCTTACTCTTGAGCGTGAGTAATTCGTATTATAATCTAGTCGGTTATGTGACCTATGGTAAAAACTTAATATCTAATGTCTAACCCACACTGAAGCAACCCAATCTTAAATTTGGTCCCAGTTATCAAGTGGGATAATACATCGCCTATGTTAATGGGAAATAATGTATTTTTCTTATGGGGAAAGAAAATATTAAAATCAATACACACAAATTCTTCCTCTTTATAATATTAATAGAGACGAAAAAATCTTCCTTCAAAGAATGAAATGAGACAATGTTCCTTGCACATAAACACATACACATTACACATGCCTATCTTATTAAAATCTTAAAGAACAAGTGTTCTTTGAAGCGCGCTCTGTAATCGTGTGACTATTACAAAGACACGTGATAAGCGCCATCGATGTGTCTCATTTGCACCCTCGTCACGACATGGATACCACCTAGATGACAGATGTGCAAGTACAATAGACATTTTACATTAAGACTTTAAAGAATTAATAAAAAGTTCGGGAGAAAATTTCTTAACATAACACACACTGACTATCACGCATGTAGTCCTGAAAAAGTTATGCGACGGAGTACTTATGTACAACCACAGCTTGCCGGTATGATTTAAGTTTCATGTACGACCCTATTTTTATTTATAAATAGTTTTTTTTTAGAAAGATACAATAAAATTTAGTCTTGGGAATCGAACTCGAGTCGGACTTAGCAGTCACATACTGTTATGACCAGAGCTTAAAAAGTATCACTTACAGCCATAATTTTATAGTAGAAAATATAAAGTACTATTTTTTTCTTTATTTAAAGGGTATTGTCGCTGAGCGATGTTGCCACGCCGTGATATAAAATGCTTAATTTAAAATATCAAGCCAGGTAAGGAAAAAATATCAACAAAATATTGTCAAACAAACAATAACCTTATATTATTGGCAAGTGACAAATCATAAGTTATTAAAGTATCAAGTTTTAAATCAAGATGCGACCCACTTGGATTAATATAACACATCAAAATATCAAGTATCAAATATGACTAATCGCGTATTTAATCGGCCTACAGATGTTGCCTTGCTTTTATTAAAAGCCATTTTATTTTATATCAGGTGCAATGTAGAATTGCATGAACATGTTCTGCGGTTTACTTTTTACTCTGTGGTAAGCACAATGTTTTCGCTGGAGCCCGCAATAAAAGCTGCAAAACGTTATAGGACCCCATCAATACGGAAAACCAGTTCGATCTTAAGTTACTGAACTACATTGAACTTGGGCCTAGGCCGAACATTACATTCTGTTTATTTTTATCTCACAAGACTAAGAAACAATTATGATGTGACGTATTTATGAGTCTATGCGTGGCTATAATTACTGTAGAGGGTTTGAAACCTTTGAGTAGGGTCCCGATAGGTGCAGGTTAAATTAAGAAAAACTTGTTATACTTATCTACACTTAAATGTAATCTCGGGACTTACTAATCTGAATCGGGAAATTATTTTAGTAACCCTAGTCGATATAAGCTACGTTTGATTGAAATAACATCAGTGTCAAAAATATTTGTTTTCGAAGAGGAAACAAACAATTATTACGCGCTCTTGAGTTCGATACCCAAGACGAGCAAAGTGTTATTGGGTATTTCTTTAATCTCTCGGCAATAGTCTCGTCCCTTATTATTAACTGAGGGTGTCGGGGAATATAGGCGTAATTTATTCGATTTTGTATTATACATAAATTATTAATAATAATAAATATAATATGCTCGCCCCCTATTACATGGGAACTAAACATACCGGCGAAACGTGTGTGTACATTAGTACACCTCTGCGGGCTGCAGAGGGGAATACAGGCGTATAATAAATATAATATGCATTTTTTTTCTTCGGTCAATAACCCTTTAGGTATATGTGTTATAGTATCATTTGTACCGTAATATGTTCACATTTTGTTCAATTTGCACATCTTTTAGTAATTATCATCACAGACTATGTAAGCAATAAACTATTGACAGATCTAACCTGTTATGATACAAGAATTGGGCACATCCGCTGTACTTAACTGTTAACAAGTAAACAAAAGTTTATATGTGCGAATTTAAACACACCATCACTGCATTCCCCGAAGGGTTAGGCAGAGGTGTAATTAATACACCCACAGTTCGCCGGTATGTTTGGGTCCCATGTAATAGGGGGCGAGCCTATTGCCATTCACTGGGCACAAATCTGGACTCCAACCTGCTCCTGAGAATTTCATAGAAAAACTCGACCTGGGGATTGAACACGAGACCTCTAGGGTAGCAGTCGCGATTGGGACCACTAGACCAACGAGGCAGTCGAATTTACTTTAGTAGTTTTGAACAAATTATGCAAATGGTAAAGAGTAAATAATACACATTGATTTAAATTATGAAGTACGAGTATAAGTACATGATAAGATCGTTCATAAAGGTCTACCTATTCTTAAACATTGCAATTTCAGTAACTGTAAAGTTAGTCACGTTGCTAATGTGTCATCAATAGAATGATGTTGGTGACGTCACATGACCAATGTGAAAGAGAAGTTCGACAACTTAATCCTCTTCCTGCCCTTATCCAATTTACTTGGGGTTGGCGCAGTACTTTTTTTTTTTAAATTCCTATCAGCCGTTATATCATCACTTACTTTCTGCCGTACCACGTCTTCTTTCACACAATCCATCCATCTTTTTTAATAAAAGGGAAGTTCGCCATCATAGGCCGTAATCTCGGTATTAGACCCGGTGGGTTCCGAATTCAAACCGGGTACCCGTCCCTTGTCTACTCGTTAGCTTAGTTGGGTAAAGCTTCCAGTTCAAGAAAACTGCTCTGCCTCAAGCCGAATCCTAAAATGTTGACTTTTCTTTGGGCCTATTGAGATATAAGTGATATTCCCTGCGAATGAAATATCCCAAGCGGTATGGCATACTCAATACAATATTTTTGGAGGTCTTGCAAAAACTTGGCGGAATACTGCTGGCATATTTGGCCATCGCAGCGGGTGTGCATATAGCCTAATCTTTATACTTAGGCCTTTTAAACGATCAGCGTGTGCCCATCTGATGGTTGATATCAACAATGAATAAAATCAATCTAAATCCAAGCTGTATTTTTTGCTTCTTATGCAAAGCGATTCTTTGATGAGATGATCTACATAGTGAAGTTGAAATGTCGTGCTATTGTTACGTGGGCGTGTTTGGAGGAAACATAGAACCGTTTGCGTTGGCATTTGATGGTTCAATATCTCGCCAAATGTGTTGTTGGCTAACTAGAAATTCAATAAGAATAAAAAAAACTTTGGTATCTTTAAGAGACTGCAAAATCAGTGATTCATTAGTCTGTGGCAAGGACTGATGAAGACTGAGGACTGAGGAAGGAGGATTGTTCTGTAAAATATATTGAACTGGTTGTGCCCCGCAACCAACCCGCAATAGGCCAGCGTGGTGGATATAACCTAACCCCTCTCACTCTGGGAGTGAGGTCGTGCCCAGAGTGGGATGGTAAATGAGATAATGATTATGTACCATCCCTCACCTCCCGTACCCTTTCCACACTTGAACAGAAACTTAAGCGGCTTGCTTAAGAAACTAGTTGAATCCAGTAAACTTGAACCTTGAAGATTATTCAATTGGTTATTTGAAAGTAGGCGATAATTCTGTCTACAAGTCGGCCTACAAACAGATGGAATCAAGGTGTTTGTACTTAGAAATAAATCGCTAAGAACCGCAAAGATTACAATGTATTCGGCACATTTGGCAACTACGCCAAGTGGGCTCCCTCTCAAGTTCAATGCCAAGAATCCGTTTAATCTTCCTCAATAACACTATTATTACTGTATTGTTCTGTACACATGACTCGACTTTGGTTAGCCTTTTAGCATTAATTTACTGTGACACATTCTTTACATTCCAAAATATTCACAATTTGTTTCCGGGCAGAAAGAAGCATAGCAACCATCTTTGATGTTTTCTGTCAGTACCAGAAAAAAATTAAGAGGTCTTGTAGTGAATTTTACACATCGTCTAGTACACAAGCTTGCATATCTATTTTGACCTTATGGTGGTTTTAAATAGGCTCAAGATAATGCTACCGCTATCACATATGGTCAACGTTATAACTCATAATAACGTTGACCATACTCCAACCATATTCCAGGCCATGGGACTCATCCCATGGCCTTGCCTAAAGTTATAGAAAATATACATATCCAACAAAAGAGTTGCTTAGTTAAAATTTCGGTAAAAATAATAAACACTAACTAATAACATAATTTATTGTAAATAAGATACCTAAATAAGACTATGTAAGTAATATTTTGTCATAAAGTATTTGAATAAATGATTTTATTTGAATATAGGGAAGCCTGGACCTATGGCTTGGTGACCTGGCCTCACCTCGGTCTATCCTAATAAACTGGATGAACCAATCCCACTAAACGTTAGGCTAATGTCAAAGAACAGTTCTATAACAGTTCCTAATAGTTTGACTACTCCAATAAACGGTTCTTAGGGTGTACACAGATGATCTGATAATATTTAGGGTGTGGTAGCGAATAGCGAATAGAATAATAAACACTATTTTAAAGTGTGCGTCATCAATAACTGATACATAATCGGTCACCATCAGTATTGCGAATCATTATCATAATAATAGTAGAGATGATTTGCAGAACGATGACGATATAAAAACTAGATTTTTAAGCACGCTTTAGGAAGGTTCTTTCTTAGTAGGTAAGTTCGCAGTAATATACTTAGGTACATGTCATTGTTAGTATATTAGTTTTTTGTAATAGACATTAAATGAATTTACTTTTTAACTGATTTCAAAAAAGGAGGAGATTGTCATTTCGTTTTTTTCTATATATTCAACCAAGTTCTAAATTCTCTAATTATTTTTAACTGATAGAATAAGCTTTCGATATGGTCCATATTGTTTGGCATCTGAATATCGATTCTAAAGATTCATGACAGAGTGTTTTTAATTAACTTTCTTTGTCTAGAAAGTTACCTATTCATAAGATAAATGATTTAAGGTCTTGAAGTATTTACAGAAAAGGGTTTAGATTTTATCAGTTCACGCATATTATGTAAATACGTTAGTCTGATTCTAGCCTTCAAAAATGCTCCTTAAACCCATTAAAGAGATATTTTTAATAGTTTAAAGTAACAAAACTAAATTATGCGTTTGATTTTCAAATGAGATCATTAAGCATAACGCTGTCAAAAAAAACAGCGGCGTTTGGGCAGTTAATTTAACAACTGGGTTACTTATAAAAAGCACATAACCGACTGTGGTTAAGTTATAAGTATATTATTTATTATTCACAACTGTAAAAAGTAGTTGTTTCCTTACAAAATGAGATAATTTACTGTTGAAGGTTACGTGGAGCGGTCGATAGCTCCTGCGCTTATAATAAAGCCTTATTACATAAATCTTGCCACTTACAAAAATAATTGTAGGTATGTGTCATAGTATTACCTATCATTCAAATACGAATTATGGGATATTAAAATCCCCAAACATAATGAAACATAATTATGACATTAGTCATAAATCCTACGGGAAACTATACGGAGTCTGACAGAGTTAAGCTTTTTTTATCGATTAACTCGGCAACGAGCAGGCGAGCCATCTGATGGTAAATATAAGTAGTCATAGCCGCTCATGGACATATGCAATGCCAAAGGAGTTGCAGATGTTACGTAGCGCCGTAACTGAGGACCACTACACTAAAGGATGAGGATGAGTTAAGAACGATTTACATAATTTGGTTTCTCGAAGTTAATCTGGGTTGAATATGGTCCTTGGCTTACGAAATCTTCATCAAATAAGGTATTTGTTGGACCCGTGACACGGTCATTGAACCGCATTATAATCTTCAGATATAATTACTCTAAGATTGCTATCAAGCTTCGCACTAAATGAGGATGTTTTGTTTCTTGCGTTGCGAATGAACAACAAAGTTTTTTGTCCAACACTCCTACCAAATTAAGCCACGTATTTAACAATAACGCTTTGTTTTATAATTGTTACCGTCGACGGATGTTATGTATATGGTGTTCGTGTTATTACGTCCTAAACTGTAACAGTTAAGGTGGTTACCAACGAATCTCACTATCATTTATTTTAAACTAGCTGACCCGACAGATGTTGATCTTAAGCTATACATATTCAATTCGAACTGGAGTAAATAGTCAAAAATACGCATGACAATAAAAAAAACGCGTTAACTTAAAATAGTCGTTAAGTTGTCTGAATTTTCCGATTTTCTAAATTTTTCTATCTGTGAGAACTTTACAAAGTATTAAAAACTTAAAAAAAATATGAATGAAATCGGTAAAGTCGTTCTGGGCGTGACGATGGGAAAAAAATATTAATTTATATATATATAGACTAACAAGTTATGTGTCGCAGAAGACTTGAAGAAAATATTTATTGTAGGTACGGAACGTTAACTCTTCAGATAAGGTCAGTTTTAGTATATGCGAAACACGAAACACGTGTGTATTTTTAGGTAAAGAATCTATTACAAAATTTCAAACCTGTATCTTGAAAAATGACAAAGTTATAAGCTTGTCATGTTACCTGGTTGTCTGTCGCATCAATCTGTAGCATCGACTTGGGCGACTGAAGGGGTTGTTACCCCCTGTCCTGCTGTGCGCCCCCGCCTAGTGCCACTATGACCGGCAGTGACCTGTTTAGTGCGCGTATAATTGCGGATAGGTACTTGGTATAGGTACTTAAATTTTTTGGGATAAAATATAACATGGTGTATAAATTATTGGAATTGATTCAGTTACTTATTCTGAACAAACTATGTTCTGGTTTCGCATATACTAAAAATAATGTTGTAGATATTAAAAAAGGGGAAGCATTGCATTGCCCAGAAATTGGTTTGCGGAAGTCTGATGGCAGTCATTTCGTATAAAATACTGATGATGACATCCCGTTAGACTGGGACCCAAAATAGTTAAGGCTAGGAGGATAACCTAAATCTGAAGTATCACGCCTTTAATCGAAAGACAAAACTTCTTTAATCCTTTCACTGAACTCACTCACAATAGGTATTTGTCGAGATAAGAGGATGAAATACGCATTGACGGCTTTTATTTTCATATTTATAACAGACGGGTCCGACGACGGCTTAACAAGCCCTTCGAGGCTTCAGATAAAATAAAAAGTGTAGATGGAACTGTGCGAACAAAGAAGTGAGGCCGGCTAAAACTACGCCTAGCCGTTTAAAAACACAATGTTACACTATATAACAATACCGAAACTACGCCTTATCTTGTCAGTCGAGCTTTCGATAGATAGCTTGATAGCTCGAATGACAAGATAAGGCGTAGTTTTAACCGGCCTCACTTCTTGGTTCGCAAAGTTCCATCTTAACTTGATCTATTTGATCTGAGTTCGAGGCATGGAGGTTATACCCATCCAACGACTGACCACGACAAGCGCAGCTTGACCTTGTAGACGTACATTATACAAGGTTAAGAACCACGAGCCCCTCGTTCCAATTTCCATTTTATTTAAAAACGAAAATTTCGCACTGATTGCTAAACTTAAAATTAAAAAAAGCTGAAAATTAAAACAGGATCTGCAAGTTTTTTATAAAAAAATGTTTTCGAAAGATTAGACTGTGAAATTTACCAGGTCGTTGCCTCATATTTTCTGTTTGTGTTTTAAATTATCCTATAAAATAAATAAGACATAAATTCGCTATCTTATGAACTGATTAAACCTAATTAACTTTAAATTAATTATGGCGGAACGAACGGGCCGAGTATTTATTTTGATTATAACGTATTTTTAGATATTTTATCATAAATCATTGCAAGAATACTGATTAATTTCATCCATGGCACAGTTTAAATTTAGTTTGATTTGGAAAAAACGTGCAGATGTAAATTAATAACGGTAGCTCCTCATTGTTGCGGCTTACCGTCGGAATTATAGACATTTTATCTCATGGGGCTTTTTAATGATTGAAATTCGAACTTTATGTGAATTAAATATATCTTTCACAGTATATGATATATGGTACAGAAGGAACGGCCGATAAACTACGTCGCTATGCCAAGAAAGTATTGTGGCAACTTCAAATAAATTGGGATAAGGATAGGGAGAGGATGATCAGCTAGTACCTACATGACGTGATGGGCCATACCGTACCGACAAGCCGAGGTTAAAACATAAGCCAGTTTACAGATACATAGCCTGGCTCAAGGCACTTTAAATGCAACTATTAAGCCTTGTTTTTTACTATGTACCTAGTATGCAAAGGTTTCCTCCATAAGTTTCCACATCTTTGTGGTTTTCTCGCAAAGTTTTCCATAAACGCAGGTCATCTCGATAGCGGTATCTTGGCATACCTGTGTTACGTCGAAGACCTTCCTCAGGCATCCTTTGGGTGACAATCTTAGTCCACCTAGACTAACAATGACTTGACTACAAAAATCGGGAAATATTTACTATTATCGTAACTATTGTGGCCAAAGTCCACTTTACCCTGGGCGGTTCGTTTCTATAATTTCTACAAGATCAAAAGGGTGCCTCATTAGTCTAGTGGTCCTAAGAGCGACTGCTACTCTAGAGGTCCTGGGTTCGATCCCCGGGTCGAGCAAAGTGTTATTGGGTTTTTCTATGAAATTCCCAGTAGCAGCTCGGAGTCTGGATTTGTGCCCGGTTAATGGCAATAGTCTCGCCCCCTATTACATGGGACCTAAACATACGGCGAAATGTGGATGCACATTGGTACACCTCTGCCTATCCCTTCAGGGAATACAGGCGTGATGGTATGTTATCAAAAGGGTTGACGCCAAACTGACCTCATTAAATTGTAACGTTGAATTGAAGTGATGACTCACTTCTAGCCTTCTAGGTGAATGACTGTTTGACATCAAATCATTTTTGAAAGACGAAAGGAAATCAATTTGTTGTCTTGATGCAATTAGAGATCATAAACTTTATGATCACTACTATTTACAAATTGGGTATCAATGAACTCTTATATATGTGTTTTGCCACTATATCATAAAAATGGGTTAAATGAAGCGATAAATTAACACAAAGCCAATGTGAATCATAATAAAATATTCGATATTTTTTTCGAATGATGGATCGCAATAACAAATATACGAAAAATATTGCATTTATGAAATGAGTCGCGAGTTATTAGATATACATATTTTTTTGACTTTATGTTTTGTTGGAAGCCATATATCATAAATATATCGTAAAGTAGTTTTATACTATTTCTACCCGTTTAAATCACTATCATTGACAAATGACATTAATTAATCTTCTTTTTTGAGTTTTAACTGTTAGAAACCAATTTATGTGTTGTCAATGAGAAGCTATCTTTTTTATTTCATAATTAGCCATTTAGTTATTTATTGCCAGTTAGTTAGGCAGAATTGTGAATAGAAATAATATTTTAATTAGACTAATATCTAAGAAACAAAGGGGATTTCCATAAAACGGTTTTAGTTTTTAGGTTGCTAAAGTGTCTTGTGGTTTCTATCAATTTTAATATGATATATCCCAAACGAATATACGAAATACTTAGGTATTTATAAATTAGTTTGTAATCATGTTCTCAAAAAAAAAACATAAATTTAGATGAAACTTAGGTCCCATGTTTTTGGGGGCAAGCCTATTGCCATTAACTGGACACAAATACAAACTGCAACTCTATATTATTACATATCATAGGAAAATACAATAATTTTGAGCCTACTAGAGTAATGAGGCAGTAGTTTTTGATTAAACTTCTGTTACTCGACCTTATACCTTGTTCTATTTACATCTCAACTTGCCATTGAACGTTAAGTTCGCAGTCCATATAATTAGCACAAAACAATAAGAAAGTGAATAGATTCCAGTAGATATAGATAGTTGCACAACGATAAAACTTCAGAATCGCCGGATGGTTGATACTAATCTACGGGCCGCAGTCCGTAACGCAAGTTGCCAAACTAAATGATTTTGTACTGGATTGATTTATTGTGCTTTAACTCCTGTATTGTTTAGTAGAATGGTGTGATTATAGTTAAAATGCAATAATAGACAAAGGTTGTTTAAGGTTAAGATATCGGTTGTTAGAAGATAATGTAATTTTCTGTATCACGAAATTCTTGGCAAGGGGACATCGGTGTCTCTTTTCGGGACAGCTGAAATCTGATAACTAGCCACAAATAAGCGATAGAACCATTGGACTGTCAAGTCGTAGGTCTTGAATTCGAATTCAAGGCACTGATTTTTCATAATTATGTGTGTACCAATCATAATTGTCACAAAAACAGTGAAAGAAAAAGTCGTGAGGAAACCTGCATGCCTGAGAGACTATCTCGACGTCGTGTGAAGTCTGCTAACCTGTAGTTGAGCGCGGTGGACTATTTTTTTTGTCGGGATTGGAAATGCTTTATGCACTACCCACCGCCCCGGGAAGAGCGATGGAGTGTGTCGGAGTCCGCTCTGAAAAGAGCGATCTACCGACTAAAACCAACCTCGGCGTTTTGCGTCATTTTAGTGTCGGGACTACGGCAGCGCTGTGGCATTCGCCTGCAGAAGAGCGTAGTGGACCATAGCCTGACTCCTCTCAGAGCGTCTTCAACTCCTGTTAGCCTTCCTCTTCAACCCCCTTTACTGTCTCACAGCCAGCTGTGACACAGTAAAAGGGGTTGAAGATACCTAGCTGAAATTTAGACTTAAACGACACGACTGACTGGCCCAGTGGCTGAGTATGCGCCCGGCGGCGCCTGGTTGGGGATTCGATTTCCACACGAAACAAATATGTTTTATACGTTTTTCAATCGCACCTACGATGTAGTAAAAAATCCTAGTGTGCTCCCATCTTACATTTACCTGGTGTAATGATTATAGCGGTGTTCTACGAGACAGATTTTTTTTTCAGTGCTTTGCACTGACACAAGCACATTGCACACAAGGCCAAGTAGGTACAACTGCATATACAACCTTATTTTTTATTAATCATAAAACGGTAAACGAAAAATAAGGTTGTTAAAAATAAGGTAAAAGGTTGTATGTGTTTCACAGTCGCTGTGTGGCATGGAACTACACACTCTGTTATATGTATTAGAAGTTCATATACGAGTAGGTACGGAATTTTGTAGAATAATCGACATAATCAACGAGTTGTTAAATTTCGAAAATTATAGAATCCAAAAAACTGCTACATCCGGCACGCTATAAACTAAATAAAATATACATAAAAATGTATAAGTATAGCTGGTATCTAACATAATTGCTGACAGGAATCTGGTTGTAATAACACAGTGAAGTCATCATAATGATCGCTCATGCCGACCCGCATGAAAATCGTGATTGCGAGGGAAAATTTGTTTGTGTGTCAGTCATGTTATCCTAGTACCCATCCAAGTCAAGGTCTTGCGAACTTTTAGCAATATATTCAAACAGCTTTTTTATCAATTTAATGTTTACCGTACAAGTATGGCAAATCGTTCATACCTATTTGCGTTTCGTCGATCTACCTTTGACATGGTAACGTTGCTGGGAGTCGTTGGATGCAGGCGACATATTACTGGTCCATCTGGAAGTCGATGGGGGAGGCCTACGTTCAGCAGTAAATCTCTTTTGGTTGATCAGAGAAAAGATCATAACAAATAGTAATAGAAGCTTCAAAAGACCCATGTCCATGTCTATTGTATGATTTTTTAAATCTATAATAGGTTTTCTATCCTCATAATTATTATTGAATAGAACCTATACGAGCTTTAAAAATTCAATTAATACAGGCAGAACACAGAGGACTTTTTATGATATTTATTGCAATACTCAATACTTCATTGCATTCCATAATGTTTTATAAAGGTGGACTATAGATAACTTAGATTATTATGGACCTTGTCGTGCATAACAAAATTAGGACAGAGGAAGAGCCAGCCAAGATAATGTTAACAAATATGATATTTATTTACACGCTGATGTTTATGTTTATATTTGGGAAGTGCTATTCAGAATAGTCAGCTATTATTTTTCAGTTTCTTAGAATACTAATCTTAAAAAAACAATCACAACATTGTGCATGAAACAGGAAGTTTTTCATGTACATTATTCTCGTACAAAGTATATCTATCTTCCTCACAAAATTAATTGTTTTACAACGAACAACGATGGAACAGAATCATTGTAATGCAATCTTCATTTTAATTATGATTATTATTATTGTATGCTTTGCAATATGGTGTATGTGTGATATATTTATAATTGATGTATTCACCTAAGTACATAAATAATTATCGTATAAACTCATTTTCTTGAATATGTAGCAGTTAGTCATATTGTGGTCTCAGAAAACTTTTAATTGAACTAAATTGTGTTATTCTTGGAATAGTAGTGGAGGATTGATAGTTTGCACGTGTTTATGCAATTGTATTTCTAATTTGATATTAATATATAATTTATTAACTTGCAAAGTATGATTTTATACTATGCTGAATTACATAGATATATTGAGGGTTTTTTTATTTATTTCGGTCTCAAATATGCAGATCATATATTTTTGTATTAGAAAAATTATGTGAGTGATTTATTATTCAAACAACAATATTCATAATTTGTAAGTCGATAGTTTTTAAAAAGGGAATATTTGAGTTCACTTTTAACTGAAATAAATATTGATAGACGCTAGCGAACCTGACAAATATTTTTTCAGGAAAACTTGTAAGGTTCTCTAGTGGCCACCTGAAGAACTAGGTTTTCCATCTATACTAAACTAATTTAATTGAGTTGAAGTTTGTTTAAACGCGATCAGAAAAAGTATTTTTGCATTTAATAGCCCAAAAATAGCCTAGTTATTTAATATCACGCTACGACCCTTAGGAGCGGGGCAAAGCGGGTAAAACAACGCGGCACGGTTTGTACAAAATATTTGCCAGATTGACAGATTCGATAGCCACTAACGTTCAATGAACTTCTCGGATCGGCTATTGTCTTTAAACCTGAACTATCAGGCTTCTAAAACATCTTTAATACTTGCAAAAAGAACCTGATATTTATTCACCGTCGCTACGTAGGAAGTAGTTCAGAAATAAAAAATCTAAGGGAGGAAAATCTCTACAGTTACGTTGTTGATCTGATCAATTAATTGCGTAAGCGCATACATAATTATCATTGACTGACATCAAGTTGTGTCGCAAATGCAACGATCTAATTGTTTGCGCACATAATGAGTTACATCCGGTGGAGCGAAACCGGTCCCTATTTGAAAATTATTACATGCTGATTTAATCACTTGCACCCGTTAAAGGTCAAACGTCAAAGGTCTCGAGTTCGAATCCTAGGCACGCACCTCTAACTTTTCGAAGTTATGTGCGTATTAATAATTAATTATCACGCGCTTAAACGGTGAAGGAAAATATCGTGAGGAAACCTGCATGTCTGAGAGATTTTCTTGACGGCGTGTGAAGTCTGCCAACCCGCAGTAGGCTAGCGTGGCGGACTATAGCCTAATCCCTCTCGTACTGAGAGGAGACCCGTGCCCAGCAGTGGGACAATGTAATGGGTTGATGATGACCCGTTAAAGAGTGGTTCTACCCGTTATACTGTCCAATTTTCCCTATTAAACCCATTAAATAGGTTCACAAAGATATGAAAGAAATGTTTCTAATGAAAGAAAATTTCTAGTGAAAGAAAAATTCGATCTCAGGCCTGCCTGTTTGAACCTGCGTCTCACTGGTTAAGTACACAAGACGCTTTACCAACTTAACTACCGAGACCACTGCCTGTGATGTCGAATTTCTCTTCCACATTTTACGTCTTCAGGCGACGTCAGCAACATCTATGATGAGAAACGTAAAAAAAAACTATTCATACGTGCCGAAATGAGCCCTGTTTAGTTTTGTATAGGAAGATTTATTTATTTTTAAGAACTAGGAGGTGTGGGTTTCATAGAAAACGTTTTTAAGTAAGATGGGTAGAAACACCCCTTTAACGATTGCAGGTGACTAAATCTGCACCTTGTAAGTATCATGTGTCTTGTTTACAATGTTTACAAAAATAATGACGTCATTTTTATAACTCTTTATAGTATCTATCATAAAGCATGAGAAAATTCTTATCTTTACAGTGTCCGATTGTCCGTAGTACGTCAAATAGTAACATTGTAGACAAATACCTAGTCATTGTGTGTTTCAAGTGCCTAGAAGCTGTTTTTAAGTAAAAATCTAATGTAGGTATTCATCTATTCCTTAACCCGCAACAGTCAACTTCCAGGTGTCCATGGGCGGCAATGATCATTTAATTTAGTATCAGGATACTTTTCTGCTCGTTTGGGGACGTAATATTAAAATAAAATAATAATAAGATACAAAAGGGGACGTAGTATTAAATAAAATATATAAATTTCAAGGCATTACATTGCCAGTAATAGCATAAACTCTCAATAGGATTGTACCTATCCCCTGATAGGTTAGACAGAGATTGATTATGGGATTCACTCCACAGTTCATAAATATGTATGTAGATTGATAATTACATAGCTATACCATTTACTGGGCAAATATAATTGATTGCTACTTACTATAATTGTAATTTTTTCATTTACTTATAACATTTTCTAACCTCATTTCAAAATTTAAAATAGGGTTTACAAGAAAATATCATCTCCAACCCATGATTTTCAAGTGAAACCAGTTAAGTAAACATTTTAATCAACTTTAAACACTGGTCACATCAAGAAACTTAAAAAAAAATGGTACCTAATATAAGCATTACATTTAATATCAATTCCCATAATTGCCGCGTCGCGTCGGTTCTAAATGAATAAATAAGATATAAGCCGTGAGTAGTCGGAGTAACCTTGGCCGTGAACTAGTAACGAGTTGCTGATGCGAGTCAAGTTGCATCAACCAGAATTTATGGTTTACGATAGCGAATTCTTGCAAGACCTTGTAGAATTAAAAAAAAAGATACTACTGAATGCAGATCGGAATGGAGAACAGGGCTGAATGGAGGGAAACCTTTATTTTACAAAAGACCAATTAATATAATATAATAATAAAAAATACAATGCATATTGCAATAATAAATACAAAGATTATTACATATTAAAATTATAATTATTGACTGCCTCATGAGTCTAGTGGTCCTAAGTGTGCTACTACGCTAGAGGTACTGGATTCAGTCCCCAGGTCAAGCAAAGTGTTATTGGGTTTTTCTATTAAATTCTCAGTAGCAGCTCGGAGTCAGTATTTGTGCCCTGTTAATGGCAATAGGCTCGCCTATGGGACCTAAACATACCGGCAAAGTGTGGGTGTACATTAGTACACCTCTGCCTAACCCTTCGGAGAAAACAGGCGTGATGGTAGGTATGTATGTAAATCAATATAATTTTATTTATTATATTGTTTAGTACTAGGTCCTATCGAATAGAGGTGTGTTCATTAGTTTTTGTCCTTTCCAATAATAAAGTTAAATGTCCTATTGTACAGTTATGTTCATTAGTATGTAAAGCAGTATAATGTAAATATATGTATTGTTTCATTGTATTGTGCTGGGAAAGTAAGACGACCTACTTGGCATAAACACAACACAGGTGCAAATGCGAGCACAGCAAGTTCAAGGCCGCTGCGTTATCTCTATGCACTTGATACCAAAACATAATATAAAATATTCATTTCATGAAAGGCTTTTCTTGCATTTTTTTTACTATACCTATTTTTAACCCCTGACGCAAGAACGACGGGGTGTTATAAGTTTGACGTGTCTGTGTGTGTGTCTGTCTGTGGCATCGTAGCTCCCGAGCGGATGGACCGAATTGGATTTAGGTTTTTTCTTTGACAGGTGAATTAGTCGGGAGTGTTCTTAGCTATGTTTGATGAAAATCGGTTGAGTTAAAAAGCAATTGTCGCGGGTTTTTTTTTAATTTTTAATTTTTATATATGAACTAAGTACCCCTCGGGTACGAGCTGTAGACCAGAGACAATAAACTAACCGTTATGGCCGACCGTTTAACTCGCGTGTCGCCTGCGCGGTAAGAAGGGAGCGAGGAAGGAAAAATAAATACTCAAAAAAGATACTTATTATTTTATTCTTTACCAACAATGTCTATCTCGAGATAAATCTTTGGATTATTGACTCCGTGTGTAGCGTTACCCGCCCCCGCCCCCTTCTTACCGCGTTAATTATTTAGTAAGTAGGTATAACTTAGGATTGATCTACAAAAATCATAAAATAATTATTCGTATTAATCCTAGTAGTGTTGTGGCATTTATCACTGGTTTAGATATGGCCAAAGAAGTTACCCACATATTCATTCGAAAAACTCGTTCTTATGTGGTATCAGATCCTCAGAGCGTGCATGGCTTCCTCCACTTCGTTTAAGGAACTATTAACTGTGTCATTATTATCTCTAAATCGTATCCAGGACCTCAAGCACTAGGCTAATGAGGGAGTTTTAGATTATCTTTTTGATTGTGAATACATCGCAATAAAATCATCCACACAATTAGCACCGTTGACCTCCAAATAGGTATTCAAGCTACTTTGTAACTAATTGAGTGGTTAAGTATGAGATTAGACACACCATTGTATTTCACATATTGCCAGATATAATGATGATGACTTGTAAGTCCACACCTTAATGGATATTAAGGAAATAATCAAGGAAATCGATGAGGCACGCTCCCTTTTTGCTTGTTAACCGCAAAATGCTGATAGGCTGATCTTCAACCACAGAGCTTATGACGATAATCTTGTATCCCACGAAGTGGTGTATAGTTCATATACCCTATTGTTTTATATCTGATGTAATGTCATTTACACGAGCGTGTAGCAACGCACTGCGTGTTCTTTCAGTTGGTAAGTTTTCATATTCTTGTTAATGATGTAGATTTGGTTATTATCTTTTACAAACATTATGAAACGTTAATAATATTTAGGTGTACGTTTCCAAAAAGAAGATCTAATGAAGAAGTATCGACAAGAAACTCCATGGAAAATAATGTTAGTTACAATTTTCACTAATACCATGACTACCTAGGTAAAATGTAAATATACTTACAGAACCTCGCTACCTAATATTATATAGGCAATTGGGCAGCATACCTATAAAAACTGTCTATTCAAATTGTAGGTACTTACAAATATATTTATGAACGTACCTTTATCTTTTCTTGAACTTACATTATCGCAATTGAATTAAAATTGCATGAGTAAACCAGGTTTCTCATATCATAACTCACATCTTGTACACTTAAAGCCAGATAAACGCACCCAGTTTGCAGTACGCTTGCCAATTTATTTCTAGACGTTAATATCGGGACTCAATCGAGTAGCAACCACAAGAATGCAGTCCAGTCCACACCACAACTGCTGGAAAGGGAATCTTCAAGAAACAAGTTTTATATTACTGCGCCCTTCAATACCTTGCGGTAATAAAGTATTGGCACCGCAGTCCACTACACAAGAATAATTGAAAGTGAAAGTTTATCGGTCCATTTTATTTTTATTAAGATAAGCAGTGTAAGGCATTAATTAGGTCAGTGTGCTAGCGAAACTGCACATTTTATCTCGATTGGAGCAAGATTTGCATTTGTTAAAATTGTTTATATGTAACCTATCCTTTTCTTTCATGCTAAATACAATTGATACGAAGCACGAAGGATTTTTTGAATAATAGTTCCACAACTATGTTGTATAAAACTAACTGAAAATTAATTACTCGTCATTTGTAACCACATCACTAGAGAAACGTGCTGGATCTATATGCCTTATTTTTTTTTTATGTACACAATAATCCGAATAAGGTTTTCAAGGAAAGCTACTCGAATGGGAAAATTATGGAAAAACTGAAAGGTAAATTCTGGAAACTTCTATGGAGTTTTGGTGTGAATCTAATGTCTCATTTTCCCAATCCCATGGGAATTACCCTAAATCCTTATTACCTACATCATTATCAACCAATTTATTGTCCCACTCGTAAGTCAACTCTAATAAGAGGTTATAGCGGCTATAGTCCACCACCCCAGCCTTCATTTTCTTATTAACTACGTCATCTCCTTATAAACCTTACCGACACCTAAGTACTAAATTCCAACATTGTAGGCTGATTAGAGTAGAATTCCGCTTTTACATAGAATATTATTCTTAATCCTACTTACAGACACACTGATAGTCTTGATAGTAAATACTAAATAAACCACTCGATTACACGTACTTATAAAAATCCAATTAAGTATCAACTTATTTTTTGTCTC
Organism: Subacronicta megacephala; assembly: GCA_958496365.1. NCBI lineage: Eukaryota > Metazoa > Arthropoda > Insecta > Lepidoptera > Noctuidae > Subacronicta > Subacronicta megacephala. The sequence goes on from OY292521.1 coordinate 8,285,322, forward strand.
ATACTCCACTCATTGCTTTGCATAACCCGCATCATACTCTACCTCAGCGTAATGACGGCCTACTCTATATAAAGAAACTCGCCCTCACTGTACATCGTTTTGCCTTATTTTGAACAACTCAGGAGTTGTAATTATTAGTGGCAATGAACCAGCGTCCAACGATCAATTTGTTGTTATGAAGGCTACTTGGTTATTCACATATGACCTTTAGAAAAATGCCCGAGGAATCGTTGGGAATTCTTGGCGAATGAGTACGTGGAATAGCGTGCTACTTTTACGCATTTTTTGTTAGATCTTTGCAAAAAAAACTAAGATTATAAACATTGCTGCGATTAACTGCTATTAAGTTTATATTTAATAATATGGTAATACAGAACCGACTGGCCAGTATATATAAGAGGTGGTAGGTGGTATCAACTATCAATGCGGAGTTTTATCTTATCTCTCTTGATTCTAGTAAACTTCTAATTATCTATACTTCTATACTATCTATACTTATATTATAAAGCGGAAGAGTTTGTTTGTTTGTTTGCTTGAACGCGCTAATCTCAGGATCTACGGGTCCGATTTGAAAAATTCTTTCAATGTTAGGTAGCCCATTTAACGAGGAAAGCTATAGGTTATATTTCATTACGCTAAGAGCAATAGGAGTGGAGCATAAATGAAAAATGTTGCAAAAACGGGAAAAAAATCAGAAAAGCCGAGAAACCACGCGGGCGCAAGCACACCAGCTTAATAATAGAAAGAAGAAAACATAATACCTATCTGGTTAACACTGGGACACAAATAACATAGTAAAGAGAGAGAAGAAATATTCAAAAGTTTTAGTTTACTACCATGTCGGTATTCCCGAAAGGTTAAGCAGTGGTGTGCTGATGAACATCCCTATCTGGTAGTTTTTAGTTCCCACATACTCAGCATAGGACAAACCGGACAAATACGCATACCATGACGCCTCGTTTCCCAAAAAGGTTAGGCAGAGGTGCTAATATGCAACTACCTACAGAACGCCAGTATGTTGAAGTCGCATGTAATAGGAAGCGAGCCCTTTACCATTTACCAGGCACAAATCCAGACTCCAAACTGCTACTGAGAATTTCATCGAAATACCCAGGAATTCTAGCATAGGCAGTCGCGCTTAGGACCACTAGACAAATGAGGCAGTCCTATTAGTCTTATCATCACCGGACAAATACGCGAATCAAAACTCTGAGAAGCTTTTTTTAAGAGATGCGAAACGAGCAGACGGATCGCCTGATGGTAAGCGAGTACCGCCGCCCACAACCACAAACCCAGCAACCCCAGATACTTGGATACCCACAACACCAGAGGAGTCACAAGTGCGTTGCTACTGATATCTAAATATATTTTCAAAGAAATGAATTTTCTAATTAAAGAAAATTTCTAGTGAAAGAAAAATTCGATCTCAGGCAGGGTTTGAACCTGCGTCTCTCTGGTTAAGTACACCAGACGCTTTGCCAACTAAGCTACCGAGACCACTGCTTGTGATGTCGAATTTCTCTTCCACATTCTACGTCTTTAGGTGACGTCAGCTATATTTTCAAGCTTAATTAAGCCAATGTAAGCACCTCACTATTGGAGGACCCTAGAAACTATGACCAATCCCTTTCTTATCTGAGGGCAGTAACAATATATACGTAAGTACAGTCGCCAGCAGGTCAAGGTATACAAAACTGTCAAATTTCTCCAAATGATTTTAAACCTTAAGCTGTTGAACATAAAGTTCAAAATCAACTGAGAAAATTTGACATTTTGTGGTAACTTGATGTGCTGGCCACCGTACCTGACAGGTTATTGCCCACAATCACACTAGTAAATGTAGTAACCAGTTATACACGTATCTCGGTTTTATGATAGTGGGTACATCTTGTAGTGGATAAGCGGACGATACCACTTATATTGTTTTTTGCATCAGGATTATTTTTATCTGACTTGAATGCATTTGGTGGTAGTCCTTGCCTCTTGCCTGCTCAAACATGGTCTAATTTGGAGAACGCAATTCAATTAAATACTCTGTAACACTCTAGCTTCACGATTTGACATCAAATATGGTCTGAAATCTGAATATAAAATATAAATTAAATCCTTCTTTATCATTAGACTAGTGGTCCTAAGCGCTACTCCTACGGGGATAGATCGCCGGTCTTGAGTTTTATCTCCAGATCAGGCAGTGTTCTCGGGTTTTTCTATAAAATTTTCAGTAGCAGCTCAGAATCTGGATATGTGTCTAGCAAAAGGCTCGCTCCCTTCATGGAACCTAAAAATGTCGGCGAACTGTGGATATACCGTTAAGTACCTCTGCCTACTAATTCAGGGAATACAGTCGTTCAGGCTTAAAATGATTTGGAACTTTACTTATATCTGCCGGTGGATAAGCTAGGTTTCGATATGCTAAGAATGGTAACCCATCTGTTCAAAAGTGGTAAGTTAACCGCTTTTCGAGGATAGAAGGAGAATTTTATTATGGAAATAGGTGCACAATATCAATAGGTTGATAACAGTTCATGTATGAGGTACATAATTGCATGACTGTGGCATAGTTTAAAATAGCAATGAACCAGCTATCCACTTCAATAATGATCATACTCTATCACGCAACTGATTGTCGTTGTGCAATTTTATTATTATGTCATAATATGCGATGGCATGTTATGACATATAACGACATACAAGACATTCGAAGTAAATGCAGTGATAGCCTTGTGATATATCCCGAGCTCGAATCCAAGGCGCACCTCTGGCTTTTCGAATTCATGTGCGTCATCATCATTATCATATTAGCCAAATGAGGTCCTCTGCTGAACGAAGGCCTACCCCATAGACTTCCACGACGACCGGTTATAAGCAGCCTGCATTCAACAACTCCCAGTGACCTTTACTAGGTCGTCTGTCCATCTCGATGGAGGTCGTCTAACACTGCGTTTTCCGGTGCGAGGTCTTCACTCGAAAACCTTTTTGACCAGTGCTTAGTTATTGGCATAATAATACTTAATTATTAAGGAAAACATCGTGCGGAATCCTGTAGGTCTGACAAATTTTCTCGGTGGCATGTGAAGTCTGCCAACCCACAGTTAGTAGGCTAGCTAGGTGGACTACGGCTTAATCCTGCTTATTCTGACAGGAGACCCGTGCCCAGCAGTGGGACAAAAAAGGTTGATGATGATGAATCTCTTTAGATGTGCGTGTTGTGTGAGGGCCACTTTAATACCAAATTATAATAGGTAATAACTGCTTAATGTTATGTTTTTCGTTTGTTTCAGGTACCGCCGATAAAAATGTTCTGCAAGTGATAAACAGTACAAAATTATCATAATGGCTGTTACATCAAGATCTTATGATATTTGTTTATTTATCCTTCTTCTTATAATAATCAAAGCAACAACCAGCAGTAGCAATGGTTTGTATTTCTAATAATATTTATCAAATCAGAACAGTTGCGTGAAGGTAAGCGCCGATAATTATGGTCGTACATAATCACCATGCTTAAAAAATCTTTTGCCAATTAAATATACAGGAATACCGACACTGACTGATTTAATGACAACCATCATCATCATCATCAACCCATTATATCGTCCCACTACTGGGCATGGATCTCCTCTCTGAATAAGAGGGTTTAGGCAGCCTAATGCGGGTTGTCGAGAAAATCCCTATAAGCAAGCTAGTGTCTTTACGATGTTTTCTTTTACCATTTAAGTGCGATATGTACCCGAGATATTAGGATAGTAACTTATTTTTTTTTGCCAATTGGAAATAAGTCGCTGTGTCTCTCTCATAATGTCAACCTGACAAAGGGACAAAACCTCAAACAAAACAAATCAAAGCAGGATACATTTTTTTATAATGTTCGTTCTATAATCCTTTTAAATATCTGTGCTGACAACATTAACGACCAATGTTAACCAGAGGGACGCAGGTTCAAACCCTGCCTGAGATCGAATTTTTCTTTCACTAGAAATTTTCTTTAATTAGAAAATTCATTTCTTTGTGAAAATTTCGCAATATTTAATGCTAAAAAATAATAAAAAATAAGCATAATACGGTAAGGCAACATCGTTCGACATTGAACTACCTGTAAAGGCAGTCGTGTTGGTTGAAAGACATACTAATGTCTTCAATAGATGGTGCCGACGTCGCCTCAAGACGTAGAAGGTGGAAGAGAAATTCGACATCACAGGCAGTGGTCTCGGTAGCTTAGTTGGTAAAGCGTCTGGTGTACTTAACCAGAGGGACGCAGGTTCAAACCCTGCCTGAGATCGAATTTTTCTTTCACTAGAAATTTTCTTTAATTAGAAAATTCATTTCTTTGTGAAAATTTCGCAATATTTAATGCTAAAAAATAATAAAAAATAAACATTAACGAGTTTAGAGGTATGTTTTAATAGCTGAAAATTACGAAATTCCCATACAAGCCTGCTGTTCGCCTTTCGCAAATGAATTCAAACAAACGAACATTATTGTAAATTCCCACGGGATTAGAGTAGCACGTAACACTACGAGTTCACATCTAGTGCTTTTATAAATAGGCAAAATCTACCAGGGAACAGTATTTTCATTTTGTACGTGCTTCACGTTGATAAGATATTAAGGGTTATCTTGTACAGCTAAGAAGAATATGAAAAAACGTGAAGTGAAAATTTGTGACAATGATGACAAATTATTTTGAAATTATTTCAAAATAATTTGTTTATTTAAATTTAATGGGATGTAGAATTCTTTGTTGAATAAACTTAGTGACCTGATTTGTTGTTTTTTTTTTTATAATTACAGAAACTTCACAAGAGAGCCGACAATCACGAGTCACAGGTAGAATAGTGAAACTTTATTCTGGCACAAGACCTGAACCTATTTTGTGTGCTGGCGAAGGTTTTCAAGCGGATCCTCGAGACTGTGCTGTATTTTATCGCTGCATGAAATCAGGAAATGGCAAATATACGGTTTTTAGGGTAAGCTACGTTTTCACTTATACAGTCATAAGTTATTAACAAAGGTATTTTATGTATAAATACAATAGGATTCTCTTATGTACCGTGGTGCTTTTAAAAACACGAATCTTTGAAACACCCGACACCAAACAGCTTACCTGTAGACCAGATAAATATTTATTTTGTACGGCAGTCGAACCTGTGAAGCAGAAACCGATCACTCAGATAATGCGTCAAACATGCCAGCGCTATTTATTTCATAATTCCTTTCGTCATCCATACTTGTTTTTATTTATTATATTTACTTGTTAATTACAGTTCCAATGTGGACCGGGTACAGTCTATGATCCTGAAACAGAGGTCTGCAATCATCCCCGAAGTACTAAACGTTCAGAATGTGGTGGTTTTGCTCCACCATTGGATCATTTAAATAATAATGAAATCGAACGAAATCAAAATGAAGTACCGTCTCCAATTACTAATTTACCCTTCTATACAGACAAACCGAAACAAACAGAAAATATTGACGCTACACCATCGACAGAAAGACCTTGGATAGTTTCTAGCTCAACAGTGACCACATCTACAAAACGCCAGATACCAGAAGTCTTTACTGTACCTTCTAATTCATACCCTTGGACATCATCCACGGGTCAAACTTACATACATCATAAAGAAAATCAAGTTCAAAATCAACCACAAACAGAAGCACCAAAAGTAACTTCACTACCTGCTTCGGCAGGTTTACCTGAGGTAGGCTCTAGAGATAACAATATTTGTGCATCGGACGGCTTCATGGGTGACAGCGAAAATTGTCGTAAATTTTATAGATGCGTAGCAAATCAAAGAGGGACTTACACGAGGTACGAGTTCTCTTGTAGCGAAACAACTATATGGGACGATGACACGCAAAGCTGTAATCATGCTTGGGCTGTCAAACGAAGTAGATGTGGTAGAAGTAATCAGGACAGTTTTAATAATCTATTTACTACCGAGAATACAAAAATACCTCAAAAAGACAATTCAAACGATACAACTATTCAACAACAACTGCAAATAAGTCATGGCTCAAAAGTTACCCAAACTCAAACACAAATAAGTAATGGTTCAGTTATACAAAACCAAACTCAAATCCATTATGGCGATCGTATCAAGCAAAATAATGGAACAAAAACTAAACAAAACCAGACTCAAATAAGTCATGGATCAGCAGTTAGTCAGACTCAAACTCAGATTGATTACAGTGACAAAGGCGTACAAACACAGTTACAAATTGATCATTCCCAGCAAGCAAGCCAAACGCAGGTACAAGTTCATGAATCAACTACATCAAAAGCTACAAATTCATCAGATTCATCCATTAGCCACGGGGGTTCACAAGAGAATAACGAATGCCAAACGTCAGGTTTTATGGGAGATATGAATGACTGTAAAAAGTTTTATAGATGTATTGATAATGGAAGTGGTGGGTACTCTAAATTTGAATTTTCATGCGGAGAAGGAACAGTATGGGATCAAAATATTGAAGCCTGTAATCACGCTTGGGCTGTCAAAAACTGTGGAGGAAAGGGTTCTACTGGAACCACGAGTACTACACAAACTGATGTAAGTTCTTCTACGTCTACACAAAGCTTTCAAAGTACAGTATCAACTGAAAACTATCATACAACTCCAGAAGTAATTGATTTGGAAGAAAACGAAGACAGCGGTTACGGTCAGCAAAACCAAGGCACTACTACGTCTTCTTCAACAACTTTACCTTTATCTACAATAAAATCACCATCTAAAGGAGATTGCGAATCTAGTGGGTTTATTGGAGATGCCAACGACTGTAAAATATTTTATAGATGTGTTGAGAATGGTAAAGGCAGTTTTACAAAGTATGAATTCAAATGTGGCGAGGGTACTGTTTGGGATCCCGAATTAGAAGCATGTAATCATGCCTGGGCTGTTAAGAGCTGTGGTGGTAATGCATCTCCCGATATAGGTAAACCTGAGATTACGACCGAAATATATACTACTCCTTCAACTGCCCATACACAAAGTGTTACGGTTACCCAATCAACTACGAAATTAGCTGTAACACAAAGTGACGATTATGATATTGGTTACGGGCCTGTACACAATGATTTGCCTCCAGCGACTACGACAACTACGACTAAACAACCCCAGAACTTCGAGCAAAGTACACATAATAATTGCCAATCTAGTGGATTCATAGGAGACAGGAATGACTGTAAAAAGTTCTACAGATGCGTGGATAATGGTAATGGAGGTTACACTCGTTATGAATTTACCTGCGGGGAAGGAACAGTATGGGATTCTCAAATTGAAGCTTGTAATCACGTTTGGGCAGTAGAAAAATGTGGTGGTTCATACCAACAGGAAGCGACAACTGAACCTAAGCCTGCAATTGGCAGCAGTAGTTCAACGGAGAGCATGCAAAATACTAAAGTACCTACGCTTATGCCGAGTACCACATATAGTACTTCAATAATAACTGACTCCGTGACAATGGGAAGCATTGACTGTACACACACTGGCTTCATGGGAGATCAAAAAGATTGTAAAAAGTTTTATAGATGTGTAGACAACGGAAAAGGATCTTTTACAAAATTTGAATTTTCTTGTGGGGAAGGAACCGTATGGGATCAAAAGACCGAAGCTTGCAACCATGCGTGGGCAGTCGAAAAGTGCGGTGGAACTTCTGAACCTTCTGCTGATCACCACGAAAGTACCACTCAATATCATCCTACTATGGCTGACGAAATTGATAATGGTTATCCGGCAATCATTGACACAGTACCCGAAGTAACTACACAAAGTACGACCACCACTCATCACACAACTGAAGAGTCAAAAGAAACAAGTGAAGGCACTTATTGTATATACAATGGGTTTATTGGAGACAAAAATGATTGCAAGAAATTCTATCGGTGCGTTGATGATGGCAAAGGTGGTTTTATTCGTTATGAATTTACTTGTGGTGAAGGAACATTATGGGATCAAAGTATAGAAGCTTGTAATCATGAATGGGCAGTCAAAAATTGTAGAAAACCTAGCAATAATACAACGCAGATATCAAGTGACAGTCCAACACAAGCCCCGTCAAGTCAAGGAACGGAAGACCAAGGATATGCTCAAGTTACTGACAAAACTAGTTCAACAACCTCAACATCGATTAGCAACTACCCGGATAGTGATTTAAGTAATTTGTGTTCCAAAGATGGTTTTATTGGCGATAGCAATAATTGTAAAAAGTTTTATAGATGCGTTGATAATGGGCAGGGTGGATTCATTAAATATGAATTTACTTGTGGTGAAGGAACCTATTGGAATCAGGAAATATTATCATGTGATCATGCGACATCTTATAAAACGTGTCCTGATAAAGAAAGCGGTTCCAGTACTCAATCCCCACAATATGAACATGATGAGATTTATACGGAAGCGACGAGTATATCTGGCTCAACCACTGTGGGAAATGAATATCCCAGCCAAAAACCGCAAGTTACTTCCGGAGTTTGTACCTCAGAAGGATTTTATGGCGATATAAGTGATTGTAAAAAGTTTTATAGATGCGTGAATAATGGAAAAGGAGGCTACACTAAATATGATTTTACTTGTGGGGATGGAACCATTTGGGATCAAGAATTACAAACATGTAATCATGAATCAAGCCACAAAAATTGTTCAGTTAGTTTTCCACCTAATTCTAATGCTTCTCAAACGACCGAAAATCAACCAACTGAAAGTGGAAATGATGTTTCTATGACTACGACATCACAAATTCAACATATAACACATACAACAACAAGTTCACCTACCGGTAGTAGTAATCAATGTACGTCTGAGGGATTCTTTGCAGATCCCAAAGACTGTACGAAATTCATTAGGTGTGTTAGTAGCGATAAAGGAGGATATACAAAATATGAATTTTCTTGCGGTGAGGGTACAGTTTGGGTTCAAGATATACTAGCTTGCGATCATGATATGGGTGATACAAACTGTAGTTCTCATTCTCAAATAACAACAAGTAAACCTCACACTACTGTGGGACATGAGCAAACAACACAAAAGTATGATCCTAACACTTCTTCTACATCAGAACCTGCTTCAATAGATAAGCAAGAAGATGAATATGATAACGAAAATTCGGATAAACCATCCTACTCAGGCAGCGGTGACTGCCAGTCAGAAGGATTTTATGCTAATGCAAACGATTGCAAACAGTTTTATAGATGTGTAGATAATGGTCAAGGAAGTTACACAAAATATGATTTTACATGCGGTGAGGGAACTGCATGGGACTCTGATATTCAAACTTGTAATCACATAGACCAAGTCAAAACTTGTCATGGTACTAGTGAAACATATCCTATAATGCACGATGAAGATAACACGCAATCCACAGAGACTTCTAGTACAAAGAGTACAACAACATCTGACTCTAATCAAGGTACAACTTCGGGAATCAAAAATACATGTGACAAAGACGGATATTTTGGGGACACTCAAGACTGCAAAAAGTTTTATCGTTGTGTAGACAATGGTAAAGGAGGTTACACAAAATATGATTATACTTGTGGCGAAGGTACTATATGGGATCAGGATGTGACGACTTGTAATCATCCGCAAGATGTTGCTAATCCATCCTGTAATCAAAACCAAGATGGCAGTACAACATCAACGACTACAGCAAGTACTGGATCAAGTGAGTCATCACCATCGTCATCGTCATCGTCATCGTCAACATCTCAAACCATTACAACCACAACAGAAGGTAATAAACCTGTAAATCAAAACGTTACTTGTGATAAAGAAGGTTATTATCCAAATCCTAATGACTGCAAGAAATTTTATAGATGCGTGGACTGGGATGGTAATGGGAAAAGATTTTCTGTGTATCATTTTGAATGTGGTGAAGGTACAATCTGGGATCCAGCTGTTACAACGTGTAATCATGAAGAGTCAGTTTATCCGCCCCGCGATTGTAGTTCTCAATCACAAAGTGCAAATCAATCTTCAACAACTGAAGGAACTACTGCACCACAACAAGAAACAACCGGTAATTCAGGAAGTACTACTACAGAAAAGTCATCAACGTCTCAATCGACTACTGAACAAACTACACAGTCAACCATTTCTGATCAAACTACTACTCAACAGTCAACCACTTCCGAACAGACCACTACACAACAATCAATAACTTCAGATCCAACGATGGCTCCACAGCCTTCCAGTTCTGAACAAACCACAACACAGCAATCTACGACTTCTGACCAAACAACTTTACTGCAATCTACCACTTCGGAGCAAATAACTACAACTCAACAGTCAACCACCTCTGAACAGGCCACTTCAGAACAATCGACACAACAGCCGTCGACTTCTGAGAAAACAACGACACAACAATCAACAACATCTGAACAGACAACGACACAACAATCTACAATGTCTGAGCAGACAACGACACAACAATCTACATCATCTGAGCAAACAACAACACAACAATCTACAACATCTGAGCAGACAACGACACAATTATCTACCGTCTCTGAACAGACAACTTTAGAACAATCAACAACGTCTGAACAATCAACGACAGCACAATTCACAACAACAGAACAAACAACGACACAACAATCGACCTCATCTCAACAGACTACTCAGGAACCAACCACTTCTGAACAAACGACACAAGCATCCACTACGACTTCAGACCAAACAACAACGGCACTGTTGACAACTAATGAGTCTACAACAGAACAAACTTCTTCGACCACTGAATCTTCTACTACAGAGCAAAGCATAACCCCACAATCAACTACAACTGAAAAATCTGATCAAAGTACAATTACTGAAGTATCATCAAGTAGTGAAGGAACGACAGCAGAAGAGTCGACTACAGAGCAATCGACTACAGAACAGATGAATGCAAGCTCATCAACAGAAAGTAACACAAATGAAAATACATCAGATAATAAATGTCCAGAGACAAGTGAAAATCAAAATTTGTTTGTTTGCCCAACATCATTTAGAAGACATCCTAAATATTGTAATTTATTCTATCAATGTGACGAAAATGACGACTCGCATGATCTAAAAGTTGCAGTATTTACTTGCCCTAACAACACTATTTATGATGAAACCCAAACTCGCTGTGTTGAAGAAAGCAGGGCCGATAAAAAGTGTGACGGGGAAATAGCACAAAAAAGAAGATTTAAAAGATTAGATAAAGACTACAGGGAACCAGTTAGTATTATTTAGTTAAATGTTATAAATTGAGTTTTTAAAACAGCTTTTTAATATATTAATTGTACCATGCTTCACGCAAATAAAGATCATTTCATTTCATTTCATTTATTATATATTTTTTTTATTTCAGATTGTGGTAACCACAGACAGTCACTCATGCCCAAGTGCCGGCTACTATTCATTTGAAAAAGACAGTGAATGTTCGCCAGCTTTCCTGAAATGTACAACTGACAAAACAAATAAGTTAAGAGGTCTAGTATATCAGTGTCCAATAGACTACCTTTATTGGACAGTAAGTAAACGATGTGAACCAATGAATAAAGTTAAAGATTGTAAACGGTCCCGTAATAACTGGACGGCAAGATGGGAGATACCAGTAGAAAGAAGAAACGTAGCAACATTGTAGAATAGTATATAGGTACAAATAATTTAGTTGCTGTCTATATAAGGCCTGGCATTTTTTGTGATACAACATACTGTATATATTTACAATATGGATACATTTAATAGAAAAGTAATTATCTTATATAGTAGGTGATTAAACGTTATATTGAGAAATATATTTATTTTGGATAGTTTTATAATATCTGAAATAATTCTGTATTTAACTAAAAAAATTTAGAAGAAAGGAATCGCTCTCCGCATCAATTATTGTATCAGAGACGTTTTGAAAGTTACAAATATGATAATGTTATTCCCAAGCACCATGAATTTCTTTGTAATTCTACAATTCATGGGCCATCTAGTCTAATATACATTTTCATTACTAAAATACTTGCTGCCATAATATTAAGGAAAAATACTTGTGAACAAAATATTGTGAATGATTTATTGAATCTTTTAAAAGCTATATTTTGATCACGACTTTTAAAATTAAGTGACATTGTACGTTTATGTAATTGAATAAGCAAAGAAATAAATTATTTTCAAATGACATGTCTGAGTGGTTTTTCTAATTTAAAGAGTTATTCATTAAAAAACAAATAAAATTAAATAATTTAATACACATTCCTAAAATATCAATATTTAAAGTTAATACAGTTATAGTAAAATCAAATCAATACCCATGCACGACGATAAAAGTCCTTTACAAAAAATTGTCAGTTCAGCGATTATAAAATCTGTTACACTTTCTTCTTGACTGTGATGAACTGCATTGCTAAATATTGTACCTAAAAAGGCATGGCACGCTGTATCAGTAGCTATTATATTACCTTTCAAATCAATGGTAAGGCGATTTTTCTCATCTATTTCTTTACTGGATATTTCTATAATATCCTTAGCGTATTCAGATTCTTTTTTAGAAATGCCTGCCGCTGAAACAATAACTGGTTTGTACATATCAGCAATGTTTCTATCAACTTTATCCAAAGAGTCAGTTGAAATGGATTTTTTTACATCTTCAGATTTGGGTATTTCTATAACACTTTTGCGCGTCCTATTTGTTATAGTTGCCTCTGTAGGGCTTGGTTTAACATTTAGTTTATTATGAAATAAGAATTCTAAAAATAAAGGTAACAAACTGATCTTAGTTGTATTTTGACTATTATCTAAAACCCTAGTAGCTTCAGTAGTACTATTCACCATGGTGTGGTGTTTCATTTCTTTTATATTACTGTCGCTCGAGTAAGAATTAACGTGAGGGTGAATTGGTATGTGACGTAATGGCTCTGTTTTCTTGTCACTTTCATTTTTAATTGAAGTGTTTGTTGCCGCAAATAAATTACGTTCAAATCTGGTGACAATTGGTGCTATTTTGTTTTCTGCTTCAGTAAGAGTTTGCTGTGAAAGGTTGGATGAATTATCATTTTCCAAAGCATTAATAATATCCCTGATGTTATTTAATTTCTGATCCTTCTTCGTAGTCTTACTAATTCTGTTTGAAGTCTTAATGTCATTCTTCATTTCTTTAATATTTGCATATTTATTAAGGAGCTTCTTTAATTTTTCTGTGTACAGACTATGTTGAGATCTAGGGGTTAAAATATCGGGGTTAAAAACTACCCCTCCTTTGTTCCAAATAGAAATAGCTCGTGCTAAAAATTCAATAAGCTGATGTGGCAAGGTTTTCCAATATTTTCTTAAAGGGGAGTTTTCCATGTACGCAGATAAGGTTACATATTCGATAAAAATGTTAGATTTTGTCGTTGTTTCTTTGTTAGAATCTTTTCTCCAGAGTGAGTTCAAAGCTATTTCGTTATTCTCTTCAGCGCTCAACCAATCTAAGTTAGTGTCGTTAAATACTATGATAAAATGAAAATTTACGTTGGTATATTTAGAAGATAATTTTTCAATGTGAGGCATATACAGATTAAAATCTATGTCTTCATATTGTCTTCCAAAAACATGCATATATACGTTGGGTAAAGAGGGTGGTAATGTTTTATCGTTTGGTTTAGGTGTCATGAGACCTGTAGGCTTTAGATTAGCAGTTGGTAAAATTGAAAAAGCAAACAAGGTGTTATAAACTAAGAAAGTCATCAGACTAATCATTCCGAGTCCTACCCACCAGTACGCAAGAAAAGATGACCAGTGATCTGCAAAGATACAAAATAAATAATAGTTATTTAAAAAATCAAGCTTTTGTAGTCTGCCATATTGGGTTTAGAAAACGTCAATTTAGTAAGCATGCATTGTCATCCAAACTAAGTGTGTGCTATGCAAAACTTCAGCTCCATCGGTTCAGGATAACTGCTTTAAAATTCAGTTACAAGTTTTGATCCGGACAAACATACATACATTGCAATTTAAATAAAAGCTCGTAACTAATTTTCAAGACATTATTACACTAACTGTATAATTCATCTATGCGTCATAAGAGACTTAAAGTTCATATCAATCTCCTTTTTATGCATATAAGCTAGTTTCTTTTATCTGTGAAAAATTATATCCAATAATATAGTAGGGATTATTCATCATCATTTATCATTTGGAACCTTCAGCGTAACTTATATATAGACGGGTAACTTTTTGAAAAGAGTAACGACGACTAGGGTATTAAAGTATACTATTTCAATCTTACTGAAGGTGTACGTACAATAACTCGGCGTTTATACTATGTACGTATAAACACCGAGGATTTAAAAGCCCTAAGTGGTGAATAGGTGCCTGTTTTAAATTATTGGTTGAACTGTATATAATATATTTTTTTGTATTTCTTATGCATTTACATGCTAAGATTATAAAGTAATTTTTAGTGAAGGAAAAATTCGACCTCGGGCAGGATTCGAAGCTACCTCTTCTGTTTAGATACACCAGACGCTATGACCGCTAAGCCACTGCGAGTTCCACCCGCCAGGTCGAAATTTGCCTTCACATTTTGAATTTACATCTTTGAGATATATGATAGATGTCTTTGGGATATAATTATGATAGATAATTATTAAGTACCCGGCCAGCGCGTCAAAATTGAAGCTGCCCCTTTTAAGTTGTTTCTGCTTCGCCCCCTATAGCTTGTGGAACGCCTTCGATGGTATCGAGGACTGTATCGTTCCTCCTCCGAAACCTCCTCACATAATAGCGGATGCTGCTCTTTGTAGTATTCACTCATCACTTGCCATTGGTTCTACTATGGACAAACACAAAATATAAATCGTACTAGCCTAATACGATATCGAAGTACTACTTTCAGTAAATCTAAAATTAAAACTTTTAATAAAATAATTATAATCGATTATTCACAAAATGTCATGTGTTGTTAAATTCATCACTTGAAATTTAACGACCCTTATGGTTTTTTGATTTTCACCAAAGAGGTTATATTTAAAATGGAAAAGTTTGAATAGAAAACGAAAAAATAATACAAAAAACGCTGACCACGAACGTGCTTAAAAAGACGATGAAGGAACTGTTTTATTTTTTACGTAGCTTAGGTACTGTGATTTTTTTATTTTATTATTAAACCATTAATCTATTAATGGATTAAAAAAATTAAATTTAGTACATCTGTCATCATCAAAGTTTATTAATTTATTTATTAAGGCATATCAACAATAAAAACACAAACATTGGTAAGTAGCAAATAGTTGGAAATGGACATAATTATGATAAAATCAATAAAAGATAGAAAGTTTGAAATAAGAAGCTTATTTTTCTAAGATCTCACACAAACAAGCCTGGATAGACTTTGGTAGACTAGCATATCTGAGTGCGAAGTCTGTTAAGTACGTTTGAGAGTATATCATTAACTACATCATAACAAATTAGACAATAAACCTCCAATTATTAACGAATAATTATTACGAGAGTAGTATTTCAAACTGACTTATTCTAGCAGATTGGCTGTTGTTGATGGGCACAGGCAGGCTCATTCTTCCCCTTAACACTTTTCTCTATCTCCTTATCTACACGATTTGCAGAAAGATATATACTACGAATAACACAGCATATTTTCCTTTATTTTTTAATTAATCTTTATCTGAATTTAACATATTTATTCAAGTTTTCATTGTTTGTGTAAGGGCGTAGGTTATCAAGAAAATGTATAAATACTTAAATGTTAACACCTACCGTCATTTGAGTTTCCAGGGTAATCACTTGTATGTTTCAGTGGACAAATATATTGTGTTGATTTAATAACACGTTTTGATACTCTACCACGCGTGTTGCGAACTAACACCTAGTGAGTAACATTTAAATGAATATGCACGTAAGTTTCTATATAATGTGTAACACTCGCACGTTTACATTTTCCGCCATAATTTTGTTGATTCAACATCGAATTCGTCTCACGTACATAACGTCTTGCTGTAACGATTATTACTAATTTTGCAGAGTTTGCACTTGTGAAGGTGAATTATGACATTGTTATGGCATTATTTTCTGTCATTGTTTGGTTTGAATGAATGGTGTGTCACGTTTGTAATACAGCGAATGTTGACTTGTTTATTTGTATAAAATTAAAAGAATAAAAAAATACTAGGTATTGGATTGTACCGTCGCTGGGACCACTCGCGCAGGTTATAAATGTAAACGATAGTAAATGGAAGTATAAGCATTGACTGCCGAGCTGCGCTAGAGTTCTTGGGTTTGATTCCCAGGTCAAGCAGTGTTATTGGGTTTTTCTATGAAATTCTTAGTACCGCCTCAAAGGATATTATGTGCCTGGTGAATGATAAATTGAATTATATTATTTTCTGTAAATAGATCCTTTAAAGACACTTTTACAAGTCAAAGTTATTCTGGATGGCGCCGGCAAGACTTTCCCCGCTTAAATACATGGGACCAAAACATACCGACGAATAGTAAGTGTGGAGTAGGTTCACTTCTGCCTAACCCTTCGGGGAATACAGGCATGATGGTATGTTTTAATTGTGATTATATTATTATAAATCGGCTCTATTTATGGTAAGCATTTTTATTTTAAAAACCATAATATTATAAACTTTAACCAAGAAGGTGTTAAGAACGAATTTATAGACAAACATAAAATAAAAATAAAATTGACTGATATCATATTCAAAATTGGAATGACTACAAAATTTGTTGCATATGTCGTTCACCCGGTTTCAATTTTTCATCACATACGTTGATTAATCGGAGTTTTAAATTAAAGAAAAACATTATACTTAGGACAGAAAGGTAAGTAATATGGTTTATTTATTTTCAACGATGTTGTTATTCTATAAGGTAAAAACGTAAGGGATGGCATCTTCTATCAATACAATTTTGAAAGAAGCAAACGATCGATGGTTGACGTCTCAGATTTTTTATGGCGGCATTTGGATGTGAATCCTTCGAGTACCTACCTATTGGACGTATGGCGATCCCAATGAAGACATACCCTTGCTGAAATAACAAGAGACATAGCAACCTATCGTCGATGACTTGTGGATATTTGACTAAATACTTTATAAATGCCTATTTCTTCGGAGATATTTCATGATGAATGAATACAATGTCTTCTTTTTTCCAATAATTGTAAGTAAGAATGAGGAATTAATATAGATACATAAATTAAAATATCGAAGATGGATAGGTACTAATCACAGCACCGCATTAAATAATATAATCTTATTATTCAGCCAGGTAAAATGTTGCATAGCTCAAATAAATGAGATAAAACAAACCATAAATTTAGTAGCATAGATTCCAAGTCTGTAAAAAGGAAGTTATAACCCATTCCACCTGATTAGGCAATAAGCTTGAGAGTAGTCCAGCTGATATATGTATAAATTATAAATTAGCATAAGGTGGTGAACCAGCTCACAGGTTAATAGATCCTTTCTTGTACAGTCGCAAGCACATCAGGTTACACAAAACAGTAAAATTACTCCAAATGTTTTGAAACCTTTAATTGTTGAATATTAAGTTCAAAATCAATTGAAAAATTTGATATTTTGTGGTGACCCGATGTGGTATGGACTTTTTTGAAAATATTTTTGGTATAGCTTCAGAGGCCTTTGTGCCAGGGAATAAGCCAGTTTTTTATATAATGTGACACATTTTTTGTTATTTTCACAGGTCGATAGAATGGTGGAGCGTGCTCCACAGACAAAACAAGACGAACAGTATCCGTTGTTGAAGGTGGACGGAGGAGGCGGAGATGGCGGGGTTCATCCCCAACCATCACCGTTGGTCACTCCCGGTTGGGGTGTCACTTGCGCCCCCAAGCAATCCTGGCTTGTCCGCTGGCCCGGTTAATATCCTCATATCTATCTATATCTATCTTCTCATGTGGCAACTTGTAAAAGTGTAGGTATGTTCAAACGTTTCCGAGAGATGTTTTCGACGGCATGTGAAGTCGGCTAACCCGCACTAGGCTAGTGAGGTTGACACTCTTAAACCTTCTCATTTTGAGAGAAGATCCCCGCCAGTAGTTGGATAATATGTGTAGTATAGTAGAAGTCATGATGTTGAGATGGTGTGATTAGTGTAACATTTAATAAAGGGAAAGCTCGATTAATTACTGGGTAACGCTGACGATTTGTCAATATTTTTTGTTTGTAAAAAATGATTTTTTTTTTAATATCTCTGCTCTTGTCGCCTCTGTTCTCTCCTTTCTATTTTCTGTTTGTTTTCGTGATATGACTCCACTCCCATACAAAATATCGACAATCAATTTATTGACGATCTTATTTTTTTTACAGAATATATTTCGGCATGCTGGATGACATTTATCTTGTTGGGAATATCATTCCTGGTATTTTATGCTTTAGGAATGGAAGCATATAGAAGGCAGCCTGTTTTATTTATAAAATGCAACTCCTCTAAACCAGCCAGCGATGTATACTATCACCACATTGTTCCACGAGGCAGCTATGTACCTTTCACGTTGTACGCTGAATACCTCTCGGACGTAGCCTCGCAGTATCCAGCACTGCATTTCCACGTACTCTTTCTTATGGATGACTCTCTACAAACGGCTTTCAGGGGGCCGAGGCACACGAGATTTATCAATAAATTGATCCCATATTCCACCAGCAATATGTTTACCTTCTCTAAACAGGATGATAACAGTAAGCGCGAAATTGCTGATTTTCAGAGAAGATATCCCAACGTTAACATTACAATTATGTCTTTGAGCAAGTACATGGCAATGACACCATTGAAGTACAAATGGAGGACCATACCTATTTCATATATACCGTTTTATGCAAGAGTTTTCTCTGTTTGGCAAACCGGAGGTGTGGGTATGGATTTGAATAATTTCAATAACAATTATAACGGTCACCAACATGATGATCGTAGAATTTTTGCGATACTGAAACAACATAATGATGGTATTAAAGTTGAAGAATACACCAATGCTTTAAATAAAATTGATCGCGAAGAAGAAAATGAGTTTTTCAACGTATTTTATGGGTTAATCCATCAAATTTTGAATGAGACTCGAACATTCCTGTCTAAAAGCTTTCCTTTTCCTCAAGTTACTAACGAAAAGGGCGTGTCTCTCAATGAGCCTTTGATTCGCACAAATAGAAACAAACGGGATGTTTCAGTGCCGATCAATGATAATAAGATTAATAAGTCTGACAATTCTTCTAATGTCCTTGTAGACATTATAAATTCAACGAGTGACACTGAATTTAAGAAAAATGAGTATAAAACTATGATAAATACTGATGTCAATCTAGATAAAACAAAAATCACCGTAAATAACGTTGTTAAACCTCCGCACATTAATAACTCAAATATCCTAAGCAACATGGAGTCTTTGAATAAATCTACCTCAATTGAAATATTAAATAAATCTGAAAGTCCTCAAGTGGTCTTGTTTTACGATTTTTCAGTATTTTCCGATGGAATTGCACCTTCGTTTGTTTTTCCCGAACCTATAATTCATACTGATTTTAGACAGAATTCTAAGATCTTGGAATCTGGGAGAGTTGGAAAGTACGGCAATACTGCGTCGCATCTTCTCTCTATTGATTCCGAAGGATTGTTTGTAGCAGCCTCGTCGAGGCTGCATCCATTCTTGGGACATCTGATTTCTGCCGGTTGTCAACGTATGCAACCTAAATTTGCCATTCAAGATACACTTCTAACCCAATGTTCGGGAATGTTTAAAGAAGATACCTACTGCAACAATATATATTTACTTTAGTTATAATTTCTTGTTTACGTAAATGTTTGTTAATAATTCTTCTATTTCTTTTTATTTTCAATTATTTCCCTCAATTAGCGTGGAAAAGATGTATTCGATTTAGACAATTTTTATATTAAAATGTTCCAATTGATATAATTTTTGTTTTAATTATCTAAAGGTTAACAAATTCGATTGCCGATAAAAATATCCTTGGCTGCGTAACAAGATATACTGATAAATATCTAATAATTCTGGTGTGTCTGAATGCAATAGCGCCTCGTGTTCAGAAGGTCTCGATAATGCACTACACATCTTTACAAAAGAGAACAACACTTGAGACTGTACGCACGGCTACACATCAAGCTATACAAAACCAGTTTACGTTGGCCTCTTATTGTATGGGAAGCCAAACCAATGCGAGATCAGCTTACAACTAGATTTGTATGGGTTGACCTGTAGCCGTGTGTACAACGACGCTATATCGTTTTGCAATTGAGAGGGAGGGATGTCGCTCTACACATTAAATAGGGCCATCCCTTTTTTACAACCTAAAAATGATGTGTTAACCTTTGTATTATGATCTGGGTTCGGTACTGTGTTCTCAAGTCCCAAAAGATTCATAGTTTGAGCACATTTGCGCAATATACCTATTAAAACCGCACCCAATCGAGCTGCTACTGAGAGTTTCATAGAAATACCCAATAACACTTTGCTCAACCTGAAACGCAAGCCCTCTAGCGTAGCTGTCCCGCTTAGGGCCACTCAACTAATGAGGTAATTACTAAAACATAAAGACTGGAAATAGCAAAGAGATTTAATAGTAGGGAAATAGCAAAGAGATTTAATAGTAGGGAAATAGCTATATTTTAAGCTATGAAATAGTAATATATGAATATGAATATATGAAATAGTAAGTTGATGAAAGAGTCTATCATGGTTGTGACGAATGTCGCAAATCCCATGCCGTATAGGGCACGAGAAGGCAAGTGTGGGTTTTAGTCGGCATGAGACCGACATATCTCCCAAGACGATCCATAAGAATTTTCTGTACGATAAAAAAGGCTGATGGAAGAATATCATTTGCTTGGATAAAACTCTTTTGATAATGGACTTGACCACAGAGTACGTTAGAGTTGACAGCTAAATCTAAATTGTACTTTTATAGTAAAAAAAATCATAATGATAATAACACAAATAAATCCATTGCTAGACTACAGATATCAAAGATGAAGTTGCCGTTTAACTTAGTATTAGCTCCTTTGTTGAAACCGTACTTAGGACGCACAAGGATGTTCTGCCACCACCCTACATTTTGCATGAGCATTTTGTATACATACTTGTACGGAGTACTGGGCTTTGTAAGTAGATTGTGTGTTGTGTTCCTAATAGTTGTAATGTTTCTAGCGAAAGAAGCGAAGTCCTCAGAATTATATTTGTTTACGATTTTGTTATGCGTATACTGCCATGCCTCCATAATGTCTAATTGCTGTTTGAATTGTATCCAATCTGCGTTAAAAACAGCAAAAGTTGTCATACCATTTATTTTTTGAATATCTACAACGGCACCTGTCTGTCTCTTATAGTTTCACAATACTTGAATGACTATCTATGAAAACTAAAGTTCCATTAAAATCACAAAATGAACAATGCCATTAATTTTAACTTTTCAGCGGAGTACGTAGAGTAGACACCGGCGCGGGCGCTGCATAGACGCAATATTGACTATCTAAATGCTGCGCGACCGGCCGAAGACAATACATAGTACTTTTAATCTTTAACTTTAATATTGCAGATAATAAGTGCAAATCATTTGAGGAAACACCTAGGAGAATCACCCCCAATTTGGTTTCCATCTGACACAGGATTTCCAGAAGATCAAAACTTTATGCTCGTCCACGATTTGAAGATTATCGCTACGTCTATGGGATTGGTGCAATATGCTTGCTTGATTGTTGGATGCCTGACCGTACGTACCTACATGATAAAAAATAACATACAGACGAATTGAGAACCTCCTCCTTTTTGAAGTCGGTTGAAAAAATCTATAAGCGTTTTCTTAAGTATAGACTGTGTATCAGGTCTATAATTGAAATGGGTCATTAGGTATAGATACTAGTATTATAGATACCAGTATTATATATACTTATTCATTTATAAAGGTAAATAGTTTAGAATAACAAAATCTATCATCTAATTCAATGGAAAAGCATATTAATCTTAAATTCATTGGATTCTTGCAGGAAAATCCATCATTGTTTCTTCCTCATTTATCTGGGCAGCTGGTCATTGTTACTGTGAAGATTTTCAATGCGCTTCTACTACTGGCTCCAGTCAACGCGAAGTCAGTCGGAAAACTAACCCACAAAGTGCCCGCTATTATGCTGATGACATTCAACTGGCTGCAAGAATTCTGTGTCTTCCGACAGTACCTCTGCATATGTGACTTATGATAATTCATTTAACATTTCAATAAAATCTTAGTGCATATTTTTTGGTTTTGAACAGTATTTTGATATAATTCAATCCATCGCATCATGAAGGTCGCTGAGAGTCGTTGGATGCAGGCGGCATATAACCGGCCGTTGTCGAAGTCAATGGAGGAGGCCTTCGCTCAGCAGTGGATTTCAATTGGGATGATAACGATGAATCCATTTTATTTCATAGCGATATCTAGCACGCTACATTAAATTCAGTCGATTCGTATTCAGGTAAATCCTGAATCGTGCAAGCAAGATTTACCGCTTGACTAACATAATAAACAACTGCACAAAATAAACCATTGGGCTACGGGACGCCAGGTAAAACATCTGCTTGGTCGGATGCCTCTCCACAATTCATTTGTTGTTTTGTTCTTTCAATTAACTGTGGCAGACGAGCTAGCAGTACAGTACAGGTTCCCGTAATTTTAGGTAACCATCATGCTGGCTTAGTATGGTAGGCAAACTTCGCACCAATTTTTAGAACTTAATTAAGTAGGTTCTTCAACTAAACAGGTTTCATCGCGATGTTTTCTTTTAGATATCTAAAAAATAAATTTTTGACCTGCGCGTTGCTGCGAAGTCGAATAATTAGATGTGCGACCAGCAGCGTGCTTGGATTCGAACCACCATCTTCACGACTTAGGCTGAAGATCGTTCCACTAGGTAAGGCTGTTACTGCTTTTGGTTTTCTAATAAATATCCAGACTGCGTCAGATCCAGAGCTATCCAGGTCAGACAGTTGGACAGACGATTTTTGTCATCTCTGGTTTCAAGTGTACTGTTTATAACTTAAATAAGTACACAATCTTATCTACTAATACTACCTTATCTATAATTTACAACATGTACTTGTCATTGGATCTCTATCAATAATCTATCCATCTGTCTACACTTTCAAAGCTAAGGTACAGTTGAGGAGATAGTTAAACTTTGGCTACAAAAGCTCACGTATCCTTGGACAGTGAACCGTATTCTTTAGAAAAAGAGGTTAATCTCAGAGGTTCTCTTTGCTTATTGTAAGTCAGAAGTCTATCTGATACCTACATACTGGTTTAAAAAAATAAATTATTTTGACATTGACAATGGCAATGAACAAATCATACGCCGTCCGGCTGTCATTACCTATTCATATCTGTAAATGCGCTACATTATGTAATATCATTTAAACAACATTTTACGTGAAAATTCGTGTGGTTACTCATGGAATGTACATTACTATAGTTTTTACACGGCCGCTACCATGATGGTTTATGGTGGTTGAAATGAACCAGCATGGAAACAGAAAGTAATACTTTATTGAATCAGCTACGGCTCAAACATGAGAATCACGCGAATGCTGTAAGTATACCGAGCAGTGAATGTTTATATCTACCGTATCTTTGTGGTCATATATAGAACAGGGTAGAATTAATTCCAACGACCTAGCCAGGAAGTAGTGACAAGCAAATATCCTTTAGTAACCTACTGCAATACCTGAGGTTGAATTACGTAAAGGTACCTATGTATCCTCAGGGATCATAATGGGCAGCCACGATGCTCAGCTGGAATCAGATCGTTTTCAATGGCTTTTTTATACACCCAATTCAATTTAATGATTTATGCAAGTCAAGGAAATATGGTGTTTTAACTTCAGTGCTTTAGTAATTATACGGAGCGAAGTAAATTTGAAATTGGAGGCACCTTACTCGTCATGGTAAGGAAGTATCATTAACATTAAAGTTCCACATAGCGGTATAGGACTCTGTTGGAATTACATATGATGATAATGATGGCAAAGATTATCCAACACTACATTCCGCAAACGAAAGTTTGGTAAATAAATTCAATCAAACAAACGCCTGTATCTCCTTTTTGATCTTTTTGTTCTGAATCAGTTGGACTATCGTCGCCGCGACAGTAAATATTCCTCCTCATCAGAGGGCATAAGGCGCCTCCTTTACCCATAGCTTACGCCTTCTGTATGCATTTACAGCTAAACCACGTCAGCGGCGAAGCTTCGGAAGGCATAAAAATAAGATTGCGAGCATTGCTGGTAGCGCTTCTAGGTGTGTCAATGTCTGCGTGCGCGTTTGCGTCTCAGCCGGTCGAATTGGAGTTGGATGACGACGATGTCGCACAGAAGCTTAACAACGTCAGCTTCGCTAGGCGGTAACAATATTTTGTAATAACACACTTACCTAGCGAAAATTTTAGAAATTCGTCTTTGAAGTGGGTTTAAGAGAAACGCTCAAAGCAGGCATGGCGCATTTAGCTGCCTTTACCGGAAATTTGATCTATAGCTTCTGTCCAACAACACTATAGGCCATCATGGTAGACTATAGTATGACTATATTACTACTTAACTTGTTCGTCCATTTGGTGTGCCATAAAGAATTTTCTATCTCTCTATAGTCTAGTTCCTCTCATTCTGAGAGGTACCCAACAGTGGGGGCATAAAATAACTTGATGATGGTGATAGTAAATAGTCCAGTTGTCCCAGCGCGACAGCTACGCTAGAAGTTCTAGGCTCTATTCCTAGTTCGAGCAGTGCTATTGAGTTTTTTTTATGAAATTATCAGTGGCAGCTCGGAGTCTGGATTTATGCTCAGTAAACGGCAATAGGCTCGCCCTCTTTTACATGGGAATTCCAACATACCGGCGAAGTGTGGAGAAATACGGGCGTGATCATATGTTATGTAAGTATTATAAGTAATATTATGTGTTGGAGAGTGGAGCCCACGAGGCGTTAGACGACGCGGCAGGCCCAGGTGGAGATGGCGGGACGAACTGGACTCCTATTTAAGAGATTGGGCCGTAATAGCTTTTAACCGCGAGGAATGGAAGGAGGATAGTAGGGAGGCCCTTGCCCAGCAGTGGGATCAACCGGGCTGATAAAAAAATAATGTTATGTTACAGAATTACAAAACCAACGATTCGACTTGTGATGGGTTATGGGAAGCTCAGTGCATTTGTCACCGCAACAACTTCATTGCTTTTATTAGTGGCTGTTATGTCTAAGGTGCGTCAAGTATGTTTATCTTAACAATGAATATGAATTTATTTTATAAGTAGGTAGATCCCTCCCTAATATAGTACGGATAAAGCAAATAAAATAGGTAAACGGTCGCCGTGATGCTTGTGATCGTTACGGGAATCGGCTAATATGATTTTTTTTTTTTTTTATGTGATAACTCGGCAAACGAGCAGGCGAGCTACCTGATGGTAAGTAGTCATCGCCGCCCATGGACATCTGCAAAACCAAAGGAGTTGCAGATGCGTTGCCGAGCCTATTTAGGGAAAGGGAGGGGAAGGAGAAAAGGAGAAGGAAGGGGATTGGGGGCGGAATTGGGCCTCCGGCCCTCTCGCTCACCGAACGAAGCGCAGTAACGAAACGCTACTACTCGGACGTCGGTCTTCTGCGAGAGTGTGGTACTTCCCCGGTCGAGCCGGCCCATTCATGCTGCGAACAGCGTGGCCCTACCACAACATGATTGTTCGTTCATATAAATATGTGTTTAATCTACGAGCTACTACAACCGATCGAAGTCATTTATTTTTGGAATTGTTTTGTATCTACTCATGGTGCTTATTAATAAGACAAATAAAACTATTGGCGTACCTACTACCTAACGTTCAGTCTCCTGTGTAATTGTATAGTTACTTAGTAGAAAAGAAATAAAGAAAGATTATTTTTCATGGATATTATAAGAATAATAGCAAATTAAGTACACACGACTACACATCAAGATATACAAAACCTATTTGGACTGACCTCCCATTGTAAAGGTTTTCCGCACAATGTAGCCGTGCGTACCTACATACCTAACTTCAAGATAGAATTTGGACGACTTTCTTTTATTAAAGCTTGCTTAGTTGAGGGTTTTGTTTAAGCAATCTTGGTGGCGTCGTGGTGCCCGTTGGTTGGCCGCTCCGGCGTTGCTGGTGGCAGCGTTAGAAACCGCGTCAGACGCTAGTGACGCGATGCTGGCCGCCGTGGTGCGTGGCTCCGCTGAACCAGCCCGAGTCGCCATGCAAACCGCTGCCGCTGCCCTGCTCATCACTGTTGAGATACTAGTCTGGTACGTAGGTACTTATATGCTGGCTTGTTTCCCGTGAAAATCCTCATGGATAGGTATGTTCCGTCTATCACAAAGGAAAAGGGTAATCATCACCAACCTATATATCGTCCCACTGAGAGCACTCTCCTTCTGAGAGGAGTCTCAGAATGAGAGGGATTAGGCTGTAGTCCACCACGCTAGCCTACTGCGGGTTGGCAGACTTCACACGCCATCGAAAAAATCTCTCAGGCATGCAGGTTTCCTCCTCAGATCAAATAAAAAGTTAAGATGGAACTTTGCGAACATAGAAGTGAGGCCGGCTAAAACTACGCCTTGCCGTGTACAACACACAAATACACGCACACTCGTATACCAAAACTACGCCTTATCTTATCAGCCGAGCTATCGAGCTATCGAAAGCTCGACTGACAAGATAAGGCGTAGTTAACTAATACATGTGTGCGTGTAAGTGTGTGTTGTACACGGCAAGGCGTAGTATTAGCCGGCCTCACTTCTTTGTTCGCAAAGTTCTATCTTAACTTTTATTGATCTGAGGTTTTCTCACGATGTTTTCCTTCACCGTTTAAGCACGTGATAATGAAGTATTAATACGCACATGACTTCGAAAAGTCAGAGGTGCGTGCCTTGGATTCGAACTTGAGACCTTTGACATAGCAATCCTATGGTCGTATCACAAGGCTATCACTGCACGAGTGCAGGTAAAAGGGTAATGTCGGAGTACTACAGGCTGAAACACATGACCAGGACGGGGCTCCGAGATCTCGAAAAAACCGATGGGCATAAACCTAGTCTATGTCATTATTAGTGGTATTGCCACGTAAGTAGCAGGTTAAAGTAAATAGTTTTGACTACAGCACAGTTTACAAAAGTATACAGGCTGCTAACGACATCTGTGTTTTGACAAAGAATGTTACTATTGTGATGTGCATCACACATTTTCCTCCTATCCTTTTTCGCGACTAGCGACTGCCATCAGAACTTCACTTCCCATTTTCGGTGTCCGTATGGCAACCGACACTGATGGCTTTATCTGCTCTCCGAGGACCGGGGGGGGGGGGGGTCTCAGTGTGTTAAGAGCGGTCATCCATCCGCAGATTAAACCGCGGCATGCGTAGCTTATCTACCCTGATCTGTTCATCAGTATATTACTTATCAGTTATAACTTAGCCACGAGCCTCATTTAAAACATATGTGCTGAGTATCACACAATATGACATTGTGTCAAAATGTACCTAGATGGTAATTGCTGCCTATAGGCTATACCTACCTAACTCTTTTGTCTAACTATTATGTTCTATTGTTCAGTGGTGTAGAGTTGAACTTTCTGCCGCCCTCTTTCGTTTTGGCTACCTTGGCTATGCCCGCCCCCACGCTACGCCACTGCCTTTGTTGTTCCTAATTCTCACTTGTTTTTCAGGTACTTCATAGCAAAATTTTTTGAATATAATCCACCTCTGTCGGCCGAAGAACGTGAAAAAGAAAATATAATGAGATCAATGCCACAATGAATTTATTAATAATGTAACAACATTTTATACATCTACAATATATCTACATTCTTTATCCATAAATAAGCTTTTAAAAAAACATTGCACTATTATTATGATTATCTAAAACTTAGACTAATACTTGTTAGGTAGTCTACAAAAGGTAAACAGGCGGGGAACAAAATCTCCGTCTTAACATATCTACATTGCTTTATATTTAAATAATAATTAATATCCACCAAAGGGTACTTAGAGTGTTACAAGGATCATTTGGCACTTGGATGAATTACGATTACCAACAAACAAAATTTGTATTAGGGAATTGTTTAACGAGACCGTAATTCAATTTAAACTTAGAAAGTGTTTGGATGATAGGATTTAGTTATTTTTATTTATTTCGGACAAAATTAGAAGATGGTGTTGTTAGTTCTAGTGACCACGTGCCAAATGATCCTTGTAGGATTTTATGTACGGTCCAGCACAAGTCCAGCACATCAAGTTACTACATAATTTCAAATTTTCTCAGTTGATTTCAAACTTAATCATCAACATTTTAAGGTTTAAAATCATATGGAGAAATTTGTCAGTTTTGTATAAAACCTGATGTGATAGCGACTTTACCTAGACAGCTAAAATGCGTCTGACAGATGCACTTTGTCAAATATTCTGTTACATATATAATAATAATACACATTTATCTAAAACATATATTTCGTATTCAGGTAAGCTAAAGAAAACGAATGCTTATTTCTACTAGATACCGATCTTATTAGCTTATCACAAAGATTTTAAAGGACTTAAAACTATAGTAATAATATCATACTTATCTCATTATTCAAACTTGTATAAAATGCTTAAAAGACCTACGAATATTGATTGGGATAGTAGCGAATATTGATTTAATTTTATTTCATATTCTTACATGTGAAAATTACGGTCTAAGATTTTTACCCAACCTCGTAATCGAACAAATTATTAGTTCTACCAATCTAAACACATTAAATAATTTTTATCCTTACCTAAATTACACCTAAAAGATTGTTCATCTTCTCGTCTTGAACAGTCGCCAGGTTAACACAAAACGTCAAATTTCCTCAGTCGATTTTAAACTTTAAGAGGAGTGTCCCTCGCGAACGCAACAATGTTGCACAGTTGTCGCTGTCTCTATCCCTCGCGATGCGAACGCGTGCCCGAGAGGAGAAACAACAACATTTTCACGCGTATTTCGTATGTTCCGAATTTTGGAGATTACTCCTATAATATTACTAATATGTAAAAAAAAATCTTGTAAAAAAATATTCACTATATTATCTGGGTTTCCTTCGAATCAGAACTTTTCTGTATTGATACATTGTCGAGAAATACTAGCATAAAGTTGGGCCGTTTTTCAACGAAAATTGCCAATCTTTGAGCTCGTGTAACTTTTTAACCGTATATTGAAATGAAATTTTATATTACAGGAACACGTATATTAATGATAAGATTGTTACTGCAAAATTTCAATGACTTTCATTGTTTAAAATTCAAGCAAGGGCCAAACTGCGTTTGTATGGGGCGCGAAGCGGATACTATCCTCTTAAAAACTTCGATTTTAAAATCAACAGCATTTTAAGGTTTAAAATCATTTGGAGAAATTTGACAGATTTGTATAACCTGATGTGCTGGCGACTGTATGTAATCCTTATTGATTTGTGCACTAGCACTGTGTCGTAACGATAATATTATCGGAATAGTAGAGAAACGTCATAATTGACAAGAATTATAAAGAAAAATCTATAAAATTATTATATTCTCGAGAATACCTACTCGTATCTACACCTAATAAATACTTAACTGGCTTTAATATAAAACCTATCTTGTAAAACTTTACCCATTTAAGTATCAAAGGCACTTGGAAATATCTACTCTTTAGGCAGTCTTAGAAATACACTTTCAGGCACTTTCAGGTCTGCATGGCACGGCAAGCTATACGAACACAATATCAGCATAAGCACTTGCATGGGATGCAAAACGGCCACATTGAGTAAATTCTTAAATCGATTCATATTTAAAATGTATAGCAAATTCCAAACAATTTAATGTACCTAAATCATACTTGAGCCTACCTGTTATTTATGGAACAGCTGTTTTAAAAAAAATCAAGGCCGTCCAGAATCATGAACTGAATTCATAGTAAGCGGTTGTGTGTGGATGTCTCTTCCACCCTGTAGGTATATAAGTATTACGTATCTAAACAATACTTAAAGCACAAAGTACCTACTTAAGATTTTTGAAAATATGTTACTCCTTTGCACTTTTTACAGTTGTATTGTGTTCTAAGGCGTTGGCGGAAGCACCATTTCATTAAATTATATTTTGCTAAAATTGCCTTCGCTTCAACATTGGATGGTCCCGAAATGTATTCTTCAAATTTGTCAAGTAAAAACAGAGAGACCCTCATAATTATATCTTCATCTGGATTGACGGCGTTTAAACGTTTCATTTCGCTTGCTGTTAAGATTTCTATGATTTTAAAGCATAGTTCCATAAACAAATCGCATTTTTCCTGCGGATAATTTTGAAGACGCATTTCCAAGTTCTCTACTGTAATTTGTTTTACGAGAACGGTATGAGACCCAAGGGTAATTTCTTCCCCGACCTGAAGGGTATAAAAACGGATACTGTTCATGTAATCATCATATGCATCCCAGGTTTTGTTTTGAGCATATTTTTCTTCCTTCTTTTTGGCGAAGAATTCCAGCAACTTTGCCTTCAGGTTTAATAACGCTTGTTTATCTATTCTACCATCGCGTATATAGGTTTTTAGAACAGCTACAAATTCAGTGTCGTCACCATTGACAGTTATTTTTGATCTTAAATAATGAAATACAAAAAATACCAACTGCCGTTTCCAGTTAGGGTAAACGGATTCAATGATATTAAGTTCTGCAGGTATTAATGAAATGATAAGTTCCGTGCATATCAACAAAAACCCATCGTACAACTGTTCACTAATACTAGATAATAACTCTATCACAAAATCCTGGTCAACTTTGCTCAGATTGATAAAAAATGCTGAAATCTTGATTATCTCCTCGGGGCGGATGGTGCATGTTAATGCAAACTCTTTGATAGTTCGCCTTGAGGAGTTTGCTACAGTGTATGATGGATAAATTCTTGTTGGTGCATTTTTTGTGGTCACCTGCGCACGTCCGTATCTAGCAAATAGTTTGTTACGACCCGCATCTCTAATATTATATAACTTTGAAATATGAACTCTGTGCTGATTGTTCACTAATACTTTACCATCTGGAGCCAATGATATCCTTACTTTATTTTTATTGACCGACTTATTTATACTCTTCAGTTTTCCGAAAAAGTCATCTTTGTTCTTGATTCTATCAAGAGCTCTTATAACATCCGAGTTGCCTTCAATAGTACCCTTCACTCTCCGAGTTTCAGCTGTTATTTTATCAAATATTTTTCTGAAATAATAATAAAGTTTCGTTATTTATTGTTATTAATTTTTTTGCTTCCTTGTGGTAATTAACTTTGATTAATATATGCTTTTGAAAAAATCTACTCTTAAAAGTTAATATTTTACTTAATCTCTTGAATTTTGACTGGAAATTAGAGATACAGAACGACTGTTTTAATAAAACGTACCACACTCACGCCTTCTGGCTCAAAGGGGAGGCAGGTTGTATTGTAAATATTTTTATTTTCTTATAAAATGATTATGACTGAAATAATAAATCTTGAGTTGGTAGAATTCTGTTGCTAAGTTAATGTGGAAACCTACCACTGCATTGCCAAATATCCTATCCCAAAGCAATGAGGGTGATATCACTGAAATAACTGAGTCAATAAACTGAGGTCACTGAAAATACAAATAGTCGGACATAGAACCTCCTCCTTTTTGAATTTTCTAGTCCATTTTTTAACCCATTTAGAGGACAAACAGACGGCCGCTTGCAACACCAGGGGTATCAGTATCGGCGTTCCCGATCGTAAAAAAGGAAGGAAAGTAGGGTACAGAGGGAGGAATTGAGCCTCCGGCGCTCCACACTCACCATACGAAATGCAACAGTATGCATACCTACTGCATACAGTTGTTCATAAAACGGGTGTTGCTGGCATCTAAAGGCAGCAGTTACCGGTTATTATAAGGCAGTTCGTATGCTTGCTTGTTATCATAGCAAAACAAAATAAGATATTTTAGTGAAGGAAAAATACGACCGCGGGCAGGATTCGAACCTGCGTCTTCTGGTTAAGTCCACCAGACGCTATGACCGCTAAGCCACCGCGACCCCCACCCGCAATGTCGAAATTTGCCTTCACATTTCTAATTTACGTCTTTGAGGCGACGTCAGTGACAGTCAGTGTTGAAAATGTGATTCTCAACCGACATGAAATGCTTTACAGCAAGTGCTTGTGCGCGGTGGCTTAGCGGTCATAGCGTCTGGTGTACTTAACCAGATGACGCAGGTTCGAATCCTGCCCGCGGTCGTATTTTCCTTCACTAAAATAACAGTAATCTTTGCATGGAAATTGCCTCAAAAATACAAAAAGATAAAACAAAATAATATATTAAAAAATGACGATTAAATTAATCAATAATTACCTTTTGTTGTTACTGGACAGTGAATCTCTGATTTCGTTAATTTTATTAGCTTGTGCATCTTTTACGATCTCTTGAGCTGTCTGGTTAGACATGACACCGATGCCAAGGAACAGAGCTGATGTGGTGAACTGGAAGACTTCGAGTGAAGAAGGTGTCTCTCCATATTTAGCATACTAAAAATTTATAGAAATTGCATTAGCAGTCATTATTGGTCTAAAAATAGGGTTTCTTATTTCAATGGCTAGACATCTTAATCAAAATATTTAAACTGCGAAGAGAACAAGTCTTACGCCTGCTGCTCGAATGTTCTCGAAAATTTTACATTCAATCACAGCTGTCGAAGCTGTGATTAAATGTAGAATTTTGAATCAGTGAGAATAAGCACGAAACTAAAAACTGCTAATATCTCTGACAGTAATTTAAGGAAATAAATTACTACCCGCCAAATACAATTGTTGTAATAAAAACTAGTTGGGGTGTCTGAGGGTTTGAGTTATTTCAATAACACCTTGTATAGATATAGGTCTGTTTGAAATCGCGTTCTAAAAAGGGTTGTAATAATTTCAAACACTTGATGTTTGGGGTAGGTTTGGAGACTAAAAATCGTCCTAGCCTGGTTTCTATTCTTATCTGGTAACATTCGTTTTCCTCGTATGTTCACACACTAAGCAACACTTTTGTGTTATAGATAGTAAGTACCTATATAAAGCTCTTCAAATATCTCGACACGAAATATAGCTGTCAATATTTTACACTTTTATTTATTTACAGTAGGCCGTTATTGGTTTTCAGATCAGTAGAAATATCTTTGTCCTGAGTAGAACTCATGATCTAGGTACTAAATATTGAAATGTTCTCACGTGCTGGATGAACATGATTGTATTGTTGACATTATCAGGGCCTATATAATAGTTGCCTTAAAAACTGTTAAAGCTGACTATGAACTGACAACAGTATAGTCAAATTGAACTGCAATTTCTTATCAGCAGATTTCAAATCTGCATTGGTCCAGTTGTCCCAAGTTCAGCTTCCGAGTAGGGCCTGGGTAAGACTCACAGGTCGAGTAGGTAAATTGTTATTGGGTTTTTCCATTGGGACTTTCTTAGTAGGACCTTGGAGTTTGGATTTGTGGTCGTTTAATGGCAATAAGCTAATCCCTTATGGGACGTAAAAACATACATATTGTGGAAGTAGGTGCCTATATTATCCGTACGCTTAACGCTTTGGGAAATTAAGACTTGACGTGATATAATTTTTTTTATCTTAATTTGTAAAACTTATACAAACCTTATAAATCATGTCTCCTAAGCCGTTAGCCACTCCAATAAATCCAGTTGCAAGATTCGTAAATTTAAGAAAATCTAATGCACTCATTAGGATCTGTAAAGGAATACTTTAATATTAATTAACAAGGCATTAATGTTACTTTCGTATGACTTTTAAGTACCTAGTTATTATGTGAGTGTTAAATGTGAATCTAGAAATGTAAATTCTAAATTTTTGTAACCTGTATTGTTATAAATTTTGAGTTTAAGTCAACACAATAAACATTTACATATTGGACATGAAATAATAAAATACCTACCTAAAGAAAAAAAATGTTAACACCTACATATCTACTAAACTTATTACCTACATACAATTTCTTTACATCATTTTTAAGTCAAGTGTAGTATGTTAATACCTACGGGAACTAAGCATACCGGCGAAATGTGGGAGTACATTGTCGCTTAGGTACAGTGGTTTATAGGTGTTACCTGACCCACCATAGATGGGCTAGCGACGTCTAAGTGGGTCAGGTAACAGCTGTAACCCACTGTACATACCAGCAGAGCAGAGATGTATTACTTAATCTCCCACAGAATATTGACGTCAAGTAGTAATATGCATATTGTTGCGTTTCGTACAGTTAGTGGGGAGCGCCGGAGGCCCAATTCCTCCCTCAGGCCTCTTCCTTCTCCTTTTCTCCCTTTTCCTTAAATAGGCCCGAAAACATCTGCAACTCCTTTGGTTTTGCTGATGTCCATGAGCGGCGATGGCTACTTACCATCAGATAGCTCGCCTGCTCGTTTGCTATCCAATAAAAAAAAACACTTCTAACCTCTCAAATACAGGCGTGATGGTATAATTAAAAGATGTGTATATTAAAAAGACTGTCTCATTAGTCTAGTGGTCCTAAGCGCGACTGGTACGCTAGAGGTCGTGGGTTCGATCCCCAGGTGAAGCAAAGTGTTATTGGGGTTTTCTATGAAATTTCCAGTAGCAGCTCCGAGTCTGGATTTGTGCCCGGTTGATGGCAATAGGCTCACCCCCTATTAAATGGGACCTAAACATACCGGCGAAATGTGGGTGACATAATACACCTCTGCCTAACCCTTTGGGGAATACAGGCGTGATGGTATGTATATACTAAGTATATTAAATACACACTATTTACCTTGACGTTTCTGCCTGATGCAGCTGCCCAAGTTAATAGTTTTCCTGCAGCACTGAAGGACAGACCAACGGTTGATATCATTATATTGATCCAACTGGAGCGCGCTTCTGAGTTATCAAGGCCGATACTCTGAAAAATGAATGTTCGGTTTCCATATTTGAGAACGTTGGCGCCTGGCGATCGACGACAGTTCAACATTTTTAAGTTGAAGTCATCAACAATGAATTATTATATTAAATTATTAATATATTTATTACAAATAATAATTTAAGCGGCGGTAGCCTAATGGCTGGGACGTCGGACTTGCGATCACATGGTTACCGGTTCGAAACTCACCCATTGCACAACCGACGTGAACCCAATCGTAATACAAGTATTTGGCTTAGTACGAGGGGTTAACAACATTACCTACTAGTAATGTGCGAACCAAGTAATGTACTATAGGCCGACCGTTTCACTCGCGTATCGCCTGCGCGGTAAGAAGGGAGCGGTAGGAAGTAAATAAATACTTAAAAAAGATACTTATTATTTTATTCTTTACCAACAATGTCTATCTCGAGATAAATCTTTGGATTATTGACTCCGTGTGTAGCGTTACCCGCCCCGCTCCCTTCTTACCGCGCAGGCGATACGCGAGTTAAACGGTCGGCCTATAGTAAGCTTTTTATTAAAAAAAAATATGATTGTTGATACCTGCTCATGCTGTGCTCTGTCAACTAAATGACCTATTGATCTTCCGATGCTATAAACTCCGGACGCGGCGCCCACTCCTATGGCCGCGCTGACCATCACCGGTGCCGCGACAGGGGCCGCGAACAACGAACCCACAATAGCCACCAAAGCACCAACATTAGCCGCTGTAAAAGACGATTTTTTCGGGTCCTTAGTCAAAGAAAAGATAGAAATCTTGGCTACGAAACATCCGCGAGTGGATCAGAATTGCCAGCGTCGAAGATCTGTTTCGCTTGGCACAAGATCGGGAGAAGTTCGCTGAGCTGACGGCCAACCTCCAGTAATGGAGAGGCACTCGAAGAAGAAGAAGAAGAAGAAGTATCGTGCAGTGCAACTAGAAATGATAGACTGAAAAATGTGATAAGACAAAGTCGCGGACCGAAAGATGATGTAGTGACAAAAATTTAAATAAATATGCTAAAATGGTTTGGGCATGTTGAGAAAAAGAATGGGAAACGATTAACAAATGGAATTTAAAAGGCGAATGGCAGCGGCAGCGTCGGGAGGGGACACCTTAGAAGGACATACACCGATCTCATCTATTTTTATATGTACCTTTGGGATAATTTGGCAAGCGAGCATGCGAGCCATCTGATGGTAAGTAGTCATCGCCACCCATGGACATCTGCAATACCAAAGGAGTTGCAGTTGCGTTGCCAAGCCAAGGAAAAGAGAGGGGAAGGAGAAAAAGAAAAGAAATGAGACCGAGGAAGAAATTGAGCCTTATCTTCGAGGTTCTCCATAAAGGTCAGATGCGTAGTACTCGCAACCGGCTCGATTGTATGAAAAGATGTCATTGTATGAATGTGAAAGGTGCGAAAGAGGTATGGAAGAGTGGCGACTGTCTATAGCGTCTGCCTACCCCTGTGGGAAAAAGGCGTGAGTGTATGTATGTAATTATGTATATATTTAGGTATTTACCTGTGCTAACATTGTCAGCGACATTAAGCACCTGCACGCCAATACCAAGTGCTGGCGACGCTTGCACGGTTAATTGCACTTGCGGGACGTCACAACCCTGTATTGCAACAATTAACTTCATAAAATTAGCAGCACTGACTGACAGAAAACGTACAGTTTATATAATTTAATCATATTTTTTTCAAAAATAAAACTTACAGGTTTTTTTAACACACAGTGCCAGGTGCCTAAGTATTTATTGTTGTATGTATGGGCATAGGACAACCATATCTTATATCCAACCAGGCTTCCTACAATTTCGTCGGGGAATATAAATGAATCAATTACCTCTATAAAAGATCCCTTATACTGTCCATGTTTGGGTACAACCATCACACATTTCGGTAGTTTGTTTTCAGTGAGAAACTCCGACCACGATTCATACACTCTTGCATCGTGGTCTATGAATATTTTGCAACCCTTTACTGAAAATTTTGTGAAGCGGTGAGTTAATGTGATTGTAAGAAATTTAAAGTAAGATAGGTATAAATGCCGCACTACTGGGCACCGATCACCTCGCAGAATGAGAGATTAGGCTATAGTCCATAACGACAGACTTGACACGTCTTCGAGAAACTCTCTCCGACATGCAGGCTTTTTTGGATGTTTTTTATTTAGCGTTTAAGCGCATGATAATTATTCGATTTCGAAAACTGACGGCAGAGGTCCGTGCCTTAATACCAATGATCATATCACTAGGCTCATATTGATATAAGTAATTTAGCCCATGCCTGACAAATAAAGCTCCTTCGGCAGAGAAGGGATATTGATTTGCTCGACTAGGGACTAACTTATCAGGCTTAGTAACATTATTAGACTGATTTAAACTGTCATATTTTTTTTTGTGGTTGGACCGAAAACAATTTTAATATTCACTTCAATACAAAATTTCTTACCTTCGCTGTTCATAGAGATACATTTTCTTATACTGAACACGTGGAACACCAAAATATGAACAGAATCTCCATTTTTCACGTCCAGATTAACCCAGTAATCTTTTGGAGTTATTTCTAAAAGTTTTATCTCTCGTTTCGGTATTACACAAACGACTCGTAATACGGATATTAATAAATTTTCACCATTGTGGGAATATTTAGCTGAAATAAATATACCAAATAAAATTTTAAAAAATATAGAAGACATCTCAAGTTCTATGATGGTCCGGCCGTCCAATACTTTTTGCATCGGCAAACTTAATCAATCTTTGTTATCGATGTATGATGTTGTGAATGATAAACTTAATCGTGCCGAACATATAAAAAGCAAGAAATTATCATGTTAGTAGGACTTACTATCGGCACTCTAGCCGAATATTTGAAAAAAGTGGCGAATAGTCAGGCCATCCCTAGAAATAAACATGATTTTCAGCTTTCTTACCTTGCTCTAGTATTTTATTAAACACTTTCATACATGTATCTTCATCGCGAGCTTCGTAACCTTGGAGCTTCAGTTCGCTGCCAATTTCCTCAACGCCGTCCACCAAATTCCCTTCATTACTAGGAGATCCACATAGGGCCACTGCAACCTTTTGTAGCAGATATTTTCGGTCCTTTTTCTCGTACCTACGAAAATATTCAATTAGGTATCTACTTCTGATATCCATCAACAATTTATGGAGAAGACATGCTATCTCATAAATAGATATTCGTGGTCAACTTGCAATTGTCATGTACATACTAAAAACTAAGCGGTCCTGCGTCTATCGAAAAATTACAAGAATTGTATTTGTACCTACTTATTTGTTATTTCAGTAGTCTTTTGTTTATTTGTGTACTTAGCAGATACGGTAGCTCCGAAATAGGTAAGTAAACGGTATAGACAGACATCCTAGCGATATGACTACAAATACTAAGACAGGGGCCTCGAGTTCCAATCCAAGACCGGCAACCCGTAGTAGGCTTGCGTGGTGGACTTTTCCATAAGCTTTCTCACTTTGATAGGAGACCCGCCCCGACTTAATCAGTAAGGTCGGTTGGATATAATATGACATAGGTACCGATCACTTATTGGGTATATTTATACGCAGCTATATATATTTTATACGGTCTATGGTGATTGTAAAGTGATCTCTAGCAGTGCCATAACTAGGGCGGTGCTAGCGATACCCGGGCAGAGAGCGTAGACCCCGGAGAAGCACAGAAATGACTATACCAGGACCAATTTTTGACCAATAACATTTTTCAAGGCCGCAGTTTCCCACCGGGCGCATGAAAGGATACTAACGGCACTGAGCCCTAGCGAAAGCATTCGTGGTCATATTTTTCGGCAAGCAGAAAAGTTAGTAGAAAGCAGAAAAATTAAAACACTTCTTAC
The DNA here is from genome assembly GCA_958496365.1 of Subacronicta megacephala. Classification (NCBI taxonomy): domain Eukaryota; kingdom Metazoa; phylum Arthropoda; class Insecta; order Lepidoptera; family Noctuidae; genus Subacronicta; species Subacronicta megacephala. The sequence goes on from OY292521.1 coordinate 8,324,123, forward strand.
AATTCCCAATCTACATCGCCGATAGTTTCGAAATACTCCTGTTGTATTTCTACAGCAGTCATGTCCAACCGATTGTTATCTCCTGCCATTTCGTATCTGTAACTACAAAAATATTGTTAGAAAATCTTAATAAAAATCGAAGAATTTTGTAGAAACTAAGTTCATTCATTGGCTAGATATTAATTGCGAAGGCCAGAGGAGGAGGTTACTTGCATCTGCACCCTTTCATGAAAGCAAATACCTACACAGAAAAATAAATTGTTTTTAATCTAGTGTGCCACGATGTCTGCCTCGTTAGTCTAGTGGTCCCATAGCGACTGCATTAGTCATTAGTCTAGTGGTTCTAAGCGTGATTGCTACGCTAGAGTCCTGGGTTCGATCTCCAGGTCTAGCAAAGTGTTATTGGGCTTTTCTATGAAATTCTCAGTAGCAGCTCGCAGTCTGAATTTGTGCCCGGTGAATGGCAATAGGCTCGCCCCCTATTACATGGGACCTAAACATACCGGCGAACTGTGGGTGTACATTAAGTACAACTCTGCCTAATCCTTCGGGGAATATAGGCGTGATAGTAGCTAGTGATGTTTGTGACGCGGCTACTGATCGTGAAGTTCTGGGTTCGATTCCCAGGTCAGACTTTTAAATTGTGCCGGCGTGATTGCAATAGGCTCGTCCATACTTCACGGTACCTAAAACGTATCGACGAACTATGCGTAACATCAGCACAGAATATAGGGTAGTTGCGCTGGTTTTCCGTCCAGTTCCCCTTTTTGTCCATTTGACTGAGCTGCTACAAATACCTACGTGCGTAAAATTTGAATACAGACCTACCTACCCGCGCAAGTTTATACTTATTCCGATCAATAATGTCTAAGCAATTGTTCTTTTAACATGAACATGTGATTAGACAAGCAGTGGCTACAAAAAAATTTACATCTCACTAAATTCATCGCGCCAGAAAAAAAATATTTACTGACAGGAAAAGTTCATGACAAGTTTTATTGCTGGTTTATTGCTGCTAGTTTAAGGAATGTTTTCGGCACCTATGTCTATTTATGAGCTTACTAAACAAAATTTTAAGTGTTTATTATAGTTTTTTATAGAAATCTTAGAAAAATTTTGTGAACTAATACTAGCATAAAAAGTTTGCAAAATATTTGGTTTTCGTCCATATGGACGGAAACCCAAACTGCTAAGTGAATATTTGTAGTGTCATATTACTTCAATGTACCAAAATACTGAATATTCCCTCCAAACATGATCTTAATTGCTATTGGATTAGACATTTGAGTTTCCGTCCAAGCTGTTATCAGTGTAGCGCGAATAAAAAAATTAAAAGTACGCTTACGAAAATTAAAAAAATGCTATTTTTTGCCTTACTTTTCGTCCATAGACGTGTTATTTGTGGGTAGACAAAACTAAAAGTAATATTACTATTTAGTTACCTTTTAAGATGTTAATTAAATCAAGGTATTTAATAATATAATTGGTTTTTAACTTAATAAATCACCTGCACAGTGGACCTCCTTTTTCTACACAGTGGTCGAAAACTAGCTCACACTAGGTCGAAAACAAGTTTTTTTGGACGAAAACTAGCAAAAACCCTACTTTAGAAAAAAATATTTTTTATAAAAAAAGCCATGAAAACATTTCAGTGTCACTTAATATTAACCTAAAGAAGACTAATTAACCCGTCAATGCATACAGTACCTCGACCATGAGTTTTATCACGTAAAAACGCTAGCGCCGCCGTAAAATATTTGCATGGAAAACCCTCCAACGCCTCTAGCGGTTACGTAAGGAACTAAAATCGGTAGTATGAGATTACAACGTTTTGATGCGTAATTCACCTAGCGAAAGCAATCCGATAGCGACTCGGATTTGTATGGCAGATAAACAAATTTGGCACCATGAGTCATTATTTTGACTAACGTAATCGAACAAAACCATTTCCATAAAAGTAACGTAACTCACTGTCAAATTTTGCCGTGAATGACTTATTTCATAGGTAGTATAAAGTTTTGTTGATAAAAAAATCTGGGAGAGCATATTTAGCGTGGAATATGTTAGCCGTGGCAGAATATGAAGACAATCGCCGCGAACAAGGAATAACATAGGCAGATATGAGAGTTCTAGCTGGATATCCACTAGAAAATATTAGTGAACAGAAGTTCGTGAAACTTTACGAACTTCTACTTCTAGCCTACTTTGGGTTTTCTATGAAATTCTCGGTAGCAGCTCGGAGTCTGTATTTATGCCCGGTTAATGGCAATAGGCTCGCCCCCTATTACATGGGACCTAAACATACCGATGATTTGTGGTTGTTATAAGTACAACTCTGCCTAACCCTTCGGGGAATACAGGCGTGATGGTTTGTTATGCTATTAAGTACTTGCCGTACTTAGAACGTATTTCGGTTGCAGCTTTTATGTGTGTTACTATTTCATGCTCATGAGGATTACCAAAGCATTGTTGGCGAAGCGAATTACTTCTCACAAGAAACCATAGGCATATTTATTAAAGAGGTGACAGATGCATTAAATCAACCTCTTAAAGTTAAAAGATTCATCAAATTTCCAACTACAGGACAGGCAAGAAATTCTATTAAACAAAGGTAATAAATAAGTAAATGAATTATGAGTAATTAATAACCCACATTATACAACGATCGCATGAACAAATAGATATTTGTTTACAATTTGACTAGTAATACAATCCATGACAACGACATTTTTGTTTATGATAAAGAAGAAAAAAACGAAATCACACCATTACGAATATATCCTTACACACGCATGACATTTTCTATTTAGTCGGGTTACACGGTAAAAGTAGCATTATTTTATTTCTCTTTTGTTCACACCTTGATAGAAAAGGATGACTATATTAAGCGTGAAGTTAACTATAAACATACTAATGCCAACCGAACGACATGCTACGGAAATCTACGATCGAGCTTACTACAGCGTGTGACGTCATCAACAATTTAACTCATGGTACAAGTGCCATCGAAATCTATCCGATGCACGTTATGACGCTAGCGATTTTGTTTACCTATCGTCATTTTATAACATAAACTCATGGTCGAGGTACTGGTTCCTCATGAGGACATAACAATAGATTTTGCATTGTGTCTACAATATGCCGCTTGACAAGTTAAGCACTTAAAAGAGATATGATACATAACTCAGGGACTGGACATTTCTATACTTAATATTTATTGTGTAGGCAGTAGCGCTATCTCTCGATATATCCCATAAAATAAAAATAAGTTTTATTGCGTTGTGCCTCATAATACCATAGATGGAGCTTATGCCAAGAACTGGTACTAGTGTTACTGTTTTATCGACATTATGTGGAATATGGTGGTTGTTAAGTTTGGATGTTTTCTCTCAACTTCAGTCACTGTTTCGTGATATTTTGTGCGTTACTATTCAGAAATTGTGTTAATTTGTAGGTTTTCGATGTGAAATTCACAAAGGCAAAGTAAATATATTGATTTACAGTTGGTGCAAAAGTGTTAATTGAATTCTGTGCGGTAAAATGAGGACTGTTAATGCAATGGACGTACATTGTAATGGCGTAAATTTATTATGAAAATCAAATATTATAAAACATCGAAATAAAGAAATTTCTGAAAAACTTGTTTTTTTTTATGCACTATGACTACATACATGCATATATGAAGTATATAAACCTATTATATTATTATACGTAGATACGTACATATATCTATATATATCTTTCTATAAAACAATCAGTACATGGGAAACGTCAAAAGATTGCCTTAGTTTCAACAAATGTCATTTGTGATGAGTGGTGACACGAAAATTGCTGAGAGGGCTCTCTTTTCCTAGTATATTATTCTACTCTTTGCAATATCTTATGGTTTCTTCAAGATATTCATTTCGCATCGCAAAGTTACCAACTCCGATAATTGGACCAGTGTGACCAGATTCAGCATTTTAATACTTTTTTAGTGTATTTTATCGACTTTCGAACGTCAGTATTTTTATAGGTATATATTGACAGAAGTCGGTATTTTTGAGTATATTTTGGTTAAGAAGTTAGTAACACCGTAAGCAATCGTCCTTGCGAACGTCGCGAACCAAGGTTCGGGGATTTCCGTGAACATCAAATCTAATCATCTATCTAAGGGCCTATGCACAAGACGTTTAAACGCGCCGTTGACGCGCGTTTGTAGCGATACAGACGCGATACGCACGCATAAAAGCGCGCCGTCAACGCGTTTAAAAATCGTAGTGTGCACAAGCTCTAAATAATCCCCGGATTCAATCTACGTTTCTTTTGGGAGGAACGATGAGTAATTTACAGATAAGACATGACAGGCGGGCCGCCACCGCCATTGTAGGATTATTAAACTTTATAATAAAATCTATAAATTTTTCAAAACAAGGTTTACATGTATAATGGATTCATAAAACTGAAAACTTAGAATAGGTACAGATTATTAGTATTCAGTTGTATGAATAGGTAAGTAGATAGGTACATACTACACTTTTGGGTATGAATTATAATATTGACTCCCCCAATAGGTACCTTCAGTTTGTTTAGGTAAAAATGAATTTCTGCTCAGCATTCTACTTAAAGCCTTGCAAATTTTTCTTGGTTTTTCGCAAATTATTAGCCTTAACCCGTCAAGCGGCATATTGTAGACACAATGCAAAATCTATTGTTATGTCCTCATGAGGAAACTGTATGCATTGACGGGTCAAGCCTTATTATAGCCTTAAGAAAATCTGTATTTTTATTGGTATATTTGCCTGCGAAGGTCGGTATTTCATTATTTTTGGAAGATGTTTAGGTATTTTTGGAAAAAATAATCTGGTCACACTGAATTGGACGATAACCAGCGCAATCACCCTACCTACGTATGGCATATTGTTTCTCCTACCGGTTTACCGGGCGCCAAATTATTTTGTTTTTTTGCTAATTATTCGTCTTTATCGCATTCTAGGATAAGACAACTTTAGATTTTTAGATAGTTTAGATTAGATTACACTACTATCTGTTATGATAACGATTTTTAAGCAAATGATTTAGTAGTTACTCGGTTCTAAATATTGATGTCACAATTCTAACTGCACTCTATGGTCCTAGAATGTGTTATAGACGAACAATAATTTGCGAAAAACGAAAAAAAATATATTATAATATATCTACCTAGTTATTGTTCAACTTTAAACCATAACGTAACACAATGACATAACATAACCTGCAAAATCCAGATAATCTTTAGGTAGGTTCAAGCGTGACACGGCACACTAAATTAGAGAAACACTTTTTAATGATAAGTTATCAAAAGCGGGGAACTAGAATAACTACTTATTTAGAAGCTATGCCTATGTTAATTGATACTACCTATAAAAAAAATGCTTGTGTTTTGAATGGGTTCACGTCGGTAGTGCAATATGTGGGTTTCGAACCGGCAACCACATGATTGCAATCCGACGCCCTAGGAATTCGGCTACCGGCGCTTATATATGATAATTTAAAGATAAAAGCCTTAAAAATTGCTAAAGAACCACTAGTTTTCAAATATCCCGCCACAAAGCACGTTATCTTAGAGTTATTGGTAAGTACATTTCGTTCCAAATAACTGTGGGCGTCCCAAGTTAGCCGATCCCAGCTGCCGCGCAAAATAGTTGAATTAAGTTTTTTATACATAAATATTGAAATTACTAACGAATGGGAAACATTTAATTTTACGACCTCAATATTACCAGTATTACCACTGCAAAACCACTTGTGGACTTATGGACAACATCAGACGCGCACAATTATTTCGAACACACTGTACAACTACGAACAACAACAAAGAGTAGAGTAGAATAAGTTTCCTAAGGCTACTCTCTGACCAGTTTTTATAATAGGAAAACACCAATCACGGATTACAGTTGGTATGAGCTCTTTTTCATTAAAAATAAACACAACCAAATTGGAAACTTTAAGTTATAAGTATAGGTACATACCGATATTACATAAGTACCTACCTACTGAAGTTTCGACGTTTTAAAGTAGGTCATTTATTTCCTATTTATTATTCCTAGGCTATTCACTGACCATTTATTCCACGGTAGTACTATTTATCCATTCTCAAAATCTTAAATCAAATACAGCTGCTCTTTTTCAATGCTGACGTTACTCTGCTAAATATATAATTAATAACCCCGATTATGCATGAGCTCACATCATAGATTCATAGTATTAGAAAAACACACCACGTCTTAGCTTATTATTTATTCGTTTCGAGTATTTATTCTTACTGCATACCATCCCGTTGACTGTATATAATACATCAATGTAGCTATATAATAAAATTTATCCGAGATATTTATGTATTATTTAGCTAAGTACATACCTTTAGCCTTTCAGTTAATAAAGAAAGGGGACTCTTGAAGCTTCGCAACAGTTACTCAACTACTCACTCACTCACTATGCAACAATCACACAACGCCCGCCATCAACAGGCCAACTGGCCGAGTACTGCGTGTTCGCGGATTTCATGCATCCTTATTTATAAGTACTGCATTGTATATGTATAGATACTATGTACATGTAGGTACTATACAAAACAAAACATTAGCGACGTTTGATGAATAATCCCCGACCATAGACAAGTAAGTCCAATATTTCGTGACTAAAGGGTTGCCATTACGTGAATCGAAAACTCCCTATTTATATTGATATACATACTACATATTAAACTATACTTTAGGTTTCATTACACTATGCTACTACAATCTTTTTAGATTTTTTAGGCATTTTCCATGCAAAGATTATTAAGTTATTTTAGTGAAGGAAAAATACTACTGCAGGTAGGATTCGAATGTAAATTAAAAATGTGAAGGCAACTCGCGGCGGCTTAGCGGTTATAGTCTGGTTTACCTAACTAGAAGACACAGGTTCGAATCCTGCCCGCAGTAGTAGGTATTTTTTCTTAATTCTCCTTTATTAAAATAACTATACTACTACCACTCCTTACTGTGGTATCAATTAGGATGTAGCTAAATTTTTCCAACATTTTCAGGGTCGATTTAGAACAAGCTGCTTTGTGATAGAGCTAGAGCTAAAGTTGAGACGTTCGTTTGTAGCTTCTATGCCGAAATGGCTGTGCTTTGTAAATTATATGTCTTTGTGAATAAGATATAACATTTGTTTTTTTACCATCGAAACATTTTTAAACAAACCGAGGAGGGGTCATTTTAAATAAAAACAAGGTACTATAAATTTGTAAGAGTCAAAATGTAATGTAGTATGCAAGGTCTTACTTATGAGGGTAGAAGATAGCCAAGATGTGCTGATCGATCCATGATTCGATCGCATCCGCCAAGCACCCTGAGCAATAGTGGTACCAGAATTTCGGTTTGGGAAAGGCTAATGCTAACGAAGTGGGATATCAAGTTGTGGGCTGGGCTAAGCCCCTCAAATATCTGGGGCCGCCCCTTAAACAACGGACAGTCCAATAATCACGTGATATTTTTTTTGGCATTTTTTAACCCCCCACTCTCCCTATATCATGTGTATTTTTTAGTACCTACAAAGAATATTTTTTTTTATTTGCTGCGTTTACCGAAAAAACAAATACACGTGATATATTACTACACCCACCTCCCCCCTTGTGATGTTTTGTGATTTTTTATGGACCCCTCCCCCCTTTCGAGGCTCACGTGATTAATGGACAGCCCCTTAGGTCTTGAGGAGGAGTTTGGGTCTTGAGACCGATAAGACCTTGTTGTGTACTCACAGCTGCATAGGTACAATTTTAATACCACGGTATAAAATCATTAACCCAATGCTTTGTATAAAAATAAGTAGCCGTGATCCTCTCGGTATAGACAATTTTATCAATTTGGCGCAGTACATCGTTGAATCAAGGACAAATTAATCACACGGACATAAGATAAGATAGTTTATTATAATATACAATATTTATACATACTTCAATATAATGATGACTTACTCTAACAACTTTTTTAAATCTACTTTATGTAAATATTCACCTCCAAAGATTTCTACTTTCATGAGATTACACATGATATATGTAGAAGGCACTATAATTATATTTTGTGCAAAATTTACAATATTTAGTTAGTTCAGTTTTGTGTTATCACAGTGCATAATCTATCACATGTTAATACAAATATAGAATAGATTTTCAATCTGATAAATAATAGCATCATAAAAAAACATTATTATATAAATATGTATATATAAGTATTATTTACCTTAACTTTGGACTACTTTGATATGTTTTGGTTTTTAAATATAGCTAATATATAAGAGCTGTGTCCCTATTTAAATGACATAATGAAGAGAAGGCTTTTTCATTGTTAGATTCAGGCGTACCTACAACGTAGGTATATAAAATGAATCTTTCTATTACGAATACTATTTATATTCTGTTTCTAGCACCAGTTTTCCTCATAATAAAATAAACATTGTTGTCTTAAGATGAGTAATGGCGGATAATTAATATACTTAGTTTAATTATTATTGTAAATAAAACCATATTAGTGGTTTATCAAGACACTATTATAAATTTAAGCTACTCAGTAGCAGTAGCTATTAATTAGACATTAGCTAAATAGAAGGTAATGCCTGTAATTTAAGCATACCTAATACCTCTGCAAGTTTCACATACAATTGACTTTTTGTAAGGGAATTCTAATCTTCTACGATCCATTTCTCCATCGACCCACGACAGCAAACGGTCTTTCAAGTGTAATATCGTTTCCTGACGAACAACACCTTCTTGAAAGAATTCCTTCAATACTATAACGATGCCATTGTCGTTATCTCTACTCGGGTCGCCTAGAGGTCGCTTATGTTTCATGTAATTGAATACAAACTTGACGATTTGCACTATTAGATCTTCTTCGGGGCTCAGGAGCCTAAGTCTGGCGATGTCTTCGGGGACAAGTTTCGACAAAACGTTGAAGGATATCGTCATCAAATTGGCGTAGACATCTTGACTCAAATTTTCTAGCATGAGAGCCACATTCTCTGCACCGGACGCACTTACACGAACGAGTAGAGAACCGATTCTGAGTATTTCGCCTGGATGTATGCCCACTAATGCGGTGCATTCTTCTTCGTTTTCTATGTAGCCGGAGACAGCGGTTGTTGACGGTACAACCCGAGTAGGCACATTGGTTGAATTTACTGACGCAGGCCCAAGGGTACTGAACAATTGTGCCCGGCCCTCCTTTCCTAGATTATACAACTCCGCGGGGTTAAATTTATGCTGAGCATTCAAATTGACTTGTCCATCGGAAGTCATGGATATTCTCAGCTTGTGTTGATTTAAGTCTTTGTTAATTCTGAGTACGTCGGCGAAGTATTGGTCTTTATCAAATATGTTTTGTATGCCTCTGATGACTTCTGTGTTACCTTGTACTGCGCCTTGTACCCTTCTTGATTCGGCGCTGATTTTATCGAACATTTTTCTAAAAACAATGACATTATTATTTACAAATCAATCAATGATATCATTATTCAATATATTCGCAGTCTTTATCTAGACACACGTATTGGAGATACTCTGTATTGTGCGTCAGTGTAAATAGGCAATATGCACTTGAAACAGATGAGAGTAATATTTTGAATCTTCATTACGTCTCTATCAATAATTCCTAATTCTGTTTATTTTTCGATGTGAAAATAATAATTGAAAAGTGCAAAAACAATTGGGAAATTCAAAGCAATTGAAACGGAGCGATATTGGTCAGACGATTTGGCCAATGGCGTCAGTCGAATGTGACGTCAAAGTCTATGTTTATGTCAGTGTCAAAAGCGCTTGTTCTGTTCGTAACGACTGTGATGTTCTGAAATTGTTTTGTATTTTGAAGTTGTCATAGACTTTGACGTTTAAAACGCCTAAAAAAGTTTGAAATATATAATACATTTTACATTTTTGGTGCTGAATATTATTTAACAGTAATAAAACGATATAAACTATCATTAAAGTATATAAAAAAATCAGTGCATATTCCCTATTGGGACTAAGTTAAATAAATTAAATTGCATTTCCAACTAACCTGTGTCTATTGCTCCTCAGCGTGGAACGATATTCGTTGATAGTTTTAGCTTGAGCGTCTTCAACAATGCTCTGTGCAGTCCGGTTCGATACCACAGCATGGCAGAAGAACAGAGTCGCCGATGCAAATTGGAAGAGTTCCAATCTCGTAGGTTTTTCTCCATGTTTGCGATACTGAAATAAAATGATTATTACGTATTGAACTATTAGATATTTTTACCATAATTATGGCTCAATTTGCACCCTTATTGCAAGGGTACATAGAAAAATATAGGACCAACCCAACTACAGTAACACCCTGTATCAAGCTCTTTCGCTTTACGACAAACTTCGTAAGAGCGAAAAAGGTAATCATAACAAGTACAGTAGGGGCCCTTTTTTTTTTTGCCACCTCGAACCAGATTATAAGATAAGAATTTTTATGAAAAGAAAAATATTTTTTTTCATAATTTCTTATATTTTTTGGGATACAAGGTTCTTTAACAATAATCGGTACGTATTTAATGTTCTGATCATAAAACTAAACTCTCAAATGGGGTATCGAAGAACTATACCTTGATTATAATATGTAGAAGGCTGTTGACAACACCCGCCCCTCCAGTAACCAAATTTGCATGTCGTAACACCTCCACGGAAACCGCTAGGGCTTGCCCTGTCTATAGCAACAAGAACGAATTACTATCAAAATCACCACCACCATACAATAGCAATGACAAATCAATAGGTATGCATGGCTACAGATCAAGCTATACAAATGTAGATACAATTCTAGTATCGACTGACCTCGCATAGTAAACGCTTTCCGCACAATGCAACGCCAGCATTTTATACTGGATTTGTATAGCTTGATGTGTAGATGAGTCATAGTAACATAAACCTATAATCACGCTTGTTTTCCCCAAAGGGTTAAGCCGAGGTGTACTAATTTACACCCACATTTCGCCGTTATATGTTTAGGTCCCATGTAAAAGGGGGCGAGCCTATTGCCATTAACCGGGCACTAATTCAGACTCCGAGCTCCTTTAACCGGTCACTAATTCAGAACCGACGACCTCTAGCGTAGCGCTTATGATCACTAGGCTAATGATGATGATCACTGGCTAGGCAGTTGACTAATTTGAATTTAATCAAATATTTGCTCGCTAAACCTTTGGGAAATACCGGCGTGATAGTATGTTACATGATATTGGGAGCTTTTCAAGGGCCGTGATATTCAGCAGTGTCCGAGCACTAGTAGATATAAGTTAAGACGATGGTGGAGTGGTATACCTTGGTCATGTTGGTGCCGGCGGCGGCGGAGCGCGACAGCAGCGAGCTGGCGGCGCCGGCAGCTAGACCAACGCTCGACGCCGCTATGTTCAGCCAACTTCCACGCGCCTCGGCATCCGTAGGACTAATGGTCTGAAACAAAACATTACTCACTCATATAATACACTAGCTTTCCGCCCACGGCTTCGCCTGCGGGGTTTCCCGGCATTTCTGCATTTAAATTTTTCCAGTTTTTGCCATTTATGCTCCGCTCCTATTGTTCGTAGCGTGATGATATATAGCCTATAGCCTTCCTCGATAAATGGGCTATCCAACAGTGAAATAATTGAAATGAAAAGAGCGAAGAGAGAACGACGAGAGAAGATAAGCGCGTTCAAGTAAACAAACAAACAAACTCTTCAGCTTTATCTATACTTATATTATAAAGCTGAAGAGTTTGTTTGTTTGTGAACGCGTTGAACGCGCTAATCTCAGGATCTACGGGTCCGATTTGAAAAATTCTTTCAGTGATAGGTAGCCCATTTATCGAGGAAGGCTATATATCATCACACTAAGACCAATAGGAGCGGAACATAAATGAAAAATATTGCAAAAACGGGCAAAATTTAAATGCAGAAAAGCCGAGAAACCACGCGGGCGAAGCCGTGGGCGGAAAGCTAGTTATATAAAAAAATAAAAAGTATAGAAGATAAATATATACATGCACTCACGCCTTTTTCCCACAGGGATAGGCAGAAACTATAGACCGCCACTTGCTACTACTCTTGCATATCTCTTTCGCTTCTTCCACACTCATAATTATACAGTTTGTTCGAAATAACTAAGCCTGTCTGAAATTAGCAGTTCCGAACTGCCGCAGAAGTAAACATGCTTAATCTAATGTTTTTATTCTTAAAATCGAAATTAGTAAGGAAGATAATCACAAATGTTAGCATTTGTGATTATCTTCCTTACTAATTTCGATAATAGACATAGCGACCCTAATAGACTTTACATTGACATTTTCTATTTAAATTTCCCACTGCTAAACCACTTGCTGACAACTTCAGACAAGCACAGTTGTTTCGAACAAACTGTATATAAAAGCAAACAATATATTTAGGGATAAAAGTTCAGCCTTGGTTTTTCGCAAATTGTTCTGCTATACCCAACGATGTATAAACTATAGATACGTTACCCGCACTCTAAAATGGCGACAAGAAATCAAGACAATTGCCCGGATCGCGTTTAGTTACGCACCTACCAGCGTTGCGCTCGACCAATTAGAATGCAGCACTTAATCGTAACGTAACTAAAGATGTATATTCGTCTCTTTCTAACAACAGGTACACCGTGAGGTGGCATTTATTCCCTTTTTCTTTCTTCGCACGTATTAGTCGCTATCTAATAGTTGTGCTGTTTTTGATAGCCGTAATGTTCGTGAATAACGCGTCTATATAATAATACGCCTTTGGCTATACCACATTCTAGATACAAGGCAGTAGAAAAACTTTTGCTTAAAAATCGTTAACGTAGAAGATTTTGGTATAAATTCACAATTTTGGCTGAATCTTCTATTTTTTTCTTTATGGTGCATCCACACATCCGCCGGCTTTCAGAATGACATGCCGCAAACTTTCATCCAAAAGCCGCCGTCGCCAAGGTTGCCTAGCCGCCGGGCATGTGTGTTTTTGTGTATATTTGATAGGTCGGAGAATAGGTCGTAGGTTATTTTTTTTATTTTTTTATCGCGCTTTTAGTATAGCAGAACAACGTTTGCCGGGACAGCTAGTTCCTATATGTATAATATTTATATTCATAAATCAGTAGCAAAATTGTGCTTACTTGTTCATGAACGCTTCTGTCGTGGAGATGCAGTGAGGAGCGCACGAGACCGTATACTCCCGTGGCGACGGTAGCAGCGGCCGCGCCCGCCAACACGACCGGCGCCACCGGTGTGAAAGCCGCTACACCAATCACACCTATAGCCCCTATAGAGGCCACGGTACTTGCTGTGTCTACTGAACTCAACACTCTGGCCTTTATACCCAACGTTGGCGAAGGTGCTACAGTCAATTTCACAGCAAAAGCTTCTTCTCCCTGAAATAAATCATTAAAATAATCTCAGTATAGACTTTTTGTAAGTAAATAAAGCTGAAGTGTTTTTTTTTGTTTGAGTGGGATAATCTCTCGAACTACCAGTGTGATTTGAAAAAAAATATATATTTGCACTTTAATTGTTGAGGAATGTTATATATGTATAGATGGTGACACCGTTGGGCTCAGCTAATAACCATACATATATAAAGTAAACAACAACAACAAACAATTTGTTGTACATTATAAACATGAAAAAGAGTTCCATTATCTTCAATGTTATATAAGAAACCTTGAAAGTTGATTTTAGAAAAAAGACCCTTATCATCAATACCTACTTTTATTCCAATGGAAATATACATATTGAGACTAACATCATACTTTTTCGGTCTGAAATTTGGTTAATATAGATATAATATTTTATAAGTACCTACTTCAAATAACATTAAAATAATAATATATTTTCCTATTATATTACCTCAACCAGACTTCCAGTGTATTCACCATTTTCAGGCACAATGATGACGCATTTTGGTAGTGTGTTGTTTGTTAAATATGAATCCCAATCTTGATATACACGTGCGTTTTCATCTACGTAGACTCGACAGGATTTTGCTATAATTAAATTAAAATTACATACATGAGAATGCATAAAACTAGATCACGCATGCATGATGGAAACTACTGACTCTAATAGTTAGTTATCCAACTTATACATCATCATCAACCCATTACTGCACCACACATTCCTCTCAGGACGAAAGGGATTAGACTTCACACGCCATCAAGAAAACTCTCAGGCATGCAGGCTACCTCATGATGTTTTCCTTTACCATTTAAGTTCGTGATAATTGTGAAATTCTATGTAATTCTCAGCAGCAGCTAGGGGTCTGGATTTGTGCCCGGTTAATGGCAATAGGCTCGTCCCCTATTAAATCGGATCCATACACTTCTGCCTAACCCTTCAAGAGTACAGGCGTGATGGTATGTTATGTTATGTTTTAGTTTTTTTTTTCAAATGCTAATAGACCCATGTCTATTAGCATAACCATTTATGGTGTGGTCCTGTTTGGTGAGCAAACTCTTTAATGCATACTTACTGCCAACAGTCGTAGGTATACACTTCCGGACTCTGAATACGGCAGTACACCACACATCGCTATCAGTTCTTTCGTGAAGGTCTAACCAGTAGTTTGATGGCTGTATCTGATAAAACTTTAATGGTTTCGGTTTTGCACACACAACAAGAAGCACTGACATCACTATGTCGTCATCATTGTGTGAATATTTACCTAAAACAAATTATGGTAATAGTAATTTACAGTTTGATCGAAATAACTCTGCTTATCTGAAGTAAGCCTTTCAAATAACTGCACTTGAAAAATTGCTTAATTAAGGATTTTTATACATAAATATTGAAGAAAATAATAAAAAATGTGAAACAGGTACACCCCTTAAAATAGAAAAGGTCAGATCTGCTAAGACAGAATTAAGGGAAATGCCCACATAATAAAATATATGAGATAAATGCAAGCAACATCACTGTCTAGTCTTATCACAAGGAAATGTATGTATCTATTAGGTTATATTCTAGGATGAACTCCAAACCATTTTCACTACTTCTGTAGTATTAAGTTTATTTTTTTCTAGTGACAAGTATGGTGTACACAAGTTATATTTGTGATGAATTGAGATAACTGATTTTGTTTTACATTATGCGGATATATATGGCGTATTGATGATAAAATAATAAAACATAGTATTCTTAATGAATTATGATGATAACAATAATGATATACATACTTTGTTCACACAATTTTTCATATACTCTCATGACTTGTTCTTTCTGCCTTGAAGTGTAACCTTCAAGGTGTGCATTCTCATTGCCGATAACTTCTGTCAATTCTCCTTCATAGCTTGGACTGCCAAATAGTGCAAATGCTACATTTTGAAGCAAATAGTTTCTATTACACTTTTCGTACCTGAAAATATTTAAATTAAATCAAGTATTCATTTTAAATGGCAATAGGCTCGCCCCCTATTACATGGGACCTAAACATACCAGCAAAGTATGGATATACATTAGTATACCTCTGTCTCGCCCTTCAGGGAATACAGGTGTGATGGTATTTTGGCAAATAAATTAAATTTCACTCTTATTGATATCATTGTACTGGATAAACCAAAGTCTGATTAGAAATTGATTTGTCCAATTTGCATTATATGCTTGAAGCATTTGGCATGTTTTCTATGTCTCCACATGACTCACTTACTATGTCATGAACAATAATAGAACATGTTTCTTACGTCATATCTAAGTACTTGATAGTGTACATCTTATAAATTTGTATTAATAAAATTATATTAAGTAATGCTTTCCTTAAAGAATTCAAACCTTATTGGCACTTATGTTGTCATCATTTTCAGTAATACCTTGTCTATGTATACACTAATAGGGACTTCTGATTATAATTTTTTTTTTCCATTAAACCCATTGAAATATGTAAGCAATTACAGTTAACAGAGATCATGATAACAAATACTTAATTCAAATATTTACTTAATTCTGATGTATTAGGATCAAAATCACATAGGTCATCATCATCATTAACCCCCTACATTGTCCTTCCATCCTTACATTGTTCCTCTAAGATTGAGAGGGATAAGTCTATACTCCACCATGCTAGCCTACTGCGGGATGGCAGACTTCACACGCCATCTAGAAAGCATATCAGGCATGCCGTTTTCCTCACAATGTATTCCTTCACCATTTAGGCATGTGATAATTAATTATGCACATGATTTTGAAAAGTCAATAATATCAATAATAACATACTTTATACCAATGTACACTAAAATACTTGGAGCACAGTGATGGTGAGACAACCTGCGTGGACTCATGGGAACAATGGGAGGATGTCATTGCTCAGGAGTGGGACAATAAAGGCTTAGTAAAAAAATGTACCTACTTACTTGACCCAATCACAATCACCTAAATTTTCATAATACTCTTGTTGTATTTGCACTGGGGATACTTTTATCACAGCCTCTACAGCTGTTTCAACATTTTCATCACTCTCATTTTGTAAATAGTATGATGTATCAGGCACTATTTCAAAATGTTCCACTTCTTGCAAAACTCCAGAGTGCTTCGAAGCCATCTCTGTTCAAAACATAAATATTTAAATAGGAATACCACCTGAATCAAAGTTCGATACAAGCAAAGTAAATGCAAAACGGGCCAGGAAATTAACTTATTGTATCAAATTGGTTCACTTACTAATTTGGGTTTGGGTCAGAGAGTAGCCTTAGGAGCAGAGTTTGGTAAGTACAGATTTTAGCACAAGTTTATGTGTATCACCGATAATGAATCCGTGTTTTTATTTAACAACTATTTCTACTCAGCTTGCCAGGATTTGATTGAAAGTAAAAATGTTATTTACGATTTCACAATGCCTGAAATATCGATTTACTTGATTTCGTTTATTAATCGCTTGGAAAGATATATTATTTAATGTTTCACGGTAAATCCCGGGCTATTGAACAAGAACATAATTATCTCTATCTGCGTCAAAGAAAACATTCCAAGTGTTTGCTGATGCTGTTTGACAATTTTGACATTTCATTATGATTTTTCCAGTTGTGTGATTTTTACTTTTGATTTTGACGTATGCACTCACGTAGTGATAGATGTCAGTTACGGACAACTTTTTTTAAGGCTTATGCGTAAGCCTTGGGCGCGAAGTTCAAATTTTTTGCTTAAAATTCGCTATCGTAGAAGATTTAGGTGTAAATTGTCATCTTTCTCTATTTTACAATTTTGAAGCATAAGTTTTACTCAATCGTGAATAAGTTATTGTTGATGTCGCAACTTTTACTGTCATGTACGGTGGCCAGCACATCAATTTACCACAAAATGTAAAATTTTCTCAGTTGATTTTGAATTTTATGTTAAACAATTTCAGGTTTAAAATCCTTTGGAGAAATTTGATACCTTGACCTGCTGGCGACTGTACCTATGTGTTGCGAATGTGTTATAGCCGAATAATTTGCGAAAAACCAAGAAAAAATATGAATAATGAAAGTTGCGCAAAATTGCTATAATTCTGCATGGGCGCCAAATTATTATTTTTTTGTTTTTCGCATATTGATCGATTTTATCATATTGTAGGACCATGGCATTAATCATTGCGATTTTAACTATAAATTATTCATAACCGAGTATCTACTAACCCTTTTGCGTTAAAATCTTTACTGTAGCAGAGAAAGTAGTGTAAATTGTCAAATTTTGGAAGAAATTTCCAATTTTACACCAAAATCTTCTACGATAATACGACTTTCTCATTAGTCTAGTGGTTCTAAGCGTGAGTTCTAAGCTAGAGGTCCTAGATTCGATCCCCAGGTCGAGTAAATGTTATTGGGTTTTTCTATGAAATTCTCAGTAGCAGCTCGGAGTATTTAAGTTAATAGTGCGCAATAGACTCACCCCCTAGTACATAGGACCTTAACCGACCTTAACATTCCGGCGAAGCGTGGTTAGTACACCTCTGCCTAACCCTTCGGGGAATATAGGCGTGATGATATGTTATTTTCTCTATTTTACACAACCATCTGCTACGATAAGTTTATCTAGGTACTCAGATAACAAATCAATTCTAGTTGTCGTTTTTCTTACTGCCATGATCGTAGAATGTGATATAGCATGACTGTATAGCTACTTACTAAGATTGGCTGGCATTGGTACACAGTACACACGGCTACATAATAAGCTATACAAATCCACTATGCCTATACTGGATTTGTATAGCTCATTAGTCTAGTGGTCGTGAGCCAGATTGCTACGTTAGAGGTCCTGGGTTCAATTCCCAAGTCGAACAAAATGATATTGGGTTATTCTATGAAATTCTCCATAAACGGATGCAAGAACCGGACCATCAAGGAAGACTTCAGAAAACGTATTGAGGCATTCGAAATGTGGGTATGCTTTCTATTAGCTGGACTCAGAAAGTCACCAATTTCGAAGTCTTAAGGCGAATTGGCCAGGACCTTGCGAGTTGCTTACCTTCAGACGTCTTTCGGCACGAGAGATATAACTTGCTGCAACTTATAATGATGGGCAAATTAGCAGGGAAACGCGGTGTTGGCCGAATAAAAAAAAACCTGGTTAACCTTTATTGAACGCCAGAGTATAAACGTATCGGCGTACCCCTGACGCCAGGCCACTTTTTCTGTCAAATTACACAAGGTAGTGAAAACACACTAAAGTAATGATTAAATTGTTTATTTCATAATATGGTGCGACGTATATTTTGTCATATATTTGTGACGTTGGCGTTCAGGGTAAGATTTCGTTTGTCACATATATGTGACAATGGCGTTCAAAAGGTTAAGGAACATTAGCGAATGGACCGGAGTCACGAGTGGTGCTGAGCTGTTCCACCTCCCCAAAGATAAAGAGCCAACCTTCAGTGATTGAAGAGGCAGCAATAGAAGAGGTTGGAATTCTCAATAGCAGCCCAGTAATTGGTTTAGGGTCCGGTTACAGTCTACGGTGGTAGAAGGCTAGGTGAAAGTGAAACATGCTATTTGCCAGGGATAGCTTCATAAACTGTTTTTCGCCTTTTGAGAAACCAAACCTTTTTAGGAAACCAAATCTTTATTATTGCGATAGCCATAGGAACAAAATGTAGCTTGGTTGCCGCGTCACAGATTTTTAACGACGATATTACGAGTTTCAATTATGTAGGTACAGTCGCGAGCACATCAGGTTATATAAAACTGTCAAATTTCTCCAAATGATTTTAAACCATATAGAGTTAATGATTAAGTTCAAAATCAACTGAGAAAATGTGTCATTTTGTGGAAACTTGACGTGCTGGCCATCGTACTTAGGTATAAGTAGGTAGGTACCTAAGTTGATTGGTATCAGCTAGGTTTAAACGATTAGGTACAATCTAGAAGCATTATCAACGTTTCTCTTGGCTCTTTATCTATTGAAATCTATTATAAAATATTTACAACACCAAATTTATGTGAAATAATTTATCTAATCGAAATAATGTCCTTGGGCGAATTTAAATTATTCCGACACCATTGTCTGACCGATATCATCGACAGAAAGTTTACATTTTGGTAACAATGTATGTTATTATCAGCGTGCATTATTTTCGTGTCAACTACACACATAATACCACTCATAATACCTCGTTACTTCGTCATACAGCGCAAGTCAATACGGTCAACAAACGCGCTAGGATTAAACGTATCCAGTATTCGTTTGTGAATTCAGTGATAAGCGTGTCTAAAATTACATTCGATAATGACTATTTCGTTATGTCTAAAAGTACTTATGTCGATAACATAAAAAAAGTCGGGTGATATTTCTAGTTGTAAAAGAAACTGTGTTTTATCGTCGCTTATGCGATTTATTAGCCTATTTGTAATTAAGGATTTGCTTTTGTAATGAAAGCTAGTAAGAAATTAGTCGTTAGATTTACACATTTTTGCTTACCGTTAAATCATTTCGGAAAAATTAAAAAGAAATCATAGCGCAGGAATACAGACAGTGTTTTAATGGTGTAAGGCTGAAATTCTAATAAATACACCTAAATTAAAAGTGATAATGTTTCTGTTTCCATGAAAATCTTAGCAAAAATAACTAGGATAGTGTATACCATGACAGTAATACGGAGAAAACTTTCGATTAAAATTGCAATTTTCATATTATTATGTGTCTGTGGGTTTGTTCCTGTTGCATTTAATTTGTTTGATATTAGAAAAACGGCCCACCCGGGTTACAGTCAGCTGGATCAAATAGATTTGGGTTACAAAAAACATTTCACGAACGTGGAAACCTTCTATAGATCTCGCAGGGTGAGTATTATAACCTTAGATTAAATACCTACGCGTGTTTGTGTACGAGAAATCCTCATGGATCAACCTCAGATCAAATAAAAAGTAGAGATGGAACTTTGCGAACATAGAAGTGAGGCCATTTACACGCACACACGTGTGTGCGTGTAATTGTGTTTGTATACGGCAAGGCGTAGTTTTAACCGGCCTTCCTTCTTTGTTTGCAAAGTTCCATCTTAACTTTTTATTTGATCTGAGGGATCAGCTGCCACCTTGGGAGGCAGCACGGTAATATTGTCGGACTCGTGTCGACTAATAACCGCACTTGCAGGCAAGAGAAGCCTTATAGTAACGGTTACAATCTATAATCAACCTTATCTGATATCTAGATTCTCTAAATGTACTTATAACTTATTTTTCTAGACCAACTCAAATACCGAAACATAGTTCAAACCGCTGTTTTTTTAATTAGGTAGCGTCCCCAATGCAATGAATGTGGTGAAAGAATTATTAAACCGGGATACAATATAAAAAAAAAATAGGTAACTTCAAATATTGCATAAGTAATATGTTATCTGAACTAATAGTATAAAGAGGAAAGATTTGATTGTTTGTTTGCATTGAATAGGCTCTGAAAGTACTGGACCGATGTGAAAGAGTGACATAGGTTATATAATTATCCCGTAAAATGACAAGAAACGTATACTCCACGCGAGCGAAGCCGCGAGTGTAAATCTTTTATACAAGTAAAACCAACAACAACAACAGCAAACTTATACCACTTAAGCTTAAGCACTGTGTCTTCTTAAAAGACCATCCTAGAACCTACCTTGTGAAACGCCTGTTAAGGCACATTTCTGGTATCCTTTATACCTACCTATTCAAGGTTGATTTGAAATGGCGGTGATAAAAGTATAAAAGTACGGGCTAGAGTTCTGTATCAACAAGGAAAACTGCACATGGAACATGAAATCAGAAACGGTTAGTTACAGAGTTTAGAAACGGTTAGTATCTAGGTTCCTAACTTCCTACGTAAGTATGAATAAATTCCTTTAAATGATGATTTCACATATAAACGATGGGAATTTTATTCCATCACGATTCACGAATCAATATTATGTTAAATTAAGATGGGAAACAAATGAATACCTACAATATTTTTTGTATCGCTTGTAAGACCTTAAATAGAGTATTACCTACTGGAAGTCAGGCCGAAGTATTCGTATGTTGGATGTAGTACCTTGTGGTATGTGGTACTTTACTTTAAAAACCGTTGGGCATGTTATAATTGACTAAGTAAATTGCGTGTTCCGCCTTAGACGCCCTTTGTGCCTTCAAGGAAGAGGGATGGCAATGGCAATCAAGTACATAAAACTCCAGAGCTCGACTTCACATACATCTGGCTCTTTATAAAGCCCGACTTCACCATATACCTGGCAATTTATAAAGCATGACTTCACATACACGTGACTCTACCATTAGGTATGTAGCACGACTTTGGGTTCAGTAATAGAATGAGTTCAGTAATAGAGTGAGTTCAGTTATAGAATGTGAGTCTTTTTTACCTATTCGCTAACTTGTTATGTATATTTCCATTAGTTCCGATCATGATTCCTGTTGTTTATGTATTTCGACACAGTTTTGGTTAGTTGTAACGCCGTTGATTGAAATAGCAATTGTGTAGCACTTCGCTTGTTAATATGAACAGTGCCTTGTTTAGTATCAGTTCTTATGGGAATAATATTAATATGCACTATTAATTAGATTCTTAGTACAAAGTACTTAGTCTTTGTCGGACTGCGGCTTGAAATGCATCATGGATGAGTCATACCTTGATATTTGTTATTTATTATAGAATAATACATTCAACCTTATTCATTTAGAAAAAAATATTTAACATTTAATGAGTACTTACAGATTAACTATTCATAGTTTTTGGATCAAGATTTCTATCGTTTACGACTTTGGCGGTAAATTAAAAGACTGATTGGGCCTGATAAGATTGTAATTACAATCAGTACTTTAGTATAGGTAACTACGAACAATTTTTTTTGGTTTTTTAAGAAGGATTTAATAATTAATGACTCGCTTGAACGGTGAAAGAAACCATTGTGAGGAAATCTGCTTGCTTTAGACATTTTTCGTGGTAGACTATACATAGTATAAAAGGTTTTTCTATGCCAGTATTTAGGAACAGATTGGAGTTTAGGTTCGTCCTAGGTGCCAATGGTATATAGACTTGGAAGCAAGTCTGTTACATTAGACCTTGAAACATATCGGCGAACTGAGGATTTCTCAAAATCTGATCTACTTTTCGGGAAGTTAAAGTTAGTGTTGTATATTTTGTATGGTTATAGATACGGGTTATATCTTTAACGGTAAAACGTAGGAAACGGTTTGTATGCGGGTTTTTCGAACGATAGATCGATGGATCTACCTTATAGTAATAATATAATGTGTTATAAGGTGTACCATCATAAGAGCCCTGGCGCCTGAGATCAATAGATCGTGCACTGTGTTTGTAATTTGTTACTAGACGGGTTAATAAAGCACGAAAGTCCAGAAAAATAATTAGGAAGCGTTTGCAGAGGTCCTTCATGTTTTTTTCTTACGGACGATCAAACTATGTGCGAAACGTTATATAGATCGGCAATTTTCGCATGATTAAGTACTTACATATTATTAAGTCATCTGTGGTAATACCCCTGATAACAGTATCAAGCGTATATAGAGTGCTATGACTATTTATCACGCAGCCCGTGGCCCGTATGCTTACTTTCAACTAAGTTTTGCAGATATACATATCTCCGTATATCTGTAAATTAATTGTTAAATTTTTTGTTTCAGACATGGCCCACTTCTAAATTAGGAGGAATACTGTTTAAGCGAGAAGAAATACCATATCCCAATCCCAATGCAAATAGAACATTCGTGGTACTTGTATGGAAATATTGGGATTGGCTCAAGAATAGACATGTGCATAACTTCGGCAGTGCTTCGTACGTAACTTTTCACCATTCGGCTATAGTCCATCACAGGCCTAATGCACATAATGCTCGTGACAAAGTTCACTAGCCGTCGAGAAAATGTCTCAGACATGCAGCTTTCCTCACGATGTTTTCATTCACGTTGAAGCATGAGATAACTACTTATTATTTATTAAACATCTTCATCATCAACCCATATTAAATGTCGTACTGCTGGGCACGGGTCTTCTCTTAGAGTCAGAGGAATTGGACTTCAGTCTACTATGCTAGCCTACTGCGGGTTGGCGGACTTCACAATCCGTTGAGATAAATTTTCAGGTGTGCAGATTTCTTCACGATGTTTTCCATCACCGTTTCAAATGCGTAATATTTGGGTTCGAATTGGATCTTTATTAATTGCACTTAACTTTTATATTTTAATAAATATGTTGTCATCGACTAGGATTTTCTTATGTTTTGAGTTTTGTTTGTTTTGAGTGCGTTTACAACAACAATTTCATATACCTACACAAACACCGCAAGTTATATTATTGTATACAAAGGATCCCTAAGCCCCTATTACACAGATTCTTGCCTTTTATTTTTCATCATTAACCAGGAATGTATGAAGGCTGGTCGTGAGGTTTGTCGATTTCCACAACTTGTTCGATGGCCAAAATACTTCGATAGTCCTTAGGTAGGTATATAAAAAAAACGTTTACCGTTGACTTCTGTTATTCTTGTTAAAATACCAACCGCCCTATTGGCTTAGTGGTCGCAAGTAAATCTGTTGAGTTTGGGCTCCCGTGTTCGAGTTTCAGGTCGAGCAAAGTATTAGATACGGGGATTTTCTATGAAATTCAAATTAGTTACCTATATACAGCTTGATCATTAGATTTTTGGCCAGTGAGAACTGATGCAACCAAACTGTGAAGTAAATCAGTACCACCCCACTGCCTATACTACTAGTCATATAGGCGTGATCATATAGATTGTTAAAACACTCATTACTTACCATTGGTGTGCCTCTTTACACAGTTGTATGTAATTATAAAGTAAACGTAACTAGAACAAATCGTCGGTTCGAAACGCTGCTCATGTAGGTATCTATGGGTTTGTATCACAATACGACCAAGCATATTATCTTAATTATGCATAACAAACCGTCATTGTTATAGCTTCGTTTAAGTGAAATAATATGTTGACCTTTTTTCATTACTTACGTACTTAGGAATTACGATATGGATTTTTGATAGCGTATGCAGCCTCGCTTTGACAGATAGATGTATTATGATGACAGTCCTTTTTCCTTATCCCTCTCAGGATCAATCTGCCAACAAGGCAGGGTATGCGGAACTCGCTCTGACTAAAAAGTTTAACTGGTACCTATGAATACGTGAACTTTACCATTTAATCACGGCCATAGGATCCGTGACATTCGCTGAGGTCACGATAGGCTGTGGTCCGGCACAATCGCAGGATATCAAGGGTTTTGCTTCTGATCCTCTCAGATCAAATAAAAAGTAAAGATGGAACTTTGCGAACAAAGAATTGAGGCCGGCTAAAACTACGTCATGCCGTCTACAACACACAATTACACGCACACTCGTATACCGAAACTACGCCTTATCTTATCAGCTATCGAGCTATCGAAAGCTCGAAGCTGACAAGATAAGGCGTAGTTAACTAATACATGTGTGCGTGTAATCGTGTGTTGTACACCGTTAGGCGTAGTTTTAGCCGGCCTCACTTCTTTGTTCGCAAAGTTCCATCTTTACTTTTTATTTGATCTGAGTCTCATCCTACTCGAAGGCCTACTGGGCCCATTTTCTCGTCGGGCGGCGGACTCCACATGTCAGTTGCCCGCAGGCCACAGGCCCTCCATGATAAGGGACACTACCTGACCGAAACATAGACTTACAATTTAAAAAATAACATTCTTGTAATATTTTAGGCATGTAGTATTTTCCTAAAACTATTTAGTTTAATCTGTTTGCGAAGCACTAATACACGAACTAACTGACTTTGACATTGAAACGACCACCAACAAATGGCGCAATATTATTCAAGGCAATACAAAAGAATTCTTTGTACATTTAAATATCTAATGTTATATTTCCTAAGTCGAGTTAAAATTACAAAACGTCCCTTTAAGTATGTTATTACAATTTGCACAGATGTTCTATGACAACAAGAAATTCACATTTGTTTGAGTGAATTCAGTAAAACTTCCCTTTAGTCAATGATATTTATGCTTCTAGTGGTGTTTAAAAATTAATTAAAAATCCGCTTGCTAAATTAAACGATTGAGTCGATCAACAGTACATGTATACGACAGAGTATTTATTAACGGATTATAATCAAAGTTTTTTTAATTAAGAACTATTAAGTGGGTAGGTAGGTACCTTCTTACATAATTATACACGTATACGTACTCGTACTTAATTAATAAAAGTAAATAAATTTTCCAGTTTAAAATCAAATTACTGCACAGTATCAACAAAAATCATAATTATTTAATAAGTAGATCGACATTCATAAATTCAGTGTAATGTGGCAAGTGATAAATTAGCGTTACGTTAATAATTTTTATCGTTAGATACGGCTAATCATTTTATTACAGTAACACTTCATTAACTACTTGCTGCATAAAATGATTTCTGTTCATACAGTGCACTAAGTTGATTTTAAACTATCATTTTTATTTACTTTGATTGTTTAAGTACGAGGAGGTAAAAAAAACGAAAAAAATTACAAAGAAAACTATGATGATGACTATTTAAAATAGTTTCAGTTTTCATGAATTTACAATTTGTTAATTCATATTAACAAATCGTAGGAATACAACTTGACAATTTGTAATTAAAATATAATTTGGCCTGCTAAGGTAGTGGCTGGAACAAAGTGTATTTATGAGTATAAGGAAGAGAAGAACCTTATTTATTTGCCTTTTTTTACCGTTGAAGAAAGGAGGTTTTTAAGTCGACGCGTATTTTCTTTATTACCAGAACCATACTTACCACGTTACCCTTCAATCACGTAATAAGACATAGATAACTACAGTCAGATAAGAGTCAGTTTTTTGATAATGATAATACAATTTAAGGATCTTGGAATTACAGGATATCTATTGTTTTACAGACTTCCTTTACCAGGGTCCTAATTAGAGGTTACTTTTGCGCGGATTACCAAAAACCTTTAAATATTTAACCTTGACTTGTGGTCTGTGTTTAAGTGATTCTTTGTTTGTAATATCCTGTGAAACGATATTACCTTCAGTCAATAATTTTGTTTCCTTTAAAAAAGCTGTCAGGTTGCACATTTCTAGTATTCTTGTTACGAATTCACGTCGTAGTGCGAAGTTCGACGCCCAAGCCAATATGCTGCCGCCCCTTCAAAATCAAATTAAAATATTAATATTTAATTGCAGAGATGGAGAAGATAGT
The DNA here is from genome assembly GCA_958496365.1 of Subacronicta megacephala. Taxonomy (NCBI): domain Eukaryota; kingdom Metazoa; phylum Arthropoda; class Insecta; order Lepidoptera; family Noctuidae; genus Subacronicta; species Subacronicta megacephala. The sequence continues at coordinate 8,350,789 of OY292521.1, forward strand.
TTTCTAGAAGATTGCAGTGTGAACAATTGCATTTTCTCGGGCGACGATAGCGTGATGGCAACAGCGGACGCCGTTCTTATACATTTGCAGAGAGGCCTCATTCCTGAAGTAAAAAATAGAAATCCGAAACAAAGATGGATATTTTTGAATGACGAGTCTCCGAAAAATGCATTTTCGTTGGCGAAGGGACGGAAGGACTTTAAAAGATTTTATAATGTTTTTAATTGGTCTATGACTTACCGGTATCTATTGAAATGCCATTATTATTATTTTAGTAATGACTGCAAAAAGTATATTTTATCTGAAATTCAGGAGGCCTACCGTCAGTCCTAGAATAGGGTTGAGGACTGCTGTTAAATTTTATTGAAAATAATGTAAAGGCCTAGAAGGCCTATTGTAAAATAACATAAATATAGGGCGTACATACCTATGCTGAGAAATATATTTAAATAGACTTATAGAATCATAAGATATACCTAAGCGTTTAAAGTTTTTGGTGGGGATTAAGGGGATCCCCCGCATCCAATATTTTACACCAAAATCTTCGACGATAACAATTAGTCGAATAATTTGCAAAAACCAAGCCTTAAGGCAGATTTTCTTTTAACGTACCGTTAACACCAATGTTTTAACACATACTGTAGGTACCATTCATTATTACACAATCTTTATCAAAACAGATGTCGTTAGCTGCCGGTATGGTGTATACTGTATACCTAACTATTTTGTTGACAGTACAATACAAGTGTTCTATTCAGTTAGTTTTTAACGTTTGTTTATTGTTTTAGGAGTGATGCAGATATACCTGTACCGTATGGCCGTACACTTCCACTAGTGGATCCTTTGTTGCCAACACTATTTTTACCAGAAGTGGCTTCATTAGTCCCACATTGGGAGAAGAAAATAAATGACACACCTGCTACCGTACTTATGTCAAATTGTGGTGTTAAAGCCAGAAACGAGTTCTTGAAAAAACTGAGGAAACATATAAAAGTTGATGTTTATGGGATGTGTTCAGATAAGAAAGAAAATAAAGTCAGGTAAGAACAGTAAAAAAACTAGTTCATATACGAGAAGAAGACCGATTTCAGTCAAAAATGATTATGATTTCAAGGTTTTCAATTGTTTTTTTCCGTATAACTGCCATAATTTGTGGCCGTAAGCAAACTGCTACGCTAGAGGCCCTGGGTTTAATTCCCAGGTCCATTGGTGTTATTAAGTTTTTCTATGTTATTCCAAGTGGCATCTCGGCCTCTATATTTCTGCCCGTTTAATGAATGGAAATAGGCTCGCTCGGCTCGAACCGGGGGTGTACATAAGTATACCTTTGCTTAATAGGCGTGATTGTATGTTAAGTTTTCCGTACTCAGGTTTTAGATTTCATAACTGCAAACTACAGAAAATCTGTCATATCGGTATTAATTACAGTCTAAGAAAAATCACACCGTTTTCAGACAAGTTTGACAGTGAGAATCACCGTCTGAATAATTTCCGCATATATAACTAACTCATATTTTTTTATTACAGTTGTCCTGGCCATTTTAGGTCGGATTGCGAAACAGTAGCCAAATATAAGTTTTATCTAGTCTTAGAAAATACGAGCTGTTTTCAATATTTAACGGAGAAGATATTCTACCATGCCTACGCAAAAGGCGCTGTTCCTGTTATCTTTGGTCCCTCTCTTGAAGACGTTGAGAGTCTACTGCCACCAAACTCATATATATATGTAAACAAGGATACAAATATAGAAAAACTCGCGAAGACTATTTCAACTTTGAACCAACATGATGAACTCCTACTGTCTCTGCATATGTGGAGGAACAATTTTTATATTGTTAATGAACATGGGTATTTTGGATCAAAATCTTATCATTTATGTCGGTTATGTGAAGCTTTGAATTATAATGATGAAAAGGAGAAGATATATGGAGAGGAAATACTCGATTTTTTCCTAGATCCAAAAAAGACATGTAGAGCGTAATGTGATGAAGACATTAGTTATGTAAGAGTTACTTGTTAACATGGTATAATAATGTATTTACGCCAGAGGCCACATGAGTAGGTAATACACTGATTGTGACATTCTTGTTATCACCATAGGGATCATGGAAGGAGAATGCCTGGGGTAGATATTTATATTACACCATGCTTGTTAACTTTGTTGTATTTTTTAATAAACTTTTCGAGTAAACAAAGAAGCGTTTAAAGTCTGTAAGGACAAACGGATATTTCTGTGTTCCGACATTCGGCTGAGTCCGCAAATCATTTCGGGAGTTTTGAAAGTTCCCTCCGGGGATCTTCCAGAAGAAATATAAATCCACTGTTCATTGAGTAATAAATTTCATCGCATTGTTATTCAAGGAGAGACTGGTCCCTTTGAATTATGATACAAGTTTGTTTTTATTACTTGTATTGTTGTAAATTTCGTTTTCAAGCGTCAGCGGAGATTGAGATTTTTGAGTTTACAAAAATAATTATTACTTCTTGCAAAAATAATAGATTAAGAATTCTACTTAAAGTTTCAAAAAAACTATGGTTTATGTTATCGTTTTATTAATTTAAACCAACAAAAACAAAATATATCGTTGTAGGTGTGTCGAGCAACGCTAACGAAGTATGTAGTTTGGCTAATCCTCTGAGGAAACGACAGCCCTGTTAAGCTGTTAAGAAAACTTCTCTTAGCATTACGTAGCTACGGTACGTACAACATTAATTGTTTTAAGAAATAAACGGCCCCTCATAAATGGCTTAGCGAGAGCTTAATTTGAGAGCCTAGCTTAAGCACAGATTTAAGTAAGGCTCAGTTCGTTAGGGCTTAGTTTGTTAATGTAATTTGCAGCACTTTGAGTTTTATCATAATAATAATTATTAAACATAGAATATTTCTTAGCACTTTTGTTTTCTTAAAATTTACTTATATCAACATTTTTATGATTACTTTGCACTACCTTCTCTCTAAAAGTGGTTCTTTTGGCAAATCTCTATTTGTTTTGACAAATAAGACTAAAAAAATTGTTAAATAGTTACGAATTTAATTTTATAAAGTGATGAGACGAGTGATGATCTTTACATTAAAGCTTAGTAAGAGGCCTTTATTGATATAATGGTTGGTTGAAAGAAAAATCATAAACAAATCTAGGAAAATTGGTTAATTCGATTTTTAAGCTCGCAGTAACAAAAAGGTTTAGACAATTCACTCATCCTGTAAAATTAAGCAATTTCTATATAAAGTGAAAAACATTTTCACAATTTAATTATCCTTTTAGCCCCTGGGTATTTTTATAATGGTGGATTTAGCTGTCGTATTACATTTAAGTTAAAACATAAAAAGGGACCGGCGGGCAACTGCTTGGCTGGCGGGGCAAGCGCATGGGCGTTGTTTAACGTTATTACAGGGATTTACATTCCAATTTTAATTTCATTATTGTGTTTCACAATATGCTAATATTATTATATTGTGTAAATATATCACTTTTTACGGTTTATGCAAATGACAATGTGTTACGAGGTGTATCTAAAGGTCGTCGCAGACTCTACTAACCGGTCGATGCTACAAAAAATATTTATTTTATACTATGTTATAAAGATTATTGGTATATATTTATTCTCTACGTGTAGTTTCTTAAATGGCTGGACCGATTATGATGATTTTTTTGCGAGTGCTGGAGTACCTACCTAGATGGCTTAGATTCATAAATTGACCCAAGAGGTGGCGTCTTGGATAAAACCCTTTTTTTCTTGTAAATGATTGTATTTTGCTTCAAAACTATTAAAGGAATAATTATTAAAAATAAACAATTGAATCGTAGGCCTAGTAAGCATCTATAGTGACACTGCAAAAAGTTGCTGTGTGTAATTACAGCCCTAACAAAGACATCATATCAAAATTACCTACCTTTTAAAGCCTAAATAGCTTAGTTTAGCCCCTGTCTACCTCCTGAGAGGAGACCTGCGTCCAATGGGGTTGTAAACGAGTTAATGATTTGGTATATAAATAGGTTTCAATTTATATGTTCTTTAATATTTAATCTCCTAAACAAATTGAAGTTTATAATGCTTTTCCATTTGAAGTTAGTTCCGCAATCAAGTTTGTTCGATTAGCTCAATTCAGAAATTCTGTTCCTAGTTAATCGAGAGCATTAACTAGGTACAGAATTTCTGAATGGAATTGAATTTCTTTTTTTCTCAATTTAGTTTAAGTACGTAAGTTAAGAAACTTTATTTGATCATGTTTTCAAACGAAATGTTAGATCATATTATGTTCGTGTGACGTGAAAAGCGATTTTTTTAGCATTAGTTATAAGTTTTAAACTCTTATCTAATTTAACACATAGATGGTGTGTATGGTTTAATGTTTCGTTATCTTTAGTGATAAAGGTGCATTTATTAAGTAGGTACAGGACCTACATTTAGTCTTTCGTCAAAAACTCAATTTTCAAATGGCAGTGATTTATGAACCTGAAGCTGAAGCTGGAGGGTTGTCAATAAATGAGTAATAATTATTGATTCTCACTCTGTTACTCTAGAAAGCTAATTACAACATACATACATACATACACTCACGCCTTTTTCCCATAGGGGTAGGCAGAAACTACAGAACGCCATCTGCTACGATTCGAGCTAATTACAAATTAATTAATAATAATGTGCAATAACACAGAATGATCTTTGATCATGCTTGATAAACATTTTCCAGCTTTTTCCGGTTTCCTCAAATATCTGCTGAGAATTATTAAATATTTTTAAATATTATTTTTAGTATTAGTGCTGTGGTTCTGACTATTCCCGGTCGGAGGTCATAACTACCCTAATAAAGATAGCAACGACATGATTTTACTGCTTTCAGCCGGATAGGATGCTGTATTTTCATTCAAATGGTCCTCGCCATGGCACCATAAACGTTTCGATCCCCTTTATTGACCCGGTCTTGTTAGTATCCACCACTTACGACGTAATGGATTTTCTTTCACACTCTTGCATTAGGCCTATTTATTTAAGATCCCACTGCTTCAACACGAACGTTCGCGATCAATTTCTCGCTAAATGGGCATTAAAGCACCATTCGCGTAAACTTTCCGCTAAGTTACGAGCTATCCGTATTCGTTGAAGCGATTTACAAAATTGCTCTTACATCCAAGTTTCAAGTTCTTGTGGGTTACCTGGCCCAACTTAACTAACCATGCTCAAGAATAATGCTAAATATTTGGAGAAGTTCACAACTTTTGCGAAATCTCGAAAAACTTGTTCGTTTTTCAACTGGCTATCAGCTCATTAGTCGGTCTAGAAATTTGGAGATGCCTTCGTTGGCTTTGTTATATGTGAGATCGATTAAGAAAGAACATCGAGAGTTGATGATTTACTGATATTCAGTAGGTACCTACTTTACAAACACAGTACACAGGTTCATAGGTATCTTTGCAAATATTTAGCCCTTATTAATACCTAAATAAATAATAAAAAAACAGGAGGTATTCAATACTGTATTTCGATTTTCTGATATATAATAATTATGTTCTTATTTTCGGTTCCTTGATAAAAAGTTGTAACATAGTTATAGTTTCCTGAAGAGAAGAAACAAGCACCAGTGTAAGTTGAAATACGAGTTCCAGTGGGACGCGAGTTTATAAATAATGTATTAAGTTATAGTGGGGTTCTACGTATGTTGGACGATTCCCAGACGGAATTACAGGACCTACACTTATATTGTGGAGGGTAAATGATTAGTTGCGTACTAGAATAGTATGTGTGGCACTCTCAGAAGGAACCATCTCATTCTGCATCAGTATTTTTGTAACTATAAGTGTGATTAGGTTTTCTTATAACTTTTCCTTTGTGAGACATTACTAAACAAGGTACATGGAGACGCTACATTACGCTGTGGTTTGTGCGAGTAGGAGAGCGGGTCTACAATTCGTGATCTATGCATTATTTATTTATTTAAATATCTAGTTATATAAATAAAAATAACCGGTGTTTAAGGCATAAGTTGAGATTGGCTAAACAAATTTGTAAGATTCTTGCAGACTTAAGTAGGTAACTTTTCAGAAAATGGCTCAGACGTACCTACTGCTTTCTTCGTTATTTGCGTTTAGGTGATAATTTATTTATACTTACGCACATAATTTTGACAAACGGGATTCGAGATCTACAAGTTAGTTAAGTCTATAAACAATTCATTAAGACTTGTGTCAAATTATAATGAAAAAATCTTTTTTTTTTGCTTGCTAGCTTGCCTAGAATAAACCTATTCACTCTCGTCTTGAAGACACCCAAATGGTAGGTCTGGAAGAACAAACATTCGGGTAGCGAGTTCCACAATGCGAGGCAAAACGCTTAGTGCGAGATTTAGAGAGATTACATTTATTGTAAAATCGGTGTACACAAATGTTAATCCATGCGGCGATATAGAAATTTATCGCTGGTATTGGAGTCCGCTTTACAACTTAATGTAGCATCAGCCTTAGGTAGGAACATAGGCTTGCTTCGGCAAAACTAATATTAAAGTACCTATGTTTAGCCGTGTTATTCCCAGACATGATTTGACTAACTTTCTTTTATTGCGTGTTATTTGAGTTAATTGTGATTCAATAAGAGAATTAACTGCTTTTTCCAATATTATCAATGTGCAGAAACAGGTATTTAAAATTTATAAAAATAATTTGACTTTTGTTAACAGAAAAGTCAATGAGTGATTGTATAACGTAACGATACTTGAAATTGTTGAATATTTTTTAAACGTGTTGACCGAACAAAAACAAGATTGGGCCAATAATTGTAAACAGTTGGAAGTATCTAAATTTCTAAACGCCCCAAAATGACACCCAATATTACTGGACCGCATATAAATGAGGCTAATAAAGACCAGGGGGAATTTAAGCACTTGGTTGCTTAGCTAGGTGCTTATTCAGAAAATGTTGAGAGAACGTTTCTTTATTCTTCGGCCTAAAACATTATTCGAGATATGTAATAGCCTGAGGGTAGCCCTCAATGTGGAAATTTAATTAAAGTGAAATACCTAGCCAGACTCCCTCCGTAGAGACTAATTATTCGAGGTGCGTCTGAGTACATTGAATTACACATTTCAAAACAGAATTATAATTTTATTGCAGTAAGGAGGCGTATTAGGTGGCGTTGAATTCTATTACTGTCAATCTACACTGAAAAACCTGTAAAATAATAGGCAGGCGTGATGGTATGTAATATGAAAGAAGCAAAAGAGATATGCAAGAGCTGTCGCAAGTGGCGGTCTGTAGTTTCTGACTTCTACCCTTGTGGAAAAAAGAATGACTATGTGTATGGATATCAAATCATATAAATATGGATATAGAATCATCAAATCAAAGTCATATTGTATTGTCATTAACTCCAAGCTGCTCCTGAGATTTACATAGAAAAACTCAACAACACTTATTTTATTGATCTTTGGCATAGCAGTCATACTTAGCAGTACACGTAGCAGACCACTAGCCTAATGAGGCTTTTCTGATATCTGCCTAACCTTTCGGAAATACAGGTGTGATATTATGAAATCACAGATTTTTGTTTTGAGAATATTGATTGTTATATTTTTTGCATAGGTCAAGACAGCTCAAGTGTTACGAAACTAGCAATAATATTTTAAGATTGGAAGTTTGTTTATGTAGGGTTCAATGACACGACTATCAAATAAGTAAAGAAAAGTTTCACATGCCAAGAGTAATCGCCTTAGGGTTACTTAACTACTTAAATTTCCCGCAAAAGGTCTGGAACAACCAAAGGAATGGTAAACAAAGCTTTTTGTTGGAGCAAATAATCAGCTCAGCACGGAAGGTGAGGTGTTACTTACGAAGAAGGTACATCTGAGAATTCCCACGTAAGTACAGTCGACAAACGATTAAGGTTTTCAGGTAGACACCTTCCTGGTCATTGTTGTCGCAAAATTCTCGAATTCTTTAGGGCACGCGTAAGACATGACAAGTGTAATTCTTATTCGGTAATAAATCATATCCTGCCACCTGTGCAAATATCGATGATGATTTTCGGCAACCCTGAAAAGCTAACTAAAGCTGTGTTTTGACAAAAAATATGTAATAATGTCACGCAATAACGTGTTTACAAACAGCCAGGTCTTGTGAGCTACTTACCTGCGTATCAAATCGCTCTCTTTGGCGCATAATTATATTATAACGCAATCTATATAAAGACGTAGATGTTATTTGCTGCGTGTGTGTGTACCTAACTCTTCTGCTGACTGTACATACACACTCCTTGCGGTAACGACAGATTTTAATGTTTGTAGACGGATCTTTGTTTATTGATAACTTTTAATTACATCTTCTTATGAAATAATTAATCATCTTCGAAAACCCCCACAAAATTTTAATCAGTTCACATTGCATTATGCAAGTCATTCTGTACCCTGAAAGGTAGCGTTTATAATTAGCCTTAAAGGGCACGAAAGTAAACAAAATGCTTTTATTAATTATTTTTATACTAAGTATTTTGTATCCGTCAATTTTACAAAAGAGGTGTAGTCACACCCATAATTAGTTCACCATAATGTTTTACTGGTCATGTATTAAGGGACAAGCCAGTCTTAAAGCTACCCCAACCTGCTACTGTGACAATACCATTTCAATTTTCTCGAACTGGAACTCGAACCTAGGCTAGAGATCGGCAACTGCGCTTACAATCACTAGACCAATGAGGTATATCTTAATGACACTAACTGGAAAAAACAATTTTTGGTAGTGTCACAAAAAAAATGTTTAGTGACGTATGACGCAAAAAAATTGCAGAGCCTAATGTTTATCAATAAAGGTAGATTCGTGCGTTTATCCAATGAAATCTATCCATTTAACATAGGTATGTTTATACCTACATGAAAACCCGTGACACTTAATCACGATACTGTGATGAAAAGGTATTAACAATTTCACCGTGCATTGAATTATGCAAATAGTTAAAAGCCATTTTACGGTAACGAGCCAGCTTGTTTAGGTTTCATGCTAATTTGCTACTTTAATCTCTGAGTGCTAAATCCTGTACGTTGTGTGTAACGCGGACTAGATAGCGTCGTTCCTACATATCTGCAATGCAAATGTACCCCATCAGCATTCCGGACGCACGACGCAGCCCTGTGACGGACTAACAACATTTTCTGAATAAAAACCGACATTAATAAACGTTGTGTGCGTGCTTCTTTACGTTCTTTCAGTAAAATATAGAATAACGTCATTCTGTAGTTTGAGTATAAAGGTAAACACACACTGATCCCACGTATGCAACGCATAATGGCACCTGGACTGTAGATTTTGGATGCCTCATTAGTCGAGTGGTCCTAAGCGCGACTGCTACGCTAGAGGTCGTGGGTTCGATCCGCAAGTTTTTTTTTATGGGATAACTCGGCAACCAAGCAAGCGAGCTACCTGATGAAAGTAGTAATTACCGCCCATGGACATCTGCAAAACCAAAGGAGTTGCAGATGCGTTGCCGAGCTTATTTAAGGAAAAGGAGGGGGAGGGGACTGAGAGAGAAATTGGGCCTCCGGTGCTCCACGTGTTAAGTGTTATTGAGTTTTTCTATAAAATTCCCAGTAGCAGCTCGGAGTCTGGATTTGTGATCGGTTAATGGCAATAGGCTCGCCCTTTATTACATGGGAGAGTATTATTTATTCGTAGCATGGGACCTAAACCTATTGGCGAAATGTGGGTGTACGTTATTATACCTCTGCTTAATCCTTTATAGAATACAGGCTGCTGGTATTTGGAATTTTTTATTTGAGGCAATCATTAACAACAGAAAAAAACCTGTCTGGAAGCTCATTGGGCTTCAAATATGCACCACTTCTATCTTAAACCAGAATAAAGCCATTAAACAATCCACCAATTCAGTAGTTTTAAAGTAAAAAAGTATTTGAGCTAGTAAATTTTTCAGCTAGTCCCTGATTAAAAAATGAACCACTCCGATTTCTATTTGGATCGGCTGAACAATAAACTCTAAAGTTGTTTCCGTGAAAATCTGTTTCAGGCTAACTTTTATATAATTAAAACTGTGGGTTTGCGAACTCCACCGCCGTTGCAAGAGCGAATAATTCATAAGAAGGTTAATTAAGTTCGCTCTTCCGTTGCGGTTCGTACGTTCTTCTAGTAGATACGTTATAAAATTGAATTACTTACTCAATTTTATCTAATCGTTGCCTTTCAATCCAAAAGGGTTGAAGTAAACTTAATAATAAACGTACGTGGAAAATTATTGCGAAATTGTGTAATATATTGCCAAACATATGGACATAAAAACAAATTAGGTAGTAATATCTACTCAAAATAACGTGACAAAATATATTGTAGTTTTTACCGTGAAAATATCTAGAAAAATATATCACTTAGATTTTTTGTTGGTAGGTACGTTTGGTGTAGTGGCTGGGTTATTCGGCTTCTGTGCAAGGTTATTGGTTCGATCACCGCACAGGACAAATATTTGTATGAACTAAAGGTACAAGTATATTCCGGATCTGGGTGATTGACTATAAATGCACTGATGCAGGGAAAAATCAGAGTGCAGTTCAATGATTTTATTAAAGAAAAAACATTTTGAATACAATTTTTTATTGCCAAGTCTTTTCTGTATAAATAGATTTATTTTTTAATATTTAATTGATTACCGACAGTGCCGCCAATTAATAACATTCTCAAAAAAAAACGTTTTAGTAAAGTAACAACTAATATTATTTCTTAGTACAGAAGAGCTTTGTGTTCGCTGAGAACAGAACGGGGACAGTTTAATGAAAAATTTCTTGTCACGTAAGGCTAGTCGATGTCCTCTAAGAGGCACCTTAATAAGATTCCAACCGTTTTAAACTGCATTTTTCCGTTGCTACAGACATTGAGCATTTTATAAAAAAAAATATCTTAGGCATTTCAGATAATTCAATTCTTTTTTTTAAATTCCATAATGTGTTTTGAGTTTGTCTTACATGTTTTCATTGTTTAAATTTTCATCAGTAAGTATATCAAGACTTGATGAGCCATAGTAAATAAAATTATTAGGGTTTTAGACCGATTTGAAACCAGAACATAGATTTTTCCAAAAACCTTATAATAATTCGCACAAAAATATTATTTTGCCTCATTAGTCTAGGGGTCCCCAGCGCGACTGTTACGTTAGTGGTACTGGGTTTGAATCTCAGGTCGAGCAAAGTGTTATTGAGTTTTTGTATGAAATTCTCAGTAGCAGCTCGGAGTCTGGATTTGTGCCCTGTTAATGGAAATAGGCTCGCCCCCTATTACATGGGACCTAAACATACCGGAGTGCACCTCTGCCTAACTTTTCGGGGAATACAGGCGTGATGATGGTATGCAGATGAATAGTAACATAATTAATTTACCGCCACCAAATCTCCTTGCTGCAATAAAATTATCATTCTGTTTTGAAATGTGTAATTCAATGTACTCAGACGCACCTCGAATAATTATTAAGTCTCGACGGAGTGAGTCTCGCTAGGTATTTCCCTTTAATTAAATTTTCACATTGAGGGGCTACCGGATTATCTCAAATAATGTTTTAGGCCGAAGAACAAAGAAACGTTCTCTCAACATTTTCTGCATAAACAACCGACATAGCTTAGCAACTAAGTGCTTAAATTCCCCCTTGGTGTATATTAGCCTCAACTTTATGCGGTCCAGCAATATTGGGTGTGTCATTTTGGGGAGCTTAGAATTTAGATAATTATTTCCTTCTTTTTATCCTCTTTTCATTAACAAGAGTTAAGAGATTGATAGAAATTAGAAAACTAAGGACATTTGCACGCAAGGCTACACATCAAGCTATACAAATCTAGTATGTACTGACTTCGCATTGTAAACGCTTTCCGCGCAATACAAGGCCAGCCTATACTGGTTTTGTATCTATAGCTCTAAAATTTGAAATCTGTATAAAAACCTAACCCGTTCATTATTGCCTTATTCTGCTGGTAATGACTTATATGGCAAGATAAATATAACGACGATATCTGTAGTCTACAAGATCTAGTATCGGTCCGCTGATTACGAGGACTTGGGGTCTATTCCCAAAGGACACAAATCTTTGAGATGATGAAAAAAAGGTGTTGGTGTCTGGCTGGGTGTTTCTTATATATTATAAGTATGTGTTTAGAAAAAAAGAATATACCTAAGTATTATATCCATTGTCTAGTACAAGCTCAGCTTAGATAGGTAGGTACCTGTAATTATTAATATGGCGTTATTACCAAGTATCACTGTCTCTACGCTGACGTTGGCACATTTGAGCGATTGAGATTCTCTTTAATTAAATAGGATTAATCTCCTAATGTAGGTAGGATTCAGACCATCTTGATAACGTGAATATAGTGGTATATGCAAAGGATTACAGATAGTATGCATCATCACGCTGTGTGTAGAATGTATGTATGTGTGTGTGTTTGTAATTATTATGCGTGATGTAGTCGTGTCCCTTGATCTATGACTTCTTGAAGAAGAGAAACCTGCATCTCCCTCGTCGTGCGTCGGGAGGACATATTACGCCAGTCTCAACATAGTTTATCAATTAGATGTTGGTATTTCTGTATTAAGTATTTAGAACTAATGAAAAGATCATCATCATTATCAGCCCATGTCCAGTGCCGAACGTAGATCTACAATCACGGAGGCCGATTATCAGTTTTCGTCAGCCAATCACTGGCAGATGCTATTTGCAAGATTTCACCACCTAGCTACACTTGAAACCTCGTTTGTTCCTGCGGTTTATATCAGTTCTCTAAAAGATGTGACCGGTGCATAAAAGACCAATAAACGATAAACCATTAAAATCCACTTTCATCAGTGTTTGTAAAAAGCTGTTTTCGAAAGGACGCCATGTCAGACGGCCGTCACTCTGGATTAGACTTAACCTTCACACAATTTGGATTGTAAAACTAAAAGTGCAGCTCTGGTATAGAAAAGAACTTCAGTGGCCATTTTGTGGGTACGTGTTTATTCAATTCAATTATGTATCTGTAAACATAAAAGATAAATTGTTACTGCTATCGTAATTTCTGTAAGCCTACACATAAATTCTATTACGTAAATTGGTAAAATCGACTCTATTGACAATCTTCAACATCCAATAATAAATTACAGCCAATTTTCTTGAGAGCTTCGTTATACAAATTGTCAATAGGCACTCGTTAATCCGGGAAAGTACCCACAAACAAAGGGGTTATCATCAGAATTTATGAGCCATAAAATTGGCACCGGCCACCTTTACAGGCGAAAATATGAAAATATTGAAGTTCGCACAGAATAAATTATTCCAAATTGCCGCAGTTCTGATTGTGGTGAACCCTTTAGGATCGGGAATTGAGGAGATTAGGGGTGTCACCCGGAGAACTGCGGTCATCTATCAGTGCAGATAGCGGTCCGGCGACAATGAGACCCGCTTAAAGTAATTGGTTCGGATAGACCTATTTATTTATGAACGTGAACCAGGAGTTTGATGATCTTTTGTTTTTATCTTAGGCTGAGGCTAAATTGCAATAGGACTGCGAGATCGTAGTCAAATAGAGTCAAATGCATGCATTTTGTGTACGATGTAGATGTGTCTATAAATACACATATCAATTTTGGCAGGCAAGTGAAATCGCGACCTTCATTCATCCACCCAATGTAAAGCGCATTATATTAGGAATATCGAACAATTTCTATCATGTCATGAACTCGTGACGTTCTGACTATACGGCTAATATGCTTATTATGATGTGGTGTTTTATTCAACAGGTCCATATTATAGCTACTGTGTCCGTAGTTTGCTACTATATAGGCTTATCATATGACAATAACATAAAATATTACTTTTCGGGTATGCGTTGGCGTACGTTTGGCTCTTAGACTGTTTTGAAATGACATGGTTGGTCTTTGGCAAAAGCCTTATGGCTCATTTCAAGCATATCTCCGCCAGCAACACAAATCAAGCCGACAAGATCTTTTAAAACGCAATAATACTGAAGTATGTATGGCAATTTACTTGCAAGAAAGCGTTCCCGCTTTATCGCGCTTCCTTTTGCTTTGCAAACGGCGCGTGATTTACGATAGACTCTGTAATGATCTTGTTAACAAGTTGCCATAAAGTTATATTATAATCATATCATCCGTTCTGAAATTACGTTTTGAATTTTCCGTTTAATTCTCCAAGGTAACGTTGGTTTCGCTTGTTTTGTACTTTAGCCTTGTACAGGATGAGTTTGGTAGTAAACAAACTTAATTGGTTAGGTTGTGAAATAACGCTTTGTTTTCGAGGTCAGTCTGGATGGGTCTTTTTTGAATCATTACAAAGACGTTGTTTTAAAAAATATAAACCGCTACCTACTAGCGCAGAATTTCATACCGTGCGAAAGCTTTCGCTTCATACTACGAGTATATCTAAGAGAAAAAAATATAACATAGTAAGTACTTAAATACCTGATTACAATACAGTAGCAATGCCTGTAAAGTTATGTAAATTAAAGTCTTCAACACTTGCCTTAACATACTATCTAAACTTTGCCCGTATTATTAAAGATTTATACCTAAGTGCCTTAGCAACAAATTTCCTGTGTGCAAACTAAACTTCTTAATTAACTGTTTTACTAAGGAACTTGAATAGACGCCACTCTCTAAAGATCTCGTTACAGATTAACGAGTGATTTGTTTTAATTAACATCGAGCTTTCTATTAAACTCAATACGTTTTACAAAGCCATTGTTAGGACTAAGCGTCCGTTAAAAATCAGATTAAGCAATGAAATCAGTCCCTCGAATGACGATTCGATTTTCATTCTGCTGAATGCTCTCTGCGAAATTAACGTCGACCGATTTAAATTTGGAATGAATAAAAAATTATGACTTCTGCAACGTTTTAGATAATTGACGTAGATCGCTCGGTTCTGTGCAGAGCGGGGTATTAAAAAGAGAGTAGTTTAAACTTTTTTCTTTGCAGTTCTTAGCCGTTTGCTTATACAACTACTCGTTTAACAAGATTCTTGCAGTAATAAAATGATACTGGAAACGGAAGCAATTTGTTTTTAGTAAAGTCAAATTTATTGTAGCTACTTATGTTTGCTTAAGGTTCTAGGCACATTTCCTAGAATTTGCTTGAATGTTGCATAAATGGTATCTAAAGAAACAAGGTAGGCAAACAAAAATAATCCCTACTATGTTATATAATTTCAAAACAGGGTCTCATAGACCGTTATTGTGGATTGTAAGGTCCTTAGGAGAACAATGATTGGCATTCCAATTTAGTGCGCGTGGTGAGTTGCTCTGGGGAATGCGTCAATTTGCGCTTCGGTCTAAGACCGAACACGTTTATGAACCGTTGACCGAATGACGTAGATAGCTTCAACGACACGATTGTTTTACCTACGAGTGGCTGATCGATTAGCTTTTATAACAAAAAAAAAACATTAGACAAAATATTAGATTGCGTGCGATTAATAATGTTTCGGGACTTTTACTAGCTACTAAAAGATACCACCAGCGTAGGGGGCAGGGTATGGACTTGTATCGAAAAACCACACTTGCCGTTCCTTGCGTCGAAGATATGAGAACTTAAACAGGTATTCATCACGTTAATGACATCGACTAATACAGATCTTTACAAAAAAATAATATTTTGCCTTCATTCATTATTTTTCATCATACTTCATTTCTCCACAAGCCCTGTGACGAGGGACTTTGTAAATATATAAATAACGGACACAAAGTATACCCAGATTGGAAACAAATATCTGTGGATCACATAAATATTTGCCTCTTGTCAACAGACTATGTAATAAAATAATAGTATGCACGCTAGGGGAGGCCTACGTCCAGCAGTGGACTAATATAGGCTGATGATGATGATGATGATGCACCGATTACACCAACCATTCTCTTAAAGACTACAGACGAAGAATAAAACGTTCAAGATGCTGATGTGGATTTAACTAACTCATAAATTACAAACAGACGTAATTGTAATGTTTTTCTCGGACAACCCTAATAAAATGGCTATAAAGGTCACGTTATCTCTGTGACAGACTTTATATAACTGGCATTGTAGGCCATCTGCGATACCCAATGAAGAATGAGTCTGCTGAAATACCTACGTACTTACTTTCTTAGATTATTATGTGGTCAGTAGCCACAAGTAATGAAAGATAGCGAGCAGCGTTTCCACGTTGAACGAGTATAATAATGCTTCACTACATAGTATAAAACAAAGTCGCTTTCTCTGTCCCTATGTCCCTTTGTATGCTTAAATCTTTGAAACTACGCAACGGATTTTGATGCAGTTTTTTTTAATAGATAGAGTGATTCAAGAGGAAGCTTTATATATATAATACATACATATTTTAGTATAGAAAAGCCAATAAACCACGCGGGCGAAGCCGTGGGCGGAAAGCTAGTATACTATATAGAGTACGTATCAGGTGTTATAAAGTTACTAGCAACGTGGGTCGCATATTACTAGGTTTCTCATTAAACCGTCGTACTAAGGTAAATGTGATACGAATGGGTTCCCATCGCTACCGACTGACCATGATCGCAAGTCCGACGCCTTATCCATTAGGCTACTGCTGCTAAAAATCAATCTATTTAAGTTATAGATGATAGATTAAATTCACCGATAATTTTGCCTGATATATATAGGTACAAACAAGTATAAACCCAAGCTCCTACCGCAGACTTATTACAAACATTTATTTCCCCGAAAAAGCGGGGCACGTAAATTACTTCAGTATCTTCCGAAGCAAAAACATAATTAATGTTCTGTTGTTTGTAATCAGAGAGCTAAGAGTGGTAGACATCGCCAGATGGTTGGTTGTTATTACACTCAACTACGCATTTTATCTCGTGGCTAAATGAAACGATTATTCTTACACACGTTCTATTATGCCATTAGGATGGGAATTACTATTACCGCCCAGCACAGATTGACGAGGTTCCTTATGCATTTCTAGAAATGTGTTCACTGACATACTTATTTATTCTGTGTCGATAAAGGCTCTTCTGGTATGTTGTGGCGTCCAACTAGGTTCAACCTAACCGTTATACCAATTAATCCCTATTATATTTTTTGCATTGTCTATTAAGAAATTCAATGATTAGTAATCTTATCGGCGAGGTTCTCCAAAAAGGTCAGGTGCGTAGTACTCGCAACCGGCGCGTGTGTATGAAAAGATGTATGAATGTGGAAGAAGCGAAAGAGATATGCAAGAGTCGTAGCAAGTGGCAGTCCATAGTTTCTGCCTACCCCTGTGGGAAAAAGGCGTGAGTGTATGTATTTATGAATGATTAGTGATTGGCCAAACAGGCTTAATCAGGTTTTGTGATCATTTTAAGAACTATTTGTTTTCTTAAAATAAAGCCTAAGGCTTCATAGTTCATTTTCATCATTATTTTATGGTTTAAATAATCTTGAAATTTGAAATTGAGCAATACACTCAAAAAAATTTCCTTGTAAACTTATTTTTAATACCCAACTCTTACCGGATAGTCTTCCTTCTTAATAAACTGTGTACGGTCGCCCTTTTCTTGAGACATCTGAAGGTTCTATAAGCCGTCATTAATCAACCACAGATTATGTTTCCTGGCGTGATGCCGTTTTAAATTTATTTATTCGCTGTACTTAATTGCGGTCTTCAGTTACGGGCTCTTTCGAGCAAAAACCTTTCTGTTTTGATAATTAATGGATTCGACGCTCGTTAGGAGTGCTGAGCGCCGTTTCGAAACAGCTGTTTCACTTTTTAGTGCCGAAAACGCTATTTTTATTGACGCTTATGCGGTATTAGTGTGCTACGATAGCGTTTTCTGGACTCAGGTTCTTGTTTATTTATCATTTAAGGCAGGTTTTGTCCCTCTAAAATAATTAATATTTTAGGCAAATTGTCAAGTGGCTTAAATTCATTTTAAATGTATAAGTTCGTTACGTATAATGTACGTTTTATATATTTAGAATGTATGTAAAATTCTTGAATTTTACTAATCTAATAAAATGGAATCGGTTTTTTGTTTGTTTCCATTTTAACTGTGGTTCCAAATTAATCGAAAACAAATATTTACAAAGAAATGAATTTTCTAATTAAAGAAAATTTCTAGTGAAAGAAAAATTCGATCTCAGGCAGGGTTTGAACCTGCGTCTCTCTGGTTAAGTACACCAGACGCTTTGCCAAATAAGCTACCGAGACCACTGCCTGTGATGTCGAATTTCTCTTCCACCTTCTACGTCTTGGGGCGACGTTTGCACCATCTATTGAAAACATTACTATGTCTTTCAACCAACACGACTGCCTTTACAGGTAGTTCAATGTCGAACGATGTTGCCTTACAGTATTATGCTTATTTTTTATTATTTTTTAGCATTAAATATTGCGAAATTTTCACAAAGAAATGAATTTTCTAATTAAAGAAAATTTCTAGTGAAAGAAAAATTCGAATTTCATAATAAAAAATAAGAACAAATATTTATATAAATATAGGATAGGAACGGTTCTGTGGCAATAATATAATGAGTCTATGTAAATATACTGGCTTCTATATTATCTATTCATTAAAATGAAACTGCTTTTTATCTATTTAATCGCGTTATAGTTCCTATATATGATAAAATCCATACATATCAATATTATCTATATAAATAATTGCTACCAATATTATACCAATATTTCATTCATATATTTTTCCACACATATATTTTTGTTATATCAATTGACACGATTTTAGTTTTACCATAGATAATCCTACTGATATCGAAGCCATGTTGGTACTTAGGATATTAATATTGTGTTTATCAAAACAGTTTTTGCACTTAGCTTATCGAAACTGATAACTATCAGAAATCCAAATGAAAAAAAAAAACAGAATAAGTACCTATGTACTTATATGTTGCAACATATGAGGTATTTTTGTATATGATTACTAGCCTGTGCAATTCGTTGGGACACATAGCCTAGGCTATACTATGACACTCAAAAATAACGAGGCTCTATATTGGTAAAAGAATTTTCAAAATCGGTTCAGTAGATCCAGAGATTTTACCCCCTACAACCTCACAAACTTACAAACATTACCTCTTTATAATATTGGTTTATATTATGCTTGCGTTTACAAACGCAAATCACTATTGCAATATTTTAATATTCCAATTCAAAAATTTTTTTAGACCCTTGTTTGTAGAAGATATCTGATTGCTAGGCCCACACCAAACCTCATTCTAAATGTTAGTTATTATTAAGAAGCACCTTAATCGCCAAACGTGCATCTTTTAATGACACTTTTTATTTATTCTATTTTTTTTAAGGGACTTTTACGCGCAGCGTATACCAGTTTCATATCTTTTAATGACACTTGCGATGCCATGTTTTTCATTCAACTTTATTGTTTTTCAATTCAATTTCAAACCAAGTTCAGGGGGCCTACCATAAACTCTTATAGCAGGTCAATTTTAGACGGAAAGTGAACTGTCGTGTTATTTTGTACCATGAGCACATCAAATAACCGGCCAGCCAGCGGTCACGTGACTTAAGCCGGCGAGCGGTCACGTGACAACATTTCAGCGGGCTGACCTGCAAAGAGCTTTACCATCAACTCATTTTTGACATTAGAACACTTGAAATTGAACTGCCCTGCAGTCATATTTAGCAGCCGTATAGAAGTAGCTTTTATTGACCTGTTTTCTTTAATTTGTAAGAATAACCTAAAGTAAAAATGACTTAGTGCATAACATACTATTGTGGCATTATTTAAAATTTTAGACAGAATAAAAGTATTATATTTTCCGTTCATTTTCGATGTGTGATGAAGACGAATTACTTAAGTACTTGATTTCTTGAGTAATATATCGGTAATATCCACGGAAGAGTTTATCTCTTCCGTGATAATATCAGTGATAAACTCATCACTAAAATAAAAAAAATAGAGTTGGTACTTAATTAAAATATACTTACCAGAAAATAAAGAACACATTATTTATTTTTAATTTATTGTTGTCTGCCCAGCCTTTATAATATTTGATAGCACCACCAACAGCAACAATGGAATTCCAATTTTCCACTACCTCCGTCCGCATCACACATCTTCGAAACATTGACCGAGCACTTAAGTTGTAGCCCATTGCAATGTTATTGTGATTATTTAAAATTCACACAACGTTTCCAATTGTTCATATGAAACTCTTTTTTAAATCATGATAACTTAATTTGATATTTCCTTTACCACTCACAACGACGAACACGATACAATTGTCTGCTATGACGAAACTACCTTCTTACAGTTTGTTCGAAATAAGTAAGCCGATCGGAAGTTAGCCGTTCCGAACTACATAATTAGAAATGTGAAACATATACAACTCTAATTATCTTTACACCGACTCTTTCTATTAAAATTTACCACTTCTAAACCACTTGCAGACAACTTCCGATCGGCTTACTTATTTCGAACAATGCTTTCAATTTTTTAATTTTTAGAACACTCGTTCCAAAAATTTAAAAAAAAATCCACCACCCCACACCACTCAAGAAGTTATTATGATCTCGTAAATTGTGCATAAGAAATTATTTGATTCGTATGTACTTAAAGCTTCGTTCGAAAACAGCCCTTATTTTAGTTGCTTGTATGCTAAGTGTTTTAAGTATTGACAAGGGTCTTTAACATTTAAATCATGATAACTAAAAATGTTTTGCAACAAAACTTAGCGTCTGTAGAAGTATCACTCTCATAAAAACAGTATTTTGAAATAATTATCCTAACTTCCTTAAAACCGTAAAACCGATAATAATGCGAAAGCGTATTTCAGAACGTTTATTTATATTAAAGCGAACCGGACAGCTTTAGTGTAGCAGGTCTGAAGTTGATGCATTGCAGGGCAGTTTGAATTGTTCATGGTACAAATAGAAAACCTGTCAGGTTGACCTGCAAAGTTGGCCTGTCCTGTACTTGGCAAATATTTTATAAGTTCATGGTAGGCCCCCAGTATCTTTAATACCATAGAAAGATTTCAGTTCACTCTTTCTGGTTCACATTGTTTCAATAAAACTGTCACATTCAATATGGCACCAAGTGACATTTGGAATAACGACATGACAGTATTGAAGAGAGAAAATATTGAATCCTATATTCCTATATTGTATACGTAGACAGACTACATCGAATACAAAAGCAATATTTTATCCGTTGGTCTAGTCTGTGTATTTTATTCATTCTCCATGATTTCAGCTTGATTTATGGTTATTTTTGTGATATATTCTTTTTTATTATATAGAATAGCTGAGCGCAAGATCCCGAATTTTATAAGCCAATATCAATAGAATTTTGAATGGTAATGATGATTATTAATTTATCTGAGAAGCTAATAAGTATAGCTATTGTCATTTAATTTTACAATGAGAGATCAACTTGTACTAAAAACATTACGTACCGTTTGTACGCAAATTATCAATTTATAAGTAAATTATCAATATAGGGGCATTTTTAGATGTCCAATAGCAATAAGTATGATATTACTGCACTTACAGAGGAGTCACTCAATAAGGCACTTACTTTTAACCACAGTTAGTAGAAAATTTAAATAAGTATGATTAATGTGATTTTTCTGAATATAACTAATAACATCCGTTGTCCAACTAATATATTTTTATATAAAACAAATTCGGCGTACAACATTTATAACTCAAGAGCGGCTGGACTGTTTAAATGATCGATTTGTTGGATTTGTGTTCAAAATCGGAAAAAATAACGAATATATATTTATGAAGAAAATTCATTTTAATCATACATGCGGTACGAAGTCAGGGTCAGCTAGTTTAATATAAATTAGGTACTTGATCCTTGGTTGAAACACTAACAAATAAGCCTTATTCCATACAAGCGAAAATTCGTACGTTTGGAGTTGAAGCAAAATTCGCGCGAATGATTCCATTATGTATGAGACATACTACATTGGCGACGAGTCTTTGTTTCAATCCTTGAATTGGATCTTGGAAATAACCGTAGTTTGGAGGGTTAAGCACCGCCATATGTCACATGGATGGGTAAAAAAACTGGACGGGACCTTCGCAAACTATCTCGTTGATCCCAGCTGTGGCTGCCCCAGTTTACAACTTTACTAATTCATGATCCAATAAATACCCGATGCCTTGAAACATGTCGGGACACACTTAATGCGATTGCGTACCGAATATTTTAGCGTTTTTTTGGGATTACTACTTGTGATCGAAATGAGAAATGGTCTTTTAATATTAAACGAACATTTCATATTATCTCAAGTGGCTTGTATTTCAAATTTGAAATTGGAACTACATTTCTTCTGATAAATCGGGATCGAGGATTATATCCCGATATTAGGTATAGGTATTTTAACTTATTCGATTGTCAAGGTATCAAATAATGTATTAAATTATGTATCAAGAGCGGTAACCCACACAAATAATGATAACTGCATACTTGATCAATTCACACATTACATTTATGTATCTCGACTGCTAAAAAAATAATTCCTTTCATAAACAATCCTCTTTAAAAATACGTAACGGAACAGAGCCATGATTGCTACTTTTTCCTGGTGTTCGCGTATCGCTATAACGAAGATAAAGTGCTTATCAACGTGACCTAAACTTAAACGTGTATTGTGGGAACATTGCAATTTGATATTACTTGAACTGAAGCATTAAATAGATGGGTGTCATCAACTCATTCATTGTTCTTTTGATGGATTTCGTTATCTATTTTTAGTATATAGTTAGTTAGGGCCACGTTGACGACGACGGTAACTTCGTGGGTGAGTATCATTTGCAGTGCACCATTATTATCTACGTCATGCGAAGCATGTCGCTACAGCTGGACCCAAGAGAATGCCCCGAGCACCTTATTTAGTCGATACCTCGGGCCACGGACTATCACGCAAGACGGTGACCGTCTCGTGAGCAGAATTTTGCAGGTAAATAAATCATTATGACGTAGCACACGATACTAACGTTATTTATCGCAGATTACGTATACGTGACGTGGCAATTTGGATCCTTATGGCAACGGAGAGAAGGTAGTGCATATACGCAAGAAGTCAAATAGGAATAACCCAGACGGAGATTACGTTATTCTTTTGGCAACACACCTAAATTATACATTGCCTAGTGTATAACGTAGGATTTACATATCTTGTTAAATTATAATTAATTATGATTTGGAAATTAATAAAACTATCGATTTCACATAAAAACCTCACAAGATTTAATGTAAGGCTTCGACTACCTACTTATCCTTTTATTTCTAATCATTAAATAAAGCGCCTAACCCTACTGGTTTTTTCGTTCAACGTTTTAAGAGGTTGCTACCTATTATGTAGTATAATGTTAAAACACATAATTTCTAAAAGTTAAAGATGCGTGCTGTCGAGTCGACGTCAGGACTCATCTTCAATGTAATGTGTAATTTTAAATTTCAGTTTTTTTAATGTGACTGTATGATCTGGTTATATCACTAATCACTGTATTACCTACCATACAATCTCACCGGCTTTGCTTTGCTCTGCTTTGCTGCTAGGAACTTAACTTTTTCATTCCAATTCATGTAACTGAATGACCCATTTTATCCGCGCAAAAGGTGACAAAACACAAGAAACACGCACATAACAATGTCGCAAAAATTTATATACGCTGTTCACATGTACTTTTTGCCTTTCTTTTGTGCTTTATTTGTAAATTTTCACCAATTTGTGCCGTTTGTACACCGCATTGAACATTTTTGTGCTTTTATTGTTATTGTAATACACGTTACGTTTCCCGTAAACATAATTAATGTTGCTGCTTCTGTCTTTGAAACGAAAAATAAACGATCGTCACGTAAAATTGATCGCGTTACTTGAGAAATCGATTTCTTTCTCTAATCTTAATCGTCAACGTAACAGAATAATAATGTCTTCACGCATGTATGAAAGGTATTAAATATTTATGTTCACCCGCAGTTGGGTAGTATATTTAGTTTTCCTTTTCCACGCGGAGAATTTTTGAAATCTTCAAATGCTCAAGTTCTCATTTATTATTTTGTTTGGGACACTGTGTATTATTTTTAGTTTTTTTTTTAAATAGGTACTATGCTGTATTTATTAGACCAATTGAAACTTTAGAAAATTATGTTGGCTTGTCTTCTTCATCTTCTTTATATTTACATAGTATAAAATGAAGTCGCTTCCGTTGTCTGTTCGCTTAGATCTTTTAAACTATTTATTGCAATATTTTTTCGGATTTTATTGCAGTTTTCAGCAATTCATAGAGTGATTAAAGATGAAGGTTTAAATTTATGTACCTATAATACATACATATTATATTACAGAAAAGCCGAGAAACCACGCGGGCGAAGCCGTGGGCGGTGAGCTAGTACATAAAGGCCTTCCTGGTTTCAAAATTATTTACATTTTGTTTTTGATAAAATGGTAAAATAAAAATAAATCTAGTATCATCATATTACATAAATATGTACCTACTACCAAATGGATGGAGCAGCCTTATGCCATGCCCATATCCGAACTTTTAGTAATAGGTACGTCTACAGCAACTTATAAAATGAAGGGTAGTCAGAGTGCTTCAGTGAAATTACTTGAGACTTTCTTGACGCATTAAGAAGTAGAAGCATCTCTCGAAAACTATCTTCGTGGCACCATCTGTCTCACTATAGCGTCTCCGCAAACGACCCAACTTTGTTTCGACGTCCTCTGGCGCTCACTCGTTATTTTCTAGTAATAGCTAGTTGTTGAACTTCATATTTTATTGCCCTTTCGACACCTATACTACCAGTTTCGAGATTAAGAAAATAATTGGAAACATTCTACGCTACTGTAGTCGCGTCGTTACAGCTTTTTTTCGATTTAACGAAGTTTTATGTAATACTTCAAATATAAATTATTGTTTGGGTTGTGTAGTCGGCTCCGAATGCGTGTATAGATTCAGAGGATTCTTTAATAACGTAGTCGAGACTATTTACAGTTGAAATTCGGTTTATTGCGGATAGTATTACAAAGTATTGACAAAGGTGCGCGTGCAATGGTAGCGAGTATGAATGTGCAAAAATCGACGTGGAAGCGCAGCTCGTCGCTGACTGGTCACCGTCTCCGTGACCGACCAATCACAGTAGTTGGAGGCGGCAGCACTGCTCCTTAAGGCGAAGCAGGTTCATTAAGGCGAAGTCGGAACAATTATTATTTTAATCGGATTTGATGGTCAACTGTTAATTTATTCAACTACACAAACGAAGGATTCAATGTTTTTTTAATTTAATTTATCTGGTAGTAAGCATTTACCGTAGCGTATAGGTACTGTTAGGAGATACTCGTAGATGAAGTTTTTAAGAATACACGCCGATTCTTAAAGTAGTCAGTAGCCAATAATATTTTAATCTGTGCTTAAGGACACCCTGTAAAATTACTTTTATTTCATCACCATTTTAAAAAGCCTTATGAATAACTTGATTGTGATTCAATTAAAAAATCATAAGTATAAGGAGTGATCATTATTCCAAGAAGAAAACTGTCTACAAAATTCGTCAGAAAACGTAAAAGGAAATGTTCTCATTAAAATAATGAAAATTGCGAGACTAAAAATGATCGCCAAATTGTTAAAAGTCGGCTACTTTACATGGCGAGCCATTTTTTCGCGTCAATGACCCGGCTAATTGATAGGCCTTCCTGGTTTCAAGGTAAGCGGATATTACCTGCCGGCTTTCCTTAACGATCTAAATTATATTGAATTATTTTATATACATAATTCTCTGATAAGTATGGATATACAACTTGGTTATATAATGTGGGATATATGGGTAGCTACAGCAAATAACATTAATCCATATCGGTGCTAACATTATATACAGGAAAGATTTGTTTGTAATCAATAAACTCTGAAACTACTGAACCGATTGTAATAAAAGTTTCAATATTAGAAAGCTATATTATTCCCGAATATCATAGGCTATTTATTATCCGGCGGGATAAAACGGGTTCCTATGCAGGTGAAGCCGCGGGCTAATCTCTAGTCTGTGAAATGAAATGAAATGAAATGATATTTATTTCTGTAAATAGATCTTTTCAGGACACTTTTACAAGTCGATTTTTACATTTTTTTTTTTTTACTAGATGGCGCCGACGTTTCCTATCTGACGACCTCTGAGAAGAAACGTCGAAACAAACTCAGAGAATCATGGTCTCTTTTAAAGTCCAGACAATAGTTGTTGTTAGATATGCGAGTTTAACAATGTAGGGCAAAATCTGAACAGGCCTTTTGAAGAAAGAGCCATAGCAGCTTTGAGTTGACCTGTCCTAACTGACGGCACGCATACATCAGTCATCGTGTAGCTCAACCATTTTATAGGGAGCTCAACGACCCGTCGCACAACGATACCAGATCAGCAGGACATTTGTGTAGGTCATGTGAAATACTCAAAACTGTCAGAGAAGTTTATTATACATCTGATACGTGTTAAAGCTAACCTACATAGTACTCACATTTACATTTTAATATCATACAATTAACATTTAAAAACAAAATAATATTATTGTGAATATACAATCAGATATGCTAACAAGATTCGTAAGTAACCTTGCTTAAATTCTATTTTTGTACTAGAGTTTTTAAGTGCATAGTGCAATGGCATTACACAAATAACTTAGTCGGATAAAGAACGATATCGATATCTATAGATATTTATACCAGTTTTAGTTAAGAGAATTCCAACGTTATAAATTTTTCTAGCAAGAAATATTAACCAAGAAATATTTGACGTCTAGAAGTCGCGACTACTGGTACGGCATATTATTAACTGGTGACAACCCTATGGCGCCTTGAAATATTGCGAAAGCAGATAATCGATAAACGGCCGCTTTGGAATAAAGCATAATAAATGAATCAATTTACCGAAAAGTTTCTTCAGGGCTGGTTGACAAAGGGTTCATTGATCGCTGCCTTGAATAGGTTATTTGGCACTAATCACCTAACTTTTAATTAATGACATCGTTTAGTGAATAAAAGTAAAACGAACTACAGCCATCATTCTAGAAGATACGCCCCCAATTTGTGTTGTAGGCACGTCTGGGTTTTGTGACTCAAGACATTTATTAATATTTTATATAAAGTTGCTTATTAAGCGGTAGATTTGGATACATAGACAGAAAATATGTTTTATTTGTAAACTTTACACAAATATGTTAACTAGCAAATTATAAAAGTAGATTAAGTTATCTGTTAATGACATTGATAATAAACTGTTTTTCAGACATTTCCGAATCAACCGCAGGAATACCATAGGTATCACCATAATTATAAAAAAGTTTATAAATGTATACCTACGTGCCAACATGAACGGCTCTGCACGACCGGGGAAATACTACCCTCCCATAGAATATCGATGTGAAGTAGCTCTATGCATACTGTTGAGTTTCGTACGGTGAGTGTGGAGCACCGAAGACTCATAAAAAAATCCATAAAAAAGTTATTTATTTTCTACTTATCACATATTTTTTCTTAAATACCAATTAAAATTTTATTATATTTGTAGAAAATCTTTAAAAGCGATACACAAATCATGATAATTGAAGCCGACAAACCATTAATTCAATGCCTATTGTTAGATCGGGCTCTATAATGACACCACTTTTCACTCAAACCGCGCCTATCCGCGATGAATTCAAATTGCAGTGAAATGACTCCATTAGACACTAATGTCTGTAATCACAAGATATGGTATTACAGTTACATCGTATGTGGTTTTAACTTTTGCAATACGAAGTAAGTACTTACCTAGTTTCTGTAATGTACCGAGAAGAGTATTATATTAAGCCTAGTTTGTATTTTATATAAAGCCTCTTTTATATAATAACTGCCTCGTTAGTCTAGTGGTCCCAATCGCGACTGCTACGCAAGAGGTCTTGGGTTCGATCCCCAGGTCGAGCAAAGTGTTATTGGGTTTTTCTATGAAATTCTCAGTAACACCTCGGAGTCTAGATTTGTGCCCGGTAAATGGCAATAGGCTCGCCCCCTATTACATGGGACCTAAACATACCGGCGAACTGTGGGTGTACATTAATTACACCTCTGCCTAACCCTCCGGGGAATACAGGCGTGATGGTATGTTATGTTATGTTAGTTTGTATTTGTAAGTAGATACTATGATATATTTCTCCTACAATATAAGAGCTCAGTTCTATCAGTTCAATCAGTTTAGCATTCGCCACTATTCTCTATTCTCTTCTTTCTGTTCCACCTCTTGATACGACGGTGCATATTATACGCGGTCAAAATGTATGGAAACGCTGTTTTTTTTTATATAACTGACGAAAAATTTCAAAGTAATCATGTACTGAATTCATTGTTAGACGTTAAGCGTCGATGTCCCTTCCAGCTTGTATAGATGACTGTCGTCACCTGTATAATCCATCGCCATATATATATTTAATAATATATTCTAGTGCAGACATCGCAGCCACCCGATAAAAATCCTGACCCTATTAAGATAAATGTATCATAGCAATCAAACTTTATCTTACTTTATGATAATAAATAAGGAAATATTAAAGAAACAAAAATAAACCTCTGTCTTTAAGTAAAACTATAACAATAGATAATATTTGGATGTTTTTTGATATACCACGGCATGAAATTTGATTGAATAATTCAATTTTTCTTATTACGGTTTCGACTAGTCCATCCAATGGTTGTCTGTAAGAAATTTCGCATTTAGCGATAAAACCGCCAATTGTACCTATTCATGTAACTTTGTTTTTATTTTCCTTTGGTGAACAGTAAAGAATAATCTATCTATTTATTTTAATTAATCAAACGTTCAAATTATTACTGTATTTGAACACCAACTTACTCAAACTGCAGAGTCAAAACAAAAATTGAACACAATAAGTGACTGAGAATTGCAGAGGGTAATTGAATTTTGTTCGGAGTGGTCTGATGTTTCTCGTTAGCCCCAGTCGCATCGAATCATTTCAACGGAACCCACAAACCGAATGTCAATCTATATTCAAACTTCGTTTTCACACCGAAAATACAAATCGGATTTCTGTTTTACCCATTCGGAGGGACGGTTTTTTTTTAAAAACGACATGTATGCAATTACCAATAGGTATTGAGAGCCTGTCGTAGTTACAGAACTATATTTGAACAGACCGGTCGATATGCAAACCGCGCTTTTATTTTTGCCAAAGTAATTTGTATTTAAATACCAGAGACGTAGGAAGCTTTTAGCATGTTCAATAATTTCCCTGCTTTGTTATATTTTATTTGCTCAATTCGGAAACGATAATTTTCAATGTGTTTTACTGATTTTCTCATCCGCTAACTGCTTCATTGGCTTACAGGCCGCAAGCAAGCCTGCAGAGCGTGAGGTGTCGGTTTCAATTCCCAGGCTGAGCGTATTATTGGGTATTTTTTTTAAATTCTAAATATTATTAGCTCAGTGTTTGGATTTGTAGGCCAGGTTAATGGCAACCAGCTTACCCTTATTACATGGAACTTAAAAACATACTAGTAAAAGTGTTCTTAACATACTTAATACCTAAGTAAATAAAATAGGTACTTAGGTAAATAGTATCTAATTAAAATTCCATGACATTTTAATAACTCAATGTATATCAGCCCAATATAGAATCGTATGTAGGTATTTGATGCAAAAAGTGCGTATAGCTAATTGATTTGGAGATTTTAATTACGAAATACTCTATCTTAAATCATTTTAAAATGTGAAAATAACTAAAAACAGTTAATAGGTACGAGGAACTAAATTAACTGATTTTCTATAGAAACAGAAACTTAAGCGCTAACTTAAAGTTTTCTTTTATTTGAAATATACATCCTGTATACGACCATGCATTGTAATGTCGTTGGAAAAGTTTAATGAAAATAGTCACAAAGATGGAGTGTTTCGCCGGAAGAAATTGCAAACTACTTTTCAACAGTTTCATAAGTCCGCAGTCTACGCATAACTCGTATTGCAAGAAATATACATTCAAAGAAAACTTATACAATCATTCGTAAACCGGCGGAGACAGTTTTATTTATGAACTTCAGTTTTAAAACAACACTTTGTAACTTAATTAACTCGTAAATGAAATATGTAGCCATTGAACGTGATATTTTAACGATAAAACTTTTGGTTTTTGTTGTATTGATGTACTGAAATAGTTAACTACTGGAAGTAGATAGGTAGAAAGATGTCTAATGACGGTGTATCATCAGGGATTATGGAGTTATCCAATAAACAAGCTGACATTATGGTGTTTAAAGCTTTAGGTATACTAAAGTTTCATGTTGACATAAATTGATATTTAGAAGCCCACTTAGACGATTAATCCGTCAAGCGCCATATTGCAGACACAATGCAAAATCTATTATCCTCATGAGGCAACTACATGCATCAGTGAATTAATAGACTTTTTAATCTATACTTATATTATAAAGAGGTAAAGTTTGTGAGTTTGTAGGGGGTAATCTCTGGATCTAGTGAACCCATTTTGATTTTTTTTTTCACCAATAGAATTAATTAACATTATAACTGAGTGACAAAGGCTATTTATTATTCCGTAAAATGAAAAGAAACATGTATTCCACACAGGCGAAGCTGCGTGCGGAAAGGTAGTGCTATATAAAATGCATAGAGGAATCTAGAGGAACATGGAATGTCCCCCTATTTTGATGTCGGGAAAAAAGAACACAGGCGATTCGTGCAAGTTAAAATGTTTACAGATCTCTTGGTTGTAGTGTATACGAGTCTCTGGGATCGGTTTGGAGTTGATATCATTCTCTACATAATGTATGTATTATGTACGTGTTCACCTAGCAACGAAGGGATTAACTCTAGTTGTGCTAAGAACGGTTACCAATCCATAAACCGACAGCGGTAAGCGTACCAAGTTCAAATTATGCATAATGAATTGTATTAATTAATCCCGAGAGGATTGAACCGCTTTGAAAATATTCAACAAAATATTCAAAAGTAGAATACATAGTTCCAAAATGTTTTTAAACTTAACAATTTGTGAAATTCCAAAGTGCTAAGTGCATGGTAAGTTGTGGAGTTGTTTCGTGAAAACAGCTTTGTTCGGAATTACCTAAAGCGTTGGAACGTGTAGATATATTATATATACCTAATGTACATTTTTATCAACATGACGACCGTCACAAACACATTATACTTACATATTTATTTCTTCTTTTGTGGTAAGGGTATTTACCGGAATTAGGTACGCCTTCTTACTTCTTGTTCCAATAACAAAAAATGGTCGATTATTAGTCAATTACTAGAGATACAATTTTAGCATTCTTGTATGGGCAAAAACGAAAAATTTCTGAGTGCAAATATTATCCACAAGGTTAGGTTTTTGGTCAAGGCAACTTTAAAATTTGTAAGACTTGTTCGCATAATCATAAACTTTAACGTACATTTTCTCCTTTTTTACCTTAGGAAGATTTGTAGTGATTTAATAGACACAGTTTCATAGGTCCCATGTAATAGGGCTCAAGACTAGGGCTAAGACCATTATCCGGTCACGATTCCAAACTCCGTGCTGCTACTGAGAATTTTGCAGTTGGGTTTAGGACTACAAAACTAATGACGCAGTTTTCTAATTCTTTTTCTTCCGAGAAAGTCTGTGAGTACCTTTTATTTAAAGTTTGCAACAAAACAGCGTCTTGGAAATGGTATTTTGATGGATTACGAACATCTGTACCGGCAAACGAGGTTTGTGAAGATAAGGTGGAACCATCATTCACTTTTTTTGGCCTTGCTCGCTTCGCTCTATTATATTTCCCGGATATCCGAATGGATGCGGATATTTTACGTAGAACTGTTTCTTTTTGCTTTCAGATATTTTTATGTTGATTTGATTGGATCTTATTCTTTGTATTTTGTGTAAGGATTTATAAAACAAGGTTTGCAAACATCGAAATATTTGTTTTTTCCATTGATATTTAAATTACAGGTTATAATTTCAAATATTCACTATAATTTAGACTTATGAGACAATATAAATAATTCATATCTACTAATATAATAAATGTGAAAGTAACTGTTTGCCTGTCTGTCTATTTCTCTATTTCGTGTTCACACCTAAACAGCTGATCCAATTTTGACGATTAAATGAATTTTGCTCTAGAGATAGATTGAACCTTAGACACGCACATAGGATACTTTTTGTCTCAGAAAGTTCTTCAGAAGTAAGAGAAACCGCGGGCAAGAGTAAGTGTGCCAGATACAGATTAGATAAAGTTTAATAATCAATCATTGAGGTAGACACGACGTCACTACCCGTCTGTAGCCATCAGATACGTCAGTAGTTTGGCTTGGCAAACACATTACTAACATTAGGTACCAAACAATTAGTCAAGTAGGAGCCACTAACGGTAATTGATATCCAACCCTGTCGCTCACTCCCACTGTTCTAAATTGACAACTTTAAAAGGTTCTAGAATAGACAGAGGTCGTGATTTCTGACATTGACGGATCTGGTAACTTTTGGGGTGTTATATAACATACCATCACGCCTGTATTCCTCTAAGGGTTAGGCAGGGGTGTACTAATGTACACCCACATTTCGCTGGTATGTTTAGGTCCCATGTAATAGGGGGCGAGCCTATTGTCATTAACCGGGCACAAACCCAGACTCCGAGCTGCTACTGAGAATTTCACAGAAAAACCCAATAACACTTTGCTCGACCTGGGGATCGAACCCAGGACCTCTAGCGTAGCAGTCGCGCTTAGGACCACTAGAATAATGAGGCAGGTGTTATATTTACGCATTCATTAATGCTAAATCTATACTTATATTAAAAAGAGGTAAACTTTGTGAGCTTGTGAGGTTGTAGAGGGTAATCTCTGGATCTACAGAACCGATTTTGAAATGTTTTATTTATTTATACTTCATGTATTTATCTACCTACCAAATGACGTAAAAGATTGTGATAATACTAAAAGTCAATTTCTCAGTTTTAATTAAATTAAAACTGAGAAATTACGTTTATGAAATGTAGTCATACCGCATATAAGTGTTAGCAATTACATACTCTCTATATATTTCTTTTGTATAACTTCACCAACACGCATCGGTGGCAAAATGTATTTATTTATATATAAACAACTACTTTGTATCTCATTGAAAGTGAACCTATGTATTGTTCTTATGAGAATAAATTCTTTAATCCGAGATCTATTCTTCTCAAGATAGAAATCAATGAACATCATGGTCTGCAACTTTCAATAGTTAAACCAACGGCACACCAAAAATATATCCGTTCATTTCGTTCCAAATTGAAATTATCCAAATCCATTTATTTATGTAAGTTTCTATTAGCACTATCCGTTGCCAAAACCGTTTAAAATTATGGTATCAATTAATTAGGATTCCTTTACGTGGCTACTTTGGCTTGGATATAGGTCACAAAGTTAAGGTATCCAACTATCTACAACACGGTAAGTTAAGGGTTAGGTGTGGTGAGTAAAGTATCGGTTTCTCTAGACAAAGTGAAATTTAGCAAAGTTAATGCATCATGGTAACTATGTAAAGTGGATTGATATTAACTGCCTCTCTGTTCTAGTGGTCGCAATAGTGGCTGTTTAACGTGAGGTTCTGGGTTAAATTTCGATTTAAGTAGTGTTTTCATGATTTTCTAAGATAGTTTTTTGGAGTTTGGGTTAGTGATGATATAGTGAGAAGTGAGCTCGAGTTCGAACCCAAGGCACGCACTTCTGCTTTTTTGTAATCACGCGCAATGTGCATAGTATCTATAATGAATTATCACTCGCTTAAAACTGTGAAGGAAAACATAGTGAGGAAACCTCAATTCTGTTACGTTTGCCAATCCCCAGTAGGCCAACGTGGTAGCCTAAGCTTTCTCACTCTGAGAAGAGATGCGTACCCAATAGTGACATAAGCACGAGATAAACGTCATCAAAACTTTTTCATGGCGCTTGCAACTAGTATCTTCAACTACAGTCACTAGTTTTCTAGTGAAAGAAAAATTCGGCCTCAGGCAGAGTTCGAACCTGCGCCCTCTAGTTAAGTGTACCTGACGCTTTACCAACTAATCCACCGAGACCACTGTCTGTGATATCGATTTTTTCTTCCACGTTTTACGTATTAAGGTCAGGTCTTAGTTGGTAAAGTAAAGTAAAACGTTTAAACACATACTTACTAGGCACTGGTTTGAATTGGTTCACTAATTGTTACATTGTCTCTTTCAATTGTTTTCATAATATTTTTTTGGTATTTGCTTTCTGGTTTATTTTTTTTCTTCTTCATTTATAATTTAAAATTAACAAGCTTGTATATTTGGTTATTTATGTGCGAAAACATGTAAATGGTGTATAGATATATAAGATAGATTTAAGTTTTAGATATAGACACTGTATGTTTTCCTAAATAAAATAAAATAAAAATAAAAAAAGCGTCGGATGTACTGAACCAGATGGACGCAGATTCAAACCCTGCCGAGGCCGAATTTTTCTTACACTAGAAAATTCATATCTTTGTGAACATTTCGCATTATTTAATGTTACAATATAATTAAAAATAAACAGTACAGTCACAAATATTATTTCTATAACCGGGTCTTTGATTCTTGCCTGGTTTCTAACCGGTAACCCGGTTATCGGGCTAATTAAATCATCCTCGCGCCAATGCTAACAATGTAATTTCGTTTAACCCCGTCGTATCCCTCTCGTATAACCTTTTAGAGTGGGTTATAAGGTTATTTCATTACGGCATCTTTTCCACATAGAAGATCGCGTAGTGGAAGACAAAATGACAAGCGTGTACAAAATGCGTACCTAATGTTAATACTAACCCCTGAAATATTGACATAACATACCATCACGCCTGTATTCCCCGAAGGGTTAGGCAGAGGTGCACTTAATGTACACCCACAGTTCGCCGGTATGTTTGGGTCCCATGTAATAGGGGGCGAGCCTATTGCCATTTACCGGGCACAAATCCAGACTCCGAGCTGCTACTGAGAATTTCATAGAAAAACTCAATAACACTTTGCTCGACCTGGGGATCGAACCCAAGACCTCTAGCGTAGCAGTCGCGATTGGGACCACTAGACCAACGAGGCAGTGAAATATTGAGTCACTGAAATATTGAGTTTAACTACATGTTTTTTGTTTTGTCGTCTTTATTCACATTTTTTCTACATACATACCTATGTACCATTACGCCTGTATTCTCCGAAGGATAAGGTTGAGGTGTACTAATGTACCTACATCCTCAGTTCGCTTGTATGCATTGCTATCCGGGCCCAAATTTGAGCTGCTACGAGTACTAAGATTTTCATAGAAAACACTTTCCTTGGGCTATGGCCGTACCACGTGTTAAAGTGGTAATTTTAAGGTTTTGAGAAAGGGATGGCGTTTTTATACTTGTCTCAGAATCAATCACAAAAGTATGGCGATAAAATGTTGTGGTATGGCCTCGAGAAATCGAATCCAGCACCCAGATCTGTCACAACTATCTGATTCTGTAGGTCATGTCAATATTGAATTGGGATTGAAGCCGATATAGCACTAATCAAGACGAGTAAGAATTTAATCCTAGTGGCTATATTCCTTTAAATCTAAAGCTGTACCTACTGGCGAACTGTGGGTGTACATTTTTAATAATTTAAGATTAACAAAATTCTTGACAGAAACGATCTTGTAAAACAAAGGGTAGATACTACCGAAATGTCAAGGAGTATTTGTTTTACAAAATGTACACTGTTCATTGTAAGTTAATTAGTGCCGCAACAGACTTCTCCTCGGGGTGACGTAAGATTAACATAAGTAAATTCGATACTTTTAGGTCGAAATCCTTTTGGGACTCGTTCTAATTCAGATCGCGTCGGAATATTTACAGAATCGTGTTACATTTTTATCCTTTTAGAATTGCAGACGTCCATTTGAATAATTGGCAAATAGAACCCCTTTTCATTCCACTCGAACCCATGGAGAGTGTAAAACACTCATTCGAATTGATTCGAGAACCGAGTTTCAATAAGTTGAGAGCGCGTTTTCCAACAGTCGTTTCTTAACGGTCGATTTAGCGATGCCTTTATTGCAAGCCTAATGAATTGTACTTGTTTTAAAGTTTCTTGTATCACAGTCTGATATCGGATTCAGATTGGAATGAGGGCGGCTCTAATGACGGCGAGGCAAGGAATCGTACCGACTTTTTCATTTTGACTTCGGTTTTAATTAAAAACCAGCACGTTCATTGGAACCGAGAAGAGGGACGGTAAAGTTGCACTGTACTATAACTGCGTTTATGACTTAGCAAGGAAGTACTTGCGGTCATGGTTTATGAGGAACTTACTTTGAATGCTTGTACTATTTCCAAGTATTTGTGGTTTTATTGCGGTCCGTAGTTTTGTGCGTCATTGCTTTATTTTCAGGGTTCCCGGCCAAAATTAAACTCTTATTAGACTTGTCACGTCCGTTTTCTCAGGACGTACTATTGTTTTTTTTTTCTGGAAGTATAGTTTCAGATTCGTACCCACAACTGTAAAAAAAACAACCGCTAAGCAGTCTTCGATAAACGTTATAATAACATATCAATCCATTATCCAAATGTTATGTTATCTTCCATTATGTTTCAAGTTTATTAATAAAAATTCAATCGCTTTCTGCCATCGAGGGATAAGCCCAGGATAGAAAATCCTGGGCGAAGTTAGGGTAAAATGTATGTCTAGTCTTATTCTTAGGCATGTTACAACTTATATGTATTTCAAGCAAATGGATGAATTATCGACCACTGAATGTATTTTTGATCAATGCGTTACTTTGTCTAAACTCTGGATTTACCTGTTATTGGACCACCCTTTTCACAGGTGCAAAGTTTGATTTTTATATTCCGTGAGAGCAGGTGTATAAATTAGCACCCTGTATATTCTGTGTAGCAATTCTTTAAAGGGCTATTGGTAGCATTACCTGTCATAGCGGGCATATATTGTAGTCCCTAAGGGCTATCGAGCACTTCAAATGACATTCTAATAAATATCCCTGAGTTATGTGGGCGTTGCAATATTTTATAACCTCATAGTAACGAAAATATTGGTATAGCGTTATTCAATATTTTATAGTTACGTTTTTTCAGTAGTAACTATGTACTATTTATTCCAAAGTGCTTATTACATTTTACATTTTGTTTTTAGCATTACATAATAACACTATTATAGTCCCCGAAGTATTTCGCAGAGGTGTTCTAATTCACAAACACTTATTCGGCGAGCCACATGAAATTAGACAATTACATCACGTCAAAAATCATCATTATAATAATAATAAATTTTATTTCATAAAAAAGGTGATTGTAAAGTTGAGAATTAAAGCCAGTTTTCCTGTAAATATACCTAAATTACTTAGACTGATATCTAATTAATATGTGAATTTGAGGACATAATAAATCATGACAGGTTGTTACGGGTAATCAGAAACCCGAAAATGTAACAACCGGTGTTATCGTTATTCCCCAGTAATTGGGTTGTGGAGGTCAGATGTTAGACGCTTCATAACACATAACAGACTACGGTATTTTGAGAGATTTCAGATGGATGTTATTCGGATTAGGTATATCAGCAACAACGTATAATAAATGAGATGAAAAAGTTTAATGGATTATGCAAATTTTATGATTTGATGTTAAATCATATCATCATACCATTACAGTTGTATTCCCCGGAGGGTAAGGCAGAGGTATCGATTTACTAGATCTCATTATAAGATATCTAATATTCA
The DNA here is from genome assembly GCA_958496365.1 of Subacronicta megacephala. Lineage (NCBI taxonomy): Eukaryota > Metazoa > Arthropoda > Insecta > Lepidoptera > Noctuidae > Subacronicta > Subacronicta megacephala. The sequence goes on from OY292521.1 coordinate 8,388,530, forward strand.
CGAATGGATCAGAGTCATGAGTTCTGCTGAGCTGTTCCACCTGGCCATAGACAAGGAGAAATATTCAGAGTTGATGGCCAACCTTCAGTGTTTGGAGAGGCACCAGAAGAAGGAGAATAGAAGGCGAGCCTTTAGCCATTCATCATCATCATCAGCCTATATCAGCCCACCGCTGGACGTGGGCTAGGCCCACGTTTGTCATTAGATACACACGGCTACACGTTAAGCTATACAAATCCAGTTTAGACTGACCCCCCATTGTAAAGGTTTTCCTTACCATTCAAGGCCAGTCTGATTTGTATAGCTTGATGTGCAGCCGTGCGTACCAGGCACACAACTTTGAGCTGCAACTGAGAATTTCATAGGAAAAACCCAATAACACTTTGCTTGACCTTATAATCAAACCGAGTATCTTTTCGCTTGAAACGCTATGCTTGCATCTACTATCTAGATAAATCATCACCAAATAATTTTTAATTTGAAACCTTAACATAACATAACATACCATCACGCCTATATTCCCAGGTTAGGCAGAGGTGTAGTACTTAATGTACACCCACAGTTCGCCGGTTTAAGTTCCTTTATATCATTGAGCGCGAGTCTAACCGGACCCGATTCCAAACTATGAGTTGCTACTGAGAATGTCATTCATAATTCTTTGCTCGACCTGGGAATCGAGCCCAAGACCCTGTGGCTCAGTAGTCGCGCTTAGAACCACTAGACCAATTATGAGGTAATTACTATACTATTTCTATCTAATACAAAAAGCTCATTCAAAGCCCCAAAAATAAATTCATTAATTTTTTCAACGACAAATAATATAGAATTTATGAATAACTTGATGAGGGTATTACAAATGGACACTTTTATTGCCATGTCAGACCCTTTTAAAGGTGAACATGATGCTAATAAAGACGTATATTCATCCAAAGGACTTAAGTAATTGAGAACTCACCATTAAATTTTGTTTGCTTTTCATATTTTAAGGTTTATTTAAATGCTTCACAGATGTAAATCCAAAGTAATTGTGTGAAGGATAATACATAAAAATAATTAATATAGATTAAGTAGAAAAGTAGTCTTTTGATTGATGTTTGATATTTTTTTATACTAAAATTACGTTGACTGCCATTATTAGTCAAGTGGTCCTAAACTTGTCCTGGTAAAACTTCGATATCGGATTCGTACCGAATAAAAACAACACTTGTCTTCCCTGCCCTATAGTCATGTTATGGGATTCGCGACAATAGGTACAACAATTTATTTATTTACAAGCATACACAGACAACTTTACAGTGTAATAACCAATATGTTCCAGCGTTTAGAGTAGACAAAACAAACAAAAGAGAGTACACAAAATAAAAAGTTCTAGCAAAACAAGAGATTAAAAAAAAAAAAAAAAGGATTAACAAAAAAATACAATATAATAATAATTCACCTCATGTCCATCTTCTCACTAAACTTCAAACAATGACAGGTGCGTTCGCTCCCTTCAAAAGGCCTTGCTTCGCATCCTGCTTGAAAGCGCGATTGTGGAAAGCATGCGTTCCGCTTACTGGGGCCATTCTCTGGTCGTGTGGCAGACTCCCCAAGTCACCCGTCCGCAGCCACAGCTCCGGGGGCCAGAGATCACCACCTCTCATGAACATCTGCTATACTAGAGGAGTTGAAGATGCGTTGCCAACTGTTACAGGGATTGGGCTATAGTCCACCACGCTAGCCTACTGCGGGTTGGCAGACCTTATACACCGTCAAGAAAATCTCTCAGGCGCATAGGTTTCCTCACAATGTTTTTCTTCACCGAACTCGAGACCTTTGATTTGGAAGTCCAATGGCCATATAACTAGGCTGCCACTCCACAATTTTCACAGGCTTTACTCAATTCGCAAATATTCGAAACTAAATCATTCAATTTTTTTTTAAGTTTCTCGGAATTAGAAAAATGTTATTTGTAATTCTTTGCTCCAAAGATTGTAGTTGTAATGACCTCAAATGTATTCTTATAAAACATTATTTTATTTTGTCTGCAATATTCTATTGTTAGTATTTTTTTAGTCTCGTCACGAATGTCCAAAGGCTAGTCACTAGAATTTAATTTGAAGAGCGCCCAACAAAACTTTCATTTCAAGTAAAATCTTTTTTATTCAGTCATATATACATTTTTAGAGTGAGCGTTCTGTTTGAAACGCTCAAGTACGTGTTTTTTTGTAATAAAAATTGATTTAGGTTATCCATGCGCGCATTGTTGAGTGATTTCAATTCAGTATAAAAATATCTAACATTACTCATAATGTAAATTAACTTATAATCTAAAAGAGGTAAAAAAAGAAAGAGCAAGAAAATTCGTTTATTTGGAACGAAACACTCACACATATAATACGAAAAACAACTATGACCTATGTATGAATATAAAACAAAGAGAAATGTATGACTAATGTAAATGTATTTGGTATTGGTAGCAACAAGTATGCAAAAAAAACGAATATTCTAAATTGCATAATAAGTAATGCAAAGTTACATGTAACCTGCCTAACCCTGTTGTTTAAGTAAATTTTCATATATCATATTAATTTATCTACTGAACGGTCTTTTTATCCGTAGTTTTAACTACGGTTTTACTGTCGTCGTGAACAATACTGATTAACGTTAGTTCCATGACAAAACGACGTTAAGTATAGTAAATTCAATCAATGGCTATCGGGTTAAGCTTGTGCCCTTTAGCCAAAGTCGTACAAACCGATCATTTACGTCAAGGTCGAAAAAGAATCACCATTAAGTTAATTGGTGAAAGGTCTGCCTTATCAGTTTTCCGCGCGGCCGGCTGATTAACGATTTACGAAAATAGCTTTTGTTAAGACGATCGCCCAATATTTTCTGCCATCCGGTGGCAAAATTTATTTATTTGTGAACTCGATATTTCGATCCTTGTTATCTCGTTGATGAATGAGTCTTTTGTTTTTGTTCTAAAAAGGAGATACTTACGTTTAGATTTGTTCTTTTTATATAGGTTCCGAATAACAAGCATCTTTTATCGGTTGCTAAGTATAACTTAACTAACTTCTCTTCTGCTCTTGCAGTTACGGATAAATCGACACACCTTGTCGTCGCGCGATCATTCGCAGTCGCATGACTACGCGCTACGGCGTAGCATCACTAGCTACGAAAATACACAGTCGGCGATTTTACGGATCTTGTAGTTTGACGCTAGTGTAAACGCAAATATTTGTTTTAAGTTTCAGGAATAACTAAAAATTTGTTCGGGTAATTGCTAGCCATTTCCCGTATCACAACAATGAAGGGGAGAAACCGTAATAAGAGAGAAAAAAAAACCACAAAGGCGAGGATTACAACGTTCTTTTTTGCATTTTTATAACATTCCTGAATCAGCATGCAAACATTTTTCAATGTCGGCATTTGCTTTACGACCATTGGGTAGTGTGTACACAGCAATTTACATATTGTAATTGCGTGCAATTAAATGCACGTTGTTGTTATGCTATGGTATTACATTAATATGGACAATTAAACCATATCGCAGTAGACTAGATAATAGGCTGAATATTGAAATTCAATCATTGTAAAATATTAACGGCAAAAATTTTAATTGCTTTTATAGAGCTAGTGATGTGTGTGTAGAAAAGTAACTGGGTACTTATAAGATCAATCTTTCAGAAAAAAATAATTTTTAAATAATTCATTTTTCAAAATAAATATAATCGGAAAAACGAGATCCGTCACTAGAATGACAATAAGACCCCAAAACTTTCCATGCATCTTACAATATTTTTGTACGCATGTACTCAATGCATATTGAGGTCGTCAATCAAGAGACTGCAAATAAACCAGACTGCTACTAAATGAACTGGCTAACTGGTAACTTGACTATTACTTTGTATTGCACGTCATCCATGATATGCGCAGTTAGCCTTTATCATACAGGTTCTTATATATATTATGTATGTCACTGAGCTTCTCGTACACGGCTGGACCGATATTGATATTTTTTTGGTGTGTTTGATTGGGCCCCTGGATGGTTTTGATGTACAATTGGTAGGTGGCTGCGTTGAGCAAAGGTGCCCCTGGTTTGCTAGTTTATTATATAAACCACAACATTTTCAATAAATTAAGTTCACTAGTCTAGAGACTGCCTCATAAGCGCGATTGCTACGCTAGATTTCCTAGGTTAGATATCCAGGTCAAGCAAAGTGTTATTGGGTTCGGAGTCTGAATTTGTGCCCGGTTAATGGCAATAGGCTCGCCCCCTATTACATGGGATCTAAACATATCGGCGAAATGTGGGTGTACATTAGTACACCACTGCCTAACCCTTCGGGGAACACAGGAGGGGGTATGTACGTATGTATAAATGAAGTTCCAAGGTTTTATATCAGTATAGGTAAATGTAAAAAAGTCTGAGCAATATTGTGTCGCAATTGTGTGGCGAAGCCTAAAAGCGACACAAAAATAACGTTAAAAACAAAGCTTTAGATAGAATTTGAGGAGGGTTGTAATGGACATTTTTGTAAACGAAAACCATTTTAATGATTTTGTTCAGCACAATCCGAGTACGGACCTAATAAAAGGGCAGACGATAAAATAAAAGAACAGATTAACTACGCCCAGAACAATGGACCTAATGAATGTTTATTCAATGCCTATACTTGTTTGGCTCGTGAAATAAGCATTTTCAGTTAAATTTTAGAATTGTATTTTATCAATAAACGAAAAACAAAACGTTCTTATGATATTTAAAAATGTTAGGTATTTATACAGAAAACCAATCTAAATATGTTATCTAAGCGTATGCTTACATAACATAATATACCATCACGACTGTATACCCTGAAGGGTTAGGAAGAGGTGAACACCCACTTTTCGTCGGTATGTTTAGGTCCCATGTAATAGGGGGCGAGCCTATTGCCATTAACCAGGCACAAATCCAGACTGAGCTGATACTGAGAATGTCATAGAAAAACCTAATAACACTTTGCTCGACCTGGGGATCGAACCCAGGACCTCTATCGTGGCAGTCACGCTTAAGACCCCTAGACTAATGAGTAATAGAATAATAATGAAAAGAATAATGAAAATTGAATTCAAATCTTGATAGGTATTAAAGTTTAAGTTAACGTTTCGATTAGTTTCTGAATATCGTAACGAATTGATAACTTCTACAAATCTATACTTAATTAATTAATCAATTTGCTTTTCAGACTCAGTAAACAAAGGCTTGAAATCAAAATAGCAATTCAATTGTAGGGAGTAAACTGCAGTGCAGTGTTGTGGCTATTTCGAACAGCGACGGGGAAGTTAATTAAGTCGCTAAATAGAAATTGATTAACAAGAAAAACTAACCAAAACAACCAATACAATTTAAATTCAAAGGACAACGTGTCTGATTGAAAAGCCTACCTTACAGACATGCAATACAAGTTTAAGTGCGATGCCAAGGGAGCTATAGGGTGGTGGGAAAACCGGCCCTTGCTAACACAAAGATCTACTATAAAATGGTAATAAGAATCTTGATTACATAAATGGCTGGTTTTATTCTCTTGCATCACAAACTCGACGGTAGTAAGCCCTCAATGTAACAGTAACGTGGATAAAATTGACGAGGGGTTGGAGGTAAAACCTAAGGCAAATGAAGTTCGGCGGCAGGCGCGCAGTCAGTCGACTTCGAGCCTTGAGCGACGAAGCACGCGTTTCAATTGAGCCAAAAACGTTCGTAACGAACAAGAACAAAGTTTTGTGACTGAAAATTGAAGTTCGGTTTATTTGGAGTTCACAATCAAACTGAGAAGAGTTTGTTTGAAATTCGCATTTGGAAGTGCGTGCAAACAAAGGTTTGTACGTTTATGTTGAATTTGCATACGTTTCGCTAGGGCGGGTTAATATTTTGCTTAGAACTTTACGCGTAAAACCAATTTAAATTAGAGCTGTATTCATTTCTTTAATTATTATCCTAATTATTTTCTTTTAATTTGAATAACAGTTATTTCTAAAATAATGATATTGGGGCGTCACAATATATTGTCTGCTGGCCTTCATGTTTGAGTCTGCTGTTAAATTATTCAGAAATTGATTGTAAAGACCTACATTTCTGTTGATGAGAATATGCTTTGTTACGTTTATACATTTTAAAATATATAGGTTCTTTTATTTCAAATCCGTTGACATACAGTTGATCATCATTATTGAATACTAATTTGAATTCTGTGACTACAATTCATAATTATCTATGTAGTTAGAAAATTCAGTCCGTCTTACTGTGTCTGAGTAAAATGTTTTATTTAAATTATAAGAAAAATAAAATTGTTAGTCCATAAATAAAATAAATGGTATACAATGGTATACGTTTGGGTTAATAAAAACTAGTTGCACGGTTGCAAATAGTTGACCTTACGGAGAATAGAAATGAATCATGGAAGATTTACAACCAAAATATCTTCCATAGTAAATTTCTATTGTTTGCTTAGACGCCTTTATTGATGGATTAGGGCCATGTCTAGCAACTGGACACAATCCAAAAGACAATATTAGCAACTTTTCTTAACTAGATAACTTGACTGCATGTTTGGCGTAGCGGTTACACCGTGTTGAGGGTTCGATTTTTACTTGTTAAATGTTTGTGTGATATTTTTGGGTCTAGTTTCACATATTTTTAAAGCCTGCAGTGTGAGAGCTTTCTTTCTTAGGTGCAGAAGCAAACTTAACATCAGCAATCTTAACGGTTTTGCGAGGCGAGAAGCGCAACTTCTCATATAAATAAATGGATCATTGTCACACGTGCGCAAAAGCTATTTTAATTGGCATATTTTTAATGCCAATTAAAATAGCTTTTGCGCGCGGCTTCGCTCGTAAAGGCTCTATTAGGATTAGAAAATGTAATCTCGAAAAAGAGAAACACACAAACTCACTCTCTCAATTTAATTATTTCCCTGGACTTTTTCCACTATGTTGTAGGTACTTATGCCAGCTATAATTTAAAATATATTTCGTGTATATTTTGTTAACGTATAGGGCGCACACTTTAGCTCGTTAAGCGAACCACGGGAATATTTATCGTTTCAATAAATCGTTTTGATAATGGTCACTGATAACGATGTGAATTAACTTAATCGTTATGATTGTTGTTAAAAACAGAATTGGAGTATTTTCCACGGATAGTTTAGTAGGTATATTTAAAATAAATTTACCATGTTTGTGCTGACTGTTTTTAGTTTCTTTACGAAGTATTAAAGTAACATATTTTTGTTAATAGAAGGCAAGTATCATGTATTACCTAAAGATATTTAAGTATTATTTATATAGTTAAATGAAAGGGGTAAGAGAAAAAATGATCCCGTTTTGATTCCCCTCTTTATTAGGGCGGATCCTTCCACAGAGCGATTTCTTTACAATTGGAAGTAGATTAAGACTTTTTTCGTGATATCCTGTCTATCGTCAGTAAAATTTAAATGTCCTTGCTAAGTATGATATTTTAGTGATAGTTTCCGTTTCGGTTATAGTTTTAGATGAAAAATCTACCTTATAAACTTTATTTCTGTAATCTGTATAACGTTACGATAATATTGCTATCGTTACCTGATATAATTAGCACTCATGGCTAAGTTACTAAGTACGAGTATCAGGGCCCCTAGACAATGTCACCATTTTCATTATCGATAACGAAGTTAGATATCAGAAATCTATGGATTTGACATAATTTCATCACGTGACATATCGAAAGGTTATGCCAATTCCACACATTTCTGGGGGCCTAGACAATGTTAAATTTCCATATCGAAAACGAAGTTACATTAAGCTGATATGTATGCAATTGTCATAATCTTTCGATATGTCACGTGATGAAATTATGTCAAATCCATACATTTCATTTGACGTGACATGTGTTTGATGTGACATTGTCTAGGGGCCCTCTGATATCTAACTTCGTTATTGATGATAACGATGTGACATTGTCTAGGCCCCCAGAGCTACTTTAAGATAGATACAGATGAATATTTAAGATACTGCAATAATGTAAGAATCGCAGCAAGTGGTGATCTGTAGTTTCTGTCTACTCCTGTGGTTAAAAGGCGTGAGTATATTAATATAGGAGATACATAGTATACATTTATTTTGTGTATGGTTTGTTGTGCATCAGACGGACGAAAAATAAATACTTTTTCTTTCTTCTTCTTCTTCTTTCATATATGAAGTAATTGTCACTTTTAATATTACTGGTAATATATCATCACGCTTGTTTCTTTCCAACGCGGCTGAGCAGAAGCTTTCTACTTTAAGTTGGATGATTCGAATAGTATTTTTAGGTTTTCTATTTGTTTTTTATTATCATGCTCATGCAACCTAAACATACCGACAAACTGTGGGTATAGTGTGGTAGGTACTTATATCTCTGCGTTCAAGAAATACAGGCTTGATGGATGTAAAATCATTTAAGACAGTTGTTACTAACCTGTGGTTATAGAACAGGAATCAAGAACAGAAATATGATCAGCAAAAAAGATGAATCTTTTACATTACAAGTTAAAAGTTTAATTTCATATTGGCACAGTTTATTTAAAGTTTGCTAACCCGCAGTAGGCTAGCATGGTGGACTACAGCTTAATCCCTCTCCTTCTGAGAGGAGACATGTGACCAGCAGTGGGACAGTAGATAATGTTTTTTTTTTTAAGAAAAGCTTACTAGCAAAGTGAGTCACACATTACGAGTATTCTTGTTAACCCCTCGTACTAAGCTTAATGCTTGTGTTACGAGTGGGTTCACGTCGGTAGTGCAATGGGTGGGGATCGAACCGGCAACCACATGATCGCAAGTCCGATGCAATAATAAAAAAAATAGTTTCTGGTAAAAAGGTTGGTAACCTCTGATTGAGTTCATACCAGACGTTTGCAACTCGTCTAGACGCCTTTCTGCAAATAACGCCTCCATAATCCACAACTAATGACCACAAATGTTTTACCACGATGTTTTTACTCGACTAATGCGAGTTTTTATAATTATGAGTTCATACGTAAGTAACATACCATCACACCTGTATTCCCCGAAGGGTTAAGCAGAAGCATACTTACTGTACACACACAGTTTGCTGATATATTTAGGTCTCGTGTAATAGGATGCGAGCCTATTGCCATTAATCGGGCGCAAATCATAACCCTGCGAGTTCTTACTGAGATTTGACTGAAAAACCTAATAACACTTTGCTCGACCGTGATGGTATGTTATGTTACTTATAATAAGTGTAATGATCTATTATAGTAAGCACATCATGCACCTTTTTTATTTAAAACTATATTCTTTTAAATTATATTCTTTCTTTGTTGCTATAGCTTCGGCTATACTAGCATGTATAGCATACCTATATTTAGTCTTTTGCGATTCCGATGTCTATGGTAGATGTGGATAGCCATCCTTATGCTTTCAAGGGCGTTATAAAAGCGCAAACATAAAATTTTGAATAATATCGCAATTCATTCTCAATTAGGTAATAAAATGCAAAACAAAAATTGCTTAAAATATCAAAGCATGAGACAGATACCAAATAAAATCTGAATATGCAAATAATTAAGGCGGCAGGTGCGGATAATAACACCTATATTAGAAGAAACGTATTTTAATAAAGCCTGAGAAAAAAAACCCGAACAAATTAAAAAGTCACCACATCGTTCAACTCGGGCGTGCGAGAATTTAATAAATTTCATTTTAGTAAAGAGTCACCTAGAAGCGCGAAAAAATACCCACTTTATTATGTTTTTTTTATTTCTTACAAATGTATTTTAGGTTTTTTTTTTATAAGCGCTTCAAATTTTTTAACTGGAAGCGATAATATTAACTTGATGCTAAGTTTCTGATTATATTACCTTACTCTTCCTAGGTACTGTTTTTCTATTATTGTTTAAATATACTTTACTTGCAAACTTCTAATTTCGCTCTTAGTTTATCTTTATACAATGTTTTTATATATCCTTTTTAGGGTTCCGTAGCCAAATGGCAAAAACGGAACCCTTATAGATTCGTCATGTCTGTCTGTCTGTCTGTCCGATCGTGTCACAGCCTTTTTTTCGAAACTATAAGAACTATGCTGTTGAAACTTAGTAAGTAGATGTATTCTATGAACTGCATTTAGATTTTCACACAAAAATAGAAAAAAAAACAATAAATTTTTGGGGGTTCCCCATACTTGGGACTGAAACTCAAAATGTTTTTTTTTCATCAAACCCATACGTGTGGGGTATCTATGGATAGGTCTTTAAAAATGATATTGAGGTTTCTAATAATATTTTTCTCTAAACTGAATAGTTTGCACAAGAAACACTTCCAAAGTGGTAAAATGGGTGTCCCCCCCCCTGTAACTTCCAAAATAAGGGAACGATAAAATAAAAAAAAATATATGATGTACATTACCATGTAAACTTCCACCGAAAATTAGTTTGGACGAGATCTAGTAAATAGTTTTTTTTTAATACGTCATAAATCGTAATAGTACGGAACCCTCCGTGCGCGAGTCCGACTCGCACTTGTTTATTACTTTAGAAATCGGTACAATTCGTTTATATAGGTATGTAGTTGAAATATAATATAATATATTGAGATTATATTTCCGTTATTGGAAATATAGGTACATCACAATATTCTCATCAATATATATATTAACAGTATATAATCACTCAAACTTTGTGCGGCTCTACTCCATCTATACTGTGAGATGATTACTTATGTAACAAACGTGCTAAGCAAACTGGTTTTTATAATTTAAATTATAATAACTATTATATATATTATCTTTTATCACTGAAGCTACTTGAAATTCGCCTCAAATGCGCCGTGGAAAATATTAGGTATTAACAAAGAAGTTTTGTTTGATAAGGGTTGACACGAACTACGAGTTTATCCAAGTTAGTAAAGCAATAAAGTATAAATAAGTTGGAAATATATTGTATTTACTTATAAAGATTCCTGTTGATTAATCGAGTGTAGTCGAGGATATCTTTTAGGGATAACTTTTCAATAGTTTCGACGGATTTTTTATACAAATATTGTCAAATGTCAACTTTATCAGGCGGATAAAAATTGCCCCATGAACTTTTTTCACTATGTGAGAATAGCCCCTTCTCTCCGAATAATATAAAAAATGGAATAGAATGTGTATGAAATATACCTAATGCCGAATAATTTAGCGGGAATTTATTCGGGGTAGTGAAATGCGGCCCTAAACAATGGCCAGCTAGTTAAATAAAAAAATCCAATGCTCATGACACCCCTAATTAAGGGTTTTATAAATCCTGAACGTAGCACCTTGTATCACTTAGGCTCTGTAAAACGTTGATACGTCGTGTATTGTGTGTAAAAAAATTAAATCGCACCTTCTCCTATCGAGAAAGAGTTCCGGATCCGAAGATCACTTTACACTCACAATTTGACTTCGTTTGATTCGTTGATCTTTGACGCAAATGTAGAGGCGAGCTTTTATATAATACATTTTAAGAGAGAATGGATGAAGGGAGATTGACGAAACAAGTATATATGGTGAGTATGGATGGACGAGTTGGAAGGGGAAGACCTCGGCGAACGTACCGCAACCAAATTGCGGATGTTCTTAAAAAAGGCCAGGTTCCGAGCACCCTAAACCGACGGTCATGCATGAAGAGAATAATGAATGTAGATGAAGCGAAAGTAGTGTGCCAGGATCGTAGCAAGTGGAAATCTATAGTCACTGCCTACCCCCATGGGAGACAGCCGTGACAATATGTATGTATGTATGTATGTTAAATAAATACATTGCTTGACTGCCTTATTAGTTTAGTGGTCTCAAGCGCGACTGCTACGCTACAGGTCCTGGGTTCGATCCCCAGGTCGAGCAAAGTGTTATAGGGTCTTTCTATGAAATTATCAGTAGCAGCTAGGAGTCTGGATTTGTGCCCAGTTAATTGCAATAGGCTCGCCCCCTATTACATGGAACCTAAGCATACCGGCAAAGTGGAGTGCACCCCACTTTGCCGGTATGATTAGGTACACGTCTGCGTAACCCTTCAGGGAATACCGGCGCGATGGTGTATGATTACATCAATACAAAAATTTCACACCTGTTTCCTATTGAAATAGATAGAGGATCTCTCCTGTTTGTGTATTTTGCCTCCGTTCATAAATCTCGACACATAATGACATTTGATATGGTTACACAACAGCCTATCTGTATACCCACCTATCTATTAAGTGACACCTTCTCTGGGCGTGTATAACTCAACTCTTCCTTGTGCATAGCGGCACGAGCCAAAAGTCTGTGCATTCATTTTCATTTTTTCTTCCACTGAAATCCCGGTATGCTTTTGTGCAAAATGCTACTCTAACTTTACAAATATCCAGCTGGAAGTTAAGCGTAGCTCGTACATAATTTGTGCATAAATATTTTGACGCTGCAAAAACAAGAGCTTCATTTAAATTTTCTTTTGCCGTTTTTTCGTGAAGTTTCAGTGCTCCATTTTATGTTTAGTGCGACAAGCTTGTCTGACCCGGTGTGAACTGGAACTAACGTTTTGAATGTTGCCTTTTAATTCATTTATTAGATATGAAGGCAAGAATGGTCATGGACAGAAGATACTACAGTACTTTCGTTTGTAAAGTGACTTGTGTTCCCGATGAATTAAAAAATGTAACTCTTGTGGTTGTTTCGCAAACAATAATACAATATAAGAATAGTATAAGGTTGTATCGAAAATTTTACGTATAGAAATTTCCAAACAAGGCTGGATTGTTTCAGCTGTTAAGCAATCGGCGGATTCACTACAGATCGCAAGGTTCGAACCCCTGAACTAATTCTTTAAAAAATACTTACACTAGTACTATGCCACAGCGGACTCCACAAGCAATTCAATTAACGGAAACAAAGTATGCGGACTTGAGACAAATATTCGTAAAACACACAAATATTAGACACGCTGCCGCTACATCAAACGTGCATCGAATGTGTCTTAATATAAATCTATTTAAAAAAAATAGTTCTTTATGCTCATTTGATTTGTATTGTTACAGGTCTGCAGAAGAAGGCTGATGGATAAGAATATAATGGATTGTAAATATATAAGCTTCGTCATCATCTTCATAGTATGCATTGGTGAGTTGTACACCTATATCAATACCTATACTTACTAATTTATTTCATCTATTTAAGTATTCTTGTTGTAATCATCATTGTCACTTTTTTTGTGGCATAACTCGGCAAACGGGCAGACGAGCCAACTGACAGTAAGTACTTAAGGAAAAGAGAAGAGAAAAAGAAAAAGAGGTGGAAGGGGACTGAGGGAAGTATTGGGCTTTCGGCGCTCAACACTCACTGTACAAAACGAAACAGTATGCATACTGCTGCTTGTAGTCAATATTTTGTGGGAATATAATATAGTACTTCCCCGGTCGTGCCGACCCATTCATGCTAACATGTAGACATGCTAGCTATGTACTACTACTACTATAGCTATGTCCTACTACTACTAAGCTTTACTAAAGTAAATATAAGTCAGTAATCACTCAAAAATAACAGTACCGAACTTACCGAACAACAAATTTCAAATATAGAACCACAATAAAATCGCTCTTCGCGATAGCTCATAGATAGATTATTTACTATAACACCAAAGTACCAAGGAAAAAGGTAAATCGGAAAATATATCACTGCTGCCGGGCAAAACATCAATCGAAATTTCTATCAATACAATAAAAACGAGATCATTCCGATCCAACCTTTGAGAGGTTTCTATTCATCCCGAAATTACTATGAAAGCAGAAATATACCTTTAATTTATTTCCCTTAGATCAAGGTGATGGACATTGGAAAGAAAGGGACAAAGAAAAGCTTCGACGTGATATTGAACTGTACAAGACGATGGCAGGTAAGATTTTGTAAGAAAACATATAAGTAGTTGTAATGTTTTCAAGACGTAATATAATCATGTTAGCAATTATTATTAGCACTGAATTTATTGATTGGTTTTTGGAAAATAGTTCCTTTGAACTTTTTGGTAAACAGCCCCGGTACAAGTTTTTAGTATATAATTATAGTCTAATTTCAAGAACCGTTGAAGAGCAATGTTTCTTCACTACCCGTTTAGCAAAAGGTAGCGTAAATTATGAAATTATTTCACTGTGTATTTTCCTTGAGTTGCGACATGCTGCATTGCTTGAAATCCTTTGCAGCATCTCATTAGCAAGATAACAAATATGGACCTGAAAACATCACAACGTCGTGTTTTTTAATTCATTTAAAATGTTTGTTTTATTTAGCGCATCGAGTATTTGAAACTGTTTACAAACGATGTCATGAGATTTGTTCCTTTTAAAACATCCCTTTTTCCTAACAATCGCTAGCAAAAAGTGTCTGACATATTTCAATTTCCTTTGCAGAAAAAATTGAGCGCGAGATAGAAACCTTTTACGATGAATATCCAGAGGAGCGATACAAGGGGGATAATGTTGATAGGATACACTACAAACGCGTAGCAAATATACTGGATAGTAAAACAGGCATGGAGAATGATGAAAACAGCGACAATGTAGAAAAAAGCTTTTTATACAACAACTCTAGTGATAAAACTAACGAAATGCCTTCAAATCTTGCAATTAAAACGCAAAACGCTATTAAATATGAAGACTTAAATAGCAAACCTAACAAATCTAATCCATCGAATCTAGCATGGCCTAAATTTGAAGACATCCTTTTAGCTATGGGCAGAAAATACGACTGGAAGAACGACAGATGGATAAAAGTAAAAGAAAAATTTAAAATATCTAATGCTAAACAGAAATTGAATGTTATTGGAGAAAATAACAGTATTGAATATCACGAGAAGCACAAATTCAGCTATAGAATTGTAAAACTGAATAAAAGCAAGAGTAGAAGAAATGTTGTGGTTGCGGTATCGGCTGTGAGATAGTGCGTTATGGAAACGGTAAAATAAGCCAATGAACTGTAAAGGGACATATTTTTTGTAAATAAAAATGGGACCAACAAGGGTGGCGCCGGCATTCGAACGTTTTATGAAGACAGCTTGGCAATAACGTTGCGTCAATGTGAAACCTACGAGTTACGGCTGCAACTGAATGAACGTTTAATTGTGCTGATAAATAATTAAAGGCGCTTCATTGTTTATGCATATGCCCGAAAAATGTATAGTTATGCATATAGATATCTTAAAAAATACGCATGTAAATTTAACTTTCCAATGTTGTCTGTTATCGCATAAGTAGCGCTCTCAATAGTTTTCGTTTTCGCCATTTAAAAAGCTACATGTATAAACTTTGAACCGGTAAGTTTACTTTGCGAGGTTTGATAATCTCAATAAACAAACGTTAAAATAAATCTTCTGATAGTAAAATATTTGTTTTATTTTCTTCTTATTCCATGCTACACTATTTCAGAGAGTATTTTCTTGACGTTGATCCCTCGCGAGCTATCTCCAAAGATTAACGTTCAATAAGCTAGTTGAATTCTTAAAAGGATTCCATGTAGATTTCCTAAAATGCCGGTGCGTAAAATTCGCGAAAAAGGAATAAAAAGGGAATTCGTAATCAGATAGTCGAATGACGTTTTTACATCTATAAAGATATATCCAGAACTTTTTATTTAGGTCAATCTCTTTAAGAAATATCTTACTCAACCTGTTATTTTGTTAGTAATTTTTAAAATATATTTTACCATCAAATAATGCTAAATATCTACATACTACTGCACATATACTTAAATTCCTGAGACCGCATTTTTCTTTAACTATAAAATTCATAACATGCCATCACGCCTGTATTCCCCGAAGGGTTAGGCAGAGGTGTACTTATGTAAATACACCCAAATTTCGCCGTTATGTTTAGGTCCCATGTAATAGGGGGCGAGCCTATTGCCATTAACCGGGCACAAATCCAGGCTCCGAGCTGCTACTGGCAATTTCATAGAAAAACCCAATAACACTTTGCTCGACCTGGGGATCGAACCCAGGACCTCTAGCATAGCAGTCGCGATTGGGACCACTAGACCATCGAGGCAGTATATAAAATTCATATCCCTGTTATATTATCTTAAAAATAAACATACAGTCAAACGAACCTCCTCCTTTTCGAATTCGGTTAAAGGTTTTCGGATTTTTAAAGTCGGTTATAAAGAAAAAAAAATTGGAAATACGGCAGTGGGGAGTGGAGGGAGCATTCTCTTGTGGCGAAGCTTTCATCATTTTTCATCCACCGCTCCGGTTGGCAACACTATGAACGTTCCCAGATAATTTGTCGGAAACATATTGTGTTTTCTCACGACGACATATGCATACGAGATATGACTGCCATTCGTTTCCAGGAAGTAAAAACTGCAGAAAAATAAAGTACCTTATTATTAAACTGTTGAAAAAAGAGCAATTCCTAAGAATATACGATTAAATAACTTTACTCTCAGTAACGAGCGCCTGTTTTATTTAAATTTAACCACAATATGGCTGTTTGTAAATATACATTATTCTCTAATCCTTATTTACATAATAAATCTTCAATTTAAATTTTATATCAAGGTAGTTGAGCCTTTGAGACGAAACATTACGTTGTCACCGCGCCCCGTGCTATTTTCCAAGTGTGCTTACAGATGATAAATTATCATTATGCCTAACTGACATCATGATCGATTGAGTCGTTAAGCTAAGGTTCACGATGTTTTGGAATTTTAACAACAAAAGAAAACAGATTAAATTCAAATCTTACTTAGGGTCTTCAAGAACATCAAAGTTAGTTAATTTAAATTTAATACTGCGCAAAACAAAAAACAAATTGAAATTTATTATAGACTCAAGCGTCTGTCACAATGCAATTTTAAATGAGATTTATTCTCATTCTTTTTTTCATCCGTAAGTCGAGTGGACAAACAATTTTAATTAATTCAATAACAAAGAAATGCCACTTTCTTTGTTTTGCTTTCGTTGGCAACATTTAATCTGTGATTTTTCATGTTCATTTTTTGGTTGACCTAAAAATATTCGCTTATCTTGGAAGCCGTTACACAATGTTTCCATACAATCTTCTTTCTTCATTGGCTTTTAACGCTGAAAGGATTTTTTCCGCTGTAGGTGCAAAATATTTGGGAATAATAGTACAATACTCCTCAGGAGAAACTGGGTCGCTGCTGGATATTTTAAAAAGAATTGTCTCATTATACTGGCTAGCAAGATATAACATTTTTAGGCTCAGCACCTAGGATATTTTTTCAAGCACCTCATTACGTGAAATTGAGTAAATTCTTACGGCAGTGATAACACAACACCGAAGCAATATAAAAATAATATAACATCACGCCTGCATTCTCCGAAGGGTAAGGCAAAGGTATACAATTGAAAACCTACACATCGCCGGTATGTTTGAGTCCCATGTAATAGGGGATGAAACTTGCTATCAACCGGGCACAATTCCAGACTCCGAGCTGCTTCTGACAAATTTCAATATAATAACTCAGTAACACTTTGCTCGACCTGGGAATCGAACCCAGGACCTCTAGCGTAGCAGTCGCGCTTGGAACCACTATGGTAATGAGGTAGTCAATAAAGTAAAAAATATAATAAATACCAGCTAAACATATATTTTATTTCCATAGTTTATTCTTAGTTTCGTTAATATAAAAAAAGGTTATCGAGGATGCTCTTGACGAACGAGCGTATATCTATAACGTGTATTATTATGACATAATATATAAATGACGTGAGACATAATCATTATCATTATCACTATTATAATGATAATGATGATGTGATGGTAGTATACCTACTGCATAAAATACTCATTATGTATATTTTGTTATCTTTTTGTTATGAATAATGGTAATCATGGTACATTTAGCCTCGTTATCCTCATACTCGTACATACGTATCTTCTATATTATATATAAATACATATAATAAAATTGAAACACTACGAAGTCTGTCGAATTCATCATCGATGTAGAAAAAAACTAGTTTGTATTGGGGATTTTTATTAAAGCCACAGAAGCCAAAACAACAATTTCTAGAATTGTTGTCTGTCTATATTATTTGTACACGCATCACGCGAAAAGTACTGCACCAAATTGTATGATTTGTTTACAGTTGTATCTCAGAAGGTCTATGTGCATGTTTCATGTTGATACGCCGCCTAGAAGCCGAGTTATAGTTAGGAAATCCTTTTTAGACGTGAGTAAAACCGAGAGCAACGGCTAGTATACAATATAGGTATTACTCGTATAAAAATGAAATGTTGTTCGTTGGTAAGCGCAGCACTGGCGATAGTTTTACCAAACTTGTATGAACGGTATATACCAAATAAGTACACATAAGATACCATCATACCATCACGCCTGTATTCCCCGAAGGTTTAGGCAGGGGTGAACTTATGTACCATACTAGGGGGCGAGCCTATTGCCATTAACTGGGCACACATCCATACTCTGAGCTGCTACTGAGAAAATCATAGAATACCCAATAACACTTTGCTCGACCTGGGGATCGAACCCAGGACCTCTAGCGGAGCAGTCGCGCTAAGGAGCACTAGACTTAAAAAGCAGTCAGTATAATAAATACACATAAGATAATATATAAATATAGACAGCACAAGAGCTTTCGTAAACATCCATTTCCCTGTTCATACAATTTGCATAAAAATAATTTCACGAAGCTTACTTATACCTTTGCAACGTTTTGTAATTATTCTGGCCGTCCAAACATCTTGTGAAAAGATGGTTCTCCGAAAGGTCGGAGGGCCCTTAGCTCGACTCTCGTAAGACTGATCTCTCGGCAAACTCTGGCACCTTTGGTAAACAAGTCTATTTGCGTTACCTCGTCCACAGAGCCCCGGACAAACAGCAATATTCCCACCACTAAAGCCCTGAACTTATAAGAAAAACCGCCCTGTCGTTTTTAACAAAGTTATGAAACACTAATTGGGTACAAAAAGGGTTGAAGTGATAAAGTTTTTTGTATGAATTCTGCTCGAATTATGAAAGGCGACGGAGGAAAATGGGTTTTTATATACCTGGTCCCAAAGACCGCGTCTCTATTATACTTTTATCGTTGGGTTTTATCCGACTTGGGTAAGGTAGCATACAGAAAAGAGCGCATGACAACGTCTAAACCATTTTGTACTTCAAATATTTTTTTGATACGAAGGACCGTCAATTGTCAGTGTCACTGCAAGTGAGTTAACCCTTATTTTTCATAAACACTGTGAAAATGTAGTGCAATGTGTTAATTTTGGAAACTCGCATGGTGTGTTTTGTACAGTTAATCTACAAAGCCTTCTAAATCTTACAATACGAACTAAATTACCCACAAAATTTACGACTATTACTTCGGCGATAGAAAAACAAAATGAAGAACATAAACCGAGTCACATCCATACATCAATATTTCAACGTTATTTATTTTTTACGGCCTCACTCGAGAACTAGCAATTTATCAAACGCATATGTTGTGTGTATGCAGAAAAAAATTGAGATTAGGTCTTCACGAATAAAAAACAAAGACGAACGTGATCTCGTCGGTATACGTGACTGGAATTGTGTAAAGCAAAAATGTGAGTTTTATGATTTCTATATGAAAACGACCCGTTTTTTCTACGCCCGAATGGATATGTACACAGTGTAGTAAAGTGATTTTAATTTTGTAGCGGGAATAGTTCAATTTCTCGGTACGTTTTCTGTCATAAAATATTATTAGGTATGAGGTGAACTATTTGCTGATATTAAGTGTGTATTGAGTACATGACATAAAACAGTGCTCTTACCAATAAAGCATACGGCGCCGCATAAAAAATAACTCGGCCAGTTGTTGTGGCCTTTAAAATTTTGTGTTTGAACGATTCCCGAAAGTTAGAACATTATGTAAATAAAATTATTAGTTATAAGCCAAGATACGTATTAATTACACGATGACATCTTCTTAATAGATAGGTTCATAAGTAGTTTGTAATTAAAATTAATTATTGCTAGTGACGTCTTTGAAGTGATGGTAGTATGGCGTCGGAAGTGTGATTATGTTATTGCCGGTTCAAAACCCACCCATTGCACTACCAAAACGTGAACCCCCTTGTAATACAACCATTTAGCTTAGCACGAGGGGTTAATAAGAATACTAATAATGTGTGACCCACATTGCTAGTAAAAGTAAGGCAGTAAGCTGCATTAAAAAAACTATAATTGTATAGAATTACCAATAAATTACTACGAGAAAAATCGCGGACAATATTACGAGTGGCGCAAAGGTTGAGTGATAGATTTCTGTACTAAGGGTCGCCGGTTCGATTCTAGCCTAGGAGAAGTTTCAGCATAAAATAAAAAAAGTTCCTAGATTGGGAAAAAGTATTTATATAACGAAAGCAAAATTCAATTATTTTGTGTTTAAAGATAACAAACATACGCAGGTTTAGGAATAAGGTAAAAATATTTGACATAGACTAGTCTTCTTAGAAGAAATCTTTCCGTATCTACAAAAGAAAAAAGGTTTACATAAAAAACATTTCCGATAGTATCCGTTAGACACTTGTGTTGTATCGCGCCGTTTAGTTGTCATCCTATATCGCGCGGCGCCGCGTTTTGTTTTTGTATGTTCGTTTCAATTTATGTTTACACGATTCCAATCTCAGGACACCCGCAGATTGGATTCCGTGCTTAGATAAGAACGTTTTCAGTGAACATGTCAAATGTATTTTTGTTTACGTTGGACTGGGATCTAGATATTTCGTGCGGATTTTTACTATAAAAGAAATAACGCTATTGTGTGAGAAATAGTTATGTAGCTTTGGTGTTAGGTTACAGGACTGATAATAACTATACTAATACATTAATCTGTAAGATCACAGATCTATCTGTAGGTGCGGGTCGGTAGACTTCAAACATCATCGAAAAAATCTCTCAGGTATGCAGGTTTCCTCAAGATGATTTCCTGCGTGCTAATAAATAATTAAAATTACGTTCTTTGTTAATTTTTGGCTTAAGCAATTGGAATACATTGGCGGTATTACCACGTATTAATACCATCATTTTAGGGTGTGAGAGAGGGATGCCGCTTTACAGGGTAAATAGTGGCGTCCCTCTTTCACAACGTAAAAATGATGGCTTTAATACGTGGTGATACGGCCCCAGAACACGTAAGTAATTGTAAAAATTATAATTGTATTTTATTACTAGATCACATGTTCAATAAATAATTAAATATGCAATTCAATATACCAGGTTACAAAATATATTATGACATACTTATGTAACATTTTATTTTCATTGGTGTAATATTATACTAAATTTATATTAAATAGTTATTTATTTATTTCGTGAACCTGGTATTTCAAATAACTTAACACCATTTTTCTTGAGCTAGGATTGGCTAGGAACTGCACTTACTTGTCTATTATTACTGCTGTTTCTATGATATGATTTTTCTATCCTCTATTATATTAGGTACCTAATACAAACTCAAGACACCTTCAATAATATTTGTTATACCCAATGTTTTCGATTAGAGAGCTAACGTATTTTATCAATATACTCTACAACCCACAAGTATCGTTTACATGCACGCCCGGCATGAACGAAAGCTAAACATTTACCTACCCAGCGACCCGCCGAGCAATAACATATTTGCAACAAATATTAGGAAAAGCTTTTACCTGAAATGGGAACGAGAAAACATACTTACGTTATGTATTGACACACATACTAATGAATGTGGTCCCAAATACCCGGTAATAGCGTTGGTTATACCCTGAATGTATATTATAATTCAGAAAAAATATAATTATTTTCTCACGGCCGCTGTTGCGTTCCGTAAATTAATTAATGTTTATATACAGGTGGTTCAAAGCCCATACCGGGAGAGGCCTGTTCTCATTTTGAATTTCAAACATTTGCATAGATTCCAAATGGTTTTCAGTTCCATTAAGAAATTAATTTTAACATGCATGCGGCCAGATCTGATACAATTACTTACTTAGGTAGGTATCTGTAATGTTTTTAATTATTCTATATTAAAAGTAAGTATGTGATGTGGTAAGTGGTAAAAAATAAATACTCACTAAAGTACCTAACCTGAAAATGCCTCAATGTGTGCCTTATTATTCTAGTGGTCCTAAGCACGACTATAACTAGGCTAGAGGTCCTGTGTTCGATCCTAGATCGAGCAAGGTGTTAATGGGTATTTTAGGAAATTCTCAATACCAGCTCGGAGCTTGAAATTGTGTCCGGTTAATGACAATAGGCTCGTTCCCTATTTCATGGGACCTAAATATACCGGCGTAATGTGGGTGTAAATAGATACACTTATGCCTCTACGGGGAATATAGGAGCGAAGGTATATATATATATATTTTTGTTGTGGTAGGGTCACGCTGTTCGCAGCATGAATGGGCCGGCTTGACCGGGGAAGTACCACACTCTCGCAGAAGACCGACGTCCGAGTAGTAGCGTTTCGTTACTGCGCTTCGTTCGGTGAGCGAGAGGGCCGGAGGCCCAATTCCTCCTCCAGTCCCCTTTCTTCTCCTTTTCTCCTTCCCCTCCCTTTCCCTAAATAGGCTCGGCAACGCATCTGCGACTCCTTTGGTTTTGCAGATGTCCATGGGCGGCGATGACTACTTACCATCAGGTAGCTAGCCTGCTCGTTTGCCGAGTTATCTCATAAAAAAAAAAAAAAAAAAAATGTATGTTTAACCTTAACATTAAAATCTAACTGATATTAAGTACAAATTTACATAGATAGGTAGGTATTTGTTTTATAACGGTAAAATTTCTGACTGTATTTTGCTTATTAGGTATACCTATATCTTATTTTATATTTTTACTATGAAGTTCTCAGTAGCAGCTCGGAGTGTGGATTTGTGCCCGGTTAATAGCAATAGGCTCGCCCCCTATAACATGGTACCAAAACATACCGGCGAAGTGTGGGTGCACATTAGTACACGTCTGCCTAACGCTTCGGGGAATGCAGGCGTGATGGTATGATATACCATCACGCCTGCCTTATTATTCTAGTGGTCCTAAGCACGACTATAACTACGCTAGAGGTCCTGTGTTCGATCCTAGATCGAGCAAGGTGTTATTGGGTATTTTAGGAAATTCTCAATACCAGCTCGGAGCTTGAAATTGTGTCCGGTTAATGACAATAGGCTTTTATATATTTTTACTTTATATATATATATATATATATATATATATATATATTAACTGAAAAAAAATAAAAATCAATCAAAAGAAAATCTGTATATATTCGATTTCTAAATTGATCAAAATTATATGAACTCATGGACATCGTATGAAGTCGTGGACATAAAAGCCAGGGCTATTATAGGTATATTTAGAGTCTTTATCAATAAAGCAAAGCCCGAGGGATCAAAATGGCCTAATAGCGAAAACGTGATTAGGTAGCGAGGTACTTAGCGGTGTTAATATTCAGTTTCGGAAGGGAAGTTCGACGGTCATTGTAGTCGAGTCTGTTGCTATTATTAGATTTAAGTTGAATTAGTTTCTGAGCTGGAACACTCTGAAGCGACAATAACTAAATTTGACGTTAGTAGATATCTTACATTTATGTAGTGACTTATATCATACTGAGTGGCTTGTACATCGTTTTGAAAAAGAAATAGTACGTATCGACCTCGATACTTTCTGACGAGAATACATCTTGGAGCTGGAAAAAGACTTCTAGTACTTCGTCTATCAGGTGGCTAATACACTGGTAAATAAATAAAGTTTAAAAAAATACCTATAGCTACGTTCGCCAAACAAAAAAAATGATGGATAACCTTTTTTTCATTAATTCTCCTCGTAGACTTTTAAATTATTTTAATTAAGGTTGAAAAAATAAGATCACAAAAAGATTCAGACTGGCTAGTCACCTCTTTGTTAGCTTCACAATCATGCCTACACCGCTGAAAAAATATACTGATATTGCAAAAACGATATCATAATGGGAATCAGATTTATGAGCTAAGTGAAACACAAATAGCTAAAGAAATCACGCTGAAGAAAACTAGAATTACATGTTGTTTTTGTTGCCAGCCGAGCATACGTTTTAATAATGTTGCAATTAGCAAAAAGATATAAGTAAACCCACTTACAATAAAAAACATTTTTTTGTGTTAATGTAAATTGTGAGTAAGTAATTGTGACGATACTGTATGCCTGATCCTGATAGGGTTTCTGCCCACGTGGTATAAAGAAACCCTGAATAGACGATCTTGGACGAAGTTAGGGGAGGCCTTTGCCCAGCAGTCGGACACAAAAGAAGCTACATAAAAAATGTAATATGAAGCGGACCAACGATTTGAAAAAGGTGACTGCAGCGGATCGATGCGAGCTGGGACCGGGATGGTTGGCACTCTTTGGCCAACGTTCAGGAGTGGACGACAATAGGCTGATATGATGATGATGAAGAATGTAACATTTTCTATTTTGGTGATCCCAAGTATGATTTTTATTGGTAAAAATATATCTAGAATCCTTTGAAATATAATATAAGATATCGCTTTTTATCAGTAAATCTTTTATAAGTTACCAAAGGCTTTATTACTCGTAATAGCTTTGGCGCTGTTCAAAAATCCTTTTTACTAAACCTTCTCCTACTTACAGGTGAGCCCAAAAAAGTTATGAAACCTTCAAGCCTACTTAGTATTCTTAACGTTATTTCTATGCTGAGAAACCGATATGAAATTGCAACTTTATACTTACTTTGATGTAAATAAATACATTTCAAACTACTTCTTTTTGTCAAAAGAAATGAAAAATTTAATATAAGTACCCCCGACACAAGAACCTCTAAAATGGAGGAAATAGTGTCCGCACAGCTAAGTTTAACTTAAGTAGAATATTTTAATCCAAGCGTCATGGTGTCAGGGGATATTATAAACACCCCTCTTTCGTCAGGGTCCTCCGCCGTTATTTTATTTAGGAACTTAGCGGTCCCCCGATGCAATAACGCTAGGACTTAAATAATCTACCTACATGTTAAACATAAAGGGACAATATTAAGATTATTTATTTTGTCTTAGATTGCTTCATTAGTCTAGTGGTCCTAAGCGCGACTGCTACGCTAGAGGTCCTGGTTTCAATCCCCGGGTCGAGCAAAGTGTTATCGGGTTTTTCTATGAAATTCCCAGTAGCAACTCGGCGTCTGGATTTGTGCTCGGTTAATGGCAATAGGCTCGCCCCTATTACATGGTACCTAAACATACCGGCGAAACGTGGGTGTACATTAGTACACCTCCACCGCCTAACCCTTCGGGGAATACAGGCGTGATGGTATGTTATGTAACTTTTTTCTTTTTAGGGGTTTTACATGAATGATGTCATAAATATATATCTATTTATGTATGTATAAACAGTATATTATGTAAAATACCCATAACACGTTAATAGAAAGCTGAAAATACACAATACGTAGGTAATAGGGTTACAGTGCCAATGAAACTAGCGGGGAACAATATTACCCCGTCAGGCGTCACTTCGCCAAACACGACGGAACGAGGGTAATGAAATATTTTCATTACCCCGCTCTGGATCGACAAACATGTCGACGTGTTCTTTTACACCAGCAATTACAAATCTGATGCCAGCTGTGCAATAGTGTGTACAAAAGAAAAAAATGTCCCTATACATCATATATTTCTTTTTTTTTTTTTATTATTATAACCAAATAGCTTACAAAACATTTAAATTACTTACAATCTAAAAACCACAAGGGTTTGTCCAGATCGCAGTGAAAGATCATTCTGCACAGTCTCCATCGTACAATAGTTAGGGCAATAATTTTCCAAGTATTAAAATTACGTACACATTAAATAGTACAAGATATTAAAAATTACACATACTACCTGCGTTAATTTATTTTATAAGTCACTCTGCAGCTAGCCCGGAATCCGGTTTGACCAAGTGCACAGACAAAGCATTATGAGTGACCATGATTGATCTACAGGTTGTTCAAGAAATGAGTTTTTAGTTTTGATTTTATATTATGTTTTGTGATACTGTTTCTAAAAGAAAGATCAAGTTTATTAATTAGTCTTGGTATTAGATAAGGTGATCTTAATGATCATTTCATAATACATATCTGTTGGATTAACGAAATCTACTTGGTAAATAGCGTTAATGTTGTGAAAGACAAATTTGATCAAGTGCAGGATTCGATTATGGGTAGCCTACCCCAGTTTTGTATACCGGACCCTTCAGCCAATGACGTTACTAAATGTCTCTTTACAACTATAGAAAACGCTTAACTTTGTAAAAAGAAAAAGAAAAAATATCTAAGTCTGTTGTACTTAATTCTTGCATAAAAAGAATATCAAGGACTATACTAACTTGTTCCATCAATAAAAAGAACAATACACAAGTCTGCTTATAACATTTTTGCTCAATTGTTTCTGGCCAATAGATTGTAAGATAAACTCCTTGTTTAACAAACTCAAGAAAAATTGAGTTAACATGAAACACAGAGTTGGCGTCGCGATGTCTGCCAAATAAATTCCATCAAGGAATAGTTTGTTACGCAAAGTTGTGTCGCTTTATCCCAAAATTGTATCACATGAGGATTGTACCCACAATGTATGTAAAACTTGCTGCCAAATTGAATAACCAACGTCATGTTTAAACGTTTATGTTTATGTTTAAACGTTAGTTCACGACCTTAGCTTGATTAGATAATTTCAGGAACCTCCACCCGCATAAACGTTGAAACTTTTTTGTTTTCGAGACAAATTTCCCACAGGGATTCTAGAAACTTTTAAGAGTTATTTTACCTTTTTAATATCAAGTAATATTATTTTATTTATTGCAAAAGTTTTTAGTATCAAAACTTGTGAAGAAACAAAAAAGTTTGCAGCCCCTAGAAAAACAGTGAATATTTAATTAGAATCTATTTTGTCTTGAATAACTGCTTATCATATAAGTACCTACCCAATATGAAACATTTATACGAAATTCTGTTCCTAAAATGGGATTGTTATATATAGAAAATTGTTTAGAAATATGTAATATTTGAAGATAGTTTTATTTTAAAGCTTTCGATAAAAAATTAAGATATTCCTGTTTCGCGATTTATTAAAATTACGTTTTGCGAGGCGTTAAAATAGATAATTAATGTTTCTTACGTCTAATCTTTAGTACTTGTAGCTGAATCTGCTAGATCAGAACAGTGAAATAGATCCGTGTAAAACCGCTGGGTAACTATTGTATGTCCAATAAATAATCATATAATTGTATAAAAACAACTATACTTAATTCTTTTTAATACCAGCACAACTATTTCATGTAACACATTAGTCTCTAAAGTAAATAAATAGGAAACAAACAAAAGGTATAAAAACGAAATATCAATTTAAATTGACTACAATAAACCTCCGCAACGTACACCACAAATTCGTTTTAAAGATGCTCAATAAAACAGAAATGAAATGACACTGTCAGTCATTGTCTAAGTATTGGACAATAAAATACACAGATTTTATGAATCTACATTGTAATATTTCTTTAAGATTATTTGACTTTTTTATATAAAAACATGGAACGGTCAATAGCCTATGCATATGACATAAAAAGAAAAAACTTCGGCAAGCAGCCTCTTTTTACTAGGACTCATGAGGTAATGCTGGATTCAATTGAACCGAACATTGAAGATCAGCGACGATATGGTTTGCGTAATCCTGTACATCGAGATTCTCAGGCTTCTCTACCTAAGTCTGAGCAAGTCATAAACACTACAACTGTTGAAAAAAGGAATCATGGCATTAACCATGCCGAAGGCGGCTGGCCAAAAGATGTGCATTATTTGAACGAAGAAGAAACTATTCGGTATCGCCGTCGTATTGAGCGCGAGGATAATTACGTTCATTGTATCATGGCTCTTACTCCTAAATTCGAGTCTTATATAAAACAAAATAATGCTATCGAAATTTACGAGCAGTACTTCAAAGGTATGCCAGAAACTATAACCGTAGACAAGCCACATGTTCAGCTTAATAATGTGTACAGAGATCAGGATAAGCGCCCTATAGCGGGTTTGTGTTGGACTAATGAAGACGATTCCAAATTAGTGGTAACTTACTGTGATAAGACATATCCGATTTCTGAACCTGTCAACACAAATTTGATTTGTCACATATGGGAATTGGATAATCCCAATGACCCGGCCTCCGAGTTTTTACCGCCTGCTCCTTGCTGGGTGGTAGCATGTTCACCAGCAAATCCTACGATTATTACTGGTGGTTTGGAAGATGGTCGCGTATGTGTGTTTGATATTCGTGCTGAAAAAGAAGGTGTTGCCTTAAGCGCACCTCATACAGCTCATAGAGGACCCGTGAGCGCACTCCTTTACATACAGACGCGAATGAATAATGAGTTTTTCACTGGCTCAAGCGATGGGCAATGCATGTGGCATGATATTCGTAAACTGTCCGAACCAATAGATACTATGTTTATGTCAATAAATATTCCACAAGGTCACAACCCTAGTTTTTCTAACGCAGAAGGTGTAAGTTCACTCCAATTTGAGCGCACACTTCCTACAAGGTTCCTGTGTGGAACTGAAACTGGTTTTGTTCTTAATATTAACCGAAAAGGAAAAACTCACAGTGATCTTATGAGTGGCGTATATCAAGCACACTTAGGACCAGTGAGGGCAGTACATCGCAGTCCGTGTATTGCGAAAATGTTTTTGACGTGCGGTGACTGGAAGGTAAACATTTGGAGCGAAGATATAAAATCGGACCCAATTATTACAGGCATGTCACATCGCTACCAATTAATGGACGCTGCATGGGCTCCAGAGAGATTGTCTGGCTACATGACGGTATCAGCTGATGGTAAATTCCGATATTGGGATATGTTGCGTAAATATCGTCATCCGGTAATCAGTGTACCGTTGTCTAAATATCCGTTGTTAAAGATTGTACCTCATGAACAAGGTCGTTTCGTTGCAATGGGTGACCAGTCGGGCACGACGTTTTTATTGTCTTTGTCTAAAGGTTTAGCTATATCAGGAGAAAACGATAAACCGCTAATGCTACAAATGTATGAGCGCGAGTGTCGGCGAGAACAGATACTAACGAGTCGTTTGAAAGAGATTCGTTTGAAAGCGAAAGGGGATGCCGAATATGACATTACACGTATAGAGGAAGAATACGACGAGGAAGCCCTCGTAAAAGCTGCTGAAGATGAATACAGAAAACAAATTATAGATGAATTTCGTCGTACGGGCATTCCTCTTACTGCCACTCAGACTGATACTATGCGCAAGCGATAAGTATGTCAAATAATAATAATGATAATTATATTTTTCTTGTGTTTCAAAAAAAAATATGTTTAAGATGTTTAGTTTCCTCTTCTTGATTGAATAGTAATTTAAGTTTCATTTTATTGAATTATATTAGAAAGATAAGTCTTTCACAAATTTTTAAGGCGTGTTTTTTTTAGTACTTAGTTTTAATAGATTTAGTTATACCTAAATAAGAAAGTAAATAGTAGATTATCACAATGGAATATGGGATTTTGGGTTGGACCAGACAGAAGTGAACCTGTCCATCCTATAAATTAATAAGCCCAAGAGTGCTTAAGCGCATTGTAATTGTTGGCACTATAAATACAAATTATTTGATAGACAAACTGTCCAAGGTCCAATCTGAGCAACATCAGAAAGGTATTTAAAGTGTATCTCAATGGCACAAAGATTTTGGGATTGAATACTGTATTACCTGGCCATTCAGACATGAATTTTATTCCATTGAGTTAAAGTGTAATTTATTTAGTATTGTATAAAATTATGGCTAGTACATGTTTCAGCTTCAATAGTTCTGCCACACGAGGACAGCACTGGGCTCTTCTATCTGTAACTCTAACGTAAAAGCCAAGAATGTGGTGTCCATGTTATAGTCAAGACTACATTGAACTGATTGATCTCAAGCCTATTGGAATTCCGCTCACCCGTAAATGTGGTCACCAGGTTTAATCAAGTAAAAAGGGTACGGCGATCCATATTATTAGACATTCTCTCAATAAGCTTCAATGATCCAGTGACCACAAACGTGGCTGCGAAGCGTGAAATCCTGGGTTCGATTTCTAGAACGAGCTGTGTGGTATTGAATGATATAGCGGACTATTTTCCTCAACTCCACAACAAACCGCGTATTTTGCATGTTTATTGCGCGCAATTGTTGGGTTTTTCTACAAAATTCTCGGAGTTTGGCTTGCTTTCTTTATAACATGGAACCTATAAAGTACCAGAGAACTCCTGATGTACTAAGTACAACCACAGTTCATTTGGCCTAACCATTAGAGGAATAAAAGTTATCATTATGCTCTCAATTAGGTGTCTACAACTTCTACAATGTTTTCGGGTCACTAGATTGATATCAAAATAATTACTCATTAGCCATAATATTGTGAAGGAACACTTCAATAGGGCGAATGTAGGCACTCGGTACCCCATTTGGCTCCCTTTGATCGTGCTCCGCGCTAATTTATGCAATTACTGCTTACTCAGCAACTTGGCTTGATATCAAGAAATTGGCGGCAATGCCGGAGCGTCTGACTTTCTGATAATTTTATTCAAGTCTCGCTTCACACCACAAACAAGCAAATGCTTTCATTAAAATTTACATGTAGGCGTATTACTTAGATATTGCTCGCGGCTTTGTGTGTTCAGGATTAGTTATAATGCATTAAGATTTCGTTGTTATTTTAGGCACAAGTCCGGTTTGTAGTAAAATTTGTTTAATTTTCTTATATATTCGAAGTAGCCAGGATTCGCAGTAACTTGTTTGATTGCCTAGGTACAAACTTATAGACAAGAACATTGCTGCATTAACGTTTGCCTATGGAAATTTCTGATCCAATTATCCCATTTTTTTAATCAATTTTTTTGCACTTACCTACACTCCCAAGAACAATGAAGATTATATCGCTCTACAGAAATCTTTAGCTTCCAATACCATAGGTAACTTAATGCAGCTTGTCGAAACTATGATTACGCAAACAATGCATAAATCTTATAGTTAGGTGAGTTAGTATAAGCAGGTAGCTATTACACTCATACTTGCAGTATAACCCACCGCTGTACGTTGCCAAACTTTCGGAAGCAAACTAAACATTTATCCAGCTAAAGCGCACGAAGCGAAGCGCACGTACAATCTGTTAGAGATTAAAACATTCCAAAACACTATTACCCTATAAACCTTGTCGATGCTGCAGAGGGTACATAGTAAACAAGCAAATGAGTTTGATTATTTGGTATGTATGTTTACAAGGGACGGCTAGACTGATGCAGATGTGGAAAGGAGAGTGAATGCAGGAATAGTGACTTAATTAAATGCTGTGATGCTCAAAAAGTCACGGCTGTCTATCCATAGTGGTGTTAGTACATAATTATACTTATGCATGGAAGTGAATGTTGGATATGGCAGAAGAACAGTAGAATAATATTTCAGAAGAATGTGGTGTGAGTCGAAACGATATATTGAGAAATAATGTGATAAGACAACGTTGCAGTTTAAAAGACAATGTAGAGACATTGATTACGAAGAATATGTTGAGATGGCCACGTTTCATTCATTCATTCTCCATTGCAAAGAAATTTCAAAATTCTCGTCCATTTCAAAGAATGGAATTTATTTAATATCAGCGGAAGCACTAAGAGGGGTCGTTCTAGAAATAAATACACCTGCCCAGCCTTAATGGTGAGGTATTGTGATAAGATGTACTAAATTATTTATTGTATTTTTTTTTTAAAGTGTCTCTGGAGTTCCTTGCCGGGAAATACCTTTGTCTAATTGATATAAAACATTTTGCCTTCCAGATGCAAGAATCGTATTTTCTGCGCTCTTTTATGAGCAGAATAAAATGTATGTATCTATGAAGATATGTAGCAAACAAGTATTTTGCTTTAGAGCTCGTTAAGACTTCACTTTACGTCCGCCCGATGGGTCCCTTTCACGGCGGACCGGACAAATGGTCGCTATTTAGCCTCATCCCTTTTAGACACTGTCTTCAGAAAGGTACACTCAGAAGGGTTGTAAGGTAGATGATTGGAAACCTTGCATCCGGGAATATTAGCAACCAGTTATGTTAATAAGCTTTTATGCCTTAAGGGATATGATCCAACTTAGACTAACAATAAGTACCCAAAACCAGGAGGAAAATCATACCAACATAACTAAAATCAGAGGTATCATATAAGCAGAGGGATCGTATATTATATGCGTTATGTACAGCCTCATTGAAATTTAAAGATACCTCCCAGTAATAGTATAGACAGAATACTTTGATGTTGGCCGAGCGTCGTTTTTTCGATTCCCATATGAGACAAATATTTGTGTGATCCACAGATATTATTTTATTTCCTGTTTACTTTGTGACCGTTAATTGTGTGTTTGTAAAGTCCTCCGCGAGATTCAGTTAGCCGTGGTTTTAAGGGTAAATGTTGGCCCATAAAATACGTATATTTAAACCTTAAAAAATATATTATCTATGCTTATGTATACAGAATGAGAACAGAAGATGCCTGACTTGGGTAAACGGTGTTTACATTATAAATGGGGATCTTACCTACGTTTTTACATTAAAAGTTAATACTTTTTGACGCAATTAGATTGAGTGGGAACTCGTTTAATCATCTCGCATCAAAAAATATTAACTTTAATATGATTGACTTTAAATTTTATAGTATAAAATTTGACCGAGATAAATTATTATTTTGTTCATCAATTGTAACTGCATTTTTTTTGTTCTAAGATGGTTTTCGTTTGCCATTTTTGATCCACTAAATCCTCCAAAATTCTCGTTCAATATGATAAAATAACCCTTTACTTGCCAAATAAGAGTAAACGGCAGAAAACATTCAATTATGACTTACTGAAAAAATCTCCTTCGGTTGGTATCTTTTTCAATTTACAGCATTCCATGGGACTCCCCTCGCGTTAAGCACTTAATAAATCTGCAAGGCAATATCAGTTTGAATTTACCGGTGTGATAAATTGATATCGAAATTGCTCGTAACTCAATAGATAACAGAGCGGGAATACGGCGAAATTAATCGCGAGGCCTAATTGCCGTGTTTTATTTTTGTTCATACTGTGAAAATTGCGTTTCCAATTTAGATAAGGCATTATGTTTCATGGTGCATTGTTATTTACGTTCGTAATATCTCAATTGTTCACTAAAATAAAAAAAAACATCACAATATCGCGTGGTACAGAACCGATGGTAACGGTCGGGCATGCTTCGACGAAAAACCGGAACGTACTTGCCTTCTCTTGGGAACGAGAGTGACGTATTTGAACGAGAGGAGACATGGCACTCAGGGCGTTGGTCTTAACTAACATGAACAGTTTGTTCGAAATAAGTAAACCGATCGGAAGTTGTCTGCAAGTGTTTTAGAAGTGGTAAATTTTAATAGAAAGAGTCGGTGTAAAGATTATTGAAATGAAATGAAATGATATTTATTTCTGTAAATAGATCTTTTAAGACACTTTTACAAGTCGTTTTTTTACATATTTTTTTTAACTAGATGGCGTCGACGTTTCCTCTCTGACGGCCTCTGAGAAGAAAGTCGAAACAAACTCAGAGATTATATTAGAGTCGTATATGTTTCACATATCTAATTATTTTGTTTACTAATTTCGGTATTTATGTATTAAAACACTTAATTAAACGATTTTATCATCGCGGTACTTCGGAACGGCTAACTTCCGACAGGCTTAGTTAACTCGAACAAACTGTAGGTAACAACATGAAATAAATGATTATACTATTTATACTATTGATTGAACGGATCCGGGCCGAAACGGATTTGATAGCTATATTCTGAATGTATTTCTCATCACAGAGTAATAAACTCTTCATCTAAGAAGGTTACAAACTCAACCAGTTAATTATTCATTAAGTATAAAAAAAAATACTATTTCAAAAAGTTGTTGAACAAGTTTCAGGGCCTTAAATCCTTTCGGATTGGATAATATTTGGATGTTCCCTTTCCGAATATCCCTGTATAAAACAAACAAAGTTTATTCGAAACACGATGACAATCGTTTGTCACTCTGATAACCACACTGTTAACAATACGCAGGTGCGTACCGCTATAATAATAAATGTATTTTTTTTTACAAAATATTTCCAAGTGGGACGGCATTATGTAATATGTTATCACTTGGCGGGCTCAAGCCACATTAATGACAATGACAATGTACTAAGATGAAACAGACTATTGCAGCCAAATTAAATATTCTGCCACTAAACAATAGTGTTCTTACATTAGAGTGTCTGAGTATGTGACAATTTATTAGTAGGTAAACGTACCCACGCGAGAAAGGAAATCTTAGTGGTAGAAAACATTTAAAGATGAAAGAATATACTTTAACTGTACTAAAGAGTTTGAATACCTTTTTGAGTAGGTACTTACCTATTTGTTAGTTTGTCTTCTATATAGAAAATGAGTGAGGAAATAAAGACTGTATTGGACGGAAGCCAAAGCCCAGACGAATCTTTTCTGTAAAAGTTTGCATTAAATTAAGTACAGGAAAATAACTTCAAATAGCTGTTCTATTCATTGTATTCCAAGCAAGCATGGTTCTTTACAAAAACTTACAATTCAACCCTCTTTGTGAAGAGAAAAGTAGAACAAGGAAACATCAATATTCGTATTTAAAGCGTGTCATGTACTTTATGCTCTGAGGCGTGATTATTTTATAATTAAGTTTTGTCCTTAGATTCATTGATAGGATAGTTAAATTTTTTGTATTGAATAAAATAATCTTAATTGTACACCCTTATAAACAACAACATTAATAAGGACACAATTATTTCAACTAGGGAACAGTGGCGGTCTTATCGCCACATATCGATAGCGATATCTTTCAAACAACATGATGGACAGAAAAATTATAAAAATAATGTTTTCAGCTATTAGTCTTGCTGATGATATTATAAACAGCCATCGCGAGAAAGAAAGAAAGGCTGAAAGTACGATTTTGGAGGATCCCAATTTTATTCACCGTAGAAAATGGCTACGGAATTACTTCGTGTATCTATTTATGAACTTTAATGTGACCTAGGGGCTGGAATAGCCACGTTCAGCAATTCCTCTAAATCAATTCAAGTATATCGATCTAGAACCCACTACTTGTTCCTTAGTTTTTTTATTATTACATTAGTACTTGTATTATAGGTAGAAATTATCTTTCCTTAGAAAATTCATATCTTTGTGAATAGCATTGGTGTTCAATTTAACTCCAACTTTATCTAAGCTGGGTAAATCTAGGTAATCTGAGCTACAGATAAATTTATTAACTGCTACTGGCTCTATAGAGTATATATAGTAGGTTTGTATATTCCGATCCGCCTCTCCACAATGAAGTAACTTGCTAATAAAATTCGCGCCGTCTGTAATATTAAATTCTTTTCAACTATGCAAAATGCAAAAATCTCCGTCATTAAATTTGGTCTTTCTTTATTCAAATACGATTTTATCAAACTTCAAAGTACAAATAGGGCTGTGATACAATTCTACGAAATTCGATTGAGCGGGGAAATAATTTTATGTATTGAATAGAATGAATTTTGGAGGTCGTTTTATGAAAAGGTCTTCGTTTGAAAAGACAGGTGGGTTATTTATGTAATCAAACGTAATAAATATGTGGGTTACGTACAGTGCGACTTCCATTCGAGTGCTCTCCACTACCATGCCGGAATGTCGGTCAAAAGGGTGTGCCCTAATCAGCAGTTTCCATCTTGTACACCGTGCTTTCTCTGGGGATTCCAGAACTTAATTATTCCTACTTACAAAAAAACTTGGGAAACGTTTTAATTTAATTGTAAACTTAAATTACAGTACTAATGCAATCTATTTTTGATCCAACTTTAATTGACTGCCTGTTGTCCTGTTTTTATGGTTTAGCCAAGTTACAAGGAATTTTATTTTGTTGATTTGAAGGTCTGAAATTGAGTGCACAAATCAAATAAATAATACTTTCTCCGGCTATGGCCCTCACACACACACGACTGCACACAGTAAAACTGATTGTAGCCGGTCTTACAAGTTTGGGTGGTCGCTGGTTAGGCTGATCATTAGATCCTACCGTCAAGTTTCACCATCATCATCAATGCATTTACTGTCCGCCTGCTGGGAACGGGTGTCCTCTCAAAGTAAGAAGGTTTGCAGACTTCACACGTCATCGAGAAAATCTCTTAGTGGTGCAGGTTTCTTCACGATGTTTTTCTTCATCGTTTTAAGCGAGTGGAATTGATTGGAAGTTAATTGGAAATTACCTAACTGTTTCTACACATTGAAATAAAACTACTTTTTACGGATTTTATCGCGTTATATTGATATTTTTAAATTCCCGACGTTTCGAATCCTTTACAGCATCCATGGTCACGGGTGGACTGAGGTGTTGGTCGTCCTAATGTCAAAATTATCAACAGCTACCCTACATTTTGTTGATTATTATTTATGCCGGTCACGCAGAATGAGCTCACCGTATCCTTAGGTCTCACAGTCTTGTGCTTGGATTTAATGGAATCTATGATTGTGTTCCAAGCAGATGGTAAGACCCAGCCATCTTCTCTATTGAAATTTGGATGTTTTTTAATTTCAATAGCCTCACGAATCATCCTAGGTAGGAATCGGTTTTCTTTTGCAAGGACTTGTGGTTTATCAAATCTGATGTAGTGCTGGGTCTTGTCAAGTGTATGTTCACAAACTGCTGACTTCCCGGAACGGCGGTGTTAATATCAATATAACGCGATAAAATCCGTAAAGAGTAGTTTTATTTCAATGTCTAATATTCGCGTAAATGTTAGAAACCAGTATGTTTTTACACAGTTAAGTAATTTCCAATTAAAATGTAGGGACTCTAAATCTAGGGATCTGACTATTCAAAACATATATTTTATTAAATTCTATAGTGAAATGTGATATTTTAATTTATTACTTCTACCCATATAATCATACCTCTGAAAATTAAATCATGAAGGAGTAGAAAAACATTATAACTATAATAAGATACATTCTCAGAATTACCCGCCTCAGGGCCGATATTCGGAATGAATTTTATACTAATATTATAAAGAGGTAAAGTTTATGAGCTTGTAAGGGGTAATCTCTGGATCTTCTGAACTGATTTTGAAAAATATTTTAGCAATAGAAAGCTACATTATTCCTATATTTTATTTGAGTAGGCTATATATTTTCCCGAAAATACAAGAAATGTATAGTCCACGCGGGCGAAGCCACAGCCGGAAAGCTAGTATTAAATAATTATTAAGTACTAACTGACCGAACAAATTTTGACCTTAATTAGAAATTTGAATGAATTTCAGTTCATACAAAAAACCCAGAACTACATACAATCATACAGACATACATGATTCCATGAAAATATGGATTCCATGTCCTCACCACCACTTTCAGTTTTTCTCCAATTTGAAAATAGTACTTTCAACTTAATGAAGAATATTATTACTATTTAACATCGAGCTACGACCATTAGAAACAGGGTAAAGCAGGTAAAAACGCAGAACACAGCTAGTAATAATATAAACTGTCAATACCTAACATTTTTAATGTTAATATACAATCTAAGAAAGTTTCTCGTTCTGTTTACGTAACTATTTTCACTTGGACAAGTTTCATGAAGAAAATAGATTCACGTCTCATGGTTGATTCCCTAAAATCTATTTGAATCAGTGAGTATCAAGTGAATCAGAACTAATGCGGTCGTACTGTGGTCGTCCATCTAATAGTGGTGAGTAGGTAGGTACTGGTTTGTATGGTTTTGTAGGTATATGTATGTATGTGGCATGGTACATATATTGTGGCGTTCATTAAGAGAGGCCTACGTCCAACATTGAATGAATATAGACTGATGATGATGATGACTACATATATTTTATGTTGATCCGGACATAGGGTTACAGAAATCCATGCGGTCTTAATAAGATAAAAGATATTATATTTCTGTTATGATGCGATTGTACACATATATTTGTTGCCCGCCCGTTGCCCTAATACTCCTAAAGGATAATTTGCGATAAAGGTTAGCCTATTTTTATAAGGTGTAAACTGTCTCTATTACTAAATTCATTGGAATTGGTTCAGCGGTTTAGGTGTACAATCAGACGAACAGAGTGACATACAGAGTTACTTCCGCATTTTATAGTATTTTTAACAGGCTAGACATAGGTCACTAAATTCCTGTTCTGTTTTACTTCTCCCATTTAATGATGTACCTACATGTATGTACATGAATGAGTGCAGTTGTGTCCATCCAAAGCTTGCCTGCAAGAAATTGCACAACGTGATATGGCCGCCCATTGTATGTTATCAAATACTAAAACTTAGTATATTTCTTATTCTTATTATTACTCGTACATGGTGCATAAATAAAGAGAAATATATAAACTTTCCAAGCTTAGTTCTTTTTTTATCGAAAGTTTACGCCTAAACACAGATCAAATAAAAAGTTAACACGCACATATGTATTGGTTAACTACGCCTTATCTTGTCAGTCGAGCTTTCGATACCTCGATAGCTCGACTGACAAGATAAGGCGTAGTTTCGGTATACGCGTGTGCGTGTAATTATGTGTTGTACACCGTTAGGCGTAGTTTTAGCCGGCCTCACTTCTTTGTTCGCAAAGTTCCATCTTAACTTTTTTATTTGATCTGAGCGCCTAAATGAATTATATTTTTGCTTCTTTAGTAATAAGATTACAAATGCTTTTCCAAGAACTTAATTTTAATTAATTAAAACCACTGGAAATCAATTTAGCATGAGTTCTTTTTTCATTTTGATCAGATAAAAATAAAGTACCCTCCATTATTTTGCGGCTTTTCTAGTCCAGTTTTTCATTCACTACATACTCCTACTGATTGAAGACCCAAATCCTTATACTTAACCCGTTCTGGCTACGAAAGTATCTAGTCATAAAGACAGATTATACGTATTTTTACTTCTTTTCAATAATATACCCACTTTTATGTCCAATAACTTAAATAAAAAAGGCAAAATATGGACATTGTACGCGGCTCATAGACTACTTAATGGCCTACGTAAGTGTAAGACATATGCAGTTAAAATTTGTGACGCGTTGCCGATATTATAAAGATGGGCATTTGATTTGCCGAAAGTTTATGAACGGGCTGGAGTAGCCGTCTTTAGGTAAGTAGATCTTCTGTAATAATAATAATAATTGGGATGGATAATCGTTGTGTCAGCGAATGGCCTAATAGCCAAGAGCCTCGACCAACACCTAAGGAGGCTCTCGTTGAGTGGCTGGATCAAGGGCTTGATACAGAAAGCAGTACTCCTAGATACGGCGCGTATTGTTAGGAGCTTCCTCACTCTGGGGCCCTGACCACCGGTGGCTTGGACTCTGCTCCCGACACCGGTGGACTACTATTTTTATGTTTTTAAATGTTTTTATTTTATCTTCTGTTTTTTATAAAAAATATTTAAAAGTGTAACAATATGGTAAAACTTCGAATAAATGATATAATAATAGGATTTCTTGGTCTACCTTATTAAAGACTGCTAGTTTAATAATATATAGGTAATCAGTACTTTGCTGCCCCGAAAAGTAAGATTGGAAAAGACTTTAGAATATACGAGGGACAGTTATTCTCTACCGACTTAAAAAATGCTTATACGCCTATTGTGATTCAGAATAACGACAGCAATATACATGCAGCAATCACAATATGCAGTGAAATAAGTGAATAAGTGCAGTGATAGCCATGTGATAAGACCATTGGACTGCTAAGTCAAAGGTCTCGAGTTCGAATCCAGGGCACGCACCTCTGTCTTTTCGAAGTCATGTGCGTATTAATAATTAATTATCACGCGCTTAAACGGTGAAGGAAAACATCGTGAGGAAACCTGCATGCCTGAGAGATTTTCTTGACGGCATGTGAAGTCTGCCAACCCGCAGTAGGCTAGCGTGGTGGACTATAGCCTAATCCCTCTCGTTCTGAGAGGAGACCCGTGCCCAGCAGTGGGACAATGTAATGGGTTGATGATGAATCACAATATAATACACAGGAATATTAGAAATTATGATTTAGTTGTTAGCAAGGTAGCCAGAATATGTATATTCAAAATCTCGTCACTCGTGTATGTTTTGTTTCTTTCCCTTAAATACAAAATGACATTTCGTCTAAAAAATCAAGATCATAATTTAATATTTTTTCATAATTTTATCAGCCAAAATTAAACGGTTGACTTTAGGCTTACGTATATATCATTAATGTCTTTATAATACGAACAGCTGTAGAACTAGCAATAAGTAGGTAGACTAGGTAAAATAAATTCATGGCACTCAATTCAAAAGCAAAGTGATACTTCAAAAGAGCATATAAAGTGTCAAAATGTTCGCGAATAACAAGTCTAGCTTTACAAACATCAAAATCTTCTCGTAAACGAAGTTCCGGCTCCGAAGATGCAAGTTTAAAACTTCTTAGTGTAAGACTTTTGATACTTACCTACTGTAGTTCCATGTTCAAAGACAAGAAATGGTTCCTTGTTGATATTTTACGACCTGGATGAGTAACAATAAAACTTTACATTTGTCTGTGAACGGTTCGTTTTCAGCCAAACGTTTCAGATTGATGTTTGTACATTCACCAGCGTTACTGGTACTTTCTCATTTGTAGCATTTTCTGTGGAACAGGGAATGCTAAAGAATATATAGATAGAATATTTTCTTATATATTTTATAGGATTTAATTTGTTACTAGCTTTCCGTTCGCGGCTTTGCCCAACTATACGTTTCTTTTCATTTTACGGGATAATATATAGCCTGATAGCTGTCCGCCTGCGGTTTCGCCCGCATGGAGTATACGTTATTATAAAAAAAAGAAAATAAAAAATTTACCAAAAAAAAATTGATAGTAGCCGATTTTTTTGACCTACTGAATATGCATATAAAATTTCATAAAAATCGGTCAAGTCGTTTCGGAGACGTATGTAACCTAACATTGTGACACGAGAATTTTATATATAAGATGTCACTCAGAATTAATGTAGCTTTCTATTGGTGAAAGATTTTTTTTCAGTAGATCCAAAGAGTTTGTGACGTTGTAGGGGGTAACCCCTACAACGTCACAAACTCTTTATAATATTAGTAACATATACTAGCCACAAATAAAATCTAATAAAATATTGTATTTCTATATGTTGCTTGCAGTTTACTCACGTCCCAAAAGGATTTACTTATCAACATAAAAAATGCACCAGATTTTAAGTTAGACTTTCGGTAATAAAACCTGTGAAAACCGGATTCAATTTCATGCAGTTGTTTCTGCGTGATGCGTGTACCTATAAACCTCAAAAAAATATAAGTAGGTATATAGGTATCTATAGTTTATATTAGTTTTTTTTTTAATTTCTATAATGTACAGACATCAGTTACTATGTATTGTTTTGATATAGATTTGTGAATTTCAAAGGACTTACAGCAATAAAATTAATATAAGTAGAAATGTAGTTATAATAAAATAATACGTAAAAAGTACTTTTTACGGGTTATATTGATATTGATATTATTTAATTCCCGCCGTTTCGGATCCTTAACAGCATCCATAGTCACGGGTGGACTCACCTAGTTAGGAACCAGAATGAAATTGTCGTTACGATATTTTTTGTCCCAAATAAATATTTTTTATTTCTGATATTGATCCAGAGATTATTCCAATCTTATGTCATTTTTATCCCCCGTAAAGCCCGTCGAAGAGATAATAAATTTTAATTCCACGAATATCGTAATTTCGTCGTCGCCAACCCCAATTTTATATACCGACTTCAGGGAATCGAGGTCACCTAGATTTATATGCGAAATCGTAACATTGCGACGAATAACATTCGGTGTAGTTATGAAGTACAATTCTCCGTATCTTAGACGAGACAAAGGGAACACTGAGAAGCATGAAGACGAAATTAGAACAGGAAGAGAGACCCATATGTAACGCGGTGAATGTATTCCGTGAAAGAGGGTATGTGAGACAAACAAAACTAAAGTTTCA
This sequence comes from Subacronicta megacephala, assembly GCA_958496365.1. Classification (NCBI taxonomy): domain Eukaryota; kingdom Metazoa; phylum Arthropoda; class Insecta; order Lepidoptera; family Noctuidae; genus Subacronicta; species Subacronicta megacephala. Next base: position 8,430,558 of record OY292521.1, read on the forward strand.
CACTTTAGAACGTAGTGACAAATAGTCTATTCATTTCACTTGTTTATTCTCATGATTTACCTCGCTCCTCGTCCCAGGTGAGCGAGAAAACTGCGCGATAATATATAACTAAACAGCAGCTGTTCGTGACAAAATGCGTGGCAAAGCAAAATTATTTTTTACGCATTTGTATCTCGTCTCGTTTCGCGTTCCATTAACATCAATTTCATGTCAAATTAGTAGCTCACGTAAGACCGGTATGGGATAAACCCAGTTTATAAGTGGATTTAAACTTGAATGCGTCGTGAAAGAGTAGAATTAGTGGTAAGTACTTTATTACGTCACACAGTGTCATCTCGACGTTAATTTTTCCCATAAGTAAGCGAAGGTTTGGAACCGCTTTATTGGCCTAGTGGTCGCAAGTGCGACTGCTACGCTAGAGGCCCTGTTCGTTCGGTTCGATTCCCAGGTTGAGGAAATCGTAATTGGGTTTTCCGTAAAATTCTCAGTAGCAGCTCGGAGTTTGGACTAGTGCTCACTTAATAACAAATACTCTAAAGACCGAAACATACCGATGAACTATCATATGGGTGTACATTAGGACATCATTATCACGCGAGGGATTAGTTTACAGTCCACCACGCTAGCTTACTACAGACTACACACCGTGTCAAGAAAATCCAATAGATGATTACCTAATACTTACGTACGTGACTTCGAAAAATCAGAGGTGCGTACCTTGGATTCGAACTCAAGACCATTGAGTCCAATTGTCATATCACTGCACTTCAGTCACTTTACTTTAATACAGACACATTAGTAGGTAGTCCTCTGCTTAATGCTACAGGGAATGCAAGCGTGATACTATGTACGTTATGTTTAAAATAAGGTCACTTGACCCAGCACCTAGCAGCTCGCGTTATATTGCGACAATGATTGATGGCTCAATTTAGTTCTCAGTTAATTAAAAAAAGGTTGGCAAGGTCAATCAATGGATTTTCGTTTTTATTAGCTAGAGCCTGTAGACAGGTTTTAATCTAACGTTCAAATAAAGAGCCGAATATAAACAAAATGTATGGAATTGAGTAACCTAAGGTTCCAAAAAACTGACCGTACGTCAAAACGTACCATCACGCCTATATTCGCGGTGAACATAAAAAAAGGTTTATTTAACTTTTACATTTAATTTTACATAGAGGCCTACTTTTAAGTAAAAGATATACAAAATAGAAAAAGAAATTATAAATATATAAAATACTCGTATGTATAGGCGTGATGTGTAATTCCGAAGGGTATGGCACCTTATTTGTTATTTATACCAAGTTTTTCGGGCCCTTGGTTGTATATTGCCCTGCATAGCAAAAAACTACGCGAGTAACAAAAAACACTAACATTTCTCAAATAAATCAATAGCAATCAGTTGATTTATAAGATTTCCGAACAATCTCTGTTCTTGTTTTTTCAGCAATTACTTGCAACGGTTGGAACTATTTGAGAAAGCCACACAAGCATACAATGAGGCTCTCGGATGGAATGTGAGTTACAAACAAACATCTTTAGATTCTATTTCCCGCTAGTAAACACGCAATTAGTCATCAACGCGTTGCTTGTATTGCATGTTTGCTTGGAGTTATCTAAGTAGGTACTACAAACTGGGGAGTTGTGATTGTAATGTCTATTACTTTAGATTTGTAATACAAGTTCGTACTATAAACCCAAATGTGGTGGCAATTCATGACTATCTATCGTAAAGCAAGAAGAATAATTAAAACTAAAAATCATAAACTCAAATAAACACATTCTTATGATCAACACTTTCCTTAACCATCTTTAAATCACACACACATACATCTTCCTGTCTTTCAAAAACCATAAAAAGTTATGAATAGAATATATAATTATTCAGTTATTTATTTACTTCAACTATAACGTTACATAATAATTACGATAATTGATGATACAGAAAAACTTTTATTGAACTAAGACCGATTATATATATCCCTCTCGCACAACTTAGCACGAGCTCCTATCTCTTAGATAGTTACTAGGGGTAAAGAGTCACCCACACAGTTAACTAAACAAATCGGGTGAGCCAATTTATCTACGTAAGATTTTGCATACTGTGACAATTTGGTCAAGGTACCTTCTGGAATTGTAACCAAGACAAGCCAGAAGAAACTTGGTGGGATAAAGATATGGGTAGTATCTATCGATCGATAGATCGTATAAAGATATCGAAGATACGCCTTCTGTACTTTTTCGAGTATAAGAGTGTTTTAAGACCTTTTCTCGTGGGGGCTCCAGATAGACCAACTGGTTTCCAACTTACTTCTTAGCAGCGCATTATAAATTATTATACAATAAATATAAGTGCGGTCGTAACTAAAGGATAAGGGAAGGCAATTTCGGTTTTTAGTCGGTACTACTCCGTTATACCGTGCCGCCTCCCCAGATTGTAGAGGATCCATAAGAATTTTCCGTACTATATGTAGAAGTTAGTGCTCGTCGGTGATATAGCACTACCTTCAGGGTTGGTTGATAATAGATTGATTATGGTTTGATAGATAGTTAAATGATACGAAATTATATGGTTTAGAAAGTTATCTTGATAATTACAAGTTAATATAGAATGATTAATACTAAATTAGCATTAAGAAGATGTTTTTAGCTTATTTGGTTATTATGATAATTATTTGATTTGATATGAGTTACGTGACTGGTATTCGAACACGCACTAACTCGTAATCGTAATGAGTAATTAATTTATAAAGAGCGCACGGGTAAAGTGCTGAGCTGTTCGGTTGCAATATTGTTCCGAACACTATAAATAAAGAAGCTAAATATTATAGGTTTCTGTCGTTATTTATTTTATTCCCACTAAATACCTATCGTAAATAACGTCACAGGCAAGTTTAAGAGTAGGGTGGTCCCGAAGCCTTCCAATATTAGAATCCAATTATCTATACGTAAATTCTAAAGATGGTCGTATTCAAAAAACTTTAATTATTAAAGAACATCAATCGAGGAACCCTTTGAAGTACAAACAAAGACAGTTATTGGACGGCAAACAGTGCGAAGCAATCAGGCACGTTGATTGTTAAACACTCAATGTGCTGCGTTTAATGTCTCGACGTCAGGTGCTGCCACCTATCTGTTTCCCAGCTAACAAACGTTTAAACGCAATCACCTTCCCTATTTATAGCTTTAGAACACTTAGACCCGTAGAGTCGACAATACGGAAATCCAAAGTACACCTTCATCATTATCATTATCAACCCATTAAATTGTCCCACTGCTGGGCACGGGTCTCCTCTCAGTACGAGAGGGATTAGGCTATAGTCCGCCACGCTAGCCTACTGCGGGTTTGCAGACTTACAGGGGGCGCCGTCAAGAAAATCTCTCAAGCATGCAGGTTTCCTCACGATGTTTTCCTTCACCGTTTAAGCACGTGATAATTAATTATTAATTGCGTATTAATAATTAATTGTGGCTTCGAAAGGTCAGAGGTGCGTACCTTGGATACGAACTCGAGACCTTTGACTTGGCAGTCCAAAGTCATATCACTAGGCTATCACTGCACTTGCAATGTACACTTTATAATAAATAAAACAAATAATTGTGTATCTGAACATTTCGATACATCATAATATCATCATCATTATCACAGACATGATGGATTGATGGTAATATGTAAATAACATTAAGAAGCGTACAGTATGTATCTGAATGATGCGAAAAATTCTAATTAATTTTTATTCAAAAATTAAAAGTTAATATTTATTCCAATTATATCAATAATTGAATTGTAGACGGTAGATTACCATGCTATAAATAAAATTGTTTCTTGTCATTTCAGCACCTTCCCACTTTGTTTATTAATGGCCTTCTTAATTGACTTGTCTTCAGCATGGTACCATTTGCATATTGCTTCTATTCTTATATATCCCTATCAACATTATTATGAAGTTTTAATTACGGTTGCTTACATTACTTTGACTTTGATTAATATTATTATGTAAATCTTTGATCTCATGTACAAAAGCGAAATACTGAGAAGCTGAAGCCTACTAATTTTAAATTTGGCCAGTCGGTCCTTAATAAGGTAAGGAAAAGAAGGATTAACTCGTTAAGTCCCACATTAGAGACACAATACATACCTACTCTATTCTTTCGGTTACCAGCGGTCGGTACAGGCGTCAAGGAAGGGAAAATTTCGCTTTTTTAGATTGATTTTAGCAATGCGAGACAAACGTAGCTATCTAATCTGTATCCAACTTGGATATTAAAAAGCCTACTTGATATAATTAAAACAGAACTGTGTAGGAGCAGTATGCTCCACGAATTATTGTTATTGTAATTTACAAGCGATGCCCCGGATAGACGCCCGAATAGAATCCCGTTGCATAAGCATAGCATAATTATTGGCCTATAATGTGCCACCCACAGTTGTGATACAAGGCTCCTCTCTGTGAGAGAAAGTGGGCCGTAATCCACCACGCGAGCCTAGTGCGGTTTGGTGGATCATAGTCATGTCTTCGAAGTTTGGTTCTAGGATATACCGGTTTTCGCACTTTCTTTTCCTTCCCCTTTTTGGGGGCATTGGTGATGAAATAGTAAGTATGAAATAGTAAAAGTAATGCGTCTGTCTGGGTTCGAATCAACCTACCACTGGACAATCATCGTTCCCGTTGGAAATTCCCAAAATCTGTTTTAGCTGATGTCAGTCTATATCTTATAATTAATTACCTATATGCCAAATTTTAGGTTTGAGGATAATATAGTGTAAGGCGTCCATGATTAAATAGAATTCGCCCGCATCATACTCGTATTCGCCCACTTTTAAACCATACCACTTATTTTTTGCAAGATTATAACGTAAAATAGAATTGGACCCACTTTCAGGGGAACAACAGTTTTAATTAATCTAAGTATCTACAATTTTATTTATAGAGCTCTGATGTCCGTTCCCTGCTTGGACGAAGTTTGGTGCGTTCGAAAGCAACATACTACACCGGCGCACTGGCAGACGCGGTGCAAGCAGCCGGTACCATACCACACATTTATTTATTACCATTAGACCACAAAATCAAGAAAGGGTTAGTAAAAAGATAAAAGATATTCAAAAAGTATGGTGAAGTTCGACTGCGGGCAGAATTCGAACCTGTGACTTCTGGATAGATACACCAAATGCTATGACCAATTAAGCCGTTGCGAGTACCACCGGCCAGGTCTTCACATTCTGTATTTATATAACATTATAATACTGTACACTCTCTTGTGAATATTTAATTATGAAATAATTTTAATACATTTTACCTTTGTTCCTCGGCATGGGTTTCACACCTAGAGGAGTACTAAACCTGAACTTTAACCAAAGAGCAAGTTTAATCAATTTATGGGGGGATAAAATGACCCCTTTTGATTTAAATTTGAAGCAGCGGTAGCTTACTACGCTAGGGCTTGGACTTGCGATCCTGTGGTTGTTGGTTCGAAACTGACCCATTGCACTACCGACGAGAACCCGTGTGTTAGTAAGAGGGGTTAACAAGATTACTAGTAATGTGCGACCCACACTGCTCGTAAGCTTTATTAAAAAAAAAAGATGTCGCGCTTTGTACTGCAACCCCTTAGTCTGCATAATATATATACATTAGGGATGAATGTTGAAATGTAACGTGATGGGTCGACGATATTTTTGATGGTCTAAGTACACACGGCTACAGGTCAAGCTATAACAAAACCAGTTTAAGCTGATCGCATTGTATAGGCTTTCCATACAATGAAAGGCCAGCGTAAACTGGATATGAATAACTCGACGTGTAGCTGTGCGTACCTGAAGGAGAATGGGACATGTTCATGACGGATGGAAAAAAAAAACATCACGATACAGAAGTGGTTGAACTCAGACTGGTTGGAATGATAAGCATGAAATGTTACTCACAGCTGCAACTCACTTCCTACTGAAGTGCCTCGGCCCAAAAATATTACACAAAATAAAACAAGTCACGTCCACAAATAAAATTAAAAAAAAAAATTGTTCTCAGGCTTGGAACCTCGAAATTTAAGGGCTTTGCAAATTCGTGCACAAACGGAATACGAAAAATCTGCTTTTGAACGTGCCTTAGTTCTAGCACATCGGGGGCAGCGCATGAGACGTTTCCCGCCTGATTTTGCTGAATGCGCGCGATGTGCTGAAGAAACGGTAAATTCTTTAATTTTATTAAACTATGATTGATTTACTTTACTAACATAATTAGATAATTATTAATTCAATGAACTGAGCTGCAGTTGAAATTAGTGCTATTTTATTTCGATTCAACGAAAACATTTCGATTCAACGAAAACCCGAAGACACTTTAGTTGCATTTCCTTTGGACAAAATCACCCATTTACGACCGATTTTTTATCTATTGTTATTATATCTGCCTCATTAGTCTAGTGGTCCTCAGTGCAACTGCTACACTAGATCTCTTGGGTTCGATTTCAAGGTTAAACAGGGTTTTTCTATGAATTTTTCTCGGAGTTTGGATATGTGCCAGTTGAATGGCAATAGGCTCGACCTCAATTATATGGGACCGAATTATAGTGGCGATATGTGTGTGTAGGTACATAAAGTACATCTCTGCCTAACCCGTCGGGAAATGCGGTCGTGATGGTATGTTTATGAGTAGGTAAATTATACCAACTTATTAAATTATTCAAAATCCCAATTTCAATTCGTGATTATGAGATAAAATTTCACACGAGTAAGCAATTAAAACTTATTAACTCAATTCGGTATTTCGCTAATTAAATATTTGTCACACCGAAGCGGAGCAAAATGCTTATTTTCTTTAAAATAAATATAGAACACTGTGCTGCCCAATTATTTGAAGGTTCGAATTTTTCGGAAATTGTGTTTTCTGTACAAAAAGTGCTACTAAAAGTGAACTTCACTAAATAATAAAGTAAATAGGACCTTTTCTAGTACACAAATGGATTGAAAACTAAGAGCACTTGTTACAACGTGCGAATTGATAAATCCATTAATTTACTGAAAATGTTATTAGGTAAGAGAATGTGCCGGCAAGACAGCAAGTAAAGTGTTACAAACAGCTGTGTCTCTGCTTACCCATGTTGAGCTTAAGAGGGAATCTGTTGACGAAGACGCGCCCCAAGTGATAATACATCGCAGTCGCATGCAGCCGCAAAAGGAACAACAGGTAATGAACTTTTATTATAAACGCCAAATGGACCTCAATATTAGGTACTCATTTTTTTACGGAAAAGTTCCTGAAAATTTGAATGTCAATGTTATGCCTTACAATAATGTGCCTCGTTTGTCTAGGTACTGAAAGGCCTTGAGTACGATCCCAAAGCAGATCAAAGTGTTATTGGCTTTTTTTATAAAAAAAACTTACTGTTCGGATTTTGGATGAATGTTCTTGGTCACTGTAATACGCTCACCCCAAAAACGGCATGAACATGAATAAGTTATCATATGTATCTTATCTACTAGTCTAGGTATACCTAGGAGTATGGAGAACTGATGGCATCAGTGCTACCTACTTTGCCAGGAAAATAATACCATTACCAACAACTACGCCATTTTGGGGGATTGAATTATTTTCGTGTCCCTGAGAAATGCTTGTACTTCGTTTACTAAAGTGCAAATATGTCTTGTTTACAACGAGAAATAAAAAATATGTCGGCAATAACCGTAATTCTAGGTCCAAGAAATATCCCGCGCGGAAAAACAGAGAGCCGAACAAATCTCCCGTTTAATGGCTTCGAAATATTTGGAGCGAATGGCACATGACAAATATTTCTTAACTGCCTTATGTAAGGACGAACGATTGGTCTCTGCCAATAAACAAGGATCGCAAAAGCTACAAGAATTGGCCAATAAAGCTCTCGCCGATCTGGAGAAACGACAAGTACGCTTAATCTATACTAACTTCTGAGCTGACCTTTGACCTAAATTAATACCTTCACATTGCTGGCCATCGTTCATAATAAATGGCCAAATAAATTGAAATTTATAGCACTTATACAGATTGAAATCTTACCCGCTAGTTGATTCGCTGTCCATAAAATTCGGGGCACAGCTGTAAGCTTAATTAAATAAGCAACAACATTTTTTGAGACAAAATTTGACCCGACAGCGTTATATATAATTCAGTAATATTTCAAGTATTTTTTGTGTTATCTGTGTTTCGCGTAGTCCTCTTTTTCAGACAGATTATCACTGAAATTGTGTAAGCCTGTCACGTTGTCTGGGAGGCAGAAACACGTTATTATTCAACTATTCCTAAGCTTATAAGATTTGATGGTTATAGGATATACATAAGCTTTACAATATTTGATGATTTCTTTAATATGGTTTAGGCTGTCCTACGTGAGCGTAGACCATTGTATGCTGCTCGTGCTTCGGAGGCTGCTGCTCGTGCTCGTCTTTCACGTGCACGTAAAGAACAATTAGCGCATACGCAACTCCAACACGCCACCGACGCGCGCCGCCTTATACAGACAGCACAATCTATTTACGAAGAACGAGACACTGCCAGGTGCTTAGAACACGCCGAATTCGGCATGGAACAAATAACAAGAAAACCAGCCAACCTATTACCGGGAAAAGATAAATATCTGCAAAAACTACAAGATATAGTTGCCAACGCTTTCCTAGACCAGGTAGGTTCATTTCTGTATTTTATTACGTATTGTGTATCCATGGGTATTCCGGAGCTGGGAAGTTTAATAGAGCTTGTTTGCCAAGTCACGTAGACCGTGAAAAATCTCTCTTATTTTATGTTCAGAAACGTGTTCGAGAAAGTATGAGCGAGTCGGATCGGGAACGAAGGGCATTTATCCTTCTGGGCATGTCGGTGTCTCGGGAGCCGAGTCGTGACTCCGTACTCCGAGTGCGTCCGCCCGCGCCACCTCGCGACGCTAAGTAATTTTATTATACCGTTTATATCTTCTATTATCTTAATAGCGTTCTAGTGCAAGCGGAAATATAGTTTAGAAAGGCGTTTTTATTTAAACACTGACTTGAATTCTCTTGCCAGAAAAGGATCGGTTTTTATAAAAAAAAAATATTTTAAAACCGATCCTTTTCCTTTTTAAAAGAGGCGGTAGCATAATGGCTAGGGAGTCGGACTTGCCGGCTCGAAACTCACCCATTGCACTACCGACGTGAATCCACTCGTAATACAAGCATTTAGCTTAGTGTAATGGGTTAACAAGAATACTAGTAATGTGCGACCCATATTGCTAGTAGAGCTTAAAAATAACGAAATGAATACTCTTCGGCTTTTATCGTTAGGCAATATTTAATCTAAACTATATATATATACTCGTATAATAATATTATAAAGAGGAAGGATTTGATTGTTTGTTTGTTTGCATTAATAAATAGGCTCTGAAACTACTGGACCGATTTGAAAAATGCTTTTTCAATAGAAAGCTACCTTATTCCTGAGTAACATAGGACATTATAAATCTTCAGCCAACCAAAGACTTCAACCAGTGAGTTGTGCCTACCGCTAAGCGTAAATCTAATCTTGGTTTATCCATACAGGGTCCGCCTGCGTACGCTTGAGCGAGCATTGTCCATGTGCACACGAGAATCAGAACGTTGTTACTTGTTGCACGAACTTGCTCGGCTGAAAGTTGACACGAAGCAAGCACTAAAAGCCCGTGTCTTAGCTTCCAAATGCCAAACCGGTAAGATTTGCGACACTTTCAGTAATAGAAACATAACATACCATCACGCCTGTATTCTCCGAAGGGTGAGAGAGGTGTACTAATGTGCACCCACACTTTACCAGTATGTTTAGGTCCCATGTAAAAAGGGGCGACCCTATTGCCATTAACGGTAAACAAATACAGACTCCAAGCTGCTACTGAGACTTTCATAGAAAAACCCAACAACACTTTGCTCTACTTGGGAATTGAACCCAGGACCTCGAGCTTAGCGCTACGACACTGGACTGATGGTCCTCATCAGACCAGTGTAAACCTGTATTATATTTAAAGTGCCCACAAAGTTCAGGGAAGCGAAGAAACAGTCTACAACAAAGAGTTAAAAAATAAGGAGATAAACTGACCTAGAAGCTTTAATTATTCCTTCCAAAAAAGCAATACAATTTACGACTTCCATGGCGGAAGATTTCTAGGGGACATCTTTGATCGACTCAGGACTCAACAAGTGCTAGTACAGAAAATTAATGAACCAAAATGCAAATTAAACCATCGAAAAATTGTATTCTATAACATACTTTGAGCCTGTATTCCCCTAAGGGCAGATGTGTCTAAATGTATACTCACAGTTCACTGGGGTGTTTACGTCTCATGTATTAAGACGAGCCTATTGCCATTGACCGGACACAAATCCAAACTCTGAGCTGCTATTGAGAATTTCATAGAAAAACCAAATAACACAAACTAATAAGGCAGTTCCCTTTCAGTGCGAAAGAACTTATCACTTAAGTAGCATTAAAATGGTCTTGTTCCACGAATTGACAAGTCAATGAACGGGTCATTGATTCGAAGAAATAAATTACCTTCCCACTATTGAATAAAATGTCTTTTTATTCTTAAAAATGTTTGACTTGTCTTTGATAATATTGATTACGTTCCTGTCCATTCCTTTAGACGGAAATCTGTATTCATCATTCCTAAGTAGTACTGAGTTTAAAAAAGTACAGATTGTTACAAAAAATCTCTCATACAAATTTGTGTTTGGTAAGTAAATTGAAACGCGGCTCGCATTCCCGAAATCGAGAATACGCTAAAAGCATTAAAGTAATGAATGAACTTCACAATATTATACTCGCAAAAGTTGGAGATTTATCTATTTTTAATACGTGATAAATTTTACATTATGGTTTAGTTATCAGTTGCATGTGTTGCCGTTAAAATATCGTGTGGTATTATTATCCACTCTCATAAACAATGGGCGTACTTATGGAGAGTAATGTATCGTTCAATATTGAACCATTAAAATGAGGCAGTTATTATCAGAGATTCGTTATCGTCCTATTTTTTACCCATCTATGTTGTCGTCACATTGTAATCTAGCAGTGTAAATGTTACCTACCTATCTAATTGAAATTGTATCTGCAACTTATTCAACTTAGTCATTACTGCCTCTTTACGTTTCTTCTATGGTATCAGGATTTGCTAAGCAAATTTAGGTTTTGTTAAAGAACTATAACAAAGTTTATAGATAAATAATATCCCTTTTTGTGTAGCGTTTAAAATTTAATTGTCCCTCTTTAATTTTCAATTTCACAACAGTGGCCAGAGCATCCAATCAACGTGCATGGCTTCTGAATGCGCTCTTCCTATTGGCTCGGTGCCATCTTCTGCAGAACAACCGGCCCGAAGCCAGAGCAGTACTCTTAGAAGCCGCTGGGCTCGCTCGCTCCTTCGGCCAGCATGAAGTTGCTGACTTCTATGACACCGTAAGCGCCTTAAAACTTTAAGCATTTAATGGAACATTGTTCTATAATTTAATTGCTTCCAGAAGAGCATCAAGAGAACTTTGTTCGTCGTTTTGTAGAATAGTTGGATAACAATTTTAGTGTGGGCTCGTGGTAGTAATGACTTTTGTCGTTTACCAAAGTATACGTTCGAAACTGTAGGTTTTACTTTTAGGCCGTACCTAATTCACCATGTAAGAATAGCCGCTTCTATCCGCGAGTTTGTATGTGATAACCGAGGCTTATTTGCAGTACCAAAGTAGGTAGAGAAATTTGGCCTGTTATAAATAGCTACGTCGTTATGCAAGCATCGCTAATGAGTTTTATTGATAAGACTCGTATAAAAATAAACCCAATTAATACCTACGAATACATAAAAATTTCTTCGCGTGATTCCACTTGTCTTTGAGAAGGAGGTCTGTCTATTGATGATATGGTTGAAAATTAAACTGTAAATTCTTTCACTGAAAATAAGCATTGCGTTACATGTGGATTCTAAGCTTGAAATTCAAGATCTTTAATTTTAATTGGAATTAATTTTAATGTAAGTTCATTGGTAATAAATACTACCGATGCATACTTACGATAAAAAATTAAAGTACCCATGTAATAATCGATTTGGTTTGTCTATATCATGTCCATACAAAAGCTACTATGTATGCTTTTACTATTTTTTAAAAATCTCTAACAGTGCGTGAACGTATCATTGGAAGGCGAAGTGATGGCCGCGGATGCTCCTCTTGAGAAACGCGAGAAGGACTTAGTTAGTTTGATGCAAGACGATGACTTACGATCGGCCGCCAAACATCTCTTCAAGCGGATGTCTCTCATACCAGCGTCCAGGTTAATACCCCATTTATATAATTATCCTCCTTTACCAATTATATAAAGCTGAGTAAGTATAGCAATAGCGATAAAAAGAAAATCCGATATAATCCGAAAAGAGAATCCACAATCCATGCTTGTCTATTTCTTTTTCCTGTTGGCAGGTGCTAAGAAAACTAACCATTTTTTATAACATTAAACATCGTTTAGTAAATATTGGTAGGTATGTCCAAGAGCTACCCATACCAGCCTTTTCAGTAAATGATTAAGTAATAAACTTACCTATTAATTTAGGTACTGAAAAAGCCCATCATAAAAATAAAATTCTTCTGTTTGACATTATTTTTTTCAAAAAAATTTTGATGTGTGATGATGATTTAAACCATACTTGCATAAAAATATGCAAGAAAAGTTTTAAATAATTATAAAGTATTTTACTATAGAATTTATACAAATCACGCTCTACGATTTCCTAGCAAAAGTTTAACATTTGTAGAAAATTACTCAAATCTGGCATGGATCAGGGTTGTCCCAAATTGTTTACGAAGGCGATAGTCAAGCACGGATACAAGTTCTGTGTCGTGTTCACGTGACACCCTCTCAACGTTAATTAATCATGAGGAGTGTTGATTGCAGGCGCTTCTCGATAATGCCCGGTGCTCGCATTGAGGAATCGAATGCGCAGTACGCAGCACATCGAAGAATATCTATAATGCCGAAAACTTCACAGCCTACTCAGATTGCCAGAAAGTCGAAACATCCTTTGGGCTTCCAGGATTTTGATTCTTAAAACATATTATTCCGAATGTAGTTACTCATTTGTTTTTTTTACTGAAATTTCATGAACGATTAATTACTAAAACCATAGTATATACATAAGATCCCATGATAAGCAAATGATATTATTTGATCAACTGAAGAATTATATAACGAAAATTATTATATAAAATTATATTATTAAAATTATGCGAGCATCAAGTGAGTGGGATCCATTAAAGATTTGAATAGAAAAGGGCACGCGGATTTCCACTTTCAAACTTTTACATCCATTTGAATATTAATGACCTGTCGTGAATAATAAGGCTTTATTAAAAATACCGTATTATACTTAAACATATTTTGTTAATAAATTTTTGCAATTAAATCTGATTGCACTTATCATTTTGTAATGAATAGATATCTTTATATAAATTAAATTTTATGGTTTTCGATTAAAAATAAATCAATTTAAATTCAGATGAGTTAACATTTTTTAAGCAAAATTTTTCAATGTATAGGTACGATAACATTTAATAAATTTTTAATGAGCTAAATTATATGAGAACACTTTAAATTGAAAGTGGGTAACTTTTTTTTTAATCGTCATAGGCCTACGCTTGACCGCCATTTACCTTAGTTGTCATATAATTTAGCTTTACCGAAGGTCGAAGGTACTATTAGCTATTTGACGAATACCAACTTATTCATTGATTGCGTTAACTTTGATAATATATATTCATCAATCACGATTATATGCATGACAGCACTGTCTAGTGATACTAATTGAATTGATTATAAATTCGACATCAATCAGTGATAATGAATGAGGATAATTGATTGACATTCGATTTATCGAGTCTGCGTCAGGTCGATAGATACAGACGGCGCAACGGGGGTTGCATTGAATGTCTGATTTACATGAGTTGGTTAACCGACATCCTGTCAAATCTAGTGATGTGACTTGATAGAAATAAAACGATGCACCTCTGTTAGTATATAAAGGATACCGCAGAGGTCTGAGGGGCTAAAGTAGACTCGACGAATCGCAATATGCTACTTTATACAAGTTAGAGACGATAATACGAACTGAAATAAAATCGAGATGGTAAGTACTTAATTTTTTGGTTATAACCAAAAAAATTTTATAATTTGCCACACAAACAAGGCCTCCAAGTTTGCTTATATATTTTGTCTTTTACTTATATCTTCCAATGACTATGGGGGATCATTGATTTTTGCCAGTTTGATCATGACCAAACCATAGTGTAATAAAGATTTTATTACTCTATGGTTTGATCTACCAAATCTGTCAGTGCTTATGTCATTTCGCATCATTTTACGAGCATTTGCTTTGGGGAGCGGTAGTGGTCCAGTGGTAACTTACTTGATTTACGAATTATTATTATTAGGTCATAGGTTCGAACCAAGACAAGCTCTTTACTTTGGGTAAATTATGTCATCACCACTGATTCCAAATTGGTGAAGAAACCGGCATGGGTATTTCCGCAGGTATAAAGCTAGTTGTAAGATAAAAAAACAACAAACAGACGAATTGAGAACCTCCTCCTTTTTAAAGTCGGTTGAAAATTGAATGTACGCATAGCTACACGTCTAGCTATTAATTTCCAGAGTATGCTGACCCCTTCTTGTAATGAAATCCTATACAATGCTAGTTCAACTTATACTGGAAATCATAGCATGGTACGTACCTAACCTTATGTAATTCAAATTGTATGAAATATTAGTCACATAAACGTTTAACAAACGATGGCATTGTTCAAGATAAAGTGTATGCGGAATGAAACACTAACTTCGTCTGTAAATATTAATAGGTAGGTTTAATAAGTGCCCACAAACTTCTGTGTAGTGCAGAAACAGTCTGCGACAAAAAGTGGAGAAACAAGGAGATAACCCTATCATTAAGTTATAACTTACACTTTATTTTATTTTATAATTATCGCTCTAACACTTTTTTGTTAGTTCCCCGATTGTTGCATCCACAAAACATATATACGCCTCTTATAATACCATCATGTCTGTATTCCCCAAATGGTTAGGCAGAGGGGGACCAACTGAATGTAAGTAGACCCACAGGTCGTCGGTATGTTTAGGTCCCATGTAATAGGGGGCGACCCAATCACCGGGCGCATATTATCCAAACTCCGACCCGTTACTAAGAATTTCATAGAAAAACCCAATAACACTTTGCTCGACCTGAGATTTTAACCCAGTACCTAGCAAGCGTGATTAGGACCACACCTTAAGCAACCTATAGTTATTCCACGGAATTGATTAATCAGTCATAGTGACGTCACAGATTCGTATCTATAATTAATATTTGTACAGCCCTTACGTCTTATCTCCTTTATTTTTATGATCCGACGCTTGAATCATCCCGAAGCCGCGGCTTGACAACGAACACGCAATTAACTTCCGGGAACGCTCGCAATTATGTCGCGAGCCTCCGCTTCGCATGAAGAACTCTCATACAAAACCCTTATCATCCTTAATAACCTTGTCATAAAGACTAAAATCCAACAAAAATAAACGACTTCCATCATAATTAGCTGCTGCAAGCCTTTTGGAGCATTGTAAAAGGTTTTAATATTTAACCGTATATCTTATTTGATGACGGAATGCGTTATACGTGTTTGGAGGTTTTATGTTTTACGGGAATGTCACATTTCACGAACAAACCACGACATTCATTGTGTGATTTTATAATAATACTAGGTGTTGCTCGCAGTTAAACTTGCGTTTCAGGACATATAAGTATTACAATAATAATTGTGATTACATTTGTATTCATACAACACAATCACCTTCCAAGAAAATGTAATTAATTATTAAAATGTAAGTAATGTAATTTAAACTTGAGCAGATCTGGCCCTAACTTCTAATTATCATCATCATCCTCCTAGCCTTTTCTCAATTTCGAAGCGGTGGCCTTATGGCTAGGGCGTCGGATTTTCGATCATGTGGTTGCCGGTCCGAAACCCTCCCATTGCCCTACCGACGTGAACCCACTCGTATTTAGTAACACAAGCATTTAGCTTAGTACGAGGTACGAGGAGTTAACAAGAAAACTGGTAATGTGCGATCCACATTGCTAGTGTAGGATAAGATTGACTGTGCTAGAAAATGTTCAGGAGGACGTATTCAGTTTCTGGTGAATGCACAGGGTTACGGTGTCCAACAGGAGTTACCTGTTGGCCTCCAAATTATACACGAACACGAAATATAATAATATATATGATGAATGATGCGGTTGAGTACCTATCAGTATTTTACACGAAGCCACTGTCATCAGACCTCCGCAACCCAATTTCTGGGAAACACCGATATTCGAAGGAAACAGGTTGTCAGGCTTCTTCTGACAATCACTGCCAACTCTCATAGGTTTGTATGATAACCGAAACCGACTTTACGTGATGACACGGTACGGAGGGGTCTCGATGTGTTGAGAATGTTGTGACCGTTGCCGATTTGTTGATGAGAAAGGTTTATAACTTAGCCACGAGCCCCTCTTGCAATGCAACACTAGTTACTTTTCATAATATTTGGCATAAACGCATGCCCAATACTCTTTCTTTTGCTATAATGTTTATACTTATGGAGTGGAAATGTTATTAAGTGACTTATAAATAAAATGTAAATTATACCAACACGCTTATAAATGGGAATGTTGGTAGGTAAGTTGCTCTACCTTGGGCGTCTTTAATCCCACTGTCAGCTTACATACGAAGCGCGGGGTGCCTTCATCAAGAGCGTTGGCGTTTCAGTAAAACCTGGCTTTAGAGCCAGCGTAATTTGTATACCCTGTGACGTATAAGAGAAAGAGTAATTGTACCCGTCATTTGCAGAAATATAATCCTTGAATTAATGTTTGCGAAAGATGTTGTACTTATCGTGTGTAGGTAAGTAGGTATGTTATGACGCTTGCATTAACATCAAGAAAAGCAAAAGCTACTAAGCAAATTTTCATTTCAAAGTTTATCGATTTCAAACTTAAGCGGCGGTAGCCTAATGGCTAGGGCGTCGGACTTGCGATCATATGGTTGCCGGTTCAAAACCGACCCATTGCACTACCGACGTGAACCCACTCGTAACACAAGCATTTAGCTTAGTACGAGGGGTTAACAAGAATACTAGTAATGTGCGACCCACATCAATTGCTAGTAAGCTTTAAAAAAAAACATCTTATGCTTACATATAACATTCTCGTGTCACAATGTTAGTTACCATACTCCTCCGATACGGATTGACCGATTTTTATGAAATTTTATGTGCATATTCAGTAGGTCTGAGAATCGGCTCCCCAGGGATGTGCCCTAACGGGCGTCGCACAGGGGGGGATCTGGGGTGGTCTATCAAGAGGATACAGTGCCCCCCTCTATGTGCTGATGGTGGCTACCGGGGTGGTTTTAGTGGGTAAAAATCCCACACTGTATATAATATAACAAAATAAAATAGTAAGTACCTAAGTACCTATTTTAAATGTAGGTATGCATTCAAAAAATAGGTTAAGCATACACATAGGCTCTCACGGCCAGTGATTTCAGTAGCTATAAAAATAGAATAATACAATATATAAGTATTTAACCCTCTGTCATTGTGCGGCTTACTTAATTATCAATTATAATTGATAATTATGTTATTCAATTAGGCTATTCATATAGGTCAGTTTTCATTATAGTTGAAACAACCAGAAAACCTGCAAGACATAATAACAGAGGGTTAAATACTTATAGCCTTATACTATGAGACCCGTGTCCAGCAGTGGAACAGTAACTGGGTCGATAATTTCAAACTCCTGAAAACGACGCTACAAGCAACAGCTGGTATTGCAAAAAATGTTAATTAAATAATTTTCAAATGTAAAAGTATTCAAAGGTAGCCCATTTATTACTAACAGGCTATAAATTACTTTTCCTTACCTAATTAAATGTGATACCTAAGCGACAAAAAAGGCCTATTCAGTCGCTCATAAATACAGAATATTCGTTTAAATTTAAATGAAGTTATATCAAAACACGAATATTTATTCATAAATTGAAGGGTTAATGCTCGCGACGCTAATTGGTTATTGGTCTGACGTATGTCCCGGATCTGAGTCACTCAATAATTAATACATCCACAAGAGAAATTCATTGGAAAGTGAACAAACCCCATTAACATCGAGTAATAACGTGTCAGATATAATTTATTCAATTTATTGATGCGTAAAGTAATATAAAATGTATTGCTTCATTTCATTTTACTATTTAAATTGACATAACATTGAACGGTTTTATTATTAGAGACCAAAATTATAAAGTAATGAATATGTATATCTATACAAAAAATTGTTGTGGAATAATATGGTTTATTAAAATAAAAAGCATTTTTGAAAGACTACAATTTGATTGACTCCAAATTGATGTTTCCTGACGAGAAACTTCAAACTCAACTTAACCCATTAGCCGTCGAAATACCATTTTACGTAATAATGGTCAAAATACAGTTATCATAATTATTATAATATACTTAAGTTATATATAAGTTGAACATTGTTTATTTCTATTTATTTTATGACATTCACATAATGAAATTATATTTTATAATTTTCAAATTCCCTGAATTTATTAGTACTAATTACAAAAAAGGAGGTTTTAACTTTATATTTCATACAGTGGAATAACATTAATTTTAAGTCAAAGTGTCAAGTTTCAACTAAGCACAGAATATTATAGCGAGTAACAGTGAAAAATTATGACAATGAGTTTTCATCTGAGCGTCTTTTGTTATTCTGATCGTCTGTTTATGTAAATGAACATGTCGTACGATTCAACTTTCGGCAGATATATTATTTAGGGATCGTAGAGGATGTGATCAAGACTACCATGGCCATAAGGCAAGGGAAAGTGAGTGAGGATACACATCATAATATATTATCATCCAACCGTTCTCAAGCGACGCTATTACCAACGATCAGCATTCAGTTTTTTTTATAACGCATCAGTTTCTATAACAAATAATTATTTCAAAAAGGAAAATCGAATGTATTGAGAGTTGATTGTTCAAAAATCGCAAACTGTGATACGTCAACTTTATCCATCAGATAAAAGTTATCTAATGATAGACACCGTCAGGCCCTAAGTATTTTTTAAAATATAAGTTTTATTTCAACAGTGTATAAAAATACAGAGTGACGTCGTAATTACTTGTTTCGGGACAAGTTCATTAATTATTGCGCTCCGCGGCAACACGACCAACCGTGGCATGACAAATTTGTTACGCTGTACCATATGAATAATGTACAATTTGAAATTTCCTTTATTGTTGTCATATAACATGGCCCTTCCGGATCCGGCAAATAAATGAATCTGTTCTCTATTCATTTTAAATGAAGAGATGTAGGTATTTGTGTAACAAACGTTAAATAAAACATCCTATGAATGTGAGGGATTAAGTAACATGACAATACTTGGCTTATTCATCCCGGGGACTGGACATTTCCTCATTAGTTGCAAGCTCAGGAGCAAAAGGGATTAACAGGCTTGCGGCCCAACCAACTACTTATATAAATCCCTTAGTTGCTTCTTACGACACCCACAGGAAAGGGCGCCTATTTAAAGATAGGGCTTTCTTGCCCTACATTAAATAATTATATGTACGTTGAATTAATTTCAGTGGCTGGTACTTGGTATAATTAAACTAAAAATAAAAGTGTAATAATATGTCATAATATACACATTGTATATGTACCTACGCAGGATTAAGCAGAAGTGAACTGACGTAAGTACACACAGCTACAGGGCAACATATAAAAAACCAGTTTAAGCTAATCTCGCATTGTAAAGGCTTCCCATACAATAAGAGGGCAGCCTTTACTGGTATTTTTAGCTTGATGTGTAGCCGCGCACCTAACGATCACCGGTATTCGTAGTCCCATGTAATATCTAACCTTCCAACTGCGGCTGGGAATATAATAGGTAAGTTATTTTAGTGAAGGAAAAATACGACCGCGGGCAAAAATGTGAAGGCAAATTTCGACATGGCGGGTGGAGGTCGCGGTGGCTTAGCGGTCATAGCGTTTGGTGTACTTAACCAGAAGACGCAGGTTCGAATCCTGCCCGCGGTCGTATTTTTCCTTCACTAAAATAACTTAGTAATCTTTGCATGGAAAATGCCTAAAAAATACAAAAAGATATATAATAGGTAAGTAAGACTTTGCTATATAAAGATTAACCCAGGACTTAGCATTCAGCAGACGCGCCTAATACTGACTGCGCTGACTACTGTGACTACCAGACGTAGTAGTGTGGTATGAACTAAATAAAATCAAAGCAGACCAAAAAACACATATTCTCTAGAAAAAAGTCTTGCAAACGACCTCCAAACTATAAAGCTATTCCGCTGAAACGTGTCTCTCCTCACAATAAGGCTTAAACCAAATTTTCATTTTCGTGAAAACAAAAAATTCTCACAAAAATGTTTTTTTTAGAATTAGGTGAACCGACATTTTGAATATTTTACAAAGTAAAGTTGATTCGGTACCGCGTGCGGTTGAGATCCGTTAACTTTAATTTCCTGTCGAGAAACTCCGACTGTGAGATTTACCGGTTACGTCCCCCTTGATTTCGAATACGATATCATACGTTAAACACATGTACGGTGTACCGCAAGTGTCTTGACAGTCTCAAAGGAATTTCAAAGGAAATGACGTCACACAATCGTAATATTTAATACGTGTTGTTCATTTAAGTTTGTTTTTTTTTTAAATATAAAAAAACGTAAACATGCTCTACACCGTTAAGCAGAGGTGTGCTAATGTATTCTCACAGTTCAATGGTATATTTATGGTTTTTTTTATAATAGGGAGCGAACCATGAATCCAAACTCTTTCCTTTTCATTTTAGAGAAAAAAATATGCACTTAGGTAGGTAGAATGCAAAAATAATAATCTGTAAATTCTTGCAAAATGAATACAAAATCTTTATTACGTAGAATTTCTGAAGAAACGGATGTTTTTGTTCATATTCCTTACAATATAATTCTAGGTGCTTTGCGTAAGTAAACCTACTTTCTTCTACGGGCATCCCTAGACTGGATGATACCTATTATAGAATTTTTTCAAGCACTATGTTAACAAAAAGGGTAAAGGTTTTAGTCGATGAGTGAGACAAGAAAAGCTTTTGGACAAAGAAAATTGACTAAGCAAAAAAGGTTGGTTACGAAACGTGTACTTAATCCGCATTTATATTTTATGTTCTACATCGTCTACATACATTATGTGTAGAGTTGGACTATACCTTTACACTTAGGTAAGTGTAAACACATAGGTATATTCAGCAAATTTCGCTATAGACTACCTATATCCAATATACTCAATATTTACGGCCATATTTTCTCACTAGTCCTAAGCAGCCCATAATCCCTAGGACGGGCAGTGCTTTTGGGTTTTTCTATGAGATTCTCAGTAGCAGCCCGGAGTTTGAAATTGGTAACAGGCTTGCCTCATATAGAACCTAAACATATCGGCGAGACGTGGGTGTACATTAGTCATCATCATCAACCCATTACATTGTCCCACTGCTGGGCACGGGTCTCCTCAGTACAAGAGGGATTAGGCTATAGTCCGCCACGCTAGCCTACTGCGGGTTGGTAGACTTCACACGCCGTCAAGAAAATCTCTCAGGCATGCAGGTTTCCTCACGATGTTTCCTTCACCGTTTAAGCGCGTGATAATTAATTGTTAATACGCACATGACTTCGAAAAGTCAGAGGTGCGTGCCTTGGATTCGAACTCGAGACCTTTGACTTGGCAGTCCAATGGTCATATCACTAGGCTATCACTGCTTGGTGTACATTAGTACACCTCTGAAATAGAAACCAATTTTTATGTGGCCTTTGTTTAAAGTCCGTTAAAACTCTTTGCCTTTTCTTCTAAAGAGCCGCATCAGTAACTCCTACATCTTTACAGGTGTCCATGGGTGGCGATGAACACTTACCATCATGGTGGCTCGTCGGCCCCTTAACGACATCTAATTATAAAAAAAATATGGCTTGATCCATTTCAAACGTCATAAGCCTGTGATTTCTTATTGAATTAATTTGCACCAAGCTATTTAAAAAAGTCCATTAAGTTCCCTTTTAAATATTTAGTACGAAAATACCCATGAAAATGCCGACACACGCTGACTCCGCAGAATGTTTTTAGGGGTGTCAAGGCGTCCACTCGTAGGGGTCGAGTGGCTGACGGCGCACTCTTAATTGCCCAACGACCACGCGTGATAATCATTTCCTATCGAAAAATACTGCGTAGGTGATTATAAATACGAACCCTATAACCCTAAATTGGATTATTTTTGTAACATTGTTACAGACAGTAGCAATAACAGGCATATAATTATCGTCAAGTTATACAAAACTGTCAAATTTCTCCAAATGATTTTAAACCTTGACTGCCTCATTAGTCTAGTGGTCCTAAACGCGACTGCTATACTAGAGGTCCTCGGTTCGATCCCAGGTCGAGCAAAGTGTTACTGGTTGTGTCGAGCAAAGTGTTGCTCGAAGCTCGGAGTCTGGATTTGTGCCCGGTGAATGGCAATAGGCTCGCCCCCTATTACATGGGACCTAAACATACTGGCAAAATGTGGGTGTACATTAGTGCACCTCTGCCTAACCCTTCGGGGAATACAGGCGTGATGGTATGATTTTAAACCTTAAAGTGTCGCAAATTAAGTTCAAAATCAACTGAGAAAATTTGACATATTGTGGTAACTTGATGTGCTGGCCACTGTACCACCATCACGCCCGTTTTATCCGAAAGGCAAAGGTGTACGAATGTACACCCACTGGCATAAACTGGCATAATGGCATAATGGCAACTGGCATAATAACCTGGCATAAATCTCTAAAATATTGAATATTTCATAAAACCTAAGAAAACTTTGTTCGACCATGCAATCGAACTCATTATCTCTCCCAGTTCGTGCAGATACGCAAGAGATTCTAAAGGACTTATGAGACAGTCACAAATAATTTATATGTTACAAAAATATTATTATAAATAGTTTACGAGCTGCTGTAGCAACGGGATGGTCTGTGTAAATTCTGCCTTGAATATACGGAGTTGGTATATAGTAAACTGGATCCGATTCTTGCTCTATCTGGCTGCAGTGCAATCTAGGTTGTTTTGATACTACAGTATTCACTTACATCCGTGAAACTACGGAACGTAGGGAAACAGTAACTGTATTTTGTAAGCAAATAACAACCACTAGACTAATGAGGCAGTCGAAGCAAACGCAAATAATACTAGAATAATTATGTAAACCATAATGGTTTAATCCCTGATTTCATACGAAGACGACTGCCGTTCCAAGATCTTAATTAATCGAATCTAATCTTATAGTGCGCGCCTCCTTTTTAAGGAAATCTCCAAGAGACTTGTCGACTCTTCACGTGACCAGAGGGCTGGGTTATTCTTAGGACAAAGAATTAGTATTGCCATTCAACGTGGCAATGCTGCCAGTCTTCTGGGCACGTTACCAGACGACAGTGATGCGGAGGAATACTTCGACGCCTGGGCGTGACAATTTGTTTTCATATATTGTGTATAGTTTAGTTATCTTTTAAGTAAATAATCTTTAAGTAAAGGCATTTAATCTAGATTATCTTTGTTGATGATATGAAATTAAATATGACTCGCTTGGAAATTACTTAATTTAATACGGAAAATTTCGGTTACAAATTTTAACTTAGGTAGATCGCACAGTACGCCTGTCGATGACCGTATGTGTTGACGAGTAATGGCGGCGCGCCGTAGGCTCGATCAGCTGTGCGGCCCCTCCACCCGCGCGTCGGCGCCGCTGCTGGTACACGCGTTTGATGCGTGAACATCTTCATTTCATAACTACTTTATTTAATATTTTCACCTTATAAAATATTCATGAAATATGATTGGCCCTAAAACCGGGTAGATTACCTTAAAGGTATCTCGGTGTATACAATGTTCTATCTTTTCTCGTGTTTTCTAGTGAGCGTTGAAACATCTAGCAATATTGCGAGAGAAGACGTAACAAGCTTAAGCTAGGGTTACGTCCGGCAGCGTATTCATCTTTCTAAACGAGTTTTCCTAATACCTGTCCTAATCAAACCGTCTTCTCGCAACCCTAATCCGTCTCTATAATTTTGTAGAAGTACCTGAAAAGCTTTAAGTCTTCAGTTAAGCCTAAGTGGTAAGATATTTACCTATATTGTACCTTTAAAAAAATTATAATAGTTACCTACTGATTAAATTAATTTATTTGTATATTTTGCACAATTTTATTGTTTGCACGCAACGCAATTATACATATTTTAGGATTGACAAGTGCTTTAATACAACTTCTTCAAGCAGACCTGCAAAACAAAAAGTTCCATCAGATTCCACGACCCGGACTAGTTTTGAAAAGATTTCACCATCCGAACCCGACTTTTTCATGAAATTTCCATGTGTGAAAGGATTACACAACAATATTTAAGCTTTAGCGTAACATTTTTGTCAACCGTGCATGACTGTACACTAACTGACTAGCTTTTGTCCAATAAAAATATATGAAACAAGAATGTGGAGCATCCAGCACTCTAATACTACAAACATTTTTAAAATCTATTCGAACATAATCCCTTTCGGTACAGTCGTGCAGAGCTTTGCATTGCCATTCGAAATATTTTTCCACATACTCTGACCAATACCGCGATACGTATCTTTATGGAATGCACTGGGATAGAAGATATAAATTTATATTGGAATGCCCATTGTAGTTTTGTGAACCTCGAAGATTTGTGCGAATCGCGCCAATAGACTACAATGGAGGTTTTCAAATCCTCAATGCGATATTATTGGCACGTAAATCTACGAGATGAAATACTGGATACCTTAGTAAGAACGATAAAATTCTAAGAATGAACGAAAAATATAAATTTTGTGTAGCAAAAAATCCTACCAGCGTTTTTCCGTGAAAATATTAAACAAATCTTTCAATCATTATTACAAAGACTACCGAGGTTTTTTATTTCTTACCGTTAGCATAAGCATAAATAAAAGTTAGTACATTACCTACTTCTTTTTTTGCAATGGTCGATTGTGTGCCACTTATGAGGGTGGCAGGGTATGTCGGACTCGTCCCGACTAAAATTAACAGTGTATCGGTGATTAGATTTTTAGGTGTTTCAGTTTATATAAGTTATATGGGTCTTTTTGTATTACTACTTATTTGAGTTTATTGTTTTATACATGACTGTTTGTTTCTTTCCTAAATAAATAAATAACATAACATAACATAACATACCATCACGCCTGTATTCCCCGAAGGCTAAGGCAGAGGTGTACTTAATGTACACCCACAGTATGTTTAGGTCCCATGTAATAGGGGGCGAGCCTATTGCCATTCACCGGGCACAAATCCAGACTCCGAGCTGCTATTAAGAATTTCATAGAAAAACTCAATAACACTTTGCTCGACCTGGGGATCGAACCCAAGACCTCTAGCGTAGCAGTCGCGACTGGGACCACTAGGCCATCGAGGCAGTATAAATAAATAAGATAAAATAAAAACCGCACTTGCCGTCCTTTGCCTTTATAGTCACGGCCGTAGGATTGTTGACATGTGCCACGAAACATGTGAACTTGGGTTAATTGACAGAAGCATAATTCAACGTAACTAATAAATGAGTGATTTTTTTTAGTTGAGTGTAATGGGTCAATATTTATCTAATTAGAAGGAAACACGAGTCTTAAGAGGTTGTTCCGAACAAAAATAATAGTTACAAAATATCAACATTTATCATCAGGTGATAAGGTGAGAAGTTCAATGCAAGCAAATTGCAAAATACCTAGTAATGGAATCCCATACGACTGCCGCATCAAACAATAAGCGCACGTTCAGAGAACGAACGATGGTTAGTATCAAATCATGGAATGTTAATGTTAAACTCAATACTTGTAATATTTAGTTGAACCCATAATGCTCACCTGCGGTGGCAACCGAATCCAATCGTATTTAAGCCATACATTGTAATTTCTCAAGTTAGTCGATAGTTTGACTACCTATAGAAATTACAAACAAAAGAACCAAGTTTCATCAAGAATTAATAAACATTACGAGATACTATTAATACCCTAAAAACAATAAGAGCCCCAGGTATACAGATTTAATACAAGCAAACAAAAGAACGATTTATTTAGTTTGCGAAATATCTGAGCACTCATAAAATATTTAGGAATTATATTATTATGAATACTTTACTTTGTTAGACTATAATTTAGAGTAGTCTTTCTCAAAGTGAGCAATAACGCCTCTTGTGAGCGCTGGAGCCTATTAGGGGAGCTATTAGAGACTCAGAGAAAATAGGTAATAACGCCCGTTCAAAATAATTTAGCAACAGCTTAAAATACAGTTTGTTTGACATAACCGTGCGCAGTCTGAAGTTGTCTGCAAGTTATATTGCAGTGATCCGTTTTTATATAAAGATATAAAATAGACTCGGTTTCAAGTCAATTGGGGTCATAAATATATTTCACATTTTACGATTTTACCTCAGCAATAGTTCGGAACGGCTAACTTCAGACGTGCACAGTTGTTTCGAACAAAATGTTAGTAACAGATGTTTAGTCAAAGAAATTAGCAATAAAAAAAAAATATTTTTAAGATAGGCGAAACAGGTTTGACAATCTGTGATTCAGAGTAAAACAAATTAGATATGTATCTGAATAACAAACAAGATTTCTAATGGAATGTTGCCAAATCGCGTCAAAATTATTGTCAAAGAGGAAGATCTTCTGTCGCTGCTTTTTAATATACCATAACTTCTTTGAAGCACTTTATTTAGCAGACTGGATTTATAAGATTACCATAACGCGTAACGCGATTTTGTTACGTTTAAAATGTAAAATTCATGAACTCGGTCGCCTGGCACGCGAACTCCTATTAAGACAAGATAGAACTGTATTAATTTAATCATAATTATTTAGTTAAGCTTCGGTAACAGGCTCTTAATCTGAATGAATTTAGCGAAGGTATACAAAATTTAATAAGGTAATTAATAAAGGTCTGGGTTCTGATAAAAGAGGTCGAATTACAGGGTCAGTGAATATGATTCAGAAAATGTGGATCGGCGAAAATAATATTTATGAAATTAAGATCTAATAAAATAAGGTACCTAATTAATATTATACGGTCACAGAGAAAGAAAGGCCTTAATTCTGTATTTCTCTATTCCAATTAATTCAGTTTTTATATCATCGTCCCTGTATCCTTGAAGGATTAGGCACAGGTGTTGTAAACAGTATACTGATGCAAATACAAACGCCTGAACTTATATGTTAATTTTATATAAAAATCCCAATAACACTTGGCTAGTCCTGGAAATCGAAACAAGGTCCTCATTCTGAGGCAACCACGAAGAGGTTTGAGAGTTTAGGCTGTGGTGTACTTATGTACACCTAAATTCCGCTCAATAATTATTCTGTCTCGTGTAATAATAGGCGCGCCTAATGCCATTAATCGGGCATGAATCCAAACTTCGAGCTGCGACTGAGATTTTCATAGTTATGAGTAGTAATAGCTTCAAATGGTAAAGATAAAGATAAGTTTGACTTTTGTGTGTGAAACCTTATCCTATTATGTAGTAAGAACTATAAATATTATTATTATATTATATTATATTATATAATCTCGATTAGGTATTATGAATTCGAATGTTAATGGTGCATTATTTCGGTTAGAATTTATTTCTCTTATATAACTTTCAATGTTCGCTTACAAAACACTTACTTAACTAAAGTAAAACATCGGTAAGTCTTAATATAAAATAAAATAGTTACTTATTATTATGGATGGCAGCAATTAGTAGGAACTGGATAAAAAGAGCTGAAGGTCGGGCTACGTGGCGTTCATTTAAAGAGGCCTACGTCCAGCAGTAGGTGAATACGGGCTGATGGTGATGATAAATGATGAACTCATTCTTATTATTTTTTATTTTTTTTAATGACTGAATAGAACGTTATTTAGTCTAAAAAGATTGTATTAAATGATTTTGGTCTTAATGGTTTCAATGGTCTGACTTTAAATATGTAGAGAGGCGAGGTGTGTTGCCCCTCCAACCAAAGGGAGGATCCTCCAACCAGGCAGGTGTTTTTGCCTGGCGGGCTACGGTCCAGCGGTTTATGTCAGGCGGTTGTATATACTCTAATCGTGCGGTAAACTCCACTTGCGCGATTCAGGATTTGCTCAACGGAGTTCTATGTAGCGCGCTAGATGTCGCTACAAATATATCTATTGATAGATTTTGTCGTTTTGACAGACATTATTTGGTAAACTATTGTGCAAATTAACCCTATTATGGCGTTAAGTTTCATATTATAGACACAATACAAACTCAATTTGTTCGGTTACCAGCGGCCGGTACGGGTGTGGGTGAATTGTCATTGCGCAATTACACTTGACAAGTTTCGTGGTTACGATTCCCATCCGACACAAACAATTATTTGGTGTGTTCTACCGAGTCCTGTTCGTACTTTTTTGACACATATGATTGAAAACTCATTACGATTTTATTCAAAAAAGGTTTAACTCATGTAGAAATTGATGTGTCTTTTTGTATGATTGTGAAGTTCCCTATACCACAGGCCTTGTTCTTTAATGCTAGAATATTATTTAAAAATAAAGAAATAAAATTACGTTCAGGAAAGCAGCAGAAGCCTGACTTGAAGTTCAAAAGTTGAGTGTGATATTTACCTACTTCAGAATGCCTGAGGCAGTAATTGGTAGACCACTGGCTTCGTGATAGTACTGGCATATTAATTAGTATTTATATGCTTGATAATTTGAGGCTCATTAGTCTCAAAAATACAAATAGCTCCCTTTATTTTGTGTTTTACTACGATACCTTTTTTGGACTGTGGAAAATCGTCATGGATGTGACTATGACGTTCGTGGCGTACGTGACAAATGCCAGGGTCGTAGACGAGTCGTAGTAGAGAAGGTAAGTGTGGTTTTAAGCTGGTAAGAAACAACGGACAGATGATCGTTGGAGCAGACAAGTGCTAGATTGGAGACCGCGTTTGGGCAAACGTAGTGTGGGACGCCCTGCGACACGATGGACCGACGATTTAAAGAAGGTGGCTGGCAGCGGATGGATTGAAGGAGCCCAAGACCGGGATGGTTGGCGCTCTTTGGGGGAGGCCTATGTTCAGCAGTGGACAGCAATAGGCTGACATGAAGAACCATACTTTGCAACCTCCCAGGGGCAGGCGAACCATAAAGATTTTCCGTACCACAAAAAAAGTAACCTATTTCGGATTCATGCTGACTTAAAATATCACTTGTCTTTCCATAAAGTTTATCTCCTTCTTTCATGGGGCTCGTTACATTCAGCTAAGCATTGCATACTAAAGTTACCTAATACATTTTTCTTGAATATTTAAAATTATTTCATAACTCATATTTTTATAATATTATTTATTTATACATTAAAATTGCCTTTGCGAATTAAGATTAATAATGATTTTTTTGAGTTATAGCTCGGAGTTCCATTTTGTGACAGTTACCTTGGCATTACATGGGACCTCCAACCTTCATCTGTATATATATCATTAAATACCCACATCTCTGCAGGCATCCCTTTGGGAATTTCGGCGTGATAGTATGTTATGTAAACAACAGGGGCATAGGGGCTGTTGATAGTTTATGCTATACAAACATCACGTATATCGGATCGCAAATACTCGTGTCTAAGGCAAAATAATAGGCAAATTTGCCTAGCTCTTAAAGTAAAAAAAAACAAATGAGAATGCAGGTAAACCTCAATCTGGCATAATATGAAAATTGCTTGCACCACTCTACTTGATTAAGGAAAAAAAAACAGTAGAGATTTACGCAAATACAACGTTAAGATGTTTTGATGGAAGTAGATAATGCTTGAAGCTTGACAGCTTTATTAATATTCAATTAAGGATTGTTGCTTGGTTTCAAATTGAAAACGTTCGAACGAATTAATAATTGAATATAATTATTATTTGCAATTTCCTCCATATATCACTTATTATTATTTTTTTACTTACATTAAGTAGCGAAATAAAACGATGACCTGTCACAAGCACAGCTCATGCTTTTTCCTAATGAATCATCAGAATTAAAAAAACAAGTCAATGCGCTCAGCGCATACCTTATGAAATTAAAAAAGCCGTAAGCTTTGTTTAAATTATTAGCATTTCCCGAAAACAGGAATGCAAAGAGATTTAAAAAATGAACACTATGCGCCATTCCAAAATAAAAAGGTTATTACGACGAGAATTTATTTGAATATTACCTCCAATTTTATTAGAGAGAGAAGAAATGCCATAACACTCCCGCAATTTTATATAAAAACCTCTTGTTTTAGCCCAACAATAAAAAATGAAATATTATTTTTTATTCTTCCTTATATTTTTTCCGGAATCCTGTCCAAAATCATGTTCGAATATCTAAGGGAAAATTAATGCCTACCTAATATTTTAACTGTATTATTATATGAGATTTAGTTAAATCCGTACTACGATATATTTTTGTGTTATTAATTCGTAGCTTTGTGATATCTTCTTTGATGCAGCTTTTATTAACATTCCTTTCAATATGAGAAATGTATTAATGTTGAAAGTATGAAGGATTTTGATAGTAATTAAAAGTATTTTTAATTCATCGCGGCGATCTCGATTTAAGGCGGCGGCGTGTGAAGTCTGCCAGCTCGCACTAAGTAGGTCAGCGTGATGGTCTCCTACCCTCTCTTACCTGGGAGGAGACCTGTGTCCAGCACTGGTGCAGTAAATAAGTTGATAATAATCAATCACATTCATTACAAATTTTCATTTAAAATTACTACAATACGATCAACAGATCTGCAAGGTTAAGCTACGCCTACCGCAGTCAGTCTGTGGATGGGACCATTGCTAACAGAATAATTGGGAAAAAGGCTAGGAGGATGATTTGCAAAATGATTTTAAGATAAATTATGTACATACCCGCTGAAATTTCTAGCCTTTGTCTTTACATAACCAAGATACTCATGAACGAGCGTGAAGAAGACAGTTTATCCATAGATAGAACCACAATATTGACGTAACAGTGCCCCAGGATATTCCATTATCCCGTACCTTGTTACGAATCTTACGAACACACGTCGAAACTATTGATTTGCCTACCTAACTCACTAACATAGCTAATTCTAGTTGAAGTTATAAAGTTTGAAGTAGATAGAGGTTTCTGAAGGGTCAAGCTTTAGTACTAATGGGATTTGTTTATTTACTGTTATTATTTCATAATCAGCTTATAATGTTGCCACTGCTGGGACACAGGCCTTCTCTTGGTGAGAGGGAGTGGGCCGTAATCCACCACGCGGGGCTAATACAGGTTTGTAGATGTCACATGTCGTCGATTTTTTTTTGGTTCTAGGACATGCTGGTTTCGTCACGATGTTTTCCTTCACCGTTTCGGGAGCAATGGTTATGATATAATTTAAACAAAGTAAATCGCAGTGATAGCATAGTGATATGACCATTGGACTGCCAAGTCAAAGGTCTCGAGTTGGAATCCAAGGCACGCACCTCTGACTTTTCGAAGTCATGTGCGTATTAATAATTAATTATCACGCGCTTAAACAGTGAAGGAAAACATCGTGAGGAAACCTGCATGCCTAAGAGATTTTCTTGACGGCGTGTGAAGTCTGCCAACCCGCAGTAGGCTAGCGTGGCGGACTATAGCCTAATCCCTCTCGTACTGAGAGGAGACCCGTGCCCAGCAGTGGAACAATGTAATAGGTTGATGATCAAAGCGCCTGTCTCGGTTTTAACCTACGACTTACAACTCGTAAGTCGCGGCCGTTACCACTGGGCTACCATCGCTCCTTCTACTATTTAATGTTTAAAAAAATATATTTACTAGCTTTGATTCGGCTTCTAGGTAAAGATGATACTTATACTAGATTTTAAGTTCCACCTCCAGCAATAGAACAATGATGCGCGTACAAACAAGCAAAGTTTTCAGAAGATATATTTTTTGGCTCTATTACTTACTACTCTGCCATGTGTACAGACATCGGATAATTTCATTTGTGTTATAATAAGTACGATATCAGTTTTTGTGTCATTTGCTTACATTGCAAGACCATTCATGGGTCATCAGACTTGGACCGTTGTGTTTAACCATCCAAAAACTCGAAGCACAAAAGAGTTTTGATTGCATGAACTTTATAAAGACTTTTTCTTTTAACAATCTCGTCCCTAAACAAAAGTTCGGTAATTAATCATAGAAAAAGTTTTGGTCGAATGGACTTTTATACAAATTCGTTACAAGGGTTCTTGTTAGAGAGAAGACATTTTCAATGCATAGCTTTCTCGGTAGTTGTAGAGATAAAGTCCCATGAAGCATGCTTTCGTTTCCTCGGCGTAACTCGGTCACACCGCAGTAGAAGTTGCGTTTTATCTCTATCCCGAAAGCCTCGTGAATACGGACTGAAGTTTTTAAAAAACACTCTTTGTCTTAACGCCAGTAGCGAAGAAACATGAAAGGCTTTACATTCAGCGCATTTGAAAATGTTTTACGATAAAAATGAATCGGTTTTGTGCAAAAAATATGTCTTAGCCCGTCACTCATATATCAGACAATGTTACAGAATTAAGGTTTGATATTTTGGACGTGATATAAAACCTACTTTGTTAGAAATGTTTTATGTCTGCTGTCATTTCTTTTTTTTACGTTATTGCTAGGTTTGTTATTTATATGACTAGTAAAATGTTTGGAATATCATTTTTCGGAGTCGAAAGAGAGAGAGAAGAATGATCTATATCACAACAATGAATACGTATACAATAAGAGTGCCTCATTATTCTAGTAGTCCTAAGGGCGACTGCAACGCTAGAAGTCCTGGGTTCAATTCCCAAGTCGAGCAAAGTGGCAGGGTTAGTCAGGTGAACAGTCATGTACACCCAGAGTTCGCCGATATGTGTAGGTCATATGAATGTAATATGGGTTATCCGAGGTGGTACTGAGAATTCTATAGAAAAACCCTTTGCAGTGGGAATCAAACCCAAGATCTCTAACGTAGCAGTCACTAGACAAATGATGATGCAGTTTCTTTTTATAAATAAAAGACAAATATTTTAAAAAACTGATGAAAAAGTTAACCGTCAAACCGATCTCAAGAATTGCGTAACTCATGCATAAATTCTTTTTTTAATGAGGTAGTCCTTAATAATGCTGATCCATAACACAGCTTAAAGTAGCCTCTTAAGCTTATTGAAAAACTTTGATCCATTTCAAATGACCTTTTACAAAATATTTCAATGCAAAGAATAAAGGTCCGCGGAAATTATGAGGAAGTGAAGTATCATTAAATTGCCCTGTTGTCAACGGTAATATGAATACAAATCTTACTTTTTATATAATATTTCTTTATTCTTTGTGAAGAGGACAAAGAGTATATAAACATTGTTCCCATTTATATTGATGCTCAATTAGGTATCTAGACTTTGTATTCCTTGTCCTTCATTTTTTTTATTTTTTAACTGACTTCAAAGAAGGAGATTCTACGTGAATACAAATCTTTGAAGTCTGCTTTCTTTTCCAATAAACTAAATTGGATTTTGTAGATAATTATTATATACCTACATATAATAAAATTGTAACAGGCCAATATCTGTACATTGTAGTTATAAGAAAAACTAATGGGAGTCTTAATCAGCAACAGAATGAAGATGAATGATGAAGCTTTCATAGTTGTATTGCTGGAGATCTTCACTAAAATTTCATCACTTGTACTCACACACATCAATTAAAGTTGCATCTTGATACGCCATTATGGTAAGTATTTTTTTTTAAAAGCTTGCTAGCAATGTGGGTCGCACATTACTAGTATTCTTGTTAACCCCTCGACTAAGCTAACTGCTTTTATTACGAGTCGGTTCACGTCGGTAGTGCAATGGGTGAGTTTCGAACCGGCAACCACATGATCGCAAGTCCGTCGCCCTAGCCATTAGGCTACCGCCGCTTGAATTGTCAGTAAATACTTTCGAGACGCGAGTGAAACCGGGGTTGACATCTATAGTTATGTAACTCTAGTTGCCTATTTATCAAGCTTTCTAATAAAACAAGGCAGTATAATAATGTAGTGACTATTCGCCTTGAGTGTGCATTTTGTCATGCTTACAGTACGACGGAGGCAAATTTGCAGAGCCATTGAATGCACTACTCGTCTCTTGTTACTCCACTTGACTAACAATGGCGGACGCAAATGATATTGGACTAAGTTCCAGCCGCTTCGCTGACCAGAGTCAAATATATTTTCTTACCAGAATATTGGCCGCTTGAATTCATAATATTATTTTTATAGTGCTGTTTATAGGTCTTCTCTCATAATGACAAGGATTAGGCTATGTCCACAATGTTGGCACAATTTGAACACAGTGACTAAATTGTGACAGTCATGTTTTTTTATATTCAGCCAGCTGTCATTATAATATTTCATCATATAAAATAATTTTTAATAAAAAAGTAAAATCGCCTTTAAAAATAATAAAAATAATGTTAGGTATGTGTAAAACAGTTTCGGAAGTCGGTGGCGGAAACAAAAGATCCACTCAAATTAAAAGTCGAAATTTCTAAAGTCGGTTAAAAAACAAACAACTGTGATATATTGCTTAGAGAAGGTACTTTTAAGTTAATATGTTATAATTGTAAATGTAGGTAGAACTCTCTCTCAATAAACGCTTGCTATGAAATAGTCGTGTCATTATGCTCCGCACCAAAAATTATCCATATATATTGTTATTTCTCAAGTAGGTACTTGATACGTTGAGCTGAGGCTGTACACGATACACGAACATTAGGTACTAGCCACTTCAAACGGTCAAACTTGTAGACAAAAAAGTTAGTTATTTTTTGTTTTTGTCTCACTTTTCCCAAATAAGATAGGATATACCAACATTTAGTGAAATATATTCTACTTTTAAGTAAACACGCAAGATGCACTTAATTGTTCGTTACTCCAGAACATAGAGGAAGATAATATGCACAAGAATTCTGTCGAAATGACCAATTTGTGACTTAAAAAGCGCGAACCAGCAAATAATAAATTATAAATCTCATCAGTTGGCAAACATCGTTATCTAAGGTAAGTACTTACTTAATTTAAAAGTTTCTTCAGTCCGTGCATGGACATTTATAGCTAGCTAGCTTAGCTACACCTTGAAATCACATTAAATATTTAACATTCTCATTTAATTTTTTGTAGTCCTACTTTTTCGACTGAATTTTTTCGAAGGCTATTAAAATCTCAACATCAGCCAATATGCAAAAAAGAGCCAACGCAGTAAAGGTTTTGATTTTAATTAAAATTCTTGCTTTGTGATATTTACAATTAACACAACTATTATCGCTTGAGTAGGCATAAGTAATTATTTTACAATTTTAATCAACGTTTCTCCAAATTGAAAATTCATTGGATTACTCTCTTGTTACACAATATTTACATAATAGTTAAAATATAAATTGTAAATATTATTTTTTTATTAAAAAATTTGCATTGGCTTATATCTATGCATAGAGTACCTAATAAAAAAATATATCTACAGGCCAAACCGAGGTATTGAGTTTGTAAAACTGTATATTTTCAGTATCATAAAATCTACTCTAATATTATTAAATCTACGCATAGGAACAGGACATGAAATATATATCGGGAATAACAAACTGTTCTACCTATTTCAATGGTATTAAATTCATGTCAGACTGACAGTCGCCGTGTACTGTTTCTCTACATTTTGAAATAGGTATCCCTTGTATACATAATTAAGATACCTATATTTAATTTACTGAAATCTTGTTCGAATAGTCCAAAAATATACCGCAATACCTATGTATCTTTTTCTAAAGCCAGCATGTTCCTGACGTCACATCGAACCGTGCCGACCAGTCGAATGGGACCGACTCATTCATTCAACAGCGGCCCCACATTCAAGCTACCACCGCCGTCGACTTCACTCACCGTCACCGAACCGCGCGCACGCACCGGTCATCTTCCCTTTTTATATATAAATCAGCGCCTATCGAAATACAGTGCTTTATATTGAAGTGTAGCAGTTTCAATTACTAGTCGAGACCCCCAGTAACACAACTGGAGCTTGATACTCAAACAGTGGTCCTTCGATTAATGAAGATTGCCGTCTTTTGCTGTGCACGTCGCCCGTGGACTTTGGACCGTCCGTTCGCTACGCCGCGCCGCTACGCTGTAGAGGACACTTGAGGATAGTCTACCCGGAGGATACTTTCGTGGTTCTGAGTGAGTCCGTTCCAATCCTTATATTCCTGTCATTTCATTTTCATATTTCCAGGAATTTAAAATAGTGCTTTACGGATCAGGCATATTGATCTCTTCATTTATAGCCTATTTACATTTTATTTCTCATTTCAAATCTGCTTAATCATCGTCATAAAACAGCAAAATCATATTGCACAAGATCTTATAATCTGTATTATTTAAATAACAACAGCTGGTAGTGCATTCCTTTGTTCGCCAGTCACATTTTTTTTTTTCTGCATAACACGTGTTCCCACCTCATTAGTGAATGTTAGTTTTTTTTTCTATTAAGTAAACCGGTTTGTTACTGGGTCAACATCTTCATATCAGCTGATTTACTTTGTTGAGAATACGCATCATAGTTTTCTAACGCATATTTCTTATTTTTCTTATTTCTTTCGCCTTGTTTGCACTTAAGACTTACCTTACTATGTCTGACGCAAAGCTGAAAGAACTTGTAAAGAGGCGTGGTGGCTTCAAAGCTAAGCTTACCCACTTTAACAATTTCCTTAGATTCTTACCTAGCACAAACTTAGACACCTTTCAAGAGGCCGAATTACAATGCCGTCTTAGTTTAGTGGAAACGCTATATAAGGAGTTCGACGTGTTACAGACGGAGTTGGAGCTGTTGTCGGAGAATACGGACGACATGTATGCCGAGAGGGAACAGTTCGAGACGCAGTACTACGGGCTGGTGGCGCGCGCGAGGACCATGCTTGCCCCCACGCGTGCTGCTTCGCCTGCTCTCATGTCGGCTACGTCCGACGACGATGGCCCTCGTCACGGCTCTGGCTGCAGGCACGACTTTGTCCGGCTGCCTAAGATAGACTTGCCTCACTTCAGCGGGGACTATCAGCACTGGCTTGAATTCCGAGATACGTATATTTCCCTTATACATAATAACGACAGCATACAAAATATTAATAAATTTCACTACCTTCGTGCGGCCCTAACCGGCAGCGCATCTTTAGTAATTAAAAGCATCGACTTTAAAGCCGACAACTATATAATTGCCTGGCAGTTATTGTCCGAAAGGTACAACAATGAAAGGCTTCTCATCAATAATCATGTGCAGTCCTTATTTAATTTTCAGTCAATTCAAAAGGAATCCTATAGCTCGTTACGTAACATGATTGACGTAACAAATAAAAATTTGAGGGCTCTTGACACTCTCGGACAACCTACTGAGCACTGGGACACGTTAGTAATTTACATGATGTCTAAAAAATTAGATGCAGTGACGAACCGAGAGTGGGAAGAATATAAAAACAATTTAGAATCTTTTCCAACTTTGAAAGAATTCCTCAAATTTTTATCCAATCGAGCTGACTTACTTGAAACACTAGATGATAATTCTACTAATACAAACAAATCCACACACTGTACAACACACACTTATAATACAAATCAATCTAAAAACAATCTTACAACTACAAAACATAAATCTATTTACAATTCAGACCATATTACATGTCCGATGTGTTCACAAAATCATTTTTTATTTAGTTGTCAATCTTTTAGAAATCTTGATGTTGAGTCTCGTATTAAAAAGGCTTCAGAAAGCAATGTTTGTATGAACTGCTTAAGGCCAGGTCATACAGATAAGAATTGCAAATTATCTCATTGCAAGTACTGTAAATTCAAGCATAATACCCTCTTACATAGGGAATTTACAGACATACAGACTGACGACAACCTAGCATCTTCAAATAATGTTACGTCATGTTGTTCAGCAAACACTCAGGCCGATGTTCTTCTATCCACAGCTTTGGCAAAGGTGGCAGATGTTAATGGCAAGCTTCATACTGCTAGACTGCTGTTAGACAATGGAAGCACATCCAATTTTGTCACCCAAGACCTCTGTGGAAAGCTTGGCCTGGTAAAACAGAAATCTTACTCCACCGTCTCAGGTATTATTGGCCAAATTTCTAAATCTTCAGAAAGCTGCAGTCTTACCTTGCAGTCTTGTCATGGTGGTTATCGGGCGAGCATAGACTGTCTCGTCTTACCGAAGATCACACATTCGCTGCCTGGCACTTACGTGGATAAACATCATGTTGTCATCCCGACAGGTCTTCAGCTAGCAGACCCTACATTTAATATACCTTCAGCCATTGATATCCTCGTAGGTGCTGAGGTATTCTGGGACGTCATAGGTTCCAACACAATTAATTTAGGTAAAAACCAACCTAGATTACAATCTTCTAAATTAGGTTGGCTTATTTCGGGCCGTGTCAATCCGCCAAATTTCAAAATTTGATAAAATACAGTTTCTGATATCATAATACATTTATTTTCATTTTTCTATTATTCGTTATGCGTCTTAGCTATCCGAATATTATGGAATTACAGACAATTTCATTACATCATAATAATTATTAATATAATCAACATTTATCTTATCATGTACTGGTAACAGTACGGGACAATTTACAGCAGTCCCTCTTTCTGAAAGAACGCAACGCAGTTAATTTATATCTTTTATTTCTTGAAACTCGTACTCGATTGGCTTGCTTCAATGCTAAGTCAACTCGAACTATTTGTACGTAACAGTGAAATACCACAAGCTATGACCTGCCAGACGTAGTGCTATGTACCTTCTCCAAGCATCCCGGCTGATCTCACTTCTTGGGGGGTGAAGGCTGATTACATCAGCGAGCCCACTCTCTTCTGGTAGCCTAGTTCCGATTTTACTAATAACAGAGAGATACAATTTAATAAACCATAGTATAATAAACAATTATACTTATTATACAATTCCATGAACCATCTGATAAACAACTTCATACAACATCAGAAATATGACTTATATAATCACAACAATTTGTACCAAACACAAAAAATAATAACAATTAAAATTAATATTATATATTTATAATACAGAAATAATATTTATTCACATAATTATCAGAATCAGAACATTTATTTATATCTTTACATCACATTAAACATAATCATAATCATAATAACAGAAAAACATATTATATAGGTACATTAATTACAGAATCTTATTTTACAGAAATCACAGAATCTTATTTTCCGGATTTCTCAGCAGGAAATTATCCCTGAGGAATACACGTCTTCAAATTACCATACCATACATATATCTTTCACTATGCATTTGGCTCATATACGGACTTTATCTTAGCAAAAACCTTAACTTAGTAACTAATTAGTGCGTACCTTTATTCGCGGCACTCACTTCAAAGTTCAGCCTGTCCAGGTCTTATGGGAAACCTGCCTGACAGGACGTGCAATGAGTTCCTCTTTTTGAATATAGGTCTTAATTACGCAGGCCAGTGCTGATAGCCACCGTAACGGTTGGCTGTAAGTTTACTAAGTCTTACATTTATTTCTGTTAAGTCTTAAATTAAGTCTTAAGTCTTAAAATGCTTTTTTGTTTGCTTCGCAGTCAGAACCGTGCAGAGGCGTTTCTCACGGCCTTCATCCGACAGCAGCACCATATTCGTGGAAGCTTTCATTGAGCTTTCACGCTTCTTGCAGGTTTCTCTTAGTAACGTAGTCAGACATTCCAAATCATGGCACAGAATTTAAATTTATACTTGCCTGCAGTCGCACTTTGGCGATATTTTTACTTCTTCTGTCTATTGACTAAATCTATCATTAAACTTATTTAACTTATGAAGAGCTTTCATTGTCTGGTTCAGTTCTATTTTAAATTCTTTACACCTTTATCCACTGATCCTTCAGACCTGTCTTATCTTTCTCCTTCACACTTCCTCATCGGACGATCTCTCACGTCAGTTCCTCGTCCTCAGATCACCGACGTCAACATCCAGCAGCTTCAATGCTTCGCATCGAAAAGCTTCAGCAACATATTGAGAACATTTCTCACATGAATGTGTGTCTCTTCTGCAGCAAAGGACCATATACCAGACAGCTGGGCATGACAGATGCCAATGTTCCGCCTCTTCTTTGGATGCCGAGCAGAGTGATCGCCGTCAAGCCTGGACCTGACGGGCATAGCAGAGTCGCCAACATCCTCACGAAAAAGGGCACCATCACGCGGGCATATAACAATATATGTCCTCTTCCTGCCTCTTAAACATCTTCTTGAAGCCTTCCATACTTCAACCCGGGGAGTATGTTCCTGACGTCACATCGAACCGTGCCGACCAGTCGAATGGGACCGACTCATTCATTCAACAGCGGCCCCACATTCAAGCTACCACCGCCGTCGACTTCACTCACCGTCACCGAACCGCGCGCACGCACCGGTCATCTTCCCTTTTTATATATAAATCAGCGCCTATCGAAATACAGTGCTTTATATTGAAGTGTAGCAGTTTCAATTACTAGTCGAGACCCCCAGTAACACAACTGGAGCTTGATACTCAAACACAGCATCAGAGCTTAAAATATCTCTTCAACGAACCTTTTATAATACCTTTGTTGTATTGACGAAACAATTGAGTTGAGTATATTACCGCCGGGAACCCATTCAAATTTCCAATAGATCAGCTTGCGCCGCAACAAATTGCTATATGGTTGTGGCCAAATCGTATTTTCATTTCTGCGGCTTGAGGCCGCCTTTGTTCCACGCAAATCAATTTGGAATCAAGTCTTTAGAGTTTATAGGATTTTTTTAATATAGAAGCCTTTTAAAAGTGAATGATAATGTAAGATTGTTAGCATGATTTTGTTGAAAAATATTTGGTATAATATTTTTTATGTATTAATTTCTCAATGGCAAGACCATTAAAGCCAGCCAGCAAAGTGTTACTATATTTTTCTATGACATTTTTAGTATGGTATGGGAGTTTTAAAAATGTATTACTTCCTGTAGTACGAGAGCTGAAGATCATTGTCTATCTTGTTTTTATTCTAATCTGCATTAAAATGAAAAGATCATATTTGATTTCTATCCTGCAATAGCGCAGCATGAAATAAGCAGCTTCTTGAAAATTATTGTTCAATTAAAATATTTAATAATTAATTAAATACTGGCCTGAATTGAAGAATCATTTTATATAATTTTTATTACGGGACATACCTAATTACAGTGACATCATAAAGCTATTTAACGAACGAAATGCTAGAGGTCATGTCTGTTCATGAAAGGGTGTGTATTTCGTGCTTCCATGGAAGTATAAAAGCACTATTTATTTATAAATTAAAATATAAGTTTATCAGAACTAATCCAGGACACTTATTATTTTAAGTCCAAGAAACGTAACAAACAAGGTAGGTACAGAGCAATTGAGCAACCAAAAAAATATGTAAATGTCTCGTACACCGCGATGTTACCCGCGTTGATATAAATTTTTCCGATACCCGTGGGAATTTCCCAAAATCCTTTCTTACTGGATAACTATATTTTATATAAAAGGATCTTAGTGATTTCGTAACTAATCAATGAGTGAGCAGTATTTCGCTTTAATTGCCTACAATACGTAATTTGCTAAAACTTTAATCGTATTAACGAAACATTATATCTGAATTGAATATCTATGATATGTAATGTTGATTTGCCATCAAATGCAATTCAAACCGGCTAATTAACCGGAGCGCTGTTCAAAGCATCACTGGCATGAATAGTGCGAATTTCAATAGAGTGTTATCTGTTCATGAAACATACCTATACCTATACTTCTGTCAAAATATATTATGTACCGCTGTCTGGCTATAGTCTTATAAGGTACATTATACCTAATGCTAATTGGATTTAGATAGATTAATTATATTATCAACAACTACTACGCGCCCTGGTTTCGCACGGCTGTGCAGTTTTGGATCGTAAATCTATAGAGTTCTCGACTTTTCTTTATAATCATCATCATGATAATTATCATATATATATCAGCCAAATGAAATCCACTGCTGAATGAAGGCCTCCTCCATAGATTTCCACAACGCCCGGTTATATGCCGCCTGCATCCAAGAACTACCAGCGACTTTCATCTTCGATCGTCTGTCCATCTAGCTGGAGAGCGTCCCACACTGTCTTTTTTTATAATAATGTACAAAAAACAAACATCATCTCTAATTGATAGCGGAAATCGTATAAAAATCCGTTTCGTAGTTTATGAAAAGATAGCGAAGGAACAGATAGAAAAAAACTGTGACTATGCGAGCGATATAATTTATACAATTTAAAGAAGATATTACCTAATTAATTATTTATTAACTGCCTAGCTTGTTGCCCGTGGTTTAACCTATCCCAAATCACTTTTCGAGACAGAAGGTATACTGCGTATGTTCTTGTCTAAGGTTCAATCTATCCTTATGGTTGGGCGTGCAAACGGAACAAACAGAGCTACTTAAACAAATGTATGCGCGAAATGAAAAACTGAAAAAGCTGGATTTGTATTGCTAGATGTGTAGCCGTGCGTACAATTTAACTTTCAGATAACAGCTCCTAAAATATATTTTTGTAAAAAAACGTGAAGGGTTCACGCAGCGCAGACGCTACTTGTCCAATATACCCTTTTACTTAAATAAATGAAAAGACGCATTTGTTACTATTAGCGTCGTGTACGTCATAACAAACCGTCTCCGAGTTGACCCGGTACAGTCGCGTCCGTGACTCGATTACAAAAGAATCGCTCCAATGAATACGACAAAAGTTCTGTCTTTGTACGGTTCAGAGAAAATTTCTATTTACTACTGGACTCTTGCCTGTTTGTCTAACATAAACGTTCGCTATGTTAAGCAATTTTCTTGTTAGTCAGGATAAACGATGTACGAGTAGGTAGTTTATATCTATCTGTATTTATTGCTTTTAGAACTGGCCTAGTAGTAGTAGAATTGTCTACCAATGTAGACAATTCGTTCGGCTTTGCCGTAAATGTTTTACTTATTTTTAGTCTAGTTTTGTTTTTGATATTACCTAAAAGCTATAGAAGACTTTCTTGTGAAATCAAATCAAATCAAAATCATTTATTCGCTAGAGACATGGTATTATAAAAGCTGTTACATTTTCCGAAAGCACACAGATACCTCACCTTAATAAGGCATGCGAAAGTTAAATATTTACAATTACAATTTGAAGTGTCACAGGGCAATCAAATACAATCGTGTGAATGAGAAAATGACAATATTAAACAATGTTAAAATGGAAATGTCAAAAAGAATACACTAAAAATAATAAGAATAGTCAAGTCTTCAAATTCATTTCATAAATTCATTGGTATTATAGAAACAATGTTCTATGAGCCACTTATGCAGTTTTGTCTTAAATTTAGCTAGTGGTATTTCTCTTATAGGTTTGGGAATTTTATTGTAAATTTTTATAGTCATTACATATGAGTTTCTATAAAATAAATGGCTCTTGCAAGTGGGCATAACCAGTCGTACAAAGGCTTATCCTCACGTTGCAATAAGGATAGACTGTGGGAACGTCTGTGAAAATAATCGGTTTTTTGAAGGTTCACTGACAAAATGGCTTCGAATCACGTACCGTAGGAAGCCACTATAAGAGGGTGAGTTCGATTGTTTCAGCACAATCTTTTGCAGGGCCTACAGATTATTATTCAGCTTCATGATATTTTTCTGATAGGCAATCTCGAATATTTTATTATTAAATTTCAATCTTGTTAAAAATAAGAAAAAATACACTGACGCTTCCCATCAATATTTTCCTTAAACGACAAGTC
Source organism: Subacronicta megacephala (assembly GCA_958496365.1). Taxonomy (NCBI): domain Eukaryota; kingdom Metazoa; phylum Arthropoda; class Insecta; order Lepidoptera; family Noctuidae; genus Subacronicta; species Subacronicta megacephala. Next base: position 8,474,560 of record OY292521.1, read on the forward strand.
CATTTCAATGTCTAAGTAAGCTTTAATCACTTGAGTATTGCATAAAGTAGGTAGATACTAATCCCAGTGTTTAGGGATCAAGTCTTGGATACATAATATATGTTTAGTGTCCTTCTGTTGGTGAATTACTAAGACACCTTTCAAGTGTGACATGTCCCAGCGGCCAAAGCCGCGTAACGTTGGATGCGGTTGAAGGATAAGGTCGCATCACAGAGACGGCGGAAGCGGGTTCATTAAACTGGAACGGGAAGTACAAGCGATTTCAGAGACAAAAAGTTTTACCTTCAAAATGTTCAAAAAAGGTTCTTCAGGCGGCGGCTTAGAGTAGGAATTGAGACCTCGCTCTATAAAGGAATCTACAGCCTGTCATGGTTTTGGCGAGTGTCGCGGATCCTATGTAACTATAAAGCAAGGAAGGCTAACTAGTGCGGTTTTTAGAAGGAAACCAACATGGGTATGGTGGCTGCCTGTCGAGGTGGCAGGTGAGGATTTTCCGTGATATAATAAGGTCTAGTGCACTTAAACTTTATAACAATAAAGTACTTCTCACTTATTATTTTTTTTATTAATTGTTCCATTCATATCCAACAATTCAATACTAATACATTAAACATCTTAATTTAATTTTTTATTCGTCATTCTTCTTTTTAAATGTTTCCAGCAATAACATAGGCCTTTTTCGGGCCAAGTCTCATGTCAAAAATTTGCTCTCCCAGCCACTCGCTGTCTTCAGCACATAAGACACGCCCTTTACCGTCCGTCCTGCGGTGTCGGACGACAAAACCCGTGTCGTTTTTACTCTTAAAAGCCAAAGCTAAATTCCAAAGAACACCAGACATGCATCGTAAACGTTTCGAGACACTTTGACTATGTACTTGTACGTAAGGGCTATTAAAGCTGTTTAAGCTTGGGTAGCAGGTAGCAGGTGAAATGCATATGAAAATTAAAATCAATACAATCTGTTGTGGTAGGGCCACGCTGTTCGCAGCATGAATGGGCCGGCTTGACCGGGGAAGTACCACACTCTCGCAGAAGACCGACGTCCGAGTAGTAGCGTTTCGTTACTGCGCTTCGTTCGGTGAGCGAGAGGGCCGGAGGCCCAATTCCTCCCCTAATCCCCTTCCTTCTCCTTTTCTACTTCCCCTCCCTTTCCCTAAATAGGCTCGGCAACGCATCTGCAACTCCTTTGGTTTTGCAGATGTCCATGGGCAGCGATGACTACTTACCATCAGGTAGCTCGCCTGCTCGTTTGCCGAGTTATCCCATAAAAAAAAAAGGAGTAAAATTAATTTTCACTGCCTTACCCTTCGGGAAATACAGTCGTGGTGGCATATGTTAGAATGAGTTCAAGTAAGTATATACTGTTAACACTAAAGCTGGAATATAAATTATATAGCACAATATATAATTCAAAACAGATTATTAGCAAGAGGTGTAAACAAAAATGAAAAATAGTTTTATCGTATGTTAAACATCTAGTGGTAAGTTATTTTATTTAAAAGCGTGCAATATATCGATATCAGTATTTACATTATTTCACCTTGTCAACCTGAACAAAATGAAAATCTGTCCAATTATTGGATGCAATGAGCATTATTTAAATACGGTAATGTTTCAAGTAGGTGAAACTTTATTTTAATTTACGTATAAATATTAATGTACACATTGCAGATCAAATTCATTGAACAAGGATGATAATAAAGAAGAGCAAACAGTAAACATTGGCCTGTTCTTTGGGGCACAATTCAATCCAAAAATTCCGTATATCGATGACTGAATTCGATAGTGGCGCAAATCATAATATTGGTTTTATTACATTTTAATTCTAATGTACTTAAAGCAACATCGTTTTCTACTGCTTACAGTATGTTTTAGCATATACCTACCTGCTAAACTGAGGTCTTTGAAAAATGTGTGTTAAGCGTTTTTAATCGATCTCTTTGCAGGGATTTTTTAAATATTTTAGACCCAGGTAGTTTCCACGGCGAAACCCTTTAGGTTGATATGTACGCTGTGTGAAGCCGTTATCTTTCGTAATAGATAATTTGTTTTGCATACTTTGTTCCAGTATCCTACAAACCTTAATCGGTACGATAATGGCCCACTGCTGAACATTTGCGATCAATTACACACTTTTATTTGTTCCTAACTGAATGAAGTTTAGGAGCATGATTGCTTCACGTGTAGGTACTTTTATGTAGGAAACGATACAAAGCCTTGCCCCTTGGTGTGATCCGGTGTTTATACCGAACTACAGCCCGTGATGATCTTAGTCAATTACATGAATCATGGCCGTGAGACTATAGGGCTAGAGGGAAAGCAAATGCAGTTTTTAATCGGTATGAATCCGACATACCCTGCCGCCGGTGAAACGCGGAGGTGGCATCCACCCATGAGGATATTCCGCTCTACAATAAAGGTCGAGTAGGATAAAGGAAATGAATAATGGAGTTCAAGTTTGACAAGTGAATCGAAGGACGGGTTTTTGAGAAATTCCCGCTGTATTAGGAAAAAGAGGTCATCACAGAAAGCACTGTAGGAAAACAACTACGTGTTTCTGTATAAAACCATCAACAGAACCTGGAGAAAGCGCCGTAGATTATGCATCTACCTACTAAATTTCCATAGTACATCTGAATATTAGAATACGGTAATAATACGGCTCAAACTCACACAAATGTCATCTTTAGACGAATTTCCAATTGAATTTTCCAATAAATTCAGTATTGGAAAACGAGCGGTGGATACGGGAGCCCATATAGAATGGTTAGCATATGCCCGTAACGACAAAAAAGTTGCAACGATAAATTTCAGTTAGATGCTACTACTATATTATTATGCTACGATATTTTGGTAAAGTTGGCCTAGTTATTGAATTCGAACCGTCTGGTGTAGTTGTAATGTGTAAATATTTCAAGCTTACGAAATTGGTCCCGAAGCCCGTTTATGTAAACGGTACCTACATAAATGCTAAAGGTCTATACAAACTGATTAAAGTTGTATATATTTATTAATATAATTGACGACATTTAAAAAAAGTTATTTAGGTTTTGCAATAGTAAGAAATAGTATAAATGAATATTACTATTCATTTAAACTATTTCTTACTATTGCAAAACCTAAATAACTTTTTTAACTTTTTAAACAATTACGAAAATCATATTCTATTGATTACGTATAGATAGTGCACATTTTTCGGATCCGTTCACAAAGTTTTTATTTCGGCTTTTGCTGGAATCCTTCAACTATATATCATTACAATACATAGTATAAAACAAAGTGTCTGCTCTGCTAACTTCTAAACCACGCATTGTAGACGTGCGAAGCCAAGGCGAGCCGATAGTTAAGTATATAGTTAAAATAACATACAACAAAAAGACGTAATGTAATTCGTCAAATCTGATAATCCATTCTGAAAAGTATTCTTTCGTTTTGAATTGACATTAGCTCGCAGTAGTATTTTAGATGCGACGTACCTACCCATAGATTTGTTGTCTCCTGCACGTGACGTCATACAAAAATCAAGCTTCGGCTTGTGAAGAGCTTTTACGCGCGGCATCGGTAGAGTGAAAACAGAAACATACGCTACGTTGTGACAGGGATAATAACTTTTTTTCGTGCTTTCTTTCATGTTCTAGAACTATTGATTTGCTAGCAGATAAAGTCAAAAACACATGAAATCTTACCGTTGGAGATCAGTGCTAGCGCGAATGAATAGGTAGTTGTGGCCGCATATATATTTTAAAATGCTTAAGTATATAGTGAATTTACTTTCAAATATAAGTATTTCAAAACTTAATTTGTAATTTCGAACAATTAGTCCCCTCAAACATGAATACATTAGATGTGTATTAAAGAAACGACGAATTGTTATTATTGTTTTAGTGTACTTGTTGTTCTCAAGTAAGTTAATTTGTATTTTTTATTTAGAATAAATTCTTAATAGTTAAACCCTAACACAAATATTATGTAGTTTCTTTAATCAAAACCTCACGAACCACATGTAAAATAGTTTAAGTTCAATTTAATTACTTAAATTTAGAGAATAGCTTGTCTGCGATGCAGATATTCCTTATTAAGTTCAGTTTTAAAATAAGCGCCAAACCAAATTTTTTTTGTATTTACTCGTCGTAAATGTATCCAATTATTTTTTAAACATAGAGTTGTTTGCATTTTCTCATAACAGACATGTACGAGTATCCGAGCCCTTATTTTTTCCAAACGAGAAAATATTATAAACCAAAGCAAATATTTGCTGTTATTTAAGGAGTATCAAAGGTCGTTGGCACAGATGTTTTTATGAATATTTTGTCCCGAGTTTTTATGTAAGTGTATATTAAACTGTCAAAATTGAATAGCGATTTTATTATAAAATAAGACTTTATTAAAACTAGAGAGTTGCCCGCGGCTTTTCTCACAACACATAGGATATCGGATAATAATAGCCTGTTTTAACCGGGAATAATAGCTTTATATTTGTAAAAGAATAATTATTTAACATAACATAATAATAAATTATTAAATTGATTTAGTAGTTTTAGAGTTTATCGATAAAAAACAAACAGGTCTTTCCTAATTGTAACATTGTCTATGTAGTGTAGATTATAGTTTGAATTATAATATAGGACATTATACCGAGATACGACTGAGAATGCAAGGGGTAGTGGACATAATACAAAAATCATAATGTCTTGTGGCCAAAAGCTTGACTTCTACGTAAACTATTATTGGGTTTTTCTATAAAAATCACAGTAGCAACAGCTCAGAGTTTGTATTTGTGTTCAACATGGGATCTTTACATAACATACATACCAACAAACCGTGGGTTACATGACTACACACCTCCGCCTAACGATGCGGGGAATACAGGCGGGATGTTATGTAGGATGTTATGTAATGCATAAGGCATTAAGTCCGCCTCTGTACTCTTTGTGCATAAAGAATGAAATAAATAAATAATAATGTTCTAAAACTTAGAACCAAGATATCTAGGAATTTTAGAAAGTAGAATTTTAAAGAGCAAAATTTTATTCTTATAAAAGAATTACGAATGAATGGAGTTGTTACATAGTTTCAAGTTCATGTTATAGCAATTTGATCGTAGAGTGCGAAGGGTGCCTCAAGGGCGCATGTCGTCCCTTTGAAAAGGGTGACAAGGGTATGAAAACTCGTTGACTCGATCTTCAATTGCACTCCGTGTAGAACTTAAGTGACCCTCATATACTATATCTTGTTAGTTATTCCATGAGACGGTTTGAGTATGCAAACATTCTAATAAAGTAGGTAAATAAAATGATATTAAGTTGTAAAATTATTTAAATACAGAATTATGTATTCTAGCTTAGTTTAATATTACCCTTGAAAAAAAATGACATCCTGTTTTTAAACATAAAAGTATTTAAGAGGAGTGTAGGTACGTACCGTCTGTTTGTAGTCGCTTCATGTAATTTACAGATATTCAGCCATATCTTGATTAGATGGCAACACTTACTAATAAATTTAGATTATCTGTCCCAGTCAGGGCTGGATCTATAAATAATATTGTGACAGTTTTTGCAATCTAATAAGACTTGCTCAAGTTTCAGTGTTCGAATTAATTGTCTACTAGCAAATAGCCCAATCAATGACTTGACTTTGGCTGGTTGAAACATGGAATAGATTTTCTATTATTTTTTCATCCCCAACAGAGCAACAAGGAACTACCTTATTTCCAGAATAAGCCCAAGTTTGCAATAGTCTCGTACTGGACAAAGTTTCAACAACTGACGAGTACTTGCCCAGATAGTTTGGTTGGAATTACTAACAATATAGCACCTCTTGCGCATGGACTCGAATTCAGTAATATTGGAAGTAAGCCTTCTTGATCAAGAACTTTTAGTCCTTGTATATTACGGTCCGTTAAAAGCATAAAACGCAATAAGTGGCGTTATAGGCCAAGATGCCTAAATCAAACCTTTTTAATAGGACACTTCAATGAACATTCCAAACGCACCGCCAGTAACTTTTTGTGGTATAAAAAGCAAAAATGTCTTAAACTAGAAAACTGGAAATATTTCATCCATATAAAATTGCAATCTTAAGTTCAAATTGACGAACGAACTCTTGACAAATCAGGCGTTTATAGATATCATTTTCATTTCCATATGTTATGTCGGTTTCGAATTGTTCGTCGATTTGATCGCTGAATTGCATCTTGTCTAGACTTATAATATATACCTTATTACCTATAGTGTGTTGTGTTAGAGTTTCTAAATGAAAATTAAATTAAGCATGTTTACCAATTAATTATGTAAGCTCCTAATTAATTCAGTGCGCTTATTAGTGTAACGCCATTGTCCGACGTTGGTCGGGCGGCAGTTAAGCTCCGCCGGATATTCGGGGCCTCCCGAAATCCATCCATTCGCATCACCGAACCTCATTTTGTATCATCGGGACCGTTAAACTGTGTATCTGCATATTCCTTTATACTCCCTAAATCCTATTGAAAGGGGAATGACGGGGTTTTTAACGCCCCTTCTCATTTTGCGAGGGTGGCCTCCAATTTCATTGTTTCAGTTAGAAAATTTTGCAGTCATTGTTATTGTATAAAATCCATCACGTATTCGAATGACAATGTATTTTTAACAAATCAGTGTTTGGCCATGAGTCCAGAAGATTGTTGAGTGCGGAGAGTGTGCGCAGTAATGGGGACTTAGCACGGGGACTTGATATCAAGATAGAAGCAAATTACTATCAATTATGGGTAATTTAAAAGTTAAACTAACACTTTCCTTCTCATATCACTACGCCCACATGTATGATCACAAAACTATTTACAAGACGCAACCCCACACATATACAGCTATGTATTACTCGAACAAAGAAGCAATTACGTGAAACAGGAAAGTGCAAAACACAGATTGTTTGTTATGATGACTTTGTTTTTCTGAGTACTCGTATTTGGGCTTATAGGCATGTAGGTACGAGTATATTTCATTGATAATATTGTTTACATTCTCATAACACGCAAGCCTTTCTCATCCAAAACAAATACGTATATAGTTATTACGAAATATCATCAAATTCTTAGTCCCCGTCCAAATTTTAATAATTACGAACTGATAGAGAGGCTTAATTTACACTGTTAAGCTACGCTTTCCGCGGTAAGTTTATGGATGGATAACCAATCCTTACACATCAAGACACTACTTGCGTGCTGAAAAATTTATAAAAATAAACCAATAACATTTACTCGATGGAAACTAGCGGTAATAGAATAAATATCTTTTGAATAGTTTGCATTAAGAGTGACATAACTTATCTTTTTAATTATTATTATAATAATTATATTCGTAACTCTGGCCATGAGTATACCTAGATATGAAACATTTATGCTCAAACTTTTACGATAAAGTTCAACCCGCATACTGAGATAACTGTAAAGGTTTCATCATTATTAAAACCATCCAACTAAAACTAACTATAAAATTTAATAATTCAAAAGATAAACCGAAAGAGGCTTTCAGAAAAGCTCCAAATGTATGTTTTATTTGAGCGTGCCTGCCTATTGTAACAGTGTAATCCCACTCGAGATAACAAAACCACGTTACAATGTAATTTTAATCTGCGGTAATGTAATGTATGAATAGGATGCTCGTTTATGACGTTTGATAAATCTTCATTACGTCGTGCTTCAGTTGGTGATAAAACCGGACGTGATTGTTGTTACAATGTGGAGAGTTTGAGACTTTTGATAGCCTTGGTATTAGCGGTTGAAACGTTATTAGCATTTGGGGGTTAAATCTTGTTATTAGATACATAAAAAATCCTGACGCGTGGAATATATTTAAAAACTATTTGAAGTGACACTTAAAAAAAAATACAACTTAAATACATTCTAATAATTAATAATTTGACTAGTAGTTGTAAGCAGGCCAGAAGCTTTAGGAGGGGGGAACCAAGACTAAACGGTACTGTAAAATTAGACGCTACATCTATTACGTGTCTTAATAATGCTATGAGCTATAACGCAGGGTGCCTAGGTATACTCAAATACATTCTGCAAAAATCTATTTGTATATATAAGTTCACTATGCCTCAAAACAGATTTTAATTAAATTTTCAGTCACGGTTCATTTTAACCCAATGAGAGATCCTGTGACGATTGATAAGTAACGATCGCATAACAAATTTGAAATTGCAGGTGAAAGTGCGGACACAGCTAGTCTTCGTTTAAAATAATTATTTATTTATGGTAAAGTATGATAGCCGATTTTTGCATGAATTATTGTATTAGTATGCAGGAATTACTTTAATTTCATAATTAAAATATAATATGTAAAGTATCATACTTTATTTTCCATATAACATAAGTAACAGCTTTCATTTCATATTTATTGTCTATCATTACGTCTGTGTAATTTGTTGGCATTTCCGAACGCATTTAACAATGGTTTGCGGGAATGGCGTTGACAACTGAGGAACTAACGGCGCTACTATCGCCTATACGCAATACAATTCCATTGGCCGAAACCCTTTTGACATAATTGCTAATGTCAATTTAACACGCTCTGGTTGGTTATAGTAGTTACCAATGTAATGTGGTGACATCTGTTTTAGCTTTGCATAAACTTGCTCTTTGCGGGTAGATTCCATTCGAAAAATAATCCAGTTACGAGTTTGGATATTATTGTAAGTTGTGTTAAGGTAAATGAGTTGAGTTCTCGCTGTCAAATTGAAAATTGTGCTTTGAAATCTATGAAGTTTATAAAGATGACGCTGATGCTGACAAAGAACTCGAGGCGACCCATTTCGGTGAGTTGGTGCATGACATATATAATTTTTTTTAGCAATTATTTTAGTATTGTGTCTGCTAAATTGGCACCCTGATAGCTAGCGCTTCCTGGAATACACCGAAAAATACGATGCATTTATTTTACGATATTGTTTTTATGTAAGACTTAGACTATTAGTCCAAAGCGCGACTGCTATGCTATTATAGCTTCCCAGGTCGAGCGAACTGTTATTGGGTTTTTTTATGAAATTATCAGTAGCGGCCTGGAGTTAGGGTATGTTCCCGGTGAATTGTAATAGACTCGCCCCTTATTTCATGGGACCTAAACATACCCGTGAACTGTAGATGTACAGTAAGTACACCTCTGCCTAATCCATCGGGGAATACAGGCGTGATGGTTGTTTGTAGTTAAACTGAGCGTCTCTTTCACCAACAAATTGTATCATGCGGTTTGGCGACATTGTATTTAATGTACAAATTGTATATTTATTCTATTAAAAAAAAGCACAACCCTTATTTTACATTTAGCTAAATTTTACTGAAAATAATGCTGCTTTTAAAACTTTGTTCAAAAATCAAGTTTAAAAACTCAACCATAAATCCATACTGCTAAAACAAACACAAGTTTACTAAGCTAACTTTCAGTTTCGCGAGCAAAACAATAGAAAACTTCGCTGTGACAGCACAATGATTAAACAAATGTTAGTGTTGGAAGTAATTTAGCCAAAATCCGGCGACATTAAAGCAAGTTACGAAGCGCATTAAGTCGATGGCTCCAAATCATTAGTTTTGGAATTGCGGGCGCTATCGTCTCAGCGTTTTCCATTATCTTACACGGCGAACAACGGTGTACAGTCACGAGCACCAATGTATACACATTCAGAGAAATTCAACGATGATTTTCTCTGATGAGATGTTTGCTGATACAGCCGTTAAACACATAATTTACTGATTTGTACAGTACTTCCACATTTGAATCGATACTCTAGAAGGAAATTTGAATTTCTTTTGAATTTCAGTGGATATGTATATATATTTTTGCTCGTGACTGTACTTCTACTACTCTAGTGTTAATTAGTAAAGTTGTTTGTTAAATTCTGGTAGGCTGTGAACTTCACGTTCGAGCATTTTGAGCCTAGAAACTTATTTAACATAATTGGGAATTTGAATTTCGCTGATCATTTACGTATGGGGCTGTCATTTTAGACGACAGTTTTTTATGAAAGGTTGCTTATCTAATGCACCTATAGCGAACTAATATCAATACGCTTTTTTCCCAGTGCTATACGATACCAACGAGTCGGTTTTAGGCACAGATATTATAACATTATAGGTACGCACGGCCACACGTTGAGCTATTAAAATCCAATTTACGCTGGTCTCTTTAACTGGACTCGTAAAGGTTGACCTGTAGCCGTGTGTATGGGTATGTTCATAAATCATATCTTTCCTAAATAACCCCTATTTCTAAATGTGAAAACCGTTTGGAAATACGTGGAATAGTTATTAGATTAACTCGAACAAACGAACTCTTGAAGCGGCGGTAGCCTAATGGCTAGGGCGTCGGACTTGCGATCATATGGTTGCCAGTTCGAACCCCACCGATTGCACTACCGACGTGAACCCACTCGTAACACAAGCATTTAGCTTAGCACGAGGGGTTAACAAGAATACTAGTAATGTGTGACCCACATTGCTAGTAAGCTTTTTATTAACAAAAAAAAAAAACACAAATTCAGCTCGGTGGGGAAATTTAAAATATATGTATTAAGTTATAGTAGTCAGTACGAGATATCTATCCACATAGATAGTAGTATATCTATGTGGATTCCCAACATAGTTATACATAAGGTCAATCATAGGCAGTTACTTGCGAATATAATAGAAAAAATAAGTATAAAGAAAGGTCTCGAAATGAAACTGCTTTTTACGGATTAAATTGGTATTATTTAAAATATAGGTCTTCATTTTGTAATTCATTTGGTCCAGTAAATCAATATCGCCTAATCCTATTCCCCGTCTTTTAAAAAGTTGGACTAAGTAAATAATCCCCGTCATTTTTCGAATTACATTAGAAGTGATAGACATTAAGTACATACTAATATTTTATTTTAATTTTCAGTTTAGATTAAATAATCTCTTAAAGTATTTATACGAGTAGGTACTGTTTACTATTGTTATTTAGTATTTATACTGTTTTTTTTACTAAACCTTTTTTAAAAATGAAATCGTTTTCCAAAGCTATCTATTATTTAATTTCCAAAATATTCTTGTTTCCGTATGTTGTAATAATTTCTCGCATAGCCCCGATTCGGGTAATGGCATCATGCATATTTTATTGCATTTTTGAGGCAGTCACTGCGACGAAATTAATATTAACGAAGTATATGCACGTACAGTGATGACCTAGTAATTAAACAATGATCGCTTACATTTTGCACAGTGAGGCGTGCGACTTCACAGACTTTTCAAACCTTGCTTTGGAGATAAAGAAAATCTTCGTGATGACATCTTCAGGTTCCTTGGATTCCTGAAAGTTGTAAGGGCATAAATTCTGGACTCTGGAAAGTTGGGAGGGTGAAGTAGGTAGGTAGATACAAAAGACCAAAAGAGAATACCCGGCAGGATCTTGGAAGAAATTTGCTAACGTTTCCCATGTCCTTGACCATAGATAATAATTGAACAGTGCGGGTATTTTTCAAGGAAGCCGAGCTATAAAGATCGCTAGGAGTTGTTAGATAGAGGCTATGTGTTACGTCTTTGTGGAAATGTGTATGGTAATCCTTTGTTTTGCATTTAAAGTCCTTTGGCCAATATGATGATGATATTAAGTCTGATAAAAACCGTGCCCTTTCCATGGCGTTTTATACCTATATTATTATTTTTTTCCAAAAGTTGACTTGTAGTAGCATTGCGTATCACTATTGACCTGAATTTTGTAATATATTGGGCAAAATTGTGATGAAACTACCTTATTTTATTTCTATTTATGTACAAACACGTCCATATGTAATGCACGTATCTAACTTCATATCAAAATATCGAGTTTCCAGTTGGTACCTACACGTCGCCAGAAACTTTGGCTTGGTTAAGTAAAACTTTGTTCTGTTTAACCACATACATGCAGATGCGGTGTAGAATAGCAATTGAACCTCTATTTTAACTATGTGTCATACATAAAGGCGGAAACACTGAATAGTGAATACCTTGATCAATAAAATAATAGATCTAAGTATTCTTTAACAAATTATCTCAGTAGCTATATTGTTAATCGCAACTCCGGAACTATCCTTAGGTACTTTTAACTAAGTATAAACAAATGAACTTAATGCTTGGAAGTTGGATTCAATTCGAAGGATAACAAAGAAGAAAATGTGTAGTTGCAATACTGTGGTGTGTTAGTAGTAGTAGATAGATTATTACGTACAAAGATATACTATAGTGTGTATGCATATACCTAATATTGGTTTATATATATAAGACAATTTACATAACATAATTATATTGTAGGTACTTACTAATGTAGGTACACGCACTTCACTAGTATGTTCAAAGATTCATTCAAAGACTTTTACTGGTACCCCATACCTATAGGTATTAGGGGGAAAGGCTTTTACCATAAGCCGGCCAAAAATCCAAACTCCAAGCTTTTAATGGTTGAGAATTTCATAGAAAAACCTAATACTTTACTTGATCTGGAACCTTGTACCCTATTACAGATTGTACCTACTCGTATATTCGGTTTTTGTTGTTTTATCGTAGACTTCAACTAAGAGTTTTTAAATTTATATATTATCTTTCATGAAATAAAGGCATGATTGTTTCTGGTGTACTTATAATCTAAACCGAATCAAATACAAAGTTGAGTCAGTGTCATAATATTGCCTTCAAGGGTTATTCTCCCGTAAACAGAACAACCTCATTACGTATGCAGTCTCTCTACAGCGGAGGCATATTGCCGACTGAATATCGTCACAATTGGATAGTGAAGGTAGAATAGATAGTTGGCTCCACATATCCGTGTCCTGTAGCTTGTTTTCAATGCAGTTGAGTGCTTTGAAACGTATCTCGCTTGTGGAGTGTTTGAAACTATTTGTACAATATCTGTAGGTATTGTTTTCCTGCGTGTATTTAAAGTTAGGATATTTTTTATAATATTAGTTTCATATACAACTAATATCTGCACGACTGCACGTCTGGCGTGGTCAGCTTTGAGCCGCCTGCCGTGGGTTCGATTCTCACTTGAGGCAAATATTTGTGTCAATGTCATTATCATAATCAAGCCATTTATTTTTCAATTACCTCCACGATTACGAAATGTCAGAGGTGCCTTGGATTTGATCTCCAGACCGACTACTTGGCAGTTTAATGGTCATATCAGTAAGCCATCACTACTGCAATATTTGTGTGTTTTGTGTTCGGGTATACTAAACTTATATCCATTGATTGTATGCTTGAAAAGTCCTCTGCGAGACAGATCTTGTTCCCTGGTGTAAAATTATTAGTATCAATTTATTTTATTATTATTTTTTCTTCTTCAATCAAAGAGATATTTTTTTAAGACGCGAAAATTGTAATGAAATTATTTTTATGCTCCCACAAAGCACAAAGTTTTAGATGGAGCACGCAATCTAAGGAATACAACCTTTCAAGTTTTGGTTTTGATTTCTGGCACATTGAAATACATTTTCTGACAAAAATATGTTTATTACCACACAATAAAAGAGGCGATTGCTCTATTACATTATCGACCTAAACAAAGTGGCACATAAAGACCAACAAATAAACCAAACAAATAGTAATGAATTAAACAAATTAACTATCCCCAACGCTCAGAAATAGCCACTCATGAGGATTTCTGAATTGGAGCGCTTTAGGGAATGGATTAGTAGACGAATAATTAAATAACAAAACTAAGCCCCTGACATGCAACAAATTATATGCAGAAGGTTCACTTAGTTTGGAAACAACAATCATTTTGTTTCAAAAATCCGTGTTACTCGCAATTCACGCTGCTTAAGGCAGTAAGCTGGCCCGATTGTACGAAAAGCTGGCAATGTATCATTGTAAAAAGCAGGCAGCAAAGCATTGATATGTAGCCGTATGCACTTGAAACCTATTGTAATTTATTAAAAATAGCCATTTTTAATAAATTTCAAAACATTTCACGAGCGGAAGTGGCGGTAGGCTTATGACTAGGGCGTCGGACTTGCGATCAGGTGGTTGCCGGTTCGAAACTCACCCATTGCACTATAACCGACGTGAACCCACACGTAATACAAGCATTTAGCTTAGTACGAGGGATTAACAAGAGAACTACTTAGTAACGTGCGACCCACATTGCTAGTAAGCTTTTTTCAAAAAAAAGAAAAGAAAATAAAGTTGCTCTCCAGACTAGGTATGTGCATTGTCCGTGACTGTGTCAATAAATATTTCTTTCTTTCTTTAAAGACTCACAGCCAGTTACTTACTGCCTGCTGTTCGCACTAAGCCACCCGCCGATCAAACAATCGCCGACTCGGTGTTAGCCGCTAACGGGTAAATACCATTCCATACAATATAGTCTTGTGAGCGCTTTCAAAGTGAGCTGCAAACTGCCTAACCTTTACAAGTCATCATTGGAACTAGATTTTTACTTTTACTATGTGTAATATTCCTCGTTAATCTAGTGGTTTTCATTAGCCTTTTCTAAGTAGTCATTGAAACCCGTTTTTCTTTTACTTAGTTTAACATTCCTCGTTAATTAATGGCCTTCCCAGGTAGAGCAAAGCGTTATTGGGTTTTTTATGAAATTCTCAGTAGCAGCTCGGAGTGTGGATATTTGTCCGGTAAATGGCCAATAGACTCGTCCCCTATAACGGTGGGTGTACGGTACATTAAGTACGCCTCTGCCTTAACCTTCGGGGAAAACAGGCGTGATGCTATGTTAAATAATATTCCAAGCTGCGCTTAAAAAGGTGGAAAACCAGAAAACGCTTCTAAGTATTTGGTATTAAGACAAAACAGCGGTTTACAAAAAAAAATTAGCTTGAGCCTTCTACATCGTGTTGCGAACTCGTGGAAAGCACCGTAGTTTAATTGTTTATTACTGTAGTTACGTATGTATTTTAAGGGTGTACGCATCCGAAATACGTTCCCATTCAGTATTAATTGAATAAACTGCTTGGTTAGCACGGACCCTTTTCAAAGCTCCAACGGGTCATTAAACATTCAAAATTCAAATGTTAAGATTCAACTGACGGTAGTTATAACTCATTAAATAAAAATCATAAAATTTGCCGTCAATCAAAACAAATCTTCATGGTGATTGGTTACGATATTACGAATGTATACTTACCTGCTACTGAAGTTTCAAAATAGACATTGTTATATATAGGCCTAAGATCCAACATTAAGAAAAAAAAGTCCCGCAATATCTGACTCCCCACTCAATTACAAAGAAACAAAAGAAATTGACAAAGACAATCTAACCAAACCTTCATAACATTATCTGAAACACTTTAATAAAGAAAAGAAAAAACAAGAATCAAAGAAAGCGCCCTCTCGACGCTAATCACTCGCCTATTTGTTCGCATTTCGAACAAAAGGAAGAACATGCTACCGTCAAAGATAACACAATAAAAACAAAGGTAAATTGGCCCGGAATAAATAGGGTGCGTAAGGTCACCGTCAGGTCAGAACCTCCCATCCGTCTCAGTCAGTTAGGCAAGGCCATTAATAAGGTCTACAGACATCGAGTCGTGATACCCGTTCGGGATTTACCTTCTGAATAATAGTTTGCGATGATGTGAAAGGAGTTTATATGAGGAATATTAAAACCTTTTTGTGTTTTATTTTGAAAGGTGGCCACATTTTTTGTTATTTTAAGTAACCCTTTGCCTTGTCTGCAAGAGTTAGATGTTCTATTTTACGTATTTTTTAAACATTGAATCCCCATATTTTACATTTCTCATTAGAGATTTATAAAATAGTTGTTATCTAGAGCAAATTTACTTTATTATGATAAAAATTACATATACACATATTTAAAAGTGCCATTACTTTACAATTCAATGTAATAACATAACAAAATTTTAATAGAAACGTTCAATAAAAAAATACGTAGGTACCTTCGACACGAAAAAGAAGAAGAATAGAAACGTTATTAAAATTCCAAACAGTTATAACAACGCCATACGTAAAGACATAACACAACAAACCAATTTCGCTATTAAAACTTTTCGCATAAAACTTCGCAGAAGCTATAAAGTCGACAAATATTATGAAAGTGGTCGCAGATTCGTAGGAGATTGCGCTCGTAATTTGCGGGTAGTCGCTAATGCGTCGCGCGCATGCAATTTCCACGTAAACTGCATGCGGCCGTAAACACCATCTGCGGTATCCCAGATTGAAATCGTCGTAGATAACGATCCCTCGTACGTGTGTTGAATTTGCATCAACTGTCTGTTTTAGCGCGATCTACATGTTCTGTTGGTTCATGTCATGTTTCGTGTTTTGTTTTTGTATTTGTTTTTTCAACCGACTTCAAAAAGGAGAAGGTTCTCAATTCATCTGTATGTTTTTTTTTGTATGTTTGTTACGCAATATCTCCGCCAATTGTGGATTGATTTTAATTATCGTTTTTTTGTTTGGTAGGTCATACTTCAGAGGTCGAAATCGGTTAGGCAGTTTTGAAAATATCAACAAAAATCTAAAAATTGTTTACATCGATGATATTATCGTTTACTCTGCAACATCGCTGTCTTATTAGAGCAGTGCGTTTAGTTGGCTAACAAGTACTTCTAAACAAAACTTTCCACAAAAAATTACAAAATAAAATTAATTTTAAAATTGCCTTGTCCTCTTACTACCATTATATGACATTAGTCTCCTTATTTCTTATCATGTTTTTTTAATGTGTTTGTGTTTATTTTGAGTAATGTCTGTAATAATAATTTTACAGAATATCGAGTTGAAGTAGCAATAATTATGCATACTGCGTTTTGTTCGGTGAGTGTGGAACGCCGGAGAACTTCCTTCTTTTTAAAGTTTTATCCAATTTTGTAAATTATACAATTATTTAGTTGACTACTGGCAACACGATGTTAATTTTTCCGAATTGATTAGTAAAGAAATAAAACAAATATCGCCACATTTGTTAAAAACATAAAAGGTAGTTTCGTCAATTTTCAGTATTTATGCACTATTTGTATCTCTAAGCGTTTTGTTGCACTAGTGCAACATTTATGTCGGCATTATTCGCATTCAAATTAACATTTCCATTTTATTGGTTGATTAATCCGCGCAAAATATATTCAGGTCTTTTCAAACATAAATGCCTATTACGATCGAAATAAATATATTCTGATTCATTGCTGACGAATGCCGTTTTGAATTAATGCATGCATCAATTTTGTGGCGTGCATAACTTTTTTACGTTTCTTACATTACGACGATACGTGTATAAGCATTAAAATGAGATGACATCATATTTCTTAATAAAAATATCATATTATGTTATGCTGTAGTGTAATCAATTTAAACATAATAATAATTATCGTTATTATGAACATCATACAGGTACCTACGCCTTTCAGGTGAGACCATGACCTCCAAAATAGTAAAATACTGTATCTTGAAGGACAGTTCCTTCCCTTTACAATAGTGTATTTAATTCCGAAATATCCATGATTTTAATTGACAGTATCCAAGAAATTGGTACCTACCAGTAAAAATCAGATTTTAATATAAACTAAAACTAGAAATTCTTGAAAATAATAATGAGTGTGCGTGTGTGTGTGTGTGTGTGTGTGTGTGAGTGTGTCAGTATATGTGTATGAATGTGCGTATTAAGTTAGTTGTGTGTCATACCGCAATAACAAAGAGTGATTCAGTGCTTTCATAGTGCATGTTATTCACCCACGCAATAATTTTACTTTTGACTTGATTGTTATTGAAGGTAACGCAAACTGCTAGCCCACTTTTCTTCTTTTAAAAAGGTTATCTTGCCCGCCAGGGTTCATAATTGTGTTTATTTATTACACTAACCACCTTTGTCTATGTGTACTTTTTAAATAATATTTCCAAGCGTGACAAACGACAAAATTACTATTTACATAAAACGTTACCTCGTCTTCAACTCGTTTTATAGAGGACAATGAAAATACGTTACAAAAAAACCTATTGCAAGTCCTCTAATTAACTATCATCAGTTATGTAGACACTTATTTTTTTAAATGAACCAAATGGAACACATTTTCTAACAAAGAAAAACACTCTTTAAGCAGTGTGAATAATTTGTAAGTATGGCTAATTTGACGCACGTAATAAAAAAAATTAGTTAACTCTTAATTAATTAATACTGCGTGTTATTGGACCGGCCATGATTACAGTAGCCTTAATTAATATTGTGTGATCTCAGATCAAATAAAAAGTTAAGATGGAACTTTGCAAACAAAGAAGTGAGGCCGGCTTAAACTACGCCTAACGGTGTACAACACACAATTACACGCACACACGTATACCGAAACTACGCCTTATCTTGTCAGTTGAGCTATCGAGGTATCGAAAGCTCGATTGACAAGATAAGGCGTAGTTAACTTATACATACGTGCGTGAAATTGTGTCTTGTACGTTAGGCGTAGTTTTAGCCGGCCTCACTTCTTTGTTCGCAAAGTTCCATCTTAACATTTTATTTGATCTGAGTGTATGATGTATTATTTTACATGGCATAATGATAATCTAAGTAATAAGATAGGCATAAGTATGGAATTGATCAAATGTGGTGGAATATATTTTAACAAAATATACACTGTAAAAATAATACTGTGATAAAACGTTGACATAATATGAGTTAGGTAGGGTAATAATAAGAGTGTTAATTTTTTTCCTACCTTATAAATTTTGGCTGCAAATGTGACTGCTGTGTTAATTGAAAACCCATTATTGAAACCAGCCTGTTTGCAACACAAAACAAAAACACAATTTATCAAAATATCCTAAATTTTTCGTATCACAGCACATGTTCCAAGCGGTAAATTTTATTTCAAACGGTCTGCAAACTTTTATACCTACAAACCAAATTATTTGTCGCATAAAAACACCATCAAAACATCCGGGCGTTTAGTCTGAGTGTTCTAAAATAAAAGGTAAAAAAGTTCAACTGACGTTTGTGTACCTACCCCGTTCGGGGAACCGAACAAAGAAAAAAATGCCTTTTGGAAATACGCGACACTCGCTACGGGAATAGACTGATGTATAGGTGCTATATCTACTTGAGATTAGTGCGTAGAAAAAGAAGGCTATTTAGAAATATTACACGACAGTGTCAGTTCGAAATTCAAATAAATAAATATTTATTTATTGAAATTTTAATGTACGAGTAGCATTAGCATAAATAAATACAATAATATGTACATATTTAATGAAATTGCAACGGAAAACGTACTTATTTATACATTTTATATGAGCTTTCTTGATACGCATTCGTCGCGTCCTTCCTACATTAATTAATATTGTACGTCAAAACGTTGAATTTCAAGAGGTGCTTGTTAGTATAATAACATTTTAAGTAATCAACTCAACCTACGTTCCGTTCTTATTGTGTTCTCACGTCAAAATTAGGAGCAGAAACAAGATTCATTATACACTGTGATTTTTAATTTACTGATTTTTAATCTTTAGGGGGGTGAAAGTATTTATAATTATAAACAACTTTCAGTATGAGATCAACCCCAAAATATGAAGAAGAAAAAACAGCTCTTTCATATATTTTCATCGGGTACATAATGCATTTTTGTATAAAACCCATAGAATATCACATTTATACGGATTTCGAAAATCGCATTACTTACTTACGGAGAATTTAAGAGCGATTATGAGCGATCAGGTAACTAATTACGTAGCTGCGAATCGCTCTTTTAATGACATCAATGAAGTTTAATTATGTAAACTGGAAATCGATCCAATTTCGGAAAAAATGCTCAGACCATAACTTATTTTATGTCCGCGGCCCAATTCTTCCCTCAATCCCTTTCCATCTCCTTTTCGCCTTCACCTCCCTTTTCCTTTACAGTTCGGCAACACGCAATTGATACCCCTAGTGATACAAGCGTCCATCAGGCGTGCTGATTCTTGTCTGCCAGTAAATATGGAATTTCAGGTCAAAATATAAACTCAACACTGTATTTATTTAATTTCCATTTGTAGAAGCATTACAATTGCAAGAAATAAACAGAATATTTTTTTCTGGGATTTAGTTAGATCTACATACAGCATTGGTCTGATCTTAGTGATCATAAACAAAGTTTTAGCATATTTCGTCTCGAATAATAATAAAAAAGCATTTCCAAAGTAATAATAGTTTTTTTATAGAATTTAACATAACATAACATACCATCCCGCCTGTATTCCCCGAAAGGTTAGGCAGAGGTGTACTTAATGTACACCCACAGTTCGCCGGTATGTTTAGGTCCCATGTAATAGGGGGCGAGCCTATTGCCATTCACCAGGCACAAATCCAGACTCCGAGCTGCTACTGAGAATTACATAGAAAAACCCAATAACACTGCTCGACCTGGGGATCGAACCCAAGACCTCTAGCGTAGCAGTCGCGATTGGGACCACTAGACCAACGAGGCAGTCAGAGTTTTATAGAATTTGGCAATAGAATAACTCGTATTAATATGCGAAATTGGGTATATCACATTTGAAACGAAAGGCTTTAATAGAAGCACACTCATTCTCACGTAGAGTCGTTTTTCATGAATGATCCTGAATAACGGTTGCGTTCCCGTAAAAGTGAAATTTTATCATAACGTCCGGGAAACGCACCGACGTGGCGGCGTATATTAGGCACACTTGAGAGACGCACACACTTGGCTCCATATATCACACCTTTATCGTATAAATGCTACGCAGAAATTCGTACATACAGACAACTGGAATGTTGCCTCTAATTTTTTTTTGTGCTACTTGTCTTTATTTTCCTTTTATAAAAAAGTTGTTTATCTAACTAATCCTTACAAATCTTTATCGCTTTACTTTTAAAATGGGCGAGAAAGGGCTCGCGAGTTCGCTTTTTTCATTGAAGGCTTTGCACTATTTCAAATCGTTACGAACTTTTCGCATTTTTCTCTTCGCTTGAGCTGTAGCAATTTATAAGATTTTTTAGCAATTTGAACGAGTAAATCTTTCAAAGAGTTTACTTTATTAAATTCGTGAGAAATCAATTGCAAACAAAACATGGTTGGAATTACTTTGCTAGGTTAGAATTTATTCTCACCACCACGCCGGTGAAAATTTTACAGCAAGCAGTCGCACTTTGGACCACTAGACTAATGAGGCAGTTCTTGCCTTAATAAGACAAATAAGCAAAGTACAAACCGTTATCATCTCGAAACATCTTTGTTAAAGAAGCATCATAATATCTCATATTATGCCCAATAATTTAAGTGGCTACAGTCACCTTCAAACCGGAACATTAATTATAAGCAACGGATAATTTGACAAAGATGAAACCACCACAGACAAACAGCAGATCCCTACTATCTATTAAGTATTAGTATTTGTTTTATATAATTATGCTTAGTATCAACAACAGGTAGATACTTCCCGCATGAAATCGAGCAATACACCACAGACGTCTGTTCCATAGAGATTGAAGCTACTGAATATTAATAGGCATCATCATAACAAACTATTTGCAACGCAATCGAGTTGCGAAACACCCACTTGTGCCAATATTGACAGCACAAATTAATGAATTCGTCTGTTCCACAACATGAAATTTGTGCCCAGTTTTAAACCTAAAGCGCATGTTTGATAAATAATTAATATATTCACAGCTCTTTTTATTGCACTATTTGGGTATATGATTGCTTTAGTTATTTGTTCAAAAATTATGCCATAAATTTAAATGCTCTATTGCTTAGCCTGATTTCACGGAGCAATTAATGCCTGTTAAATCCGATAAGTGGAAGAAATAATAAAAGTTGTACCGTCTAAATGGATTTCCAGTACATACCATCACGCCGGTATTTCCCGAAGGGTTAGGCAAGATTACCATTAACCGGGCACAAATCCAGACTCCAAACTGTTACTGAAAAATTTATAGAAAAACCAAATAACACCTTGTACGACCTGGAAATCGAACCCGAATCTAGCGTAGCATTCGCGCTTAGGTAAGACCACTTGAGTAATGAGGTAGTCAATTTACAGGAATACCTAAATGTTTCTTATGTAGGAATCCGTTACAGTGTATCTTTTCAAATAAACTGTGACTATCAACACAAGCTTAGCGAAGCTCTCTGGGCTACATGAAACTGTACTAAAACTGTTCGTGTTCCCCCGCGACAAATCACGCCCGCATTCACGCACTGTCGTATCAATCAAACTTATCTGAGAACGTTACGTTTGCTGCCAGCATTGCTAGCTATTGGAGTTATGTTGCCATTTGTCTCCGTGACTTCTAAGTTTGAGTATTTACTTACATAAATCATTTGTAATTTAGGTCTTCTAGATACTGTAACAATATTGAACACTTACTTTCTAGCAAACACTGAAGTTCACTGAGCTTTAAAGTTCGCTTTTGATAAATAATAATAATTAATTGCCTCATGGGCCTAGTGGTCCTATGCGCGACTGCTACGCTAGGAGTCCTGGGATCGTATCCCAGGTCGAGCAAATTAGTATTGGGTTTTTCTATGAGTCTCAGTGGCAGTTCAGCGTCTGGATTTGTGCCCGGTTATTGGTAATAGGCTCACCCCCTATTACATGGAACCTTAACATACCGGCGAACTGTGGGTGTACATTAAGCATATCTCTACATCACATCATCATCATTTCTATCATCACAGGCGTGACGGTATGTTATGTTACGATATGTTAATGCCAAACTTTAATAAAAAATAATAAGTCGTAAATAAATCACGGTTTCTGACTCCCCCCGTAGGGAAATAGCGTGACAATATGTATGTAGAATATTTGAGAAAAAACGTACCATCCAAGACAATATGTGATAAGACTGATCAAAGACAAACCCAAAATGAAATAAACATGTCATGAAAATCATTTCGCAAATCATTGTGCGTACATCCAACATCAAAAGGAGGACGTGACACACAACATTGGCTCCAATATGCGTCACCAATAAAATCTGATAAGAACAAAAAAACTGTATGAGAAGTATAACATACAGACGTACGGCGAACACGAGTTTGGAATAAGAATTACCTTCACATTACAACTGGTATACAGAACGAATGAAGTTAAGCGTACTTATGTAAATATGTCGCGATAGAGCGGGACCCACGGATTTTATTACACGAGTTTCTCGAGCTCGTAACTGATGTAAATTTTAAACGTACAAGACGCGGTGCGGATGTTAAGAGTTTTAACATCCGCGGAAGTCGGTTAAAAATGTCTGCGGCGTCTTTGAGAAACGTATTGTTAAGGTTTTTGTGAGAAGAATTATATATAGAGTTTCTTTTCTGCTTGAAATTAATTGGAGTGGACTCAGCTTTTGAAATGTGTCAATGAATTATGCCAACAGGACTTATTCATTACTGTAATGTAGGTATATTGATAAATAGATTAACTAGTAGGTAGTCGCAAATAAATTGTATGCGGACCAACATGACTTTGTCGGCGAATACACTCAATTGGGTTAAGACGTGTTTTATTCTCTCCATACTTAACAGTGGCGACGAGGAATTACGAACTTTTTCGGGTGCAGTTTGTGATTGTGTTTGTGCGCAATGAAGGGCTCGATAGGTAAAATATCGGAGTTCGATATACATAAAGACGATTGGAAGATTTATGTGGAACGGCTAGAACAATATTTCGTAGTGAATGAGGTGAAGGACGTGTTACAAGTACCGACATTAATTACAGTAATGGGTACTGAAAGTTACGAACTATTGGTGAATTTGTGCACACCTGTGAAACCGAAAAATAAAACCTTTCAACAAATTGTGGATATTATGGAACGATATTTACAACCTCGACCGAGTGAACTGGCCGAACGATATAAATTTCGGCGCAGGACACAGAAGGTAGGAGAGAGCATTCTAGAATATGTTGCCGCACTAAAGAAGATGTCTAAAACTTGCGAGTTTGGTACTTGGTTAGAAGAAAGCCTGCGAGACCAGTTAGTCTGTGGTATTAGCAGTGAAGTAATCCGACAACGGTTGTTTGCTGAGAATAAATTGGATTTCGCGAAGGCATACAGTTTAGCTGTCAATTTGGAAGCGGCAGAAAAGGATGCGGCTACGGTAGAAGGTCACGAAAAAAATTTGAACCCCGGCGTGGCGGTGGATTGTCAGGCAATGATGGCGGGAACATCACGGATGCAGAGATCGGAAGCGGGCGCGGCGCGGCATAGTAGCGGAGTGGATAGTAGCGGCAGCGTAGCGGCGCGGGAGGCCGCTTTGCGCAGGCCGCGACCACGTGGCGCCTTAGCATCGGCGGCGTCGGCGACTTCACGGCTGGATGAGCGGGCCCGGCGACCGCGACCGTGTAACGTGTGTGGAGGCGCGCATGACTCAGCAGGCTGTAGATTTAGCCAGTATGTGTGCCGGGTTTGTAATAAGCCTGGTCACTTACGTCGTGTTTGCCCGAGACTGACCGACCAGCATCATGTGGAGGATCTGGGTGACGAGGAAAACTATTATAGTGACAGTGACGTGAGTGAAGAGGTAACTTTTGTTGATATTAATCAGTTATCATTAAAGCAATGCATACCTCATATATTGAGACCGGTTGTGCTCAAGCAATTGCATATTAGTCATATGGGTATTGTGAAAACGAAGGGTTGGGCCAGAAGTTATGTGTGGTGGCCCCGCATTGATGATGACGTGGAGACATTGTGCCGCGAGTGTGAGACGTGTGCGCAGGAAGGCGACGCGCCGCCGCGGTCACCGCCGCAGCCCTGGCCGTACGTCTCACAGCCGTGGACTAGACTCCATGTTGACTTTTTAGGACCGTTTAGGGGTGAGTCGTATTTAGTACTGGTTGACTCAAGCACAAAGTGGCTGGAGGCTTTCGTAATTAAACAAAAGAATGCAGCTAATGTAATAAAAATATTACGTAGCACTTTCGCGAGGTTTGGGTTGCCAGTTGAAGTAGTTTCGGATCAGGGCCCACCGTTTACAAGCTTAGAGTTTGCAACATTTTTAAAAAATAATGGTATAAGTCAACGATTCTCACCAGCTTACCACCCAGCGTCAAATGGTGCCGCAGAGAATGCTGTTAAATTATGTAAGCGAGCTATTAAAAAGGCGTGGAGAGATAAGGTGGACGTTGAAGCCGCGCTCCAGACGTTTTTATTAACCTATAGAAATACGGTCCATAGTACTACGGGGGAGACGCCCGCTAGGTTACTACAGAAACGTCCGTTACGCTCCCGTTTAGATCTGCTACGAGCCAATCATGTAATAGAGAATCGAGTACGAGATGCGCAGGAGGCGCAGGTTAAATGTGCAGGCGGGACGGACCGTAGTTTTGACCAGGGGGACACCGTATGGGCAAGAGGTTACGGAACGCAAGATAAATGGGTTAAAGGAGCGATTGTAAACTCCGAAGGTTCGCGCAGGTATATAGTGGATAGTGGTGGCGGACAATTAATTAGGAGGCACGTAGACCAAGTTCGGCGCAGATCACGTCTGTCCGATGTTACTTGTCCTGACGAGAACTCGAGCGGGGATGGGAATGCCATTTCGGACGACGGTGCGGTGGTGGATGGGATTGGTGTAAGTTCACCCACACGTGAAATAATCGCAGAAGAACCGACTGTTAGCAGTGAGATAAGTACACTCCATCATCCACCACAGCTACCTGAGGCCAAATACCCTAAGAGGGATCGCAAACCAGTTTCAAGATATGGTTTTGAAATAGATTAAGATGTTAAATATTAATTATTGTTTATGTTTTAGTATGTAAGGTTTATATTTATTGGTGGAGGTGTAATGTAGGTATATTGATAAATAGATTAACTAGTAGGTAGTCGCAAATAAATTGTATGCGGACCAACATGACTTTGTCGGCGAATACACTCAATTGGGTTAAGACGTGTTTTATTCTCTCCATACTTAACAATTACTTACTCTTTTTAAAAGTGAGAACGGATTTCCTTTTAGAGACTTGATTTTGGAAAAAAACGTCCCATATAGGATTTTATTCTGTCTAGATCTAAAACAACTAATAGTAGGAACAACCACTGCGCCACGCCATCCGATTCATTCATTTATTTGATTCCATACTTTTTTATCATAACAAGATGACTCATACTAGTTGCCCGATAGTAGCGCGTTATCATCTTAAGGCCGCAGCTGTTAGTATACGCCTCCTAGTAACTTCACTGGCTACATTGCCCTTTAAACTGAGACATACACATTATTGCTTCGCGGTAGAATACTGTGCAATGCAGTGACACACACGTACATATCAAGCTATACATTTCCAATATAAGTTTATACAATGCGAAGTCAGCGTATACTGGAATTCCATACATTTAAGCTCCACACGAACTCCAGCAGCGAAATGCTAACGCCTTTAACAGATATTTTTTCCTGGTTATTAACATAAATTAATTTTGTTTCAGAAATCACATCTCCTTTCATTCCGTGTACATAGCCAAGCAAATTAACCGTCTATAAAATAAAATAATGAAAACAAACATCACGTCATTCATAATAAATTTCATGCCTTGCAGTATGTAGTGGACGTTTGTAAAATTGTCTGGTGTTCCAACGAAAATCTGCAAATAGAAGCCAATTTTCGGCGCTAATTACACAAGCCAATTAAGAGCAACGTGTCACTGTAGTATTTCAGGACTATCGATCAAGGACTATTTATACACGAATGCTCCCACGATGTATAATATTTATTCTGTTTCTGTGTCTGGCAGAGAGTGCACTACCATAAATGTATATTTCATTGAAGCGTCGGTAGCCTAATGGCTAGGGCGTCGGACTTGCGATCATATGGTTGCCGGTTCGAACCCCACCCATTGCACTATCGACGGGAACCCACTCGTAACACAAGCATTTAGCTTAGCACGAGGGGTTAACAAGAATACTAGTAATGTGTGACCCACATCGCTAGTAAGCTTTTTTTATTAAAAAAAAAAATTGCAAGAACGACGGCGACGTCTTATTCTTCTCTTGCCTACTTTAAGAAAAGAGAGGGATGGAGTAATTTAATAGGAATTGGCCTCTGTTTCTAATACTATTGATACATGCATGTGATTCCAATGGAAGCACAGGTTCAAATCAAATTAAATCAAATGTTTTTATTTCAAATAAGCTTTTACAAACGTTTATGAAATATATTGACTCTAGTTGCACGGTCCCAAAAGGTGGATCCTATGGAGAAGAATCCGGCAAGAAACTCCACAGGTTGACCTGGCTAGCTTTACATACAAGATCGCCGTCAAAAAAATATACTGTTTCCATCTTTGTCTTGTCTTTCTGTCTGTTTCGAGCTTTGAATTGCGTGTGTGACGTATCTTTGATTGCAGCAATAGGCCGACCGTTTAACTCGCGTATCGCCTGCGCGGTAAGAAGGGAGCGGAGGCGGGTAACGCTACACACGGAGTCAATAATCCAAAGATTTATCTCGAGATAGACATTGTTGGTAAAGAATAAAATAATAAGTATCTTTTTTAAGTATTTATTTACTTCCTACCGCTCCCTTCTTACCGCGCAGGCGATACGCGAGTTAAACGGTCGGCCTATGGTAGCAAAGTAATATAAAAAATGCTGCCAAAGCTATACTAAATTTGTATTAAATCTGTAGCTGAATAGGGTTGTGTTTTGTTTTGACTGTCAGGGACAATCCCCTAAAGATACGAATATGTATTTAATGAATAGTCGATATCCGCCCCATTCACTGGACAAATTAATTATTGATGTAAACGCATCACCGTTCAAATAATGATATCGAGCTATTCATTGAAATAAAAGTAGGAATATGTGCCTGCCAGATTTTGTATTACCCCTTGTTTAATATTCTGCATGGTATGAAAACGAAAATTACTTCCAGTTTTATCTACTTACATACAAATTAATCGAAAGAATAAATAAGCTATTATTCAATCAAATCTTATCCATCTGATGTTTATTAATTAAAACATACAATATACATACGTATTTGGTATTTTTCCTTTCTATGTCTAAATATTGCTATGTTTTAATGAAGATCTGGAATCTTCACTAAAACATAGTGCTGTTTTGTTATTTTTTCAGATTTTTTAGATACGGAAGTAACTACTACCTTCCCACAGAATATCAATGTTAAGTAGTAGTATGCATACTAATTTGTGCGTTTCGTTTCTTGGGTGTGGAGCGCCAGAGGTCCAATTCCTCCTACAACCCCGTCCTTCTCCTTTCCTTCCCCTCTACAGCCATGTATGAGCGGCACTTGCCTTCAAGTGGGCCTCTTGCTTATCTGCTACGGTGAATAGTAAAAAAAAAAAAAAAATTTTATTTTTTATTGCTATTTATTTCCAGTAACGAGACTCATTTTTTAACCCCCGACGCAAAAACGACGGACGTCGGACGTTGACGTGTCTCTCTCTGTGTGTGTGTGTGCGTGTGCGTGTGCGTGTGCGTGTGCGTGTGCGTGTGCGTGTGCGTGTGCGTGTGCGTGTGCGTGTGCGTGTGCGTGTGCGTGTGCGTGTGCGTGTGCGTGTGCGTGTGCGTGTGCGTGTGCGTGTGCGTGTGTGTGTGTGTGTGTGTGTGTGTGTGTGTGTGTGTGTGTGTGTGTGTGTGTGTGTGTGTGAATGTGTGTGTATGTGTGTCTGTCTGTGGCATCATAACTCCCGAACGGATGGACCGATTCAGATTTTGTTTTTTTTTTGTTTGAAAGGTGAATTAGTCGGGGGTATTCTTAGCTATGTTTGATGAAAATCGGTCGAGATAGAAAGCAATTGTCGGGGGTTTTTTATATTTTTTATTATGTTAGTAATACACTGAAACTCATCCTATGTTAGTAGTTTGATTACAATCGATATTGTAGTACAAAACATGTTTTGATATGAAAATCACCGCTGTACCATTCCATGTGAGATGACACAGCAGAGATTAACGTATACACAGTCCAGCCTGTCTGTGATCAAGGCCAGAATGCTGTTAGAACTAGCCCGCACTCTGCGTACCAGAGATGCACACCGTTTGCGCATTAGAGCGTTAAAGCAATCCACCCTCGCCTCAGCAAACATCCCCGATGCACTGCAGAAGCGTGGCAGCCCCAACAGCACCCTGAACGCGTTATTATACTGGATAAGTAGGGAATTGTAAGCTTTTTGAGTATATGTAGACCACAGGCTGCATGTACTCGTATAAAAATACGTGCAGTAAGCTCGGAAAAGAGTAACTTTAACATTGTTTGAGCATTGTGTTAACCTGCGAGCGAGTATGTTCGCTCTCATTGACAACGCCCTCCGTTCCCTTTCCATGTCCTCATCACCCCTGAGGTCAGGAGATAGAATATACCTTAGATATTTAAAACTAAACACCCTTTTTAATGGGTGTCCATTGAGCAGATTGGGTGGTATTGTTTTAGGACTTTTACCTCCAGTCTCAAATATGAATTACTACATGTAGGTTTTTTTTCTATCACACCACTGTTGTCGATCATTCTGTAAATTACACCCACTGATTCCCTTCTGTGCTCAGAATATCGTCTTACCATCCGTCTGATGAACTTCCATTTAATCTCGTTCGCCACACCTTAGTAACTGCTAAAAAACCTAAAATTTTCTCACTTTACCAAGTGCCCAACCCAACTCCCGAAATTATACTTATTTGCTTGAAATAATTTGCTTCGTCGAATTTCTACTGTAGAGATATTATTTTTGCGGAACAAAACACAATCTCGTTGGGTCCATTATAATTCAAGTCCACGTTTATTCTGAACAAAAGCGTTGATCCGTGAACTTAACCCTTTGCAACTGTGGGTCCATTTGGCCGATAGGAATTATTTGCTTGCATGTTTAATTCATAGCGGATTTGACTTACATTATCAAAGTTCCAAGTTTCAGTAAATACGTACTTCAATAAGCACACAAAAGTAAATTCAGAATTGCACTAGAAAACTAAATATGCATGTAGAGAATACCAACAAAACAAGCCAACTTTGCCCGTTTTTTTTCTTTCGAAAAAATCATAGAAAATTCAAGGTTTTTCTACAGCAACTTAAGTATATTTTCCTATTTGCTGCAACTACTTATGTGTTCATATGCACGCATTTGCTATATACAATTCGTGATTTATTTAATTTCAACCAAATTTTGTTCGGTTTTGATGGCGGGCAGAGTACATCTTACTTTTGACTTACCTCTTGACTTTCAGTCAACATTACCCATGTGCAGCACGTCCATACGTCCGTCCTGTGCCAACTTTGCCTACTAAGGTATCTTTACCCAAAACGCAATTTGTAAGCAAATCTGCTAATATGAAAAAATATTTTAGTTTTACGGTAATACTTATTACTTGGTTGGGAAGTAGATTATATTTGCGATAATACTACGTATCACGTTCGTTCCCAAGTTCATTCAGGAACCTATCAGAACTTGTTGAATATGGAGTGTGTTATTGCGGGCATTTTTTTTCAGTTATCTAAGTGTTTTCAGATTATGCATCATGATGAAAACATGCATTATATAATAATACATAATAAACATAACATAGATTGTACCTACCTACAATGTGTAGGTAACGCAAAACCTAAGTTATTTCAAATAGAACTTAAAATAAAGTACTTGTGATAAATGTTAGTAGGTACATACTTAGATACATAGTGTAGTTCTCTATATTTATATAAAAAGGGATGAAGTTTGTATTTTTTTTGTTTGTTTGTAGGAAGTAATATTAATCAGTACCGCCGGTAGTATCTACAATCTATTTGTTTAATATAAATGCATCGATTCTGTTTGTTTTACTATACAGTTTTCTGTACAGATGCTTTAAGAAAATACATAATTTATTTCATCTGGAATGTTTCCGTATTCAGTTTGAAAATGATTGTTGGACCTTGTATGAATTACATAAAACTGGAGCATGGCTTGATAGATGGCGTTGTACTCTCCGTCTGAATCGCGATATGGTTTCGTTACACGAGTTTTGTTTCGTAAGGGTAAGTTTTAGCTTCGTAAATTGTTATTTTGATACACTTATTTGCATTTAAATTAATTGAAAATATTTTTGGGAATATCTCTCGTGTAAAATCCGAGAGACTTCATTATTTAGAGTACTAAAGACCCTTGTCTCGTGCAGACTGAGGGAATTCACTTGAGGCGAAAGGGCTCGCGAGGACATTAGGTATATGCGCATCGGTTAGTTTCGTTAGTAAATTGGGTGCATCACGCAAGTCTAAATTCCGTGTTCCTTACTTACTATAATTTCGAAAAGTCTTCAAACAGTATTTATAATATTAATGTGGATTATTGAATCCGTAAGATACCATGTATATTTACTACAACTCGTAATATCATCATACATACCATCACGCCTGTATTCCCCGAAAGGTTAGGCAGAAGTGTACTAATGTGCACCCACATTTCGCCGGTATGTTTAGGTCCCATGTAATAGGGGGCGAGCCTATTGCCTTTAACTACTAAGCTGCTGAGAATTTAATAGAAAAACCTAATAACACTGCTCGATTCAACCCAGAATCTTTAGCGTACCTAGCAGTCGCGCTGAATACCCCTAGACTAATGAGGCAGTCCACGTTATTTAAAATAATATTTTGCTGTTTTAGCACAAAATAGAAATACATTAATTAAAATTTACTCCGCAATATACAACAACATGTGTAGATCAACTTTCATTTTAATGAGACTGCTCCTGGTCCATTCTGTAGTCCAGTGTACCTACTTTTTAAATTTTGAAACAATTTTGTTTTTGTTGGATATATATTTATGGAATACATTTAAAAAAATACAGTCAACTAGTTACTAGGCTGTTATCACGAATGCGAAACATTTACCTACGATGCGTCTTTACACAGAGTACCTATAGCTAATAGAGAATGCTAATCCGAACAATGAAAATAAAAACACTTTCCCTACAAAATAAATTTATGAGCTGACAAACTTAGGTGAGGAGGATTTTTATTGTCTAGATGCCACATCCTCTGCTTTATAAATCATAAGAATCATAATCTAATCTCCAAATCCCAAGACCACAAGGTATGTCGTCATGGACTGCGTGTCAGACGAGATGTACCATCTGCAAACTGTCCAAACGACAGAATTGCACAGTTCCATAATGTTCCTAGCGTAGGTAATCACTAAAACGAGATTTGTGGAAATTCTCACGAAAATCTGGTCACCGGAAAAATTGGATTCACCGCGAATATCCAACAACTATTAGTATCACTACAAATAATTAAAAAACTCCCCTGTTGCGTCTGTCTCTCTGTCTATTCGCGATAAACTCAAAACTAGGTACTGAACGGATTTTCATGCACTTTTCACTTTTGGTTTAGGTGTATAATTTAATATGGTTTTGTGTTAATTGATTGAAATAATAATATGACGATAATTGTGTACAACCGTACGAAGCCGGGGTGGATCACTAGTTTGTAATAATATTCTATTGAAAATTTGCAGCTTATTATCCGTAACGCTTAATATTTTATCCTATATTATAATAATAACATCTAAGGAGGCTCTCGTTGAGTAGCTGGATCAAGGGCCTGATACAGAAAGTAGTACTCCTAGACACGGCGCGTATTGTTAGGAGGTTCCTCTCTCTGGGGCCCTGACCACCGGTGGCTTGGACCCGGCTCCCGACACCGATGGACTACTGTTTTTTCAATTTTTTATTTTATCTTTTATAAAACATACCATCACGCCTGTCTTCTCCGAAGGGTTAGGGCAGAGGTGTACTCATGTATACCCACATTTCACCGGTATGTTAAGGTCCCATGTAAAAGGGGGCGAGCCTATTGCTATTCATCGGGCACAAATCCAGACTCCGAGCTGGTACTGGGAATTTAATAGAAAAAATCCACTAAAACTTTGCTCGACCCGGGGATCGAACCCAGGACCTGTAGCGTATCAGTCGAGCTTAGGACCACTAGACTAATGAGGCAGTCCTCCAGTTTTTTTTATAAAAATATTTAAAAAAATATATAATAAGGTGTAACTTTAAATAAATGAATAATAATGTATTTATTTCACACAATCTTAATACAGAGAAATAAACAATAATCGTAGTCAGTAAGACAGCATCACAAATGTTTGGATAAAACACGCGTACCTACCCATGATAAGATTTAACTTATGTTACGTTATACATATGTATAAACAATACGCATATGCATATAACTACACAAAGCCGTATTAATCCTCTAGATCCGCCTGTTTAAATTGTAACAAAGGTAACACAATATGCATGTAGGCCTACGTTTAAAACAACAACAAGGGAAGCCGTACAAAAATTCATTTTGTTTTACCATTCTACGCTAAAAAAAAAATTAATCCTTTTTTTATGGGACAACTCGGCTAATGAGCAGGCGAATCAACTGATGGTATGGCTGAAGTTGTCATGGACATTTGCAATACTATTGGAATTGCAGATGAGTTGACAAGCCTCGGAAAAGGGAGGAAAAGGAGAAAAGGAGAAGAGAGGGGACTGAGGGGGAAATTGGGCCTCTGCCTGCTCCACACTCACCGTACGAAACGCAACAGTATGCATACTGCTACTTGACGTCGATATTCTGTGGGAGGATAGTGCTTTCCCGGTCGTGCGGACCCATTAATGCTGGCATGTAGACATGTCAGCGAGACACTATTACTACAAAAATATTTTGAATAATTCCAAATAAGTCTCAATTTTGTAAGAAATATCAAACTCTTTGTAAATATCAAGATTTTACAATTAAGCTCCTGTGTGATGAGATCCAAAATTGACCAAAATGTGTAATTTTTTCGTATTATTCTCATAAAACCAAAAATGTCCCAGTGTCCACTGGCCCAGTGGTAACAACGGCCAGGACATATTAACTATAGGTCGTAGGTTTAACCGATACCGACGCTTTACTTTATGTAAGTTATTTCGTCAGCACTGATCCCAACACGGTGAAGGAAGAAATCCATGTCATAGAATCTACCAACACGCACTGGACCCGCGTGGTGGTTTACTGCCCACTCCCTCTCACCCAGAGGCCTGAGTCCCAGGAGTCCCAGCATTGGGAACATTATAGGCTGATTACGAGCTATGTGTAAGGAACTGCTGTGGGTTCTAAATATGAATTGATTCCATACCCAGAACCTACCCAGAACGCATTATTGCTAAGCTCGGTAGTGCAATGGGTGGGGTTCGAACCGGCAACCACATGATCGCAAGTCCGACGCCCTAGCCATTAGGCTACCGCCGCTTCCAAATATGATATATTAATAATAGTGAGACAACAATCTTCTATCTAACGATAAGTAACACTGGCGGGAGATGCCGACATCCTAACATGACGATGCCTAAATTGTATTTTTTGTCACTATCTGTGAACTTATTACCGAACTAGACTTCGTACAGAAGTTATAAGAAACATTTTTGTTGAGAATATTTTTTTTGGTAAGAAGACTAAATAGAAAAACCACGTTGTTTACTTTTAAGATTATGACTTATTAACTTTACTTTAACTTATCTAAGTTTATTAATTTAGGTTTTATGGTCAAAAAGTTTTTAGTTTATTTTTTATTTATTTAAGGCATCTGTGCTACGATTAAATAACTATTTATTCGTAGCATCTGTGGCTAACATTTTTGTCAGGTGCTTAAATAAAGTAAGTAGCTCTAATTATTATACTTGACATAGGTAGAATCAAATTAAGTAGATAACTTGCTAGAACATGTAAGCACTAAAGTATAACCTCAGACTTCCTAGAAGTATATAAATAAATTGGTTATTCCCCTTTTCTACAGTCAAAGTATAGTTGGCAAGATGTTTGCCATTTATACCTACTTCAAGCAGAAGAAAGTCACACAAAATCTCGAAAATGGCTTGACCGATCTGTTATATTATATGTTGTGTTTGTAACTGTCAAGACAATGTTTGTACGTTAGAAAATCTAGCGGAAAAGTTTGAAATTGAAATGGTTTTAATTTCATAGAGTCATGATATTCACCTGGGTAAACAGCTTGTGTCTTATAAACCAATGTGTCCCAACAAACGTTTTGAAATAATAGATAGGTAGATTTAGATATCGAATTGCCCATTTTTTTACATAATAATAATTCTTTATTGCCACAGTAATTGATATCAGACTCGCCGTGTACTCGATATTATTTCACCCATGGGAGATATTGGATAAGATTTCCAATATAACAATAAAAATGTTGTTAGTAACATGTACAAAAATATTCTGCAAGCAATAATAAAATGCCTTTTATGATTTTTCCTGTCCTGACTGAATCCTGACCGTTCTGCCTTGGTTTCAAAATTATTTTTGGTCTTTCGCAAATTTTTTGTCTATACCTCATTCTAGGCACAAGGCAGTAGCAATTGCGACATGAACAATAACTTATTCACAATTGAGTACTAAAACTGTTGCTTATAAATCGCTGTCGTATAAGATTTTTGTGTAAAATAGACGAATAAGTTAAAGTCGCAATCCTTAATGACATGATCCTAAAATGTGTTATATAGATGAATAAATATAGGGAAACTACAAGTCCACATACAATAACATAATAACAAAACAATTCCATAACACCAGCTAAAGGAAATTGCATTAGTCTCTTTGTGTGTTATATCTTGTGACATCGTTGCACTTACCAAAATTGTGCTCCGGGGACTGTCGAGATTAGACTATGATTCTTATGTTCATGACACATGCTCTAAAACAGTTTGTGAAAGGATTCAGTAAGCAGAGGATATTCACCCAAATTTCAACAGCTGACAACTACCCTATTGTCGTTTCTAATTTAGATATTTTTGCTCATAAATGCTTAAGTACTTATGTGGCCTTTCGGAACGGGTAACTATAGACACAGTTATTTTGTTATTTTGACCGTATTGTATAGGTTGTTGTTTCTTTTACGACCGGGTAAATAACAAATCTGTCAAAAGATTTGCTTACTAGGGATAAAATTTTGACGTAAGTTCCACATACAGGTAATATCAAAATCATATCTCTAGTAGGCACATCCGACTTTGTTATTGAATCCAGCTATTGTAGGTAACGTGACATACCCCGGGGTAACAACAAGAAAATCTTTTGACAGATTTGTTATTTACCCGGTCGTAAATGAAACAAGAACCTATACAATACGGTCAAAATAACTGTGTCTGTAGTTAACCGTTCCGAACGGACGCGTAAGTAGTTAAGCATTTATGAACAAAAATATCCAAATTAGAAACGATAATAAGGTACTTGTCAGCTGTTGAATTTTGGGTGTTTATCCTCTGCTTACTGAATCCTTTACACTCAGCAAGTATATGAAAAGATGTATGAATGAGGAAGAAGCGAAAAAAGCAATATGCAAGAGATGTAGCCAGTGGCAGTCTATGCCTCGCGCGATGCCCACTACGAAATGAGCGAATCCATTCGCCACATATGAATTCGCTCGTTCCGGACGAGACAAGAGTTCATGGCCCTTATACACTTTAAACTCTAAATTAAATAATGTCTCTCGGATTTTAAACCGGAGACATTCCCAAAAATATTTTTATTTTTTGCAATTATTATCAAATCATGAAATCATTGTATATAACCATAATAAAAATACAGTAATAACTTACCCTTAGGAAACTAAACTCGTGTAACGAAACCATAGCGTGATTCAGACGGAGGGCACAACGCCATCTACGGAGCCAGTCTACAGTTTTTTGTTATGTGAAAATATTTAGAGGTGGTACAACTCTGTTTCGTTGGTTCGTTTGGCTGCCAAATATTCTTCCACTGCGCAATAATATGATAACAACCCATATAAATATTTACGTCTTATTTACCCTGTAACTTTTGATAATGTACAGTCGATGATTTCTGGACAGAACTACAAATACAATACATGTATTTAATATAAAATAATGACCAAAAGATAACAAATAAGCAACAATTTTTTTTATTGTATGGAAAGCAACGGTCAATTTTTTTTTACTTTTATAAATGGGTGTGATAATGTGACGCATGTCTTATTGTAGATTTCTTTTTTTTGTACTTTTACCTAAAACCCTTAACTTCTGAATTCTCAAAAGTTAGAATCGTACTGCAACTGGGCTATTAATGTTCTTTGTTAGTGAAAATCATGGTTAGATATAATGAGACTTAAAAGCTGTAGCCCGATTCACGTAATTAAAACCGTGGCGATGTCGCAGCAATTTAATCGTTGAAACAGTTTTCCTATTCACATCCGTCGATCGGACCGATTTAGAAGTCGTCCTATTGAAAAATCGTTGAACCGTATTCACACGTGTTCGTTGGGTGAGAATCGTTCTAAAACGTTGGCTTGACAGTACCTCACGTCATTCACGTAACACTGGAAAACTGTTTCAAAGATTAAGTCGCTGCGACATCGCTACGATTTTAATTACGTGCATCGGGCTATTGGTCTTTGAAGATGACAACGCGCGAATTACCACATGGTGTTATTCCAACCAGTCCGGTCTGAATCAATTTTTTGTATGTAATTTTGGTATAGAGATCTAGATTGGATCTTGGACCTTCCGTCGCAAAAAACTATTTTAGGATGCAAGTGAAACCGTGGGCAAAATTGTACGTACTGACTTTGAGTGACATCTACATGGTATTTAACAAATTAAAATTGAAAATAATTTACTTAATTTTGTAAAAAATTCGGAAGACACATAGCAATACGGGTAGGTGAGTAAAATACAGAGAACAAATATCTTTTTTTAATTTGCTCGAGTTGAACCGAATTGCATTCAACCAAAAAGAGAATACAGCATTAAAAAAGTAATTACAACGAATAATTCGGCCAAGGCAATTAGTACTACTTTCGTAGCTGTCTAGATAAAAAAATGTACAAAACTTTTGTATAACGAACACAGCGTGGTTAACGTCAAAACTACATCCAATTAGACGTCTGAGCCCATTAAATGGATCCGACAGAAGTTTCAAACTTCCACGCAAATATACAGTAATAGTTAGCTAGAAAGTTTATTGGTTAACCGGCTTTTATCACTGGAGCTGTTTATGCCGTTTGCCAGGGGATTTAAGTAATATTTGTTATTTCAGACTGGTTTTAGAAGTAAAATTGCACAATATAAGTAATATAGCGTTAAAAAAGGGTAGGGTCTGAAAGCATCAATGCCTCTGAGCGAAAAAACGAGGAATGAGTGATTTTTCTCTGATATTTAGAAAAATCAATAAAAAACATATCGTATCATGCAGCCCTGGTGACCACCAGGGCTGCATACGAAAACAATAGATTCTGTGTTGTTTGTATTTTTTAGTTTTCTCGATGTTCGTGCACCAGATTGTTGTTTACGACACGATTTAGACTATTTTTAGTCTACCTGTGATTTAGGGTCTGCAACGAGATTTCGTCATCGTATGCGATAAAATCCGTTCAATAATTCTTTTGGTAATAGCGTATCTTATTTATTTTACAATATGATAATTATGATATATATTACAAAATAAATAAATAATTATAGGTATATATTACATGGCATAATATTTATCATAGCGGTAACTGATAATAAAAAACCGGACGTGAGCAGGAAATTAACCTCCGGTTGTGTTCGAATTGTGGAAGCGCAAGGATATTGCAGGAAGATTACAACTTTTTTCGTATGCTTGTTTTGTGTCTGATAATTAAATAATTGCAAATTTATGAAAATCGCCATACAATAGGGTTATAATAAAGTTGTTTGAAAACGTTATTACGTGTCCAGTAATTGCTCGTTATTTATTTGTTTTTTTAACTATTTTTTTAACTAACTATTGGGAACAAAACACAAAATTAACGAGCCGCGCAAGCAGAAATAAAATATATACTCAAGCATAATTTTAATTACATTTTGAAATTAAAGCTCAAATTTTAGCGTGTTTTGAATATGTCTCATAATTAAATTTTGCTGAGCATCCAGCAAAGTAATATTACAGCTCGTACTGAATAAGCTTTTTAACTGATCTCGATGTTCACAATGAAGCACCACAACAGTCTTAAATAAAATGAGATGAATTTCAAAGGATTTCACTTAATTGGAAAATGAGACCTCGTTATAGTCAATTTGGTAAGCAATATCGGGCAAATGAAATAAATATTTTACAGAGAATCACTTAAAATGCGTAGGATCTTATTGGGAATATTAAAAGAGGTAATATACCATCACGCCTGTATTCCCCGAAGGGTTAGGCAGAGGTGTACTAATGTACAATCACACTTTGCCGGTATGTTTATGTCCCATGTAATAGGGGGGCGAGCCTATTGCCATTAACCGGGCACAAATCCAGACTCTGAGCTGCTACTAAGAATTTCATAGAAAAACCCAATAACACTTTGCTCGATCTGGGGATCGAACACAGGACCTCTAGCGTAGCAGTCACGCTTAGGACCACTACGCTAATGAGTCCGTAAAAAAAGGTAATATTTAAAAATCTAAGAAAGTTATATTATAAACTATAATTATGATAGGCAGCCCTACAGCATCGAAAGCTGACCCACGTTGTTTTTGCTAGCTAGTAGTATTAGAGCTAGTTGGTCTATCACCAAAAAGGTTTCTAAGGCTAAAAGCTAATCCCATAATTAGGCCGAACACAACATTACGGTCAAACACATTTTTAAAGTGGTAACAGTCGTGGCGAATGTCATGTATCCCAAGGCCGCTATAGGCCAAGGGTAAGTAAATGTAGTTTTTATCTGGGAAGGTGACAGGATATGTCGGTCTCGTAAGGACAAAAAACCGAACCTTTCCTTAGCCTATAGTCCCGACCATGGGATTCGCGACATTGGACCACCTTATGTCCCTAAGTAAAGGTGGTCCAAGGTCCTTGCCCTCAAAGACCATGTGGCAAACAATCAATATCATCAACCCATATATTGTCCCACTGCTGGGCACGGGTCTCCTCTCAGAATGAAAGCGATTAGGCGGTAGTCCACCACGCTTGCCTACTGCGCGTTGGCAGACTTCACACGCCATCGAGAAAAGCTTCTAAGCATGCAGGTTTCCTCACGATGTTTTCCTTCACCGTTTAAGTGCGTGATAATTAAGTATTAATACGCACATGACTTCGGAAAGTCAGAGGTGCGTGCCTTGTATTTGAACTCGAGACCTTTGACATGGCAGTCCTATGGTCATATCACAAGGTTATCACTGCACTTTTGTGGCAAACAATACATTACCTAACATATTTTGCACTGTAAAATAAAAAGAGTCAAACGCATTCAATTCAACAATTAGTATGATCGCTCGCTTTAACGTCAAAGGAAAACTGATTGATGAAACCAGCTAATCTGAGAGGACTTCATAAAGTGTTTGAAGGTGTAGACTATAACTCCGACCAAGTCAGCTTGGTGTACTAGGTATTAACTAGGCCTTAATCCAGCCAGTTCTCTGCAATTTAATATTAAAAGCGACGGGAGCCTAATGGCTAGGGCGTCAGACTTGCGATCATGTGGTTGGCGTTTTGAAACTCACCCATTGCACTACCGACGTGAACCCACTCGTAACACAAGCATTTAGCTTAGCATGACGGGTTAACAAGAATATTAGTAATATGCGAACCACATTATGACGGGTTAACAAGAATATTAGTAATATACGAAACAACTTTGCTAGTAAGCTTTTTTAAAAATATATAAATTATAATGGGCTGGTATTATTATTACTAATTTATATTAAAGACAAACAAGTCCTCCTTTCCTGTATATAAATTGTATTGGAAATTACTTCACTCGTTCTACGAATTTGTTATAGTGTAATTGTGGGGTTTCGATGAGACAGTCACTACCATACTTCCGTTATCATAAATAAAGGTACAAAGGTACACTCAAACGCAATATGGTTTCTATCAAAGCTAATGGAACCTTTTACAGATATGAATTTTCCTTATTTTGTACGTCATTGTACCGCGCCATAACTGTTTGGTGGGTATGATAGTTGCGGTGACCGCAATTTATCCAAAATAATTAATTCTAGAAACAAATGGAAGATGCACGAAGAGGCCTTGGTCCAACGGTGGGGGTATCGGGCTTATGATGATGATGATGATGTATTAATTATAAGTAGGTAAATTTTTTGATATCGATTAACAACAACGACATAATAAGATTTGGATAATAAAAGATAGTACATAATTTTTGCAAACAAAAAAAATTCAACCTCTGGTAGGATTCGAACCTCTAATATCCACGGTAGCTTCTAGCGTCTAGTGCACCAAACCAGAGGATAAAAGCCAGACCGATTTACTTCCTAAAATTTTGATATTTTAATAATATTTAGCATATTTAAATACAATAAAAATTGTAGATCCATTTGGCCCAGACATAACATCGTACTCTCATTCATCGTTTTATTTTGTTTAACTCTTCGTTTGTTTATGCTGCTATTTTATAAAAAGACAGCTCCGGTATTTAGCAACGAGATCTGTGTCAGAATTATAACCTGCAGTATATACCTATATACTTAAACAAGCTGACCCTTCCTCTTCGTTGGGCATTATAGCCTATGACACTCATAACGTGGATTTCTATTGGTAAAAGAATTTTCAAAATCGGCTCAGTAGATCCAGAGGTTACCCCTTACAACCTCAGAAACCTGTAAACTTTACCTCTTTATAATATTAGTATAGATGACTATAACAAATTAACTAATACCCTTTCAACAAACATGACTAAAGACATCAGTGTTTTTGTAAACACTCATATTTGTCTCAGAATAATAAAGAAAGAACCTTAGTTTTGTTACGACAAATATTAATTTCACCCTTGAGAAATACTTTCGCGAAAGTACGTAGGTTACTAAGAAAAATTGAACAACATTACCAACAATAAGGTGCTGACAAGTATTTTGGATGATAGCGTTAGTCTCTCGCGTGTAATGAACACGGTCTAGAAAGTTCTTTGAAAGATGAATGGTTCATATGGGAGTTTAAGAAAACATGAGTTATTACTCTTTATAGCAAATTGAAATTATCCGACCTTCAGAGTGAGTTAGAGTTTGTTAAATAGGATCAAATAACTTTAATTCTCAAAAGAACATACTTCACTGAATGAGATACATTACTTATATATATAAAAATATAAAAGCTGTTTGCTGCCTCATTAGTGTAGTGGTGCTAAGCGCAACTGCTACGCGAGAGGTCCTGGGTTCGATCCCCAGGTCGAGAAAAGTGATATTGGGTTTTTCTATGAAATTCTCAGTAGCAGCTCGGAGTCTGGATTTGTGCCCGGTTAATGAAAATAGGCTCGCCCCCTATTACATGGGACTTAAATATACCGGCGAAATGTGCGTGTACATTAGTACTTACGCCTCTGCTTAATCTGCCTTCGGGAAATACAGGTGTGATGGTAAAAGCTGTTTGTGTTACATTCCTCGAAGGGCAAGGCAGAGGTGTACGTACTACTAATTTACGCTCACAGTTTTTCGGTGCGTTTAGGTCCTAAGTAATAGGGTGCAACCCTACTGCAATTTACTTAACACAAAGCTATACTTCCGACCTGCTACTGAAAAATTCATAGAAAAAAATCATTAAAACTTATCATAACAATAGAACTCAAGACTCCTAGCAGTTACGCTCGCGACCACTAAACTAACATCCTCCACTATGCTACCGCAAAGGAAACACCGCCTTATATTTAACTTAATAAACTCCATAATACAGTGTAAAAGAACTACCGTCAAAAATAAGCATTCAAAATCCTTAAAGGAATGTTCAAGATTTTA
Source organism: Subacronicta megacephala (assembly GCA_958496365.1). Taxonomy (NCBI): domain Eukaryota; kingdom Metazoa; phylum Arthropoda; class Insecta; order Lepidoptera; family Noctuidae; genus Subacronicta; species Subacronicta megacephala. The sequence goes on from OY292521.1 coordinate 8,517,169, forward strand.
TTGCTGCCGCTGAAATATAAACCCAGTTCCACATAGAATTCCTGAACGCATTTGCCTCGTATTTACAATAATGCATATGTACACGTTTCCTTTGCGTCCTCTCTACCGGATACGGCAATATCTTTGAGGCAGACTTTGTGCACTCAAATATAATATTTGTCTTTGGCATATTTATTTTCCTACTATATACCGAGGGGAAGATGGTTACCTTATTGAGAGTCTTATTTGAATATATTATTAAAGTAACTTGAATAGAAAAATACTTAGATTTATTTTGTAAAACATGGCTTTAAACAATTTATCTTTTTGTATTTTTATGTATTTCTATGCTAAGATTATACCGTTCTTTCAGCCCTCATTGACATCTATTGAAAAGCGAGTTTGCGTCACCTCAAAGACGTAAATTCGAAATGTGAAGGCAAATTTCGACCTAGCAGGTGTGACTCGCGGTGGTTTAGCGGCTATAGCGTCTGGTGTATCTTGCCAGAAAACGCCGGTTCAAATCCTGCCCGCAGTGCAATTTTTCCAACACTAAAATTTAAATTTAAAATTTTATTTTGAAAGTTAATAATGGGTAAAAGGTTGAGGTAAAATTGCTAATTTTAAGAATAATTCATTCAAACACTCAACGGCTAAGCACATCTAAGCGTCCCTACGTGCCGGGCGCGGTCAAAATAATTATAATGTAAGTAAGCTCTAAGATTTCAGTACAGTACCTACATCAAGAAAAAGAGATAGTCTTTTTATTACTGAAATACTAATTCTCTTACGCCAGGATCGTAAAACCATCGCTGTGCTTTTATTTCGACATTAACATTCAAGACTATAAACTATTTTAATTTAAAATGACTTTAGAATTGTGGTCGTAGACTACAAATTTATTCTATTCCCATTATCTTTATAACAACAGTAATACTGGATTACATTATTTGATACTCAAAATTACTAGTCTAACTTGATTCAATTACTTAAAGTTACTTTAAACGAATTTAATCATAACGGATCAATTGAATTACGATTTACGCCACTAAAATCCTTCAGATGGAGCTTTAGTTTATTATTTTAAAAGTAAACGGCCAGATTTTACTATGCAGAATTCAATTTTGTAAAGTATTTAAATGTTTTTTTTATATTTACTCAAATTAACCGGGGATTGAAGGATGAAAATTTATATTCATAGGCAACTAAAATGTTACTTTGTTAACTTTTTTACGAATTATCAGTAATAGTATTTTTTTCCATTAGACATAAATATTAGTATTTTCCCAACGTATTTAATAAGAATGTCTATATAATAAAAAATATACCATGTTGAAATAAAGATGAACATTACCCAAACCGTCGTCTTCATAACGATAGTTCTTATGTTCGGAATTTGGGAAAGGGACCACGAACCAATATTAATACTTTTTTTATCTCCCATAAGCCCACGGTAATGTTGGTCTAAAGATCCGAAATGTTTCTCAGATCGTCGTAAAGGCATTTTCGCCAATCAGAAAACAATTTCCTTACTTGTTACACCGCGGATATAAAAAGCGGTAGATTGTGTGTGAACTCGCGCGAAAAAGTTCTTTTTCTATATTTTTGTTTCTACTCAACCTTTTTTTGGTGTGTGGAAAATACTTAGATATAGATTGTCTGTCACCTCGGGAGGTGGCCGGATTTATCGGAATACATGCGTAATACTTACGTTATATAAATTGATTCTAAAGACATTTACTTTAGAGATTTCTTTAAGCAAGACTCATTATACGTAAAACGGGTAGGTACTTTGGTTTATTATCTTCAAATTTATTAAAGGAATAAACATTATCTTTGATATTTCCAGAGTATTGACGATTTTTGCGGACCTCTAAATTTTGGAACAACTATCCGATATAGGGGATAGTTGCCTAATCCACGTAAACTACGCTGCCGCTTGAGAAGAGTACATTTATCCCGCAAAAACTTTGATCGCACTTAGCCGTCCATTGCAATCGCACAGAAACATGCAACACGGTCAACTTAGTTGTAGTTGCAGTCTCTCGATAGATAAATCAAATAACACGTGTTTCATTCGCGAAACTAGAGTAATTGGCAACTATACCTCCTGGGCGACTAACCGCGTTTTACACTAAATCTTTAATACAAAATCCTCAATTTTAAGCGGTAGGAGTTATCACTCGCACGCTACCGCCTTATGGCTTCTGATGTTAAAGACATGATTTTAGAAAGAAAGAAGAAAGAAAGATTTTTTTTTATTTTTGGACTTAGACACAGCATAGAACACGATAAAAAAAAAACAGATCTAAACAATCAAAATGTTAGCAGCCCTGCACAATGCCAAAAAAGGTTTTACTGGTTGTCGACTTAAATATAAACTCTCTTTTCGTATCTAGAGTTGGAAATACCTACCTATGTGTTATATACGGAAAACGGACTTCGACGGTATAGAAAATTCGTTCTAACTGTAAACGGTTTTCGGATTCAAAGAATTTTTCGGCTTTTGTCGGCGTCAACGTAACAGGAACTGTGGCGAGCGGTGAAACAGTTCTAGTTATTCTGAACTTCTTTTTCCATGTCGAATATCCTGTAATAGCTGTTAGCGTGGTCTCGTCAAAATGGAATAACAAAACGCTGGACTTTTGTTTATTAATTAAACTGCCTCTCTCGACTACCACGACGATTAGACTAATGAAACAGACTAACCCTGTACCCGTATTATATCAGTAGATAAATTAATATTACCATATCATATTTACGTGAATATTTTTAAACATTTGAATAAAAGGTAGAAAAAATAATAATTAAAAAATAGTGGCCCACCTGAATAGAACCGAAAAACAGTATCCACCAGCTTGGAACCTGTTCCCGATACCAGAATCCCAGAGAGCTCTGACTACCGTCAGGGCTCCAGCGAGAGGAACCTCCTGACGATACGTGCCGTGTCCAGGAGTACTTCCTTCTACATCAAACCCTTAACCCAACCGCCTAACGAAAGCCTCCCTATTATATTAGAGCCACAACTTTCTTATTCGTCTAGTGGTCCTAAGCGTGACTGTTACGCTAGAGGGCTTGGGTTCGTTTTCCTGGTCGAGCAAAGTGATATTGGGTTTTTCTATGTAATTCTCAGTAGTAGCTCGGAATTTGGATGTGTGCCCGGTGGCTCACCCCCTATTACATGGGACCTAAACATACCGGCGAACTGTGAGTGTACAATAAGTACACCTTTGCCTAACCCTTCCGAAAATACAGGTGTATGTATGTATGTATATGTAATTATGTATGCAATTGTCAATATTGGCCTATAACACCACCCAATCAATCTATTACTATTCTAGTTCGATACACCTCTTGTGTAAAGTCACCGAAGCGTATGTAACACACGAAATGGGACCGTATGTATTTGCATAATCTCTATTAGTTTATGATTATATCCAATTAATGTTAAAATAAACATGGATTTAATGTAAATTGGTGCGGCGGTCTCTCTTCATCACACGAGTAAATAGAACATATTTTGATATCGGGCGAAGCTTACCGCACAGTCATTATTCATTATGATTACTCTGCCTGCTGCCAAGTTTAGAAGGATATTATGACGATTTCGTACGTGATGGCGTAGGTACCTAATTCTGGATTTTCATTTGTTATAAAGCAAGTTGCGAAGTAGTGTTATTACTTTAAGGGGGTTATTTTTATAAATCTTTACTAGTAATCGTTATCAAATCCGAACTGCGAGCTACTTCTGACAATTTCATAGAAAAATCCAATCACATTTTGCTCGACCTGGGAAACGAACCCAGGACCTCTAGCGTAGCAGTCGCGCTTATTTATAAACACTACAGTAATGAGGCCGTAAGATACAAAAAGGTCATAATTCTATTTTTAGTTGTTATCCACACTATTATTATACTTAGATAAATTCGACTGTTAGGTGCTCTGTATGATTATCCTTCATGCCAAACCGCTGAATAGATTTCATTGCATCCTCAGTAAGGACATTATGGGCTACCATAATATGCAAAAAAGAAGTTACTTACTCAATAATTCTCTTAGAATGTGAGTAAAACCGCGGGCTATAGCTAGTTTATTAATATTCTCTTTGTTATATATTATAATGTGTATTTTCAAAATGTTTTTGTTTTTCATTGAACGTTAATAGATCAATGATAGGAAAGTAATTTACTATTCTTCGAAAAAGGTAGGTGAAAGTGTCAGCTCCGTTAACAGTAATATTATTATGTTAAGGTGATGACGTTACAAAACATTGAGACTGCATGAAAAATTTTTACCTGCTTTTCACGTCACTGAAAAGAGCGTAGGCTAATGGCAACCAAATGTTTTCATGATGTGTTAACGGCAACATAATAATGACATTATAGATGAAGGTGTTATTGAGTAGTCCAACATTCAAATGAAATTATCCAAATATATAAACAAGCGTAACATTTCAAGTCTAAAAGAAAAGACAAAAATAAATAAACTATAGAAGAAAAGTGAGAAGAACTCCTTTCCATTTTTATAGTATCGTTGATATTTTTAACTAGCGCCATTCGTAACAGCTCGAATAGCAAACTCAACAAAAGCACTGCGGCTGAAATAACTTCCCGCTATAAATTCAAGCTGAATTGCGCAGCTTGAAACGCTGCTTGTGAATAACTTCAATTGAAATAAGAATAAGAAAAGGCGACACCATTTTTCTCGCGATAAATGAGTTCCTCGACATCTCGACACTCGATATATGCAAACATTGCGAGTATGATGTTTAAAAGATTGAAGAGACTCCGTAATATAAATTATCCAGTATTTTGGGCTTTATAATGCTTTATTTTAAATAGTTTTTTATTGAACTAGTCTACCTATAGAGTATCCTACTTACTTCTGATGTAACCCATGTAGGTACCTAATAAAAACAAGGTTTGCAGTTTCTAGCCAAGGGTTGGGAACATTTTTATCACTTACTTCGTAGAGGTGTAAATCAGTTGCTAGGAAAACACCACTTTTAAAATGGCACTTATTCTTAAATTTTCTTCTGTCAGTTCTGTAAAAACAACTATTCCTAAAATTGCAATAAAATAGTAAACAATGTACCTACTAAAATAGTAAGTAAAAGTTCCTAGTAATTCGGGTCGCACATAACTAGTATTCTTGTTAACCCCTTGTGCTAAGCTAAATGCTCGCGTTACGAGTGAGTTCACGTCGGTAGTGCAATGATAGGTTTCGAAACAGCAACCACATGATCGCAAGTCCGGCGACCTAGCCATGACGCTATCGTCGCTTCAATTGTCTATGTCCTGTGATTCACGCCCCAGATGTTGACAACCACGCGTGCCAAATCGCGATACATAATTATATTTTACCTCTTTTGAAAAAGAGCTCCATTCTACAAGCCATGGATTTAACTGTCTCAAAGATTGGAATTCATGAGGCGTAACTGTGTCATTGATCTCTACCGCGAAAATTAGGCTTTAATTGCCATTATGTTAATGTAATTACTGAATCAGCTCATTATTAACGGCCCAATTAATAACATTTCTCTCTGTATCGCTTTTTGCGCTGGTTTTCCTTTTATAAGTCATTAACAATAATTAGTTATTACCAGAAGATATGTATTTTTTTATATTAACGTAAAAAAAAACAAACAAAATCATTAGACAAGGACATGATGATGAATTGGTTTATATACTAAGATCAAAGTGAGTATGTATTGTATAGTAAACTTGTACCTACTACGTACATAAATTGGGCGGTGAAATAAAATAAATTTATTTAGTGAAGTGTAAGATTGCTGAGTTTTTCACCTGGGTTTTCACCTAGACCTAAGTGGGGTACTTGTTGCTTATTCGGATTCTGTAGCGTTCACTAGGAGAGACCTACGTCCAACGGTTAAAAAATATAGGCTGATGATGATGATGATGATGAAAGAGAATAGCCTCGCTTCCCATGATATACCCTAAAGCTTTCCAGTTAAATGTGGATAACTCAATACATCTCTGCCCAACTCTTTGGGGAATACTGTCGTGATGGTAGATAGATAGAATTTTCTTTATAGCACACCAAAGAAACCAAGAATAGTAGGTATAGTGTTGCAGCCACTTGCAGCTTAGTGTTGGACATGAATTACACAATCAAAATAAAAGTACTGAAATTAAAATAACAAAGAAAACATAAAAGATGTTAGATACAAAGTTAAAGTATTAGTTCTGTAACCGAAGAATATCATTTCACAAAGGCTTATCACGTCAGCCGGCGGGTTACATAATATGATCGCAGATGATTTACACGGAGCCTTCTAATAATGTAGGGACGACTTCATTTATCATTCACACAATATTTCACAAGTTCCCACTCTCGCCGCCATGTTGTTCTTTTGTATTTACAAGCACTTTGTGCGCAAGTACATTATTTGTGTACGTAGGGCTATTCTCAAGGAATTTGTAAAATACTTTCAAGTAAAATTTGCCTCCATTTATTTTTTGTACAAAGTACCTAAGAACTTATGAGACAGTACAAAATGAAGGTAAACGTCATTAATCCGCTTACTGATAGGAAAAATAGCAAACGTGTTGTCCTATACTTTTCTTTTACATGTATTTTATCATTATGTTACCTAAATATTACAAACAGTGCCTACCTACTACGATGAGAAGAAAAGTACTACCTAAATTTTCTCTCAAACGTATGTACTTATCCAATGATTTTATTTAAACACTCATGATTAAAGATCAAGTTTCAATTTCATTGTTTTTTTTTTCTCTTCTTCATATGAAATTACCAACCGTATTTGATTTTTAAGCTCTGTACATAACATATACTTAATACTGTTTTATTTTGAATAAATTCTGACTAAAACAGAATTCAGTATCTGTAACTAATTAAATATACCTATGTATATTTGATTGAAATGATTTTCCTCGAAACGTTGCGTTAGCTACCTAATGCAACGTTTCGAGGAAAATCATTTCGATATTTGTCTGAGTAATTTGGCAGCAGAAAAAATAATTTTAGAATAACTGTGAATAACCTCACTATAGTATGAGGTTTGTAAGCATTAATGTATCAGTATTTATAAGATTACGAAGGGTTGTGTTTACATAGGCTCCCTGGTGGTTTGCGGCTACAAATGAGAATTGTATATTTCAGACACACCTAAATTAAACAACAATAACATCTTGCCTAAATTACTATGAACAGAACAAACAAAACCAAAGTATGAATTTTTTGCGAACATTTTAAAATACGAGGCTTAGAACCTCAACCAAAGGGAAACTGGCTTTCACGCGCAAAAGTCGAAACACTCGATAAGGTGTTTTACGACAGACTTCAACATAGGAATTGCCACAATGTTCTGTGGGAATTGTCTATAATATTGTATTTGGCTCCCTAAAGATATATAAATTTTAGCTGATGAATAAAATGTCCTCAGGCAGGATTCGAACTGTCTGGTACACAAGGTGTCACACTGGTGTCAAGTACACCGAACGCTTTTACAACTAAACCTCTACACACCTCATTCGTTTAAATGATTAATTTTATGCATAATTATGAATATCTAAAATGTCTTTTGAAATTCTATTCGTAATTATTAGACGCCGTGAAGATAAAGTTTCGTGAACATGACGAAACTTTCTTAACTTTACTACTCCTACTTAATTGTTAGTACGAACTTAGTGTTTGGCATTCAGTGAATGAATAATTTATAAATATTTCGGTCGCGCCAATAAGTTTATCATATTAATTTTTGTTTCAATATTTTATATAATGTACAATCAACAAAAGAGTTAGGTATACGGGCAGCTACCGAACATCTGTCTTGATATAGATTTTGTTATAAATAATTATACGCCAAAACGTGTCATATTGAAGGCTGCTAACAAAACAAGCAATTTGAAATGTATTGCGTGATATAGGTATAACACAAACTTTGTCAAAACACTTAGTAATATATAGTTAGCTGCCTGTATACCTAACTCTTTTGTTGACTGTACTCTTCAATTAGGGATGTTTTTTTATCAGCTGGCTTGTAGGGTGTATATACTGCCCCCGTTTGTAGGTCAACGCCAAATATAAAAGGCTTTGCAGAGTTCCGTGTATACGAGAGCTAGAATATTCCTTTCCACTTGTGCAAGGCTGTTACTTATAACAACCTGCATACTCACCTAACACCTGATTTGATATTCATATTAGGTTCAAATAAGTTCAGTCGCCAGCACATCAGGTTATACAAAACTGTAAAATTTCTCCAAATGATTTTAAAACCTTAAAATATTGATAATGAGGTTCAAAATCAACTGGGATAATTTGACATTTTGTGGTAATTTTATGTGCTTGATGTACATGGATCTAAAAAGTTGATCATTATAAGAAGAATCGGGAACTCCATGGGCATTCCTTTTAATATGAATTTGTAGTTACAAGACTGCCTCATTAGTCTAGTGGTATTTGAAACAAAGCAACTACCATCAAACCTTACGCAACCCAATTTCTGGGCACATTTCTATCATCAATTTCCCCAAATCCCACTTGCGCTGAGCAAAGCAATTTGGCCTTTTCTTTCAAAAATTCTTTCGTACGATTTTCTTAAGACAAAAAAATACTTACATTAAGACCTGAACCTCATTTCACCCCTCTTCCTGATTGAATTATTCATACGAAGACGCACATTGAGTTGCAAATAACGACCAAACGCACAGCCTATCGGCATGAATTAGTGGGGCGGGAGATAAGTGGCCGTAAATGGCCGTAATGTTTAATAATAAATGAATTTATGGGCGCTAAGCTCAAGTGGCGTTTACACGTTCTACGCTTCGCTTTCAACCGGACATTAGCAAATACCATTAATATAATATGATGCCAATTACAGATGCAATATCGATTAATTCTGATTGTATTTGAGATGATTTGTATGGCAATAGGCTCGCCCCCTATTACATGGGACCTAAAACATACCGGCGAACTGTGGATGTACATCACGGAAGAGATAAAGAAGATTGGAATGGCCATGTGGGCGGGGCAGGCGCGCCACAGTCTTGATTAGAAAATCATAACTCGCCCGAATCATACATTCGCCGCGTTTAGTGTGCTTATGACTACTTCAGAGAACAGAGCTCCGCTTGAAACTGCCGTGTTGTTTTATTCTTACGTAATAGACAAAATGTCAGACCACCAGTATATAGCGAGGAGGTATATCTTTCCATCTGTAAGTCAAAAATAGCATTTAATTGCAAAATAATTGGTAAAAACATAAAAATATACTGATCACTATGAAATTCCAAACATCAATCATATTATTGCAACAAGTTACAAATAAAATACATTGCCCGATGTGTTCTCGCTTAATCAACACGATGTCGTAGTCCGCTTGCAATGTACTGCATGCATTGCGTTCTCTACTCTTCAACCATAGCCGTTGTTCGTCGTTTGCCGGGGTTGGCCGTGAGTGATGCACGGCGTACATCTATCGATATCGAGGTGACCGTGTAGTTAAATAAAAGCATCGATAGAATTCTCAACTATATTTACGTTTGACAAAGATTATTTTTGAAATATTAAATATTTAATTGATGAGAGTATATTTTTAGTTAGATGTATTTTATATTATATGAATCATTGAATGAATGAAGATGAAGCGGCGTAGACCATTTTATTTTACTTCGATTTTAATACTGAATAGATACAATATAGTCTTGTCAAATCTAAGTCAAATACTATACCTACTATTTTATTTAAGTTTTAATATTTGATTCTATTCGACATTATTATACATGCAATTAATTATAATAATGTTATGTTATAACTCTATTATGTTATGTTACATTTCCCCCGATTGCTTAATGATTACGTTTTGTTCCAAGGACATAGTTTCTTTTAAATTAATTAATATTAAATAAAAATAGTTCTTGATTTAAAAAAAAAATAACGGACAGTATTTATCGATAAAAAATATCAGCTTTTCAAGCACTAGCGTATGCTTGTTGCGAGTGTGTGTCTTATGCCTACGGGAGCTTGGTGCTAGTGTGTGAACAAATTGCTGCCCACCGCTTTATGTGTGTGTGATTTGATTGTGTGCGAAAAACTTGTAAAGATAATGTTGCGTATGTTTGAGAATTGAAGTAGTGGGAGTAAAGCGGCGACACTGGTCCTAGAACAAAATAGGAGCTAGGGCCTTTCCAACCTTATTTATCTCTTCCGTGATGTACATGCAGTAAGTAAAACTCCGCTTAACCCTCGTGAGGAATATAGGCGTGATTTTAAGACACCGAGCTTCTACTGGAAATTTCATAGCAATTCAATACCACTTTGCAATCTAATACAGGACCTCTAGCATAGCGCTTGGAACCACTAGACTAATGAGGCAGTTACGTTGGTAGTGGATACAAATTTAATATTATATGTGTATTTTTTGTAAAGTACCTACCTATTCCTGCCTACCAATAAGTATTATGTAGGTACTAATAAACTAAGTTTTGTACGGAAGCCAGATCGCGGCACTGCAGCACTGCGACAAATTGGTCATCAATTGTACGCTATGATTGGCAATTATTCCATCGTATTACACACAACCATTTACAGTGATTGTCAAACTGAGCACAAATATAGGTACTGTAGCAGTCCTATAATTATCTTTTCTCTAATAGCTGGTGTAAATAATCTTATATATGACATTTATTAGAGTAACAGAAGCAAAAACAACAATTATTATAATTGTTGTCTGTATATATGTTTGTACACGCATCACGCAAAAAATACTGCATGGAATTGCATCCGGTTTTCAGAGTAGTATTGCTGGAGGTTTAAATTAAAATTTGGTGTCATGTTTCACCTTGATATTCAGCCCAGAAGCCGAATTAAAGGGAGTAAATCCTTCTGCGACGCGTGTATATCCGCAGGCGTCAGTTAGTCTTGAATAAGTTAACATAAGTTAGGGTTAAAATAAGTTAGGGTATCGCGGCTTCTAACTACAATAATTTATCATAATAGATTCGAAAATACTTACATTGCGAACTCACCGGCCATGTGAAAAAGCGGTACCTAAGTCTATAACTGTAACGGAGTTTCCATCTGACGTATGAGCAAAATATTCAAGGCTCCAAGCGTCCGTAGACATAGTTACGGAACTTCTTAACCTGCGAACTCTCCAGCTTGAAGATAACTTGTTTGCTCGGCGATGTTATAAGTTCCTCACTTGAGATAAGCCGTTGTTGAGCCAGTATTTTGCTCGAGTATAGCTCTTACATCAACATCGAGGACTAAGAATTGAAAATTTAAACTTTGGATGAAGTCTTATGATATCTACTTTGAGCTCGATAGTTTTTATTTGGCACTGGTAATTTATATATCTAGTAGTATCTATAGTATGGTGCTTATTGGCTGTTTTATAAAAAAGCTGCAACTCATTAGTGATAATATCAATTACACCAGTTCCGCTTCGAATACGAGGCAAGCACCTTGACTTTTGAAATCATGTGCGTTTTACAATGTTATTCGATAATATCGATACATGAGATTAGGTGAGAGAGATGAGATGCCTGAAAGATTTTCTCGGTGCCGTGTGACGTCTGCGAACCGTTACTAGACGTGTTAGGTAACCTCTTTTGTTCTGGAGGAAAGATAGAATTTGTGGCCACCAAAAAAAAGAATAAATAGTACATGCACATATAACAGATATGGTCTGCAGACCGGCAAAGTGATTCAACTTAGCAAAATGTTGACCCGTGAGCAGCATAGTGATCACATTGACCAACGCTAGTTTTTAACCCGTTGCTTCATTCTACTACTAAAACTTACAATCTATTTAGGGGGGTGAAAATGCGTAAAAAAACTTGTAATTTGGCATAGAAAAAAACCTTGTAATTTGGAAACTAGAGGGCAAAGTTCATTTGTAAATTTAAATATACAACCCAAAAAAAAACAGAAAGGAGATCCATATCCTACAGAGAGACAGTAAGCATTATGAGATGATCATTATGATTGCGGCGTGGCAACAGTTAGAACACGGCAAATAATTTTATTTATATAGTTTGCAACCGTTCGTACCGTTTCTATGGTTATGAATATAAAATAATACGGTATATTCATCGAAAATTCTCTAGCCAAATTTAGCCATAATCATATTTCCAATATTCAATATTACCTGCAAATCACCTACCCGCATCACGTTCCGTCTTGTCCAGCTGTCCCGTCATTCGAGCGGAAATCCGGTAAGCGGTCCATTTTATTTTGAGCGTGTATTCCAAATTATTTCTATCTCATTCTAGCACAAAAATATAATTTACCGTTGCTATGCCAACTATGTTTACTAACATGACATTCAATGGTTTGTGTCAAATTGGTCGGTCATGGTTTATTTTATCGGTACGTATAGAAAATAACACAAGCCCTACTTCATTTTCATTAACCAAAGGCATCAGTGATGCATTCCTCAAAAGTGAAGCCGTCACACGGCAGAAAATCTTTAGTTAATATATATGGCCGCCTTTCAAATACACCACTGGACGGGAAGCATATGAATTTCTGTACAGATTTTGAAAAATCTATAGTGATCAACAGCTTCAAGAGACGAGGGTGGAAACAAGTCATGCCAGAGGAGGACTGGCACATTTACTGGGCAAACACACTGAATTGTCGAACTATATTTAGCTTAGAAAGTGGCTTACGTCTCAGCGACAATCAATTGATCAATCATTTTCCAAATCACTATGAACTAGTACGTAAAGATTTACTCGTAAAAAACATAAAGAGGTATAGAAAAGAATTGGAAAAAGATGGTAATCCCCTTGCTGAAAAAACTGAAGTGAAACTCCCGAATGGACAAGCAATCACTCGCCATTTATATTTAGATTTCATTCCGGTAACATTCGTGCTGCCTTCCGACTACAACATGTTTGTCGAAGAGTACCGAAAATTTCCTCAAGCAACCTGGATTCTAAAGCCTTGCGGCAAATCCCAAGGTGCAGGCATTTTCCTTATAAACAAACTGTCGAAACTCAAAAAGTGGTCTCGGGAATCTAAGAAATATTTACAGCATCATCTCACGAGCAAAGATACTTATGTCATATCTCGCTATATAGATAATCCGCTTCTTATCGGGGGGAAGAAATTCGATTTAAGGATTTACGTCCTCGTTACGTCTTTTCGCCCTTTAAAAGCTTACATGTTTCGTAATGGATTTTGTAGATTCTGCACAATGAAATACGACACGAGTGTCACTGAGCTCGACAACATGTATGTACACCTAACGAACGTGAGCGTACAGAAACACGGCGGCGACTACAATAGTCACCACGGGGGGAAGCTGGGCATAAATAATTTAAAGCTCTATTTAGAAGGGACCCGAGGTCGCGAAGTGACCGACCGTTTGTTTGAGAATATACAATGGCTGATAGTGCACTCATTGAAGGCCGTTGCCCACGTTATGTCGAATGACCGCCATTGCTTCGAATGTTACGGTTACGACATAATCATTGACGATAACTTAAAGCCGTGGCTTATAGAGGTGAACGCCTCCCCTTCGATGACGGCCACGACAGTTAACGACAGAATACTCAAGTACAAGCTTCTCGATAATCTTTTATCGGTTGTTCTGCCTCCCGACGGAATCCCGGACGCACGGTGGAACAAAAAGCCTACCATTGAGGCTTTAGGGGATTTTCAAATACTCATTGATGAAGATTTGATGTACAAGGGAGAGATGGACGCATTGCAACGCGACAAAGGAATTCGAAAGAACTAAAAATGATAACGTTGTTTTATTTTTTTTATTAATAAATAAAATAATTAAATAGATTTTTTGTTTGTTATTTAACTAATATTACAATTTTAAAATAATTAATAAATTATGGTCTAACACGATGGAATTTATTGTAGCGTGAATTAGCATCTTCTTTTTCCATTAGTTCTTCATCGATCAAAAGTTCGAAGTCGCCGAGCGCTTCTGCTGAGGGGATCTTGTTCCACCGCGCGTCAGGAATACCATCAGGTGGTACAACAACCGACACTATATTGTCTATTAACTTATATTTTAGTATTCTATCGTTATGTGTCGTCGACTGTAGAGACGGTGAAGCGTTCACTTCTACAAGCCAAGGCTTGAGAGTATTGTCTATTATAATATCGTATCCATAACATTCAAAGCAATGGCGATCGTTAGCCATCACGGGAGCGACAGCTTTCAGAGAGTGAACAATAAGCCACTGCATTTCCGCAAACAATCTATCTGTAACAGATCGACCTCTAGTACCTTCCAAATACAGTCGAAAATTCTGTATACTCATTTTACCGCCGTGCAAACTATTGTAATCCCCGCCATGCTTCTGTACGCTGACATTAGTCAAATGCACGTACATGTTATCAAGTTCAGTTACACTGGTGTCATATTTCACCGTACAGAATCTACAAAATCCGTGTTGGAATAAATATGCTTTTAGCGGACGGAATGACGTCACCAGCACGTAGAGGCGTAGGTCGAATTTCTTGCCGCCAATTAGGAGCGGGTTGTCGATGTAACGTGATATTACATAGCTTTCCTTACTAGTCAGTTGAGGGTGAAATGGAGTTTTCGCTTCGCGGGACCATTTTTTGAGTTTCGATAGTTTGTTAATTAGAAATATTCCCGCCCCTTGTGACTTGCCGCATGGCTTCATAATCCAAGTGCTCTGGGGTGACTTTCGATATTCTTCAACAAACATATTGTAGTCCGCCGGCAACACGTAGGTTACAGGTATAAAGTCTAAGTGTGTATAACGACTGATTGCCTGTCCGTTAGGTAATGGAACTTCTGTTTTTTCGGCTAACGGATTACCTTCTCTCTCCAGCTCTTTTCTATATCTCTTGATATTTTTTACCAATAAATCTTTGCGCGACAGTTCGTAATGGTTAGGAAAGTGATTTATCATTTGGTTATCGCTCATTCGGTAGCCGCTCTCGATGCTAAAAATGTTTCGGCAATTTTGGGTGAATGACCAGTAAAAGTTCCATTCGTCGTCGGGCCCTACTTGGGTCCAGCCGCGACGCTCAAAGTTGCTCATTATCACGGACTTCTCCAAGTCGGTACAATAAGTCACTCTACTTTTCTCCATCACCGGCGACGTTAGTTTACCGTAAACAGCGGGTGATACTTTTTTCACTTCTTGTGTCATTACGCACTAAAAATTCTAAAGCGAAGACATTGCTACAAAAATAAAAAATATTATAACAACAAAAACTAAAATAAACGTTTCGCAATGATTTTGATAGTCACTGTCAATTTTGCTTTTAACTGTCACTGTCAGTTTTGTTTTTAATTTTAGACCAATAGTGTTACAACAGCTAAATATTACAGAGTATGTTGCTTTACATACTTTATGATGGATTGAATAATTTATTATACAATATTAGATTAAGTGAATAATATTAAAAAGACGGGAGCCATGTTTTAACAGAAAATTGGAATATCAATATTGTTGGCTGGGCAAGCGATCAAAGATTTTGGTGGTAAGGTCGGCTCCCCAAGCGCAAAGGTAAAAAAAATAAAAGCCATTGTGTCTTCAGTTTACCATCCTATTTTAGTGGAGGCGACTTCAATTCCCCGAGGAAATCTCGTTCAATATTTTTTCTTCTTTTGTTTGTTTGTTTCGTTTCCTAAACTACGCGGCTATAATCTGCCTTTTCATATCGTAGATATCAACTTTTTTGTTAAAGAACAGCGAAATGTGATGGAATTATTAACGTAAGAATGGAACTAAAACTGATGCTTGTGAACCATAAATTGTGTAGACGATTTATTATTTAGATCTTATCAAGATACAAACTTTTCGCAGCGAATATATTCAGCTATTTTATTTCGCAAAATACTCGTTTCTTGGGCAAACAAATGAAAACAGTGTTGTGCTCGATATGCTATTGTTTACATCCTATTTTTGTATCTTATTCTGAAATATTTTGGTGTGATAGCTCAGGTTGGGATATTGGATGTCTATTTGATGGCGTTACTACGCAATATCCAAAGTTTGATCCGAGCGTGAAACAATGGTTTATCCAGTCACGATAAAAGCAAAAAATATATATATCTAACACGTTTTTTATTCATGTCCATACGTATCTTTTTACTGAAGGTTCCACATTACAATTTGCCGCCTATGGTCCATCATCATCATCACACCCATTACATTCTCCAACTGCTGGGCACTACGCCTACTGCGAGACTTCATTTAAATTTACATATTAACATGCCCAAAAACTAAGCATACGTCTCAACCACGTACGAGTATCTTTACTGCCATCACTAATATGATCATCTTTCTAGGGTTAAAAGTTTCTTCAAACACCAATTCACCACTTTTGTACTAACTTTACTAATCATGTCATTTTAAATCAACACGATATGTTAATTATGCCAAAAGGATTGAAGCAATTGAAATATAAGTCGGTAGGTATTTCAATTTATCCAATTAAATAATTCTGAAATTATAGCATTAATTAAAAATACACACGTTGTTCGAACCGTACATAATAATATACATACAGATGTCACGCCTGTCTCCCATGGAGGTAGGCAGAGACTATAGATTTCCACCTGAAACGATCCTGGAACACTACTTTCGCTTCAACTACATTCACTAATCCCTCCCTTCATGATCGTCGATTTAGGATGCTCAGAACCTGGCCTTTTTTAAGAACATCCGCAATTTGGTTGCGGTACGTTCGCTGAAGTCGTCCCCTTCCAACTCGTCAATCCGTACTCGCCACGTATACCTACTCGTTTCGTCAATCTTCCTTCTTCCATTCTCTCTACCTGACCAAACCATCTTAACATACCTTTCTCAATCCTTATCAAACCGTAATGTTAGTATATCTATTAAACATCAGAAATTATTTAGGTAATTCCTTTGTTTTTTCACATAATCTACCTAAGTAAGTACTGGTGACAGTAAGGGTACGTACATACGGTAAATATACTATATCCAGTCGGCAATGTTGTATACAAGTATCTATCAATCATCATAGGGATCGACACTCAATCTCTGCCCTAGCCACGAGGGAATAAACTTGATGAAGCTTTTCCTAACCTTGTTTTCCTCGCAAAAAAAGGATACGTACTAGTAGTACTGTACTATGTCACGTGTTGTCATGTTTTTATTTATTCATCAATATTCGTGTCGATATCGTTGTTACGTTCCCATTTAAAGCCATTTCCTAGAATAGTTTAAAAACCAGCTGACCCGACAAACGCACGTTGTCCCTAAGTAATAATGATGAAAACACCGCGCGAAGGTAAAATAAGTTTTCTAATATTTTTATATTCTTCCGCACAATTTTCTATCCGTAAGAATCTTCTACAAAGTATTAGAAAACTTTAAATTAAATAAAAAAATAAATGTAATTGGTAAAGTCATTCTCAAGTTATGGCGTGACCAAGGGAAATATGCTAAAATAAATTTATAGTTTAAATATATACCTATTAAAAAACGCGTCAAGGAATTATCCACGTCATATTCCTGGATCATCCTCCAACCCACGTTCCCATACATTTTGGGTCTAAACGCGTCATTTGTTACTTGCCGGGATAATACAAACAATAGCGTATTAAATTGCTCACCAAAAATAAAAATACTATTTCATTCTTCCAAATGATCTCGTATTTTTTTGCCATAGCTATTATTTCTTCCACTTCCGAGTGCCCCATGTCACACGCACGTAATCAAAAGATCAGCATCGGGGTAGGCTGACAGTTGGGTAACGAAGGCGAACCTCCTGTAAATCTTCCTTATGTAAATGTCCACCCCATTCCGTATTTAGTTTTTAGAAAACTATAGCAAGATATAAAAATGTGAGAATTTTGCTGCCTATCGTGGGAGGGTCTGATTAATTGTGTGCTAGATCCTAAAGTAATGAACGAATGAATGAATGATAGAGTAGTTGACTGATGTTTGATTTAGTATAGGTGACAGGCTTTTTTACAAGTATAATTAAATTTAATGTGTATACTGAATGACTGCCTGCTATGCTAGAGGTCATGGGTCGATCCCCAGGTCGAGCAAAGTGTTATTGGGTTTTTCTATGAAATTCTCAGTAGCAGCTCGGAGTCTGGATTTCTACCCAGTGAATGGCAATAGGCTCGCCCCCTATTACATGGTACCTAAACAAACCGGCGAACTGTGGGTGTACATTAGTACACCTCTGCCTAACCCTTCGGGGAATACAGGTATATGGTAGGATGTTTTGTATACTGAAAATTTAAATCGAATAATAATGTTCTAAGATATAAACGTTCAAAATTTTTTGAGTAGGGATAGATAGAGGATGCTCTTTCACTTTCCTGAAAAACAATTGTTAGTGAAAAAAATCGTGCGTGGGCCATACAAATCCTATGTTGTATGGCCCACGCATGGTTTGACGTCACCATAATATGCTATAGTGCTGTCCTTGCCTACAAATATCTAAACTTTCACATATATACACAATATCCAGCGGCGACCACGTACAAATTCAAAAGTTCATTACAGCAGAAATTCTCCCTATAAAACTGTAAATTGTACACAAAAATATACCAATAAAAGCTATTGCTATGTTTAAAACTATTTATTTAATCCCAATTTAAGTCGCAAAATTTTAGATGTAAAGGGCATATAAAGTGTAAAAGTATGTCCAAAAACATAATCCTACTTTGTGCAGTCGAGTAAAAGTAATAAGCAACCATATCAAGCATTTATTTAGTAAATTCCAGCTTAATGCCACTTTCATTTTGACAGACACCAAATTAATCTATGTCAAAGACTGTCTCTAAAAACTTGCTGGACTTTGCAAGTTGCTTTAAAAAGTCAATCTAAACTTCGAAGTGTTTCTTATAATGTTTACAAACTTTAATACAAAATATTACTCTCAGAAGTTATTGCAAATAAATAGTCCGCGGCGACCTAAGTGTTAAATGAGTTGATGTACCTACACTGCAAACTTTATTTATGGTCCCTTTCCTAAATTGGTTTTATAAATTAATTAAAAGTAGATAATAGCTTATACAGGAAAATATGTACATTATATCATATTTAATTAAGCATTTTGCAATAATTATATTATATTATCTTTTTGTAAGCTAATCTATAGCTAGCCTAATTAAGGTAATTAACACGATTCAGAAAAATAAATAATTAATCTTACTAATATTTATACCACCATAATTATAAAGCAAACAAAAGTATACAACTTCATGAAGTTTCAACGTTAACGAACCCAAACTTACATAAAAGAAGGTTTATTCAGTTTTTTCCCTCTCAGGTAGGCTTTCACGTTTCGTTGATTACGGGGTCCACAAAAAGTCGTGATATAATCTCAAATCCTTGACCTCAGCGAAATAATAAATACATTTCCATTTTTTTTTCAGGTGGAGTAGGACAAAAGTCTTCGCAAATTGGGGCAATGTCTAATGGATCGTGGAACAGAAGAGGGTCCTCGTGATTACGAGGCAGCAAATGGAGTGTTGTTTCATTCGCTTGTCTGTACTTCTCACGCATGCAAATAAAAGGTACGAGATGTCTTTTTGTATTTACATTACTTTTACGTTTGTTTGTACGCTCTTTTTGTATTGTTCTTTTCCGAATTTATATATCGTTTCATGAATCTTTTCACTTTGCTTTCTCATATGTGGTATGTGCCTTTTATGTCGTCGCTAAAATTTTATCTGGCTCAGCATTTTAGTGCTCGTGACGTAACAAAAGCCATTGAATTTTTTTATCAACACAACTTCACTAGGAGATCATTGAGAATTTCTCTTTATATCCCGTATTGGAACTTTGCCCAATGAATGGCGATAAGCTCGTACCCTATCATACAACTCCTAATACAGTTACGCTAGTCTCGAAAATTATATTTTCTCTCATTCCAATGAAAATGTTGTATCGGTTTTGTCTCAAAACATTAAAGTTGCAAAATAACTACATGGTCAACCATGTAGTTATTATAATATCACACTTACACATCCACTCATACAAAAATTTTACTATTATGTGTCATGGATGTTTTGAGACTTGATTATTTTGCTACTTGAACTTTTTGAGATGTAGTTATTTAGCAACTTGGAGTTTTCGAGATTTGGATCTTACGAGATATTAACGTTTTGCAACCATATGTTATTTATTTTTTTTTATTATTTATTTAGATTTCGGAAGATTAACAGACCAATATAACCTATAAGATAATGAACATAAATAGTCCTGTGCCATTTACAAATCTTCACCAATAGTTAACACATATAATATAAAGATTAGAGCGAATTAGGTTTATTGCCTTAATAAAAGAGCTGTGTAACAATTTGTACAAAATATTTGAGACTAGGAATAATACGTCGTTGTACAAAATAATAATAATAACATGCAGATCCATTATAGCACTAAGTATCTGGTTTATTAAAGAATTTCTCCGCTATGAGATTTTTTACCAAAGAAGTGTTGGTGCAGAATAGGTCTATATGCGGTGGCAATTGGTTAAAAGAACTACACGCGCGCGAAACAAATGTATTGGCTCTGTATCGTGTTTTAGCAGGTGGAACCGACAGAAGAGCACGTTGCCTCAGACGTCGGGTGTTAGTTCTCATACAGATCATCGATAACAGTTCGGGACAGTCAACTTTACCATTAGCAATGTTCATGAGATAACATATATCATTAACATATCTTCTGGTTTCCAGAGGAAGGAAATGGTACCTTTTACATCTATGATCGTAGTCACTGGAAAATTGACGAGTCTTAAAGTCAAGATGTTTGAGGAATTTTCTTTGTATACGCTCGATACGTGTTTTATAAGTCTCGTATTGGGGATTCCATATCTGAGATGCGTACTCAAGGTGACTCCGAACATAGGCACAGTATAAAATTTTCAAAGTTTTTATGTTTTTAAAATTGGACGATATACGCAAAATAAATCCTAGTGACCTGGACGCCTTTTTCACTATGTTATCTACATGCTTGTCAAATAA
Source organism: Subacronicta megacephala (assembly GCA_958496365.1). Classification (NCBI taxonomy): domain Eukaryota; kingdom Metazoa; phylum Arthropoda; class Insecta; order Lepidoptera; family Noctuidae; genus Subacronicta; species Subacronicta megacephala. The sequence continues at coordinate 8,538,098 of OY292521.1, forward strand.
AAGTTTATCGTCATGAATAACACCAAGATCCTTGATTTCATTGACTTTGGACAATTTCTGATTCCGTAATGTGTAATTAGACGGCAGAGTTTGATGACAGCGTGTAAACGACATGTAAAAACATTTGGACGCATTGAGATCCAGTTTGTTGGTAGAGCAATAGATTTCAAATCTGTGAAGATCACTTTGAAGGTCATCAATATCCTTAATGCTGCGGATAACTTTCAGCACCTTCATATCGTCTGCAAATAGTAGGATTTTCGAATTATGGAAACAGTGCCTTATATCCATTATAAATATTATAAACAAAAGGGGACCCAACAAGGAACCTTGAGGAACACCAGACGGTACTGGGGACCATGCTGAAGTATAACCAGAAAGCACTACTGCCTGACTGCGATTTTCAATGTAAGACGCAAACCATCTGAGGAGATCACCGTGAATCCCGGCCGAAGCCAGTTTGTCCAGTAGTATATTATGGTCGATGCGATCGAAACATTTGCTGTAGTCGGTGTAAATAACGTCAACCTGGGCACGCTCATCCATACCCGCCGTAATAAAATTATTGGCAAGTGAGAGGTTTGATACTGTTGATCGTCCCTTTAGGAAACCGTGTTGGTCGTAACTAAATGTACACTTTAACACATTGTAAACTTGGTCGTAAACTAATCTTTCCAGTATTTTGGCAAACAAGCACAGCTTTGAGATAGGTCTGTAATTCTCTACATCAGTAATTTCTCCTTTTTTAAATATAGGTGTAACGAATGCAGATTTCCACACTCTCGGAACCAAGCCCTCGGATAGTGACCTGCTGAATATTATACATAAAGGTGTTACGAGGCTATCAGCACAATTTATTATGAATATTGGCGATATGTGATCGGGACCACCCGATTTAGACAGATCTAATTGTTTCAGTAATTTCAACACAGATTCCCGGTTCACTGAAACTGAGGCGGTGCCGGCACCGGAAAGCGGTGGCATTCCGTGATCCTTATTATTAGCAGTTACACCATCCGGAACGCTGAAAGTTGAGAGAAAGTATCCACTGAACAGATCACAAATTGCTTCTCCAGTGTTTGCCGATGCATTCTTATACGTCATTCTGTTGGGACATGATCCTGATTTGTTTTTGCTTTTAACATAAGACCAGAAACTCTTGGGGTCCTTAGTGATATGATCTTCTATTTTAGCAATATATGAATCAAAACATTTTGTCTCTAATTGATTCGCACGCTTTCGAAGAAGAGAGAATGAGTGATAGTCATTGAGATTACCGTAAGTACGGTACTTTTTGTGAAATTTATACTTCTCTTTCAGTACTCTAATCAACGCCGCACTATACCAAGGCGGGTAGGATTTAGACGAGACGGTTTTTCGAGGTATGTGTTTATCACGGAGTTCGTACAGACGGTTATAAAAGGACTCGATGGCTTGTTCCAGCGGTATTCCACTGAGAAGGTGATTCCAATCTGTGACATCAAGCTCTGTTGAAATGTCAGGGTAGTTAGCCTTCTGATAAATGTATTTAATTCTGCGTTCCATTGGAAGAGTATGGTGTTTGACATATGCAACACGAATGCACAATGATTTATGGTGAGAATCTTCTTTAATGATAGGCGAGTCACATGCGCAAACCGAAATTGCACTGTTGGATAGTACTAAGTCTAATATCCGTTGGTTACAATTACGTTCGTTATTGTATTGACTTAGGTTACAGGTATACAGTGTGTCGATAAAACTCAGTAAGTATTCAGAGTTTGACGTCAATTTCGGTTTAAGTTCAGTTTGAATAGGGTCCCTTACCCAGCTCACGGCGTGGCCCAGGTTGAAGTCTCCCAAAATAATAAAATTATCTAGGGGATGTGACAAAACTAATTGGGTAAGTCTTTCCATGAAATTTATCAGTTGTGACTTATGGCTGGGGCCTCCCTTTTCATCAACTAAGTAGACGGTACAGATGTGAATATTGTAAGATGACGGTGGTCGCTTGATACGCATTGATATAGATATCCATATATCTTCAGCCGAGCTAGCCCAGTCGCTTCTGTCAATAACAGTAAGATTGCGCTTAACTGCTACGAGAACTCCACCACCCAGACTTTGCCCCAAACGTCCGTAGTCTCTATCACGCCTCCAGACCAGATACCTGTCGTCAAAGAGCTCACTATTAGATATAGTATCAATTAGCCAGGTTTCTGTAAGACAGATAATGTCGTAGTCATTGAGACAGACCATTCTGAAAAATGTACTAGTTTTCGAACGTAGACCACGGACGTTCTGGTAATACAAACTAAGAGATGCCATTTGTAATTAGGATAAATATTGAGACTCTGCCACCCGCCATAACAATAACAAAGCCAAGTGGCAAATTATACGATTGACGCCAGTATACTGTGCAGCTTACAACACTAAGAGGTCTGCACACAATAGCTAAACTGAGGAATATCTCAGGATGACGCCAGTCTGCCCAACACACTACAATTGTACTATAACCGATTACATATAAAGCTATACTTATATTCCGTTTTAAATACTCGGTGCTATCCATCCAACATGCGATGAAACGATATAGAAAAATTGAGGGATTATATACAACACGACAATTTATGATATTCAATATAAGTAAGTTAACATTACCATAATTAAAGCGGCCAACACTAAATATAAGGTACACATATAGTAGCCACTTCAACTTCAAAGAAGCTACAAGTGGCCCATTTAAGAGTATTTTTATGTTTTTTACTTTAAGGCTATATAAGTTAACAAGATCATTGGAATTTATTACAAATAATATTGGAAGCAAAAGCAAACAAAAGCTATCACATAATGAGCAATAGAAGTAAGGTTGCAGTACACAAAATAGTAGTAACACAAAGCAAGTAGGCTTTTTGAGTAGTACTAACATAATCACAATTTTGATAAGTCTTTTTCTGTAGTAATATAGAGGATTGGAGATTCTGGTGTTTTTCGCACATGTATTTTGCAGTGCTTCACCCAAACGAATTGAAACCCCCGCTCCTTCGCTACTTTTTTAGTTGCTGATAGAAGTGCTTTATTCTGCGTGGTAAGGTGGTCGTTTATATAGATTCTGTTTGTGCCTTGGATTCCCAGGGCCGTTGGCACAAGCGGCGTTGATTTAAGTGATGACCTTGCCGCAGCAATAAAATCCTCCTTAATAAATTTGTTGTTAAAACAAACAATGATCGGTTTGGGCTGACTATTTTCTTTGGTTTGCACACGTGTCACAAAATCCACTTGGCTTTCAGAAATAGGATAGTTAATTTTTTCACCAATTTTACAAACAATATTCAGTAGGTTCTCGTTTTTAGTTTGAGGTATAGCCTTTAGTTCAACGTTCTTAGATCTGGCCCATTGTTCCTTCAGGTGGGTCTCATTTTGCATGCTATCGATTTTGAGCTGTAAGGTATTACACTGATTTTCAAGAGATTTGATAACAGAACGGTCATCTTTTCTCTGCTGCTCATAATCAATCAACTTAGAATTAATATCGTCGTATTTATTAGACAAGAACTCAATCGATTCCTTTATCTCCTTGTATGATTCTTGAATCTTAGTGTTGAGCAACTTTACCTGAGATATATCTTCAGCCAATTTAGTCAGTATGCGTTCCTGATCGGTTCTCCAACCATTCAACATTTCCATGATAGATTCCTGAAAGGTACTATTAAAATTACCTTCATTTTCGTCCGATCTCAATCGTTTATTTCTTTGTAGGTTTATAAAATCCGGATTGTAGTCTTTGTGAAAGTCGGAGTCGGACATTTCCTTGATATTAGGTACCGAAGAACTCGATAATGGCACACTAGACGACGGAGGTGTCCGCTGCATAGTTTGACTTCGTTGATATTCCAGAATAAGATACCGCTGCTGCCCTCTAGCGCCGAATACCGCGAGAACTTAATGTACAGTCCTCAACACGAGTGCACAGTTCAGTAGATCAACGATCAACGCAATACATATATATCAATATCCGTAGGTACTTAGTCCGGACAAATCCCGACAGATGTCCCCGCTCGTAGTGAACTATGCGCTTGTAGAAACAAAACTGCCTTGTAATGATTGTTTGAGGTTATATAAGTAGCTACCTATTATCGTGTTATCCTCTAAAAATCAGTCCTTTGTACATACTTGATTTCCAACTTTGCCAGACAAGAGATCGCAGTCGTTGTAATAGCACGATGCACTTTGTAGTACTAAAAGTATATGTTGAAACACTTTGATATTGTTCACAATTACTTGACAAAAAAGAGCACTGTAAGGTGTTTTCCGGATCAATCCTCGTACTGGTCCGAATAACCTTCACTTATCTTAATTTTAACTGCACTAACAGACTTTAAAAAGCGATCATTATATTTTAATTCAATAAATTTACGCAACGACGTACTTCACCCAGCGAACTCAGCGCCCTCTTAAGTTGTAACTTGACTGTTTTGAGACTAAAGGTGTTGTATCTGCTTGAATCGATTTGACCAACAAAGTGCCAAAGATAATTTTTCGTGGTCACGATAAATGTTAAGTATCACGAGTGTCGAATATGCAAAGGAAGGCAAGTGTTTTCATGGAAAAGGCCAACAATGCTAGCATTAAATACAACTTGACCAGACACGTTTATGAAAATTCTAGGCTTGGTGCTAAACAGAATATGTCCCATAAAATAAAAGACAGGCATAGTAATTATATCCTGGGGTAAGTTTTAATCCCTCATGATAAAGATTGAACACAAAAATCTATATGGTGAGATTTGTCGACGGCAGGAAGGACTTTGCCTTGCAGTACTGTGGGGATCGTAACAGGGCGCCGTATTAAAATATAAATAAAATAGTATTTATACCGTTAACTCTCGGTTTATTCGAATTTTATTGGGGCGAAGCCCTAGGCAAAAACATATAATACGTTCGTTCTCTGACGGAAGTCTATCACAGTTCTAATTTTAAAAAATTGATGATTGTTTATTCATAATCCAACCATAGAGTTATTATAGTATAAAGAGGTGCGATACATTGGGGTTCCGTTTTTATACCAAATCTTGATCCCATGCCGTGAGTATAGAGCTAGGTATGGCAAGTGCAATTTTTATACGACATAAGTCCAACAGCGCTACAAAAAAAGACGTGAATGGTATCTAATAATGCCACAAAAGGTGTATCTAAATTATAGTCCTGTAGTGTATAGCAAATCAAAGGAAACCCCATAATTAAGGGGAGGGGGAACGAACGTGACACTTGTGTCAAGTACAAACCTGGCATGCTAGCAATCCTGTATTAATGATGAGTATTTCAAAATAGCTCATTTGAAAAGGAAAGATTTTAGTTGGATTTGTTAACGAATACTCGAATATTGTGTTATGTTTGTGTGCATAGACATTTAGCAAACAGTGATAGTAAATGACCATTGGACTGCTAAGTTATAGATCTCGAATTCGAATCCAAAGCAGGTACTGATCAATTTGGTTTGCAGAGGTCTAACGGCAATGTTTAATTGAATTATATTATATTGAGTTTAGTATCATATAGGTATACTCAGAATATCAAATATTTAGTTTGTGCAAAATTTGCCAAGTCGCTAAACGTAGAAAAATCTGGTGACAAACTAATATAATAAAATTTACTTTGTACACCTGCAACAGCCAATCATCTACATAATTATTTTAAACGACTCGTGTCTAAAATATTGTTGCCTTTACGATATTGAAATCTAGCAATAAGACTGCCAAATTGTACCTACTCATGTAACGTTAGTTGTGTAATGTAATGTAATGTGTAAACGTGCGTACAACAAAGAATAATATACTCGTACCTATCTATTATCCCGAGCCTGAACTGTCAAAACATAAATAACGATACCGATTAGGTAATTAAGTCATGTGGACATAATATTACCTATATTAACATACCCAAAGCGACTACTATTGGACAAACATGGGCTAAGTTAGAGCGGTCCCAATTACGGCCGCGATTCGATACAAAATCGATTAAGTAGCGTGTTTCAACTCCCTGCGGAAATAGAATACTACTCAATAATTAACTGCTCTGGAATGTTATGTTTCAGTTTATTTTTACTTTTCTTAATTGGATTACGTATTGATTTCGGATTATCCGAAATTGGATATACCGAAATCAGAATTTTAGTTTTTTATGAACTTACCTATGTCTGGTGGTTTCGGTTTTTACTCGGCTCTTAACGTGATGTGTATATAGCCTTAGTTACTCCTTAAAATATCAGCTATCTGTTACTGAAAGTCCCGTATTTCTAGCCGTCTATTAGGTATCCCAATTAATCTCCTGAACAGCTTGACTAATTTTAAAAGAAATACCAAGAACCGGCACAGTTACTTTATAGATAAAATTATTTGGAAAGCATTATTTTTTTCACATGCTTTGTAAATGAAATATTTTATTGTATACTTGGCTTTCGTTGTGCTCGATTTCCTAGTTGTTTCGAGTCTGGATAGACTTTTAAGGCTTATCTCCGCCAAAGGGCTTATCTTTTAGGGCGGGGACCATAAAAACAATATAGGTAACTTTATAGAACGCAATATTAATTCACTGTATTAATTCTTTCATCAAATTGACCACTTAAAAGTTCTTTGTATGTTTCGTCATTGAATAAATGTCACTGCTTTTACACTTATGCTTCCAGTTTATAAAGTATATACGAGTAGGTAAGTACATACCGCATTTTACCACCTCTCGTCTCTCTGTCATTAAGCAAAAGCAAGGAGTGCATATACATAATTAAGAATATGGGTGTCAGGATACGGGTTTTTTACAACTTGCAGTGGTCTTACTGTCTCCTTGGTGTGAAGGTCGCAGAAGAAGATTGCAGAAGAAGGTTGCAGCTACTAAACGAGAGGTGGGTTCAATTCTCAGGTAGAATTTAATGTAGGTGATTTTTTATTGTTGTTTTGTCACTGCGACCACAGCCGGTCTATAATTGTGATCGCCACTTATTGATTTAAAATTCACCGCAAATCCCTCCGGCTAGTATTAACTGCAAGATTTTCTTAGGGATGAGCTCCCTTATTTCATCTGGTGTTAAGGCAAGTTTGCAATATAAGGTGTTACAGTAAAAGTGAAAATAATTTATGTCAATTTCACCATTAAAACAGTTTTGTAGAAACTACATAGTTGCATGGTTCTATCAAGTTTTTTTTTATGAAATATACTGAAGCAGCTCATCAGATTTGTTTTATGTCAATAGATCAAAATATATCGGTGAAATATGACTGTTCATCAGTACACCTCTGCCTAACCCAAATAATAATGTGAGCGTGGTATATGTTAGGGTTGCTAAAAGCGTTTTCACCTGGACCGCAAGGTAAATTAGGTTTTCTCGGCAGTCTAGCCTATTTAGTTTTATAGATTGCGTCTAATTTGATTCGGATCTCATCCCATTTTTACACGAAACTGGTAAATGATTTACATTACATTATATTTATTATTGAAATAATTATAAAATCCGAGAAATGATTTTATTAAAATATTAGATACTTTTAGTTAGTAGTCGAAATTCTAGAGATTGAAACAGCACGCACCTCTGACTTTTCGTATTAATACGTAATTATCACGCGCGGAAACGGTGAAGGAAGAAATAGTGAAGAAACCTGCATGCCTGAGAGATTTTATCGACGGCGTGTGAAGTCTGCCAACCCGCATTAGGCCGGCGCGTCGAGCTATAGCCTAAGCCCACTCATTTTAACAGGAGACCCATGCCCAGTAATGGGACAATATCTGTCTGATGATGATGAGGAGTATTTCGTAAGTTTATTATGTAAGATTATATCGAGAATCTGATGCTTATTGTAAATTTAGACGGAAGGCTTTTTTTATTTAATTTATTCTCTGAGGATGAAAATAAAAGAGCCAAGCTTTACATGTCTATTCTCGGAAGCCTAACATATGACGGCCAGAGAACGGTGACAGCGCCATCTATCAAGTGAAGCATGAACTATTGAATCGTAACGTGAGACCATCAAGTGTCGGCCCCTCAATTCACGATGAATGACACTCAATTGAATATCTCTGCAACCCCTGCAATACGAACAGGGACATATCCGACAATCTGTAAAAAGATTTTTATCATTGTGAAGATTTTTATCATTTCTTTTTCGGATTTTTAGCTTTCTTTATTCTGGTAAGATCTCCAAAGCAGCTAAATATAAAGAGAGACACTTGGTCCTGCGACCCCTGTTCTGTGGAGGTCTAGGTTCGAGTTTCATCTGTGTAAGTAAAATGTATGTAGACACAAAATTGTAGATTTACCTTCATATAAATGCAAGGTTTTATTCAAACTTGCTACTTTTTAGTGGGCAGCCCACATCTTTACCATTGGTCTTTTGCGACTTAATTGTAAAGTTTTTCTATAAAACCTTCCCGTTATATATTTTACTTAAACTTTTTTATTTGTTTACATAACTTGTAACGAGAACGCTACCGCAAAAGATTTTCCATCAACAAAATTCATCAACGCAGATGTAAATGTAACGCGACACTCGCGCACTCAACATTTATGAAAACGCACGGAAGTGTAGTAAAAATAAAACTTTATGTCTCACCCGACGAGTTTTATGTCTGTAAATGGAGAATTTCATAATACAGTGTGTAGTGAGTGAATAAGGCTTGGGCCGTGACGGGTAACGCCGTTTGTAAAGTTATTACGCCAACGAACAGACGCCGAAGTTCGCTCGGGTGAACGATAAAAGCAATTTTTCTAGATAAAGTCGTGCTGTGTAGTAAATTGTTTCATGAATTCACTTGAACATTGTTTTATTGGTAAATGATGGAAAAAAATATTTTTGATAAACAAAGCGTTTGAATTTAGAAAGCGATTTTGCAGTCATTTGCCATTTAGTTATACGGTGAAGCAATTTACAAATGTGAAGTCGAGAACAGACTTTGTCACTTTAGGCCGCTTGCACACATACTGTCGGCACGACTTTTTTATACCAATGTTGTAATGGAAGTCTGTAAATTCTAGCAGATTGCCGACATAGGCCAAACTGCTATCTTGAAGTGGAACTGGTCCAAACACGTCATCGCATGTCAAACGAGCGGTGTGCTAAACAAAGTACAAGTAAGACGACAGCGCCTAAACGGAGATGGCGCGATGAGCTTGACTTCTTCTGGAAGGATTGGTTAAAAATAGCCTTGAACCGTGAGGAATGGACAGAGGGTAAGTAAAGATTTAGGGCCTGCGCCCTACAGTGGGAAGACAATGACTGAATAAATAATAAATATATAGAGATAAAGTCTTTATCTCTCTCTCTGAAATATCTTTATCTCTAACATTATAATGTACCTGTCTAATAACATTACAACATACCATCACGCCTGTATTCCCCGAAAGGTTAGACAGAGGTGTACTTAATGTACACCCACAGTTCACCGTTATGATTAGGTCCCATGGAATAGGGGGCGAGCCTTTGCCATTCACCGGGCACAAATCCAGACTCTGAGCTGCTACTGAGATTTTCATAGAAAAACTCAATAACACTTTGCTCGACCCAGGGATCGAACCCAAGATCTCTAGCGTAGCAGTCGCAATTGGGACCACTAGACCAACGAGGCAGTCAATGCAGAGCATTGTATTTAATACTTACCAAATATAGTATTTACCTGTATAATAAAATTGTTATGATAACCATCTATATGAATATTACAAGCTTGCTAAGAAAATATATAGCAGGAAACAAAAGCACATGAACATTTTGATCATACATCGTGTTAATCCCTAAATTGCGGTCACTTATCATATCCGTACTTGTATATCCGCGGCCGAATTGCATTTGGCGCTGCGAAGCACGTGCAACTTGAATTACGAGCAGACTGCAAACCGGTTTATGACGATGGAAACTGCTGAATTGGTTGCAGATATGTAACTGTATTGGCAGTCGTGATTTTAGTGGTGTTTAGATGTTACGTAGAGATTATGATTGTTCGACAAGTGAGGAGAAGGATTCAAGGAGGAGGAGGGGAGGTGTTATGTACTGTCTATTTCCTTTTTTCATATGTACCTATTAGTCTTCGAAACATGCTGAGTAATATTATCATTGGCGTTCGAATCTAAGGCAATACCTAGTTACTATTAAAAGTCGTACGTCTATGATAAATTAATTAATTATTATCACTCGCTTAAATGGGGAAGAAAAACATAAAGGTGAATATGATTGAGAGTTTTTCTCAACGGCTTGTATAATCTACCAACCCACGTTAGGCCTGCGTAGTGGACTGAAATAGTCAAGCACTACTTATTCTGCAAGGAGGCTCGAACCCGTCAGCGGGACAGTTAGGGGATTGGTTGATGAATTGAGATCGCGACTCTCAGCACCGAGGAGAGCGATTCAAGGAGAAAGAGAGGAGATGTTACGCACCGCCCTTATTTTTTGTATGTAATATTTGTTTTAAAAGCAATATAGCCTAGCTTAGCACTTTAAGAGTAATTAATGAAATCTGTATTTTATATTGTGGTGAGAAATAAATAAAATATTATTATTATTAATTACGTCATAGACCTGAAGTTAGAATCCAAAGCATTCACTTCTGACTATTAGTAATCATGTGCATAATATAATTAGACATTCCGGATTCGATTCTCAGGCCGAGCAATATTTTATTGGTTTTTAGGAGTGATGATATTTTGTGTTTAATAATAAAACTTTCACTCGCTTAAACGTGGAATTTGCCAACTCAAATTACGTCCAGAGGGGCACTTCTGTCTACTTCACAGGGTTGGGCCCTGTGAAGTAGACAGGTACGATCTTGATTAATTTTAGGAATAAAAGATGGCCTACACTATCCGGTGCTGAGAATAAAATCTTTAAAAGCCCGCTTAGGCATCTAATGAGGCAGTTAAGAAATAGTACCTAATTAAATTTAAAACAAAATAGCATGCTAGTTAAATTGTATTTCTAACTAGCGGTTGCCCGCGGTTTACCTACTACTCGACTTGTATGCGTCATATCAACATAAATATGCACCAGATTTTAAGCTAAACTTCCAGCAATATAACTGTGAAAACCTCATCGAATTTCGTGCAGTAGTTTTGGCGTGAGGCCTGTACAAACATACAGACAGACAGATATAAATTCTAAGATATGTTGTTCTGGTTCCTGTTGCTCTAATAAAGACCCTTCTTTAGTTTTTCTTTAATATCTATAATAAACATAGGCCTACAGTTTTATTGTATGTATAGAACTCACGGTACGGCAACTCATTGATTGCTTTAGCTAACTTTGTAACTTAAATATTTCAAACCGTTGGCATTTTATTGAGTTACCTTAACTGAACCAGTTGTCGTCATTTATCAAACAACTCAATTCTAAAATGTAATTTGATTGTAGAACTTTCATAGCTCTCTAATATTTAAACGGAAATATGGCAAAATTTATAGAACTTTTACCAACTAAATCATTAGAATATTGTTGTACTTATTACTAAGAAACGGATGGTTAGAGGCTTGTCTCTAAATAATCCATACCACCACGCCTGTATTCTCGAAGAGTCAGGTAGAGGAATATTAATGGAAACCCACATTGCATTGGTATGTTTAGGTCCCATGTAATAGGACGCGAGCCTATTGCTATTAACCGAGCACAAATCCAAACTCCCGACTGCTACCGTGAGTTTCATAGAAAACCCAATAATACTTAACTAGACCTGGGAGTCGAACCAAGGGCCTCCAGCATAGCAGTCGCGCTTAGGGATCTACTTATATGGCGATTAAATAATAATCATTGTTTAACTCACTATATTTACATTAATATTACATAGACAAAGGTTGTATGTAAGAGATCGCTGTCAGCGATAATACCGCCCATTGTACCTACCACTCTTTGTTATTTAAAATTGTTCTTAACATTTAGTTTTTTTGGTTGCTATAAAGAATATTTTATTCTAATCTATTCTACATACGTTGAATTAATTAAACCCATAACTGTGAGTGAAAGTTATTCGAAATACAAATATTTTACCACAACAATTCGACTCCATGCGTAATGGAGGCGCGTAGTTATGGCTACACTACATCTGCTACGAATGCCTACGGCGTAGTAGTTGCTACGCGGGAAACGTAGTTACGTTTAATTGCCATGCGTTGTGTAGTGAGTAACATTCATTATGAACGTTTCGTTTCAAGTTGATTCATTTTTTTATGTTAATTTTGTGTGTACCCGTAATATCGTCGCTCGTATGCTCGTAAACGTATTTCGTAGTATTTTAAATGGCCGTAATTAAATTGGGTGGGAAATTTATTGCACTAGCCATTAAACCTCGGTTCCGCTCATGTGAACGGCTGGCCTGCAACGAAGTATTTTTGCTCGCAAATTGCATTTTTTTTAATGTAAGCCTATGATTTAAGAGAGGTTCTTCAAAACCAAATATAAATAAGCAATATTTTAATTTAAATATCATTAAGTAGATTATTTAACACTGCTCCTAAGTTCATCGCCGCATTATCAAATATTCAGCTGATCATTATAGTAATGAGCTAACATTATTGTCTTCCGATTTGAAGGGTACGGTAAGCCATTACATTTTCTGGGCGAGCAAGACTTAACAACGAAGAAGTCTAGGGCATTGGCATCACTAGTAGTACTCAATTAAATTTTTCTTAGCCTAGGAATTTACCCTACAGGAAAACCGCAGTAAAACCAAACCAAACAAACTTTAGAAAATTATCTGTTATAAATTTGTCCAATAAAACCTCGTACGTTGAGCTTGACTACTCTTCATACCAATATACGAGCGAAAAAAATACTCGAAATTATTTTTCGATATAATATTCCACTGCGATCGCCACCACACGGACAACCACAATTTATAGTTGCAGTACATTCATAAATTAAACCGCTTTCTGCTCCAAAGAGCTCATTAAACCCTCTACCCGCTCATGATACTAAGTAGTTCCTAGGGCATATTAAACCTGAACTTTGATAACTGTTTGAAAGTCCGGAAATGTTTAAGTTAGCTTCAGCGGCGCGCTCAATGATTAAGCTTAAGAATGTTCTGCAACATAATTAAAAGATAGACTCTATAGTTATTACATTAACTATGGTATTAACCGACTTAGTCCTAAGCGCGACTGCTGTGTAAAAGTCCTGGCTTCAATTTTCAGGTTGGGAAACGTGTTCTTTGGTTTTTCCATTAAATTCGCAGTAGAAATATATCAAAAAGTAAATTGCACGTCATACAAACGCAAATGCCTGATATGGTGGCAGAAGATCCATGAGGATTTTCCATACATTAAAAAGAAGATTAAATATCTTGTTTTTACCCATGTTCTTTGTTAGGAGATACAAAGAGACACAATGGATACAACTAAATTATATTTTTATTAATTATTACTTCTATGAGTTTGAGTTCATTATACATAATTATTATGAAAAAAAAAATATTGAACCTACGTATAGACTTCATTCAGGCAATCACGTACAACGAAAGGCTATACAGACATAACTTCCACCTTCAGTATATTCGTAATTTGTAGGCTCGGGACGATGTCTCCAATTGAGTGCAATTTCCGCCAATTCCCCCTTCGCCGTTCACCGACGGAATGGTGGAACATATAGTTTAGATGGCTGGCTATAGTAATATTGATGGCATGGTGTGTGAAAGAGTCAATTTCCTTGCTAACTTATTTAGAGAAAATAAGTCGATTTTTGTTGACTTTTAGACGCATTAACTTTAAGCTTGGAATATGTAACTGTAGAACTGCAGAACTAAGATTAAGTCACTTGAAATTTAATGTTATTCCGTGTAAATATTTTTAATGTAATTAATTAATGTAAATTTTTAACTTCCATTTATAATCGACGTGATTAAGTTTGACATTTGACATTGATTTTATAACATTATTGGTCGGATCCCACAAGTATTTTCACACAAAGTTGAGGTTTTTTTAAAAAAACAAAAATCTTACTAGCTTTGTGGGTCACACATTATAGTATTCTTGTTCACCCCTCGTGCTAAGCTAATTGCTTGTGTTACGAGTGGGTTCACGTCGGTAGTGCAATGGGTGGGGTTGGAACAAGCAACAACATGATCGCAAGTCCGACGCCCTAGCCATACATATTTACATTGGGCAGAGTAAAAGAGAAATACTATAAGAAACTGTTAAGGATTCTAAAATATAAGAATTGATTCCAAACGATCCCCATGTCTGGAGAGATGTAAGAGTATCATATGGCGATAAATTTAATAGAGATAGCTAATCAAGGTGACAGTTTAACACATTATTACAGTCGTTAAACCAGACACGTTAATAGATGTGGCTTATGGCCGCTTCGGTATTAAAACTTTGTTTGTTTCTCGAGAGTATATACAATTTAACATCGTAGTACGTATCTCGTGAAATAAAAGCTGCAATTTCGACATTAAAGACTCTTCAGTTTTATTCATTTGTGGATATATACTCGCAGACATAATTTTTTGACTTAGCAGGGTCAAACAGTTATTTAACGTTTTTATTTAGCAAACAAAACAACACAAAATTTGCTGATTTCACTCAGAAAATACCTAAGAATAAAAATAAATAAAGTGAAAAGTAGATTTATGATAAAGGTAATATATATTCTGAATTTCATGCATGAAAATAACTATGAATCATTAACGCAGGTGAGGTAAGCACACCTTGTTATTACATAACACTTATCTCTTACCAAACTCTCATTAATCACGGTGACTGTAACAGGATGAATGGAAAAAATTTAGTGCCCAAATTCTACATAATAGCATATTTTTGTTCAGCAATTTCGCCGCAACGTGATTAATAACTTCGGCGGTGACGAAGCGCTTCGTGGATTTTTCAATCGAAGTTAGCTCGCACTTCTAAGCTCGGGGCAAAACGTGACATTAAAATATTCAGGAGGCCGCTCCACTGGTATTTCATCGATCCAAAAAATGCCCTAGCCACTGGCATCTCGAACTTTTTACTCGGATTTTTTAAAGTCATTTAACTGTTGTAAACAATTTAATAGGGTCGAGAGGCAGTATGTATTACTAATGTGCTTCAGTCGCTCAATTAACCAACACGTACTTGTTCTGATGTTATATAAATGATTATTAATTACCCGTTTATTGACACTTACATATGTACAAATTACTACAAAAGAATCGTTGTTTGAAGACTCAAAACAGGTAAATATTATACATATCTACATTATATATTACAATTTTACGTTTCTTTTTTCTTTGTTGCCTTAACAATTTCTTAGTGCAATAGATAATTATCTATAATCATCATCAACCCATTACATTGTCCCACTGCTGGGCACGGGTCTCCCCTCAATACGAGAGGGATTAGGCTATAGTCCGCCACGCTAGCCTACTGCGGGTTGGCAGACTTCACATGCCGTCAAGAAAATCTCTCAGGCATGCAGGTTTCCTCACGATGTTTTCCTTCACCGTTTAAGCGCGTGATAATTAATTATTAATACGCACATAACTTCGAAAAGTTAGAGGTGCGTGCCTTGGATTCGAACTCGAGACCTTTGACTTGGCAGTCCAATGGTCATATCACTAGGCTATCACTGCACTCAATTCAAGAATTTTCAATTATCTATAGGTATTAAAAAAAACTTATGCTTAATTAATTTTAGTACCTAAAAATAATTATCTGTAAGTATTCAAAATAGTTAAGAAAGAATTTCATATGTGAGAATCGAGAGTGCACCTTAAGCGTTCCTTTAAGTCGTAGAGTGCGTTACTTATGTAATGTGCAAGAGGTTTCTTGCGACATGCGAGGGGAAAAAGTATGCATGCAGTATCATGCAACCAATTACAAAGCGGAGGGCAACGCTGTCGTAAAATTAGGTATATAAACTGAAGGGTAATTATACCTATACCTAAAAAAATAAGGTTAATTCCTTCATTCATTTCTTTGTAATAAAGTACATTGCGAACATACTAAATTGAACTAAAATGGAAAATTGACCCAAAAGTGACATTTGTAACGTTTAAGTATTCATTTTTGACCGAAATTAGAATTCCACATTTTTCTGAAAGGTAATTCTGAAACTTCAAAACCGTTCAAAATATATTTCCACTCTAGTCTCAATGTTGAAAGCTCGTCTTCCGAAATTACCTATCAACCGAGATGTCACCGAAATAAATATTTACCTACCAACATAAAAGCAACAGCAAAAATGTTTTGTAAACGAACAAAATTCAAAGTCAAACATGTTTTTCAACTTCAATGTTGATTCAACTCTCCGTCTACATACTTAATCCGATTCTCTTTTGTTCATTTTATAATTTCATTTTACTGATAAGCTGTCACTTTTCATTTCTTTTGTGTGAATACGCAAAGCGTGCTAAAGGATTATTAACTACTTGTGTTTCGTATATTCATAGAAAATTATTGGAGAGCAAAGATTGTATGACTGTAAAGGGCATGAATGCTTTAGAATAAAAAATATTATAAAAATTTTCTATTAAATTTTGCGCATTATTATCCCTCTTTGAGTACAAATTTTAATGTTTTCAACATCACGTAGGTACTTATCGTATTTGTGTACCAATAGATCATTTTAAGGTATTTACTTTCTTTTTGTGTACTTAATCATTTCTGACATATTTCTTTTGATCAAATTGAAAAAGAAAATCTTATAACTAAAGCAGAAGGTGGGTTAAACTTGATAGATTTATATTATAAATAAAATTTATAAATAAAATTAATTTGTGGTTTAATAAAATGTAATAAGGTTTGCATTAAACATATACAAATTATTACAATATAAAACCTAATCTCTAGTAGGTAATGCGATTATCTATAATCGCATTACAAGTTTATGTTTTTATTCGTTTAGTCGTTTGTTTCTTTGTTTTGGAGAATAATATTTTAACATTTAGGACACCGAAACTAGAATGAAACTGTAATATTTTTAGTTGGTGTATTAATTATATTGTTAGATTTGGTATATGATTATTCATAAAATCTTCAAAGTTATATAATAATATTAAAAGCCCGTAGCAATACTGTAATAAAAATATGTACTTAGTATGTAAAATGTTATATTATGTAGGAATATCAATATTCATATTTTTTCATACAGTGAGAATAAAATGTAACATTTAAGCGATCAACAATCATAACACACGCTAAATCTACTTTTACTTTACAAAAGCCTAAGCACTACAACCGCTAAATAGAAAAAAAAACTTCACAAATCCTCAAAGAGAACGTTGAGCGCCAAATTATAGAGTTGCCAAGTTCTGGCGGTCGCGGTAGATATAAACTTGTACAACATTAACCCCCCGGAAGTTCTTCACTATTTAGCATATAGAATGGCCCGCCGGTGTTATTTTTCCAACACTAACTTTAAAATGCAAATCGCAACGTATGCAGCGGCTTCTTTGATATACTCTCTAATTTTACACTCCGTTGCGGCAGTTTTATGCAATCGCAACACGTGATAGGGACTTAAAATTATTTTAATAACGAAGTTTGTTATAGTGTAGGGTAAAATGATTGAAGACGGCAAGTTTCGCGAAGTGTCTGGACGACCGGCACCTGCTCCACTGGTGTCGGTTTCGATTCCCGCACGAAACAAATACTTGTATTACCTACAGGTAGTTAGACCCGAACCGAATAACTGTACCGAAATCGAATTTCGACTTTTCGAAGTCATGTGTCTAATTAATTAATTATTCGCGCGTCACCGTTTTGTGAAGGACACCACGTGAGAAAACCTGCATAACTGAGAAATTTTGGGTTGTAGGTATGGTGGAATATACTACATATGGTTCTGAGAGGGAATCCATACCCAGCGGGGGAAATGTCATTTGTTGACGATAATAAAGCGTAACGGAGACACAAGAGAAAATCTTAATCTGGGTTAAAAAAGGACAAAAAAATAAGGTCTTTTTCTTATCTATCCTACAACTCAGTTACATAATTTCCTTATATACTTTTTAAATTGAATACAGAGAATAGAAAGAAGTATAGCGATACAATTCGCGAGACTAGATCCATTTTCCCAACGGATTTACCAGTTTTCGTTCGAACTATTAGTGCCAATTCACACTACATGGGAGGTACATACGGACACGGTGTCCGTATGTACCTCTGCTCTTGATTCGTTTTCACTCGCTGCAATATTCTAGAGCATTTGAATTTTATAAGTAACAACGCCGAAGCGAAACGTTTGAACTTAGGTATATTTCGATTTTAAGTAAATAACGGCAGAGGCAGAGATGTATTAATGTAACCCGCAGATTTCTGGTATGTTGGTACCATGTAATGGGGCGAGCCTATTGCCATGCCATGCACAAACCCAAACTCCAAGGTGCCACTGATAATTTTATAGAAAAACGAATCTAATTAAACTTTCTAGAGGCAGTATAATTAGTAAGAATCAATGGAAGATACTATAATTCTTATAACACAAAACAGTTTTGATAATTTAATACAGAACTACACTATTGTTTTTTAATCACTTATATTTCGTTTTTATTGCACGACTATGAGTAGATGGTTCGTCCTTCTCCAACAACTCTTCATCAATAAGAAGATCAAAATTACCGCAAGCTTCAGCATTCGGTATTTTATTCCAACGAACGTCGGGTACACCGTCCGCTGGCAGAACGACTGACAGTATATTGTCAATCAATTTGTACTTCAATATCCTGTCATTCACCGTCGTTGATGTTAATGAAGGGGACGCATTCACTTCCACTAACCACGGCTTCAATTTATTGTCAATTATTATGTCATAACCGTAACACTCAAAACAATGTCTATCGTTAGCCATCACTGATGACACAGCTTTCAAAGAATGTACAATAAGCCACTGCATCGCTGCAAACAACTTCTCTGTGACAGCCCGGCCTTGTGTGCCTTCTAAATATAAACGAAGATTCTGCACCGTCATCTTGCCTCCATGTATATTATTATAATCGCCGCCATGTTTCTGCACACTGACATTAGTTAGGTGAACGTACATATTATCCAACTCAGTAACACTTGTGTCGTACTTCACCGTACAAAACCTACAAAATCCGAGTTGGAACAGATAAGCCTTCAGAGGTCGAAAAGAAGTGACCAACACGTAAAGTCTCAGATCAAACTTTTTGCCCCCTATTAGTAGGGGATTGTCTATATACCGCGAAATAACGTAACTTTCCTTAGTCAATTGTGGATGAAAGGGAGTTTTCGCTTCTCGAGACCATTTCTTCAATTTAGATAGCTTGTTTATGAGAAAAATTCCCGTTCCCTGAGATTTTCCGCACGGCTTCATGATCCAGGTGCTTTGCGGTGATTTACGGTACTCCTCGACAAACATGTTGTAGTCGGCGGGGAGCACAAACGTAACAGGTACAAAGTCTAGATGAACGTAGCGAGTTACCACTTGACCTCCGTGCAAAGCGACCTCGGCTTTCTCGGCGAGGGGATTGCCTTCTCGCTCGAGCTCCTTTCTATAGCGCTTTATATTTTTCACTAGCAAGTCTTTCCGCGACAGCTCGTAGTGGTTCGGAAAGTGATTTATTATTTGGTTGTCATTCATCCGGTATCCGCTCTCAACGCTGAATAAGTTCCTGCAAGTCTGCGTGGATGCCCAGTAGAAGTTCCATTCATCGTCGGGCCCAACTTGGCTCCATCCCCGCCTTTCGAAGTTGCTCATCAAAACTGACTTTTCTAAGTCCGTACAAAAGTTAACTCGGCATCTTTCGACAGCTGGTGCGTTGACTCTTCCGTAGAGGCTGCTCGCGATTTTCTTAGCTTCTTGATTCATCGTTAAAATCTGTTCTTGTTTATTCGGATTGTTTGCTGTACTTATTGACCAAATATTCGTATCACAGGTGCGTTTTCACGGTTGTCATGGCTTTTACAAATATCCCTCGCTATTGGCTGACATCCAATACGCTTGGTCTCGCTATGACTACGTGTAAACATTGCCGTTACGTATTGATTTTTAACGAGTTTTTCGACGTCGGCACGCCGGCTTACGTGCAACTTTTATATTACGGAAAATAAAGCAAACGATTTCTGATATTAGTAAGAGAATTCCTTACTAAGTAATAAAACGCCCACTTTTGTAATAATACCGGGAAGGTTTTCCGTGGAAAACATGCTTACGGGGCTATATCGAATATTATGTAACGTAACTAAGTATATCTAATAAATGTTTCTAACTTAGTTTTGTGTGACTTTTGGATTGAGCGCGTAAAGCGCGGCACGCGACGGAAAATAAATAAGCTACTAATACTCGTACTGTAGCTAATTATCGAATGTTCTACGTCGTCACAGTTGGGAGTTTCGCGCCCGGCTTAACGATCGTAAAAGGCGTCATGTAAGCACTTTCCGTGTTAATATTGTTTTGACGTTTTACGACAGCTGTCGCTCATAATGCCGCACACTAAGCCACGAAATAAGCGAATAAGTAAGAACTTTATCTACGTTTTCATAAAGAAACTATTGTGTTTAAAGTTGATAATCATGAATAAAAGTAGCAGTAGTGTTGCATACAGTCCCTCATTTCCCTTCCTTCTCCTTTCGCCTTCCCTTTTCTCCTCCTTAAATAGCCTTGGCACCGCATCTGCAACTCTCTTGGTATTGCAGAATATGTCTTAGAGCGGCGATGACTACTTACCATCAGATGGCTCGCCTGCTCGTTTGCCAAGTCAAAAAAGAAATCAATGCTGCTAAAAATTACGGAGACATTCGCTGTTTTTAGAGCCACAACATGGGTCTGGTAATAAAACACTCATTCCTAACTCTCACATACGGCATTATTTAATAAATGTTTATTTCTTCCTGTATGGTTTTCTTTGTCAGGATTCCAAGAGTTATTATCCTTGTTATGTTAAGTAATAGGCACGGAAATAGCCGCATTACGCTTATAAGTAAATAACAATAGATGTTTTTATGTTAGATAGTACAGTACACCTGATAGTAGTGCAGTGATAGCCTAGTGATATGACCATCGGACTGCCAAGTCAAAGGTCTCGAGCTCGAATCCATGGCACGCACCTCTACTTATCAAGTCGTGTGTATTTATGTATAAGAACATTTGAGTTTGCCTGCGCGGAATTTCAAAATAGCTAACTGCATACTCACGCGGTTACTTAAAACAAAAATTGAGTGTTGATTAAGCTAAACACGATGTCCTCTTTTTCTATTATCGCCATAATGTTCCAGCGAATAATGTAAAAACAATATATTTTAAAAGAGTGTCCATGGAGTTTCTTGCCGGATTTTTCTCCATAGGATCAACTTTTTGGAACCGTGCAACAAGAGTCAGTTACGTTTCATAAACGCTTGTAAAAGCTTTTTGAAATAAATACATTTGATTTGATATGTGCCGACGGATAGGAGTAGGTTCAAAGCTGCAAATATTACCCTACTCTAAGTAAAATTCGTAATTTTGCTTATTTCACAGAAATATCTATAGTCTAAAATTTAGTAAGTCATGTAAGTCTAGTTTAAAAGACCTTTTTACAGAAATAAACATAATTTTATCATTCATCACTTTTTGTACAAGTAGGTATCTAATACTATATAGACGCAGGGCTTTTCAAGAAGCCAACAGCTAAGTATAAGATAGAAGGTTTGAATTTCGCTCAGTGGAATCAAAACTGCGCCCGTGTAATGGCAATAGGCTAAACCCCCATGACAAGATACCTCAAAACACCATGATGAACTGTAGGCGTATATGTATATGTAGAATGTATATATGACATACAATATATGTACAAATCTTACGAATAATAGAATGTACATAAAATATACCTATGTAAATATAAAAGCAACAAAGATTTGAGTTGGAATTAGAACCCTGCCTACCCTTAAAATATGCGTACAGCTATGACGTAATGTGACATTACAAAAATAAATCTTAAAGCTACATCCCTTGATTTGTATTTTGCGTTGCCAGTCACGTGAACCAACATTTTACGACCAAAAAACGTGTTGAATTTTTATTACATAACTGAAAAAACAAATCAACGAGTTTTAATAAAAAATAATATTTCAGAGTAATATTTTTAGGTCAAAATATAGTTTATGTTGGGAACAGTGAAATTGGCTTATTGCATAATTATTTCATTGACATAAATAACAAGACATGCATGCCTGAGAGATGGAGCATGTGAACTCTGCCAACCCGCAGTAGGCTAGCGTGGTGGACTATACTTAGCCTAAACGAGGGAGGAGAGGAGACCCGGGCCCAGCAGTGGGACAATGTTATGAGTAGATGATGATGATAATGATGACCCCAGACGAAATCAAGCAGCGCAATTCTGCCACTATAAACAGTAATATTTCTGGAGACTTATGTCAAAGTATGTTCCTACACGTTGTCCCTTTTATAAGTCGGGAATAACACAGTTAATTTATTGTACCTTTATCAACCATTACACAATTACAATGCTTTTTGTTCCATATGTGGCACAACCATATTTTATCTCTAATTGACTTTTATGTTTATTCAATATTCAATTGAGTGTTTCACATGACCTACGCAAATGTCTTGCTGATCTGGTATCGTCATGCGACGGATCGTTGAGCTCCCTAAAAAATGGTTGAGCTACACGAGGACTGATGTATGCGTGCCGTCAGTTAGGACAGGTCAACTCAAAGCTGTTATGGCTCTTTCTTCAAAAGGCCTGTTCAGATTTTTGCCCTACATTGTAAAACTCGCATACCTATGATATAACTATTGTCTGGACTTTAAAAGAGACCATGATTCTCTGAGTTTGTTTCGACATTTCTTCTCAGAGGTCGTCAGATAGGAAATGTCGATGCCATCTAGTTTAAAAAAGAAATATGTAAAAGAAAACGACTTGTAAAAGTGTCTTCAAAAGATCTATTTACAGAAATAAATATCATTTCATTTCATCATTTCATTTCATTTCAATACACTAGACATAAATAAGTAAAGTACAAACTAACGAAATAATTGAAATTTATTGTTGACGGTTTAAGTAGTGAAATAATAAATTATTCCATACGAAACACAACCCTGTGCTTTTTATTACTTTGCAAATGTATTATAGGCTTTAAATAAATATCTATGTACTTTAATTGGATTGTTTCAAAATACATAACATTATTATCATCAGTAAATTCTGCCTTCCAATTTAATTTTAGTTACGTCATACATAAATAAATAATTAAAGTTACTGTTTACAAAATAGGGAAAATTATTACACCTGAGCCTAACCCCTCGGGGAATAACATAAATACTACAGGGGGGACAATTACACAAATAATATATTTTTTATTACCAATCTCAAAATAATATAATTATGTTCTAAATACAAATTTTTTGCCAAACAAAACTTAGTCACAATTTACAACAAAAAAAAAACAAGGAGTTATTAGATAATCCACTAACTTCTAAAACCTATCCCAGCAATTAGCGGGTAGTTTTAAATTTAATAAGCATTGGAAGTAAGATAAAATGTGTTCACTACTACTAATGCTGTATAGAGCGCTGAGTGCTTGCAGGCTAAGAGCTCGGCGCACAGATTAATGAATGTGGACGAAACAAAAGAGGCGTGCGCTGGAAAATAGGGCTCCATTCTCTTAGCCTAACAGAGATGCACAGTCAGCTCTATGTATACCGAGAAAGGTTGTTAGAAAAGATGCATGGCTTATGGCTTACTTTAAAATATTTTGTAAGGAATCAGACAAACTATATTATGTAGGTATCATTGCTACCATAATCGGTCTATTGTGATTGCAAAGCTAAGGAAAGTAATATTTTTTTCGTTCCCATCATAATTATCTTCAAAATATATAAATATTGGTGATTAAATCTTAATATATCTTATAATAATTATCACTGCTTAGTTTATTGGTCTTCTGAATTCGTTTCCTAAGTTTAAAAAGTATCTATTATTAAAATGAAATACAGTTATTTTTCTTCAGCATTTACATCAGCATCAGGTACTAAATAATGGTTCATGCCGTGATAAAAAGAAATCAGTAAGCGGGTTGAAAGCGATGGTGCCAGCACAGAATGCATCGGACGATCGTTTAAATATCACCACTCGTAGAATCTCTTTTGATGCAAACACACACTAGTGCGTTTTTATATTGTAACTAAAATCCTCAATTTCAGGCACTCTGAGGACAGGGTCCATAACGAAACCTACTAAAGGCAGTTTCCTGACCCCTTTCATGGTAAAAGCCTACCCTAATAGAGCATAGAAATAATATGTGACCCGGGCATCAGGTAAATACATTTTCAGACGCGCGTTCGGCCTCTTTTGACACATTTCGTCGCTGTTCGGAAATGTTCGACTATTCTCGGCTGTCTGTCGGGTGGACTATGATATTTAAAATGCTAAGTTTCGAACCAGCAACCACAATGACATGACCGCAATCATTGTTAAATTAAAAAATTTAAAGCTTAAAGCGAATTGTAATAGTCGTATGAACATCTGTGTTTATTAATTATTAAGATTAATATTACATTAGCATACCATCACGCCTGTATTCCCTGAAGTGTTAGCCAGAGGTGTACTAATGTACTCCTACATTTCGCCGATCTGTAGGTCCCATGTAATAGAGGGCGAGCCTTTTACCACTAACCACTAGGCACAAATCCAGACGCCGAGCTGCTACTGCGAATTTCATAGAAAAACCAATTATACTTTGCTCGACCTGGGGATCGAATCTAGGACCTCTGGATCGGTCCGATGTAATAGAGCTAAGAACAGGATACAAATCCGAGCTGTTGCTCAGAAAATTTTAAAAAAAACCTAACTACATTTTACTCGACTTGGAAAACAAATTCTGAGATTGAAGTTTTGCCTACGAGCATCAAGCTATTAAAGTTAACCAATTTAAATGAAATCAAAATTAATGAATAAACCGTAATTTACCTATAAAAAGGAGGTTATTTTATAAGTTTATAGACCCGTTAATCAGCTGTCATAATAAATTATTGCCGATCAATACAGAATTTATAATTCAATTCAACAAATACTTTATTAACTACGTGGTATTATAAAATATCATTCCCAATATCAGAAATTATAATTTATTTTCGGCAACACTAAGCCTTTGTGACTAGTAAATATTTCCTTACTGTGAGCAGTAAATATTTTCCATGTTCATTGTGCGGCTTAAACTACCCATGTTTGTAATAATATTATATTATTTTTTCATATAAATATAACAAGAAATGCCTGTTTGTCTACTACCCGAGCTTTTATTTAGTTATTAGACTACCGAATTTAATAATTTAATTTACCTTTTAACCGTTCCAAGTTACCGACTATCATCATCATGATATCAGCCAAAACAGTTCCGCTGCTGAACAAAAGGCCTCCTTCATAGACTTCGCTCTATATATTTCTTCATCCTTGCCTGGTTGGCTAATTAATGTTGATATCCCTCTCGCTTTGCTAGCGGACAGTGTTGCCAGTTGCCATATTTATACATGTTTTATTTATACGGCATGTTTTTATTGGAATAATTATAGTTGGTCAAAGTTTGCTGTGCGTCGCGTCGTACGGACGAGATAAAAACTTTTTTTTATTAATTCCGAAGCTCTATAAATGAACTTATTTTCTACCTCTAAACTAGCTAAATAATTGTGGATATCGGGCGTGTGCATTGGAATAAACAGAGTGGAAAATACTAACTGTACCTGGAAGATATTCAAACAATTTTTTAACGACGCGGACGCCGACGTTATCTCGCAATATAATTTTTTCCTATTGCCATTGAAGCAAGATAAACCTATAAAAGTTTATCCGCGCAAGAATCTTACATTATTAAATGTTGTTTCAACTATTAATTTTTATTCCATCTATAATTGTAATACTTTAATACTGTTTCATAGAAATTTGGGTTACTTGATATTTAATATGAAGAAAAGCATAAATCTGGTTATAAATCCGGACGGATGCATATAAATCCCTATGCTCCGTTGGGCACGGCCCGGGTGCCAGAGAAAATATAATTATGTGGGGTACGCCGGATGAGCGCGGATGTCTAGGGCGGTACACAGTAAATGTGTGCTACTTATGTTTTGAATAAACAGAATAGACCAGGAAAACTGCAGTATAGCTTTCAGTTCTTTCATGTAAGTACTCTTTACGTAGACTGCCTCATTAGTCTAGTGGTCTCAAGTGCGACTGCTACGCTAAAGGACCTGGGTTTGATTCCTGGGTTTTGTAGCTGTTACTTTGAAGGTTTGAGTAAACCAAAAGTTTATTAAGTAATGTGACCTACATAATCGAAACAAGAGAACTTACTTGAATGCTTACATGGTGAACCTACATTTAAATGCAATAAAATAGTAACATCCTGCCATTAGTCTAATAGTACAAAGCGGCATTCTTCTGGATTTGATTAACAGGTCGAGCAAAGTGGTATTGAGTTTTTTATGAAATTTTCAGTACCAATTCGAAGTTTGGATTTTTGGGTTACATTAGAACGCCTCTGCCTAACCTAAAGCTAATAGGCATGTTGGTATGATGGTATCTTTACGTAGGAAGCGATACAAGGCCTTGCTCCTTCAAATACGTACGTAACTACGTCCCGTATTTAGCTACTACACCGAACATACCGCTGCGCTCGCATACTGAACCATAGCCCGTCATGTCACGAATTCCATGTTCTATAGGTCCAGGGACGACAAGTCTTGTACAGTTTTTAGACGATATGAATCCTTACACACTCGCCTCCCTAAGTAGCAGACAATCCATTATGACTTTCCGTACCTACTACAAAGAAAATGTGTCTAAAGTTAAGAAACAATATAGTTGTCGTTTTTCAACTTTTCGTATTTTGAAAGAAACTACGTCTTTTTTTTAAAGCTTACTAGCAATGTGGGTCACACATTACCTACTAGTATTCTTGTTAACCCCTCGTACTAAGCTAAATGCTTGTATAACGAGTGGGTTCACATCGGCAGTGCAATGGGTGGGTTTCAAACCGACAACCACATGATTTAAAGTCCGATGCCCTAGCCTAGGCTACCGCCGCTTCAATGGATTGAATAAAACGTCATACTATTTTTACGCATTGTGCAATATAAAATTAATGATATTTCCCTCACTCCCTGACCCTTCCTTTTCGCTGCTACTGACAAAAGAAAATTAATAAAGGAAGACATACAAAGGAACGTACATCAACGGAAGCGGTTCTCCAAGGAAATTAACTTTAAGAATAGCGCACTAGTTTTATAACTTGCTTAAAATGTTCTAACTAACATATTGCGAATATTCTACTTGCAATCCTTTGGGCAAGTTTTACAGGAGTTGTGATGCGGACAACGCCGCGGGAGGGCAAATGAACATACGAAACTTTAATTAAATTGCAGAATGAACTTTTAGTTTAATTAATCTTAACGCCGCACTTATTTATCTCAGTCTCGTACCGGATAAAATGTCTATCAATCCAAAGTTCCAAACTGATTCTTATAAGTATTATGCTGAATAACTTGAAAAGCGACTTTAATTATTTGGGATGCAGGTATTACTTACATAAAAAAAATAATTATTAATACGCACATGACTTTGGACTATCCCTATCACTACGACTAGACTATCACTGCAGTATATACAATAAGGATAAAGTCCTAGATGTTTTGTTAACATTTAAATTGTCACTACACACATATATACAATGTGACTAGGATATTCGATATAGGATATAGATAACATCATCATCACCCACACATTGTCCCACTGCTGGGCACGGGTCTCATCTCAGAATGAGAGGGATTAGGCTGTAGTCCACCACGCTAGCCTAATGCGAGTTGGTAGACTTCACACGCCATCGACAAAATCTCTTAGGCATGCAGGTTTCTCACGATGTTTTCCTTCACCGTTAGCTAGGCTAGTATACGCTTACTGGGTGTAAGCGTTATTCGTATTTGTAATTTCATTTTGCTTGACCTGGGGATCAAACCAAAGACCTCACACTTAGCAGTCGCCCTATCAGCTACACAACAACAACAGCTATAAAACTCAGAACCAACCTTCAACCAACGCTATCTAAGAAATACATGGTTCCCAGGAGCAAGCAATGTATGTTGTAACTGTAGCAAGTTTCAATATTTAATTTCTAATTCCGCAAGAGAATCCCGACAGCTACTTATGAATGCAGTTTGCATGAATAATCCTTAATTCGTAGCTAATAATAAATGTATTACTTTTGAAATTATTTCAATTAATCATTTATTACTTATCAAGAAAAGTGCACTGCCTGTTTCTATCTTATTACCATCAATGTGTCAAGTTTAAAGTTTGTAATTTTGAACCTTATCAACATACCACCAACAACAATGCATAGTGCCATAAACTTCTCGAACCCAAGTTCAAAGCCGATGACTGTCGATTACCATAAAAAAGAATTTAAGTAACCAAAAAGTATTTAACATAAATATTACTTGCCAATGCAAACGACAAAACTACTACCGCATATAAATAAATTAGATATTTTAGTCTTCTGGAATAGGACGTAGAATATTATTACTTTGGTGAAATATTAATGGTTTGTTGCACCCTTAGAATAGCCAACCGTTGCACTGTAGGTAAGTACCTATTTTGTTTTATAATACCTAATATAGTGCGACAAGTTTATCTGACCCAGTGGCCGTAATTGGAAATAACACCGTTCTGACAGTCATCTGTTGGCCTTTATGTCATAGTTGGGTTCAATATTATTAGTTCTCCTTTTTTATGTTTTATGCTCACCGAAACTATAACTATTTTTACTTTGCTGGCTCAGCCTCCATCCATCCAGTTGCTATGACAAATAAGCATGCAATCTCCTATCCTCCGACTTAAATAAGCCGAAAAGACTTACAAGGTATTATATTGTTAAGAGGCAAAAGATTTGCCCTTATGAACAGTACTATTACACTATCATATTTTTTATGCGAAATAGGAATAACTTAGTGACTATTGCAGCCGCGTTAGGTGAAAAAAAAGTACATTATACAAATTAACAAATAAATAATAATAATAATAAATTAATCGAGAGTTAGCATCTAATATTTAATTCGATATTTGAATATTTTGAATAATTTGCTAATCTTTCTCAACGCCTGCTTATTTGATAGTTGCGGGTAGATTTAGAAATTTGTTGGTCGAAATAAATGCTTAGGATTTTTATTCTTTATCGTTGCTATCGCGTCAATCGCTGGTCAAGTGAGCGTCGGGAAGGTTGTGTGCCTATAATTATTATCTTAAATTATCTTAAACTAGAACTATAAATCATTTTGTGAAAACTATCGCCAGTGGAAATTCACGTGAACTTATTAGTGATTGTACTTCGACGAATGTGAACTATGCAGAATATCGAGACAGCCTCATTCGGTAAGTGCATGACTTTGATATCTATAAATACTAATCATTTTTATATGATGTCGACTTTGATATTACATGGCTTGCCCGCTGGCAGAACAATTATTTTTGTAGGTATTGTATCTACGATATTTTACGTGAAAAATACTAAGCTGTCTCGCTTTTGTATCGTCTACTCACATTGGTAGCATTGGTCTGCTGGCATGCAGGCGGTTAAGCAGAATCTATACAGTAATAAACCCGCCTAGTAACAAAATCTACTATTCTTGCGAGACGCGGCGTGATCCCGGTAGTTTAGTTCGGCTTCAGGCTAGGTGAAACCGTTGGGTGTACAAAACCAGAAGACACAGGTTCGGATCCTGTTCTTTAGGTAAAATTTAATAAAGCCTTTAAATATGTTAAGTAATTGAAATAAAACTACTTTTTACGGATTTTATCGCGTTATATTGATTATTTTAAATTCCCGACGTTTCGGATCCTTTACAGCATCCATGGTCACGGGTGGACTGAGGTGTTGGTCGTCCTAATGTCAAAATTATCAACAGCTACCCTACATTTTGTTGATTATTATTTATGCCGGTCACGCAGAATGAGCTCACCGTATCCTTAGGTCTCGCAGTCTTGTGCTTGGATTTAATGGAATCTATGATGGGGTTCCAAGCAGATGGTAAGACCCAGCCATCTTCTCTATTGAAATTTGGATGTTTTTTAATTTCAATAGCCTCGCGAATCATCCTAGGTAGGAATCGGTTTTCTTTTGCAAGGACTTGTGGTTTATCAAATCTGATGTAGTGCCGGGTCTTGTCAAGTGTATGTTCACAAACTGCTGACTTCCCGGAACGGCGGTGTTTGACATCGGCGATGTGTTCTTTTACGCGGGTCCCTATGCTTCTTTTAGTTTGGCCTATGTATGAGAGACCGCAATCACAATCAAGCTTGTATACTCCTGCATCTTGTAGAGGTATGTGGCACTTGACAGGTGGTAGGAACTGACTAATCTTCTTCAGCGGCTTGAAGTAAGTTTTGATTGAAGCCCGCTTCAAGATATAGCCAATCTTGTCTGTGACTCCTCTTACATATGGTAACACAACAGGTAGTCGCTCAACTGTGGTACGTTTCACGCGGTTTCTGTGATGAGGTTTCGGTATTTGGAGCTTGTTGTCGTGCAGTACTTGCTTGACATGTTGAAGCTCTGCATCCAGGTGTTGCTCATCACAGATCCCACGCGCTCTCTGAAACAATGATTTACCGACGGTAGATAACTGTGTTGGGTGGTGGTGTGATTCACCATTTAAGTATTTGTCTGTATGGGTTTTCTTTCGATACACAGTGTGACTCAAGGTGTTATTTAGGTTACGAATTATTAAAACATCTAAGAAAGGTAAAGAGTTATTAGCCTCTGACTCCATAGTAAATTGAATTTTAGAGTTTAAGGAGTTAAGGTGGTCTAGAAATGCTGTTACTTTATTAGATGGTAATATTGTGAAAGTATCATCTACGTACCGCTTGTAGAATTTCGGTGTCACAGGAGCAGATTTTAGAGCAGTCTCCTCGAAATCTTCCATGAAGATGTCAGCAACAATGGGAGATACTGGAACTGCTTGGAACCCCATCATAGATTCCATTAAATCCAAGCACAAGACTGCGAGACCTAAGGATACGGTGAGCTCATTCTGCGTGACCGGCATAAATAATAATCAACAAAATGTAGGGTAGCTGTTGATAATTTTGACATTAGGACGACCAACACCTCAATCCACCCGTGACCATGGATGCTGTAAAGGATCCGAAACGTCGGGAATTTAAAATAATCAATATAACGCGATAAAATCCGTAAAAAGTAGTTTTATTTCAATGTCTGATATTCGCGTAAGTGTTAGAAACCAGTATATGTTAAGTAATCTTTTTAATCCCAAATAAAAAAATAAAAAACAGTAGTACATCTAGGCTAAAAGCATTAATGAATGTATATATAGGATTTCTAAGTACAGCTGTACGTTTCTGAAAATAATAATATAAATATTTAACAAGCATAAAAAGGAGGAAGTTATCAATTCGTGTTTTTTTTTTTTATATATATATACAAATTAATCCTTTAGCAACCATTTTTAGGGTTCCGTAGCCAAATGGAAAAAACGGAACCCTTATAGATTCGTCATGTCTGTGTCTGTCCGATCGTGTCACAGCCTTTTTTTTCCAAACCTTATAAGAACTATGCTGTTGAAACTTGGTAAGTAGATGTATTCTATGAACCGCATTAAGATTTTCACACAAAAATAGAAAAAAAAAACAATAAATTTTGGAGGTTCCCCATACTTGGAACTGAAACTCAAATTTTTTTTTCATCAAACCCATACGTGTGGGGTGCCTATGGATAGGTCTTCAAAAATGATATTGAGGTTTCTAATATTATTTTTCTCTAAACTGAATAGTTTGCGCAAGAAACACTTCCAAAGTGGTAAAATGTGTCCCCCCCCTGTAACTTCTAAAATAAGAGAACGATAAAACTTAAAAAAATATATGATGTACATTACCATGTAAACTTCCACTGAAAATTGGTTTGGACGAGAACTAGTAAATAGTTTTTTTTTAATACGTCATAAATCGTAATGGTACGGAACCCTCCGTGCGCGAGTCCGACTCGCACTTGGCCGGTTTTTATTTTCTATTATCAGAACGGTTGTTTTTTTATTACAATTTTGTATCTAAAACTCCTACTCAAATAAGACTTGCGTTAAAAAAATAAAACGTAACGTATGTATTTAATTACCTAATAAAAGCTATATTGACAGAAGTTTGTATATAAACTAAGTCCGCATAGTAAACGTTACTAAAATTAATAGCTTTCCTCAAACAAAACCATCGTTGTGAAGTGACTGTTGTTGATCGAAACTGTATCCGATCGTAAATCTCAAATAGTAACTCGGTTGGTTATGTGATTGTAAATAAACAATAAACTTGTGATTTCGTTCCGGAACTGAACAACGGTGCACCATCAAATCGAGAGAATGATATTGAACGTACTGGGAACTTTGATGTAATCTTGTTGTTGCTTGTATAACAATGTTGTAGATATTGTTAAGAGGAGTGTCCCTTTAGGTGCTCACGAGACGAGCAGGAACCCTCAACAATATATTAGACTTTGACAACTCATTTAATATACTTAGTTAAGTATGACGTAGATAATCTTAATGTTAAAATATTCGTTATATTATCTAGGGTCCCCGTGATTCAAAATGGTTCTGTATTGATACAATTTCTTGAGAAACTGGCTTAAAGGCCGTGTAACGTTTTAACTGTACATTTATATTAAATTTAATAACCACGTTTATTAATGAGAAGTTTTTGTCTGTAAAATTTTATGGACTTTCATTAGTTATTATTCAACGTATAGGACCAATCTAACTTTGTATGGAGCGCGTTGCGGCGACTATCTTTTTAAACAACGTTGAAAGGTGGAACCTAGCCAACAATACTAAGGTTTGTTCCTAGACTAATCAGACGCCACTGCAAATTTTATCGGTACCTACCTACCTTTTTGAGATCCAAAAGATAATCCGTTTGTCAGGCTTGCTGATCCTAACTTAATTAACAAATCGTCACCACCGTAAATCGAGACGAGACGAGCAACATGTCGTGTCAGTTTGAACGGAGCACATTAACTGACCACAACAGAATACAACGTTAAACTTTATAAAGGAAGTTAATAGACCGCAGTAACCTCTGGTGCGTCCTCTATGCTAGCAACATTAATTTATTGGACGCGCACACTGCAGGATATTTATAGCTTTGTCTTAGCCCAACTTTCCCTGGGAGCTAGCCAGCACCCCGCACGTGATAACTTAACCCACCAACTTCTTACAACTAACCCCTCTTAGGTATAAAAAGATTATTTTAGTAGTGACGAGTGCGCTAAAATTTTGGTATTCGGTAGTTGAAGCTCCTTACTATTATTTAATCTGTGGTGTAAGCTCGTTTTAGGGTCCTTGAAAGTAGATAACTTTATAAATACATAAGACAATTAATAACATAACATATCATCTCGCCTGTATTCCCCGAAGGGTAAGGCAGAGGTGTACTAATGTACAGGACCTCAAGCGTAGCAGTCGTGCTTAGGACCACTAGGCCATTGAGTCAGTTAATGAATCAGTATTAATATTTATTAATTCATTTTAGTTTATTTTGCGTTAGAAAATATAATAATGTCAACCACGGTAATATTTAGATATACATAATACAAAAATAATAAATACTAACTTGTTTTTTAATGATAAAATAAATTGTAGAATTTATGAGATTATATTATTATATTTTAAACAAATGTTGGCGAATGATATAAACAACCAGTGCCCAGCAGTGGGACATTGTAAGGGGTTGATGATGATGATGATATACTTTTACTTACTTACTAGGAATACCTTTGTCCATCAGTACCTAGACGTCCCTTCGCCTATGATGATGATATATCTAATTTATTAACAATATTACTTTTTATATTTTTTTTCATTGCATTTTAAAATAGATTAATAAAAAAAAACAGAAAGAAAATCCTTATTCGATTGGAATATCTTAATATAAATTCAACTCGGATTTACTTTCACGTTTTTCATACCTGCTTATTTGCCTTATCTCATATAAGGCAAATTTTAGACACAACTAAAATTAAAGAAAAAATATTTTCCTTTCCAATCCCAACTTCCAGTGGAAAAGCCCACTGGAAGTTGGGATTCTATGTTTTGAGAGGACCATAAATTCAATTTGCTAGTGTTAATTTGAAATTTATTGTCTGCCAACAGAATTCTCAATGAAGGGTTGGCTCCGTAGAATGTCGTAGTCTAAATAATTCATTATGGCAGGTTTTAAGGGAAAGGGTTACAGCTAGGAATCATTACACAGTATTAAAGTAAAAAAAAAAATCCACTTAATAAATCCACCTGTTCTTTAACATAAAAAAATAAATATTTACTTGCAGACTTTGCGGTCTATCCAAAGTAGAATTTAATGAAAAAACAAACTGGATA
The DNA here is from genome assembly GCA_958496365.1 of Subacronicta megacephala. NCBI lineage: Eukaryota > Metazoa > Arthropoda > Insecta > Lepidoptera > Noctuidae > Subacronicta > Subacronicta megacephala. Next base: position 8,572,407 of record OY292521.1, read on the forward strand.
TAATTCAGCAAATAGTTTTTAATAAAATAGCGTCTAGGGTCAGTGTAGGTATGTTAATTAAAATAACTTTAACAAAATATACTTATTTATTAATTTCTCCCTACTCATAAAAATTCGATATTGTAAATATTTGATGTTATCACGGTCCTTAAATAATTAGGCAGCTTTGTTCAATAAAGGAATACATTTCATAATCTTTACAGAGTCGAAAAAAAAAACTGATTTTCGTCTTCAAATGACTTCGGTGACCCGAACTTACGCGACACCTCGCAATACTTTGATATAATGTCTCAAAAATTTATGAAGCGCAAGATGACTACACAGAAAGTATTATTGCGCGCTAAGTAACGCGTATTGAATTTTTTTTCCGTCAATTTATTGTTCGCTCAGCACATTACGGTTAATGTACTGTGAATAATTGACATTAATGTCTTTAAACACCTAATACGTGTAAGAGAATAATATTACACGGTGTATATTCAACATTGTGAGCGGTATTTCGTAGTGTTTAATGGTTCGGAATTGTGATAGTTGAACTTAGTGCCCGCATTCATAATACCAGGGGTGTGGCTAGAAAATCAGCGACGAATTCTAGGAATAAAAACGAATCAAACAGATACATTTTCTGAATTCTGATATAATGATTATTCATTTCTGATATTTGGACCGCCAAGCCATAGGTCTCGAGTTCGTTTCCAAGGCACGCACCGACGCACCGACACACCTCTGACTTTTGGTTAACATGTGCGTATTAAGAATTATATGCGTTTGAAGCGAGTGTCAAACGGTGAAAGAAAACATCGTGAGGACACCTGTATGCCTTCATGTAGCCTAACCCCTCTCACTCAGAGACCCGTGCCAAGCAGTGGGACAGTAAATGAATTGATGATGATGAAAATGTTTAAAATAAGAAACAGAGGTCTTAAATTTATATTCGACTCAAAGGACCAATTGGAAATAAAATATAATATAGGGTAAAGTCGTTAGAGTTGGACATAGTTTTTTTGAGATGGAATAAAAAAAAAATAGACTTTTAATAATCTGACTTTTATTCTTATCATAATTAACAGTAATTAGTCTTCGAAAAAATCAACTACAATTAAAATTTTGTAATCAAGAAACATAAATGATAAATCAATTTAAAAAAAAGGATTGGCTATCTCTCCCGGCATATCGCTCGTTAAAAACAAAAGATGTAACACAAAATTTACGAATTTTGACCTTTTACAATAAAACGCATATTCATTGCGTAAAGATTAGGTAGAATTCAACAGCCGTCTCGATACGTCAAAATCGAAACACCGTGGTGGTCAACACAGTGGTCTAAAACTTTGAATCAAAGACAAGTCGGAATAAGTTGAAAACTTTAATCGCCGATTCCACAAGTTGTAGTTTTTGAGTTACATCTTTTTATTTTTAAGGGTGCGATATAAGGATGAGTTTGCCCTAGTTGTACGGCATTTATGGCCACTGCTTGACTTCCCTTTTCCCTTTCCCTTGCCTTAAAATTGAGCTTGCCTTACTTCTTTTTTCTTCTGTTGTCCACATAAAGAGCATATATCATCAAAGTCTGTACAATCTTCATGGACCCATCTGACACAAATAATACAGTGGAGACTATCTTCAACAAGATGAGTCATATAATAATTTTCTCAATTCTCAATAATTGAAGGGTTAGGCAGAGGTGCACTAATGTTCACCCACACTTCGCCGGTATGTATAGGCACATAAAGCACATTAAAACATTTACAATAACAAACATGGATATATCTCAGCCTAAATGTGTGTGGCCATCTCTCCTTTTTGTACGGGTGAGATGGCCACATCAATTCTAAAAGGTGAGGTTTAACATAACGGGCGCCCTTATGAGGTTAGAATATACATTATTATTTGAAAAACAAAATAAACCTAAGAAACGCAAAAAAACATACCACGAAAAATAGTATTTTACCTTAAAATATGACCACACTATAAAATGTTAAGAATACCTTGGAAAATTAAAGCTTATTTACCTACTTACTTTTTAATATAATTTTGCGCAGTAATTGTGTCGTTCTATGTTCCCGACAACGTACTAACTGAACTGTCTAGTTGTACATGTCAAAAATAAATCGATTGGCCATCTCTCACGTATGGCCATCTCTAACGAATTTAGCCTAATACTGACTGCCTCGTTAGTCTAGCGGTCCCAATCGCGACTGCTTCGCTAGAGGTCTTGGGTTCGATCTCCAGGTCGAGCAAAGTGTTATTGGGTTTTTCTATGAAGTTCTCAGTAGCAGCTCGGAGTCTGGATTTGTGCCCAGTGAATGGCAATAGGCTCGCCCCCTATTACATGGGACCTAAACATACCGGCGAACTGTGGGTGTAGGTACATTAGTACACCTCTGCCTAACCCTTCGGGGAATACAGGCGTGATGGTATGTTATGTTATGTTATATAATATAATACTGAAAGGATTTGCCAAACAAACATATACTTTCGGAATTTATAAGTTTGATTAAAACTTTATAAGTAAGTAACAAGGTTATATAAATAATGTCACATGATTTTGCAGTGCCTTATATCCAATTCTTTCCAGATTAAGTTGAATATTAGAGGAAAACGTGCCTTCATACACGTAATACAAATCAAGGCACTTTCCCCGTAAATAAAATCAGTGTGGTGGCATTGACGGATCGCTCGTTCGCATACAGTGAACGATCGGCGGAGGGCAGGCCATTTTAAGTATGTTTTCTTACTAGCCTCCAACCCGCGTTTCTTCCTTTAGTGAAGTTTAACATCCCGAGGGAAATACATGTTTTTACGTAAAGTATCTATGTCCTTTTTGTTTTTTTCTAAGGTTTTTTGGATTTCAGATTTAGGATCTTAGCAAAATAATACCTTTTCAACGTCACCTGTATGGTTATAATATGGTTCAATACGTACATTTCATATATTAATTCTAATTCTTATTATTAAAATCTAATTAACTGTTCATTTTAATAGCATAAATAGTCCCTTTCTAACCGTTCCATTTATTATAAATGTTAAATGTTTATATAAAATATACCCCTAATATAAGTCAATGATCATTAGTCAATCTCATAAATTTTGACGTAATACTAAATATAATTTCTCTTAATCAAATATACCTGTATAACTAATTGAGTCAAAAATAGACGTATAGAAGGATAAAAATTATAAGTTCGAATGATCTTTCGTTCGATGTGGACTTAATTGGTAGCTTTTCAAAATTGGCTGCTTACCTCATTAGTTGTCCTAAGCGCGACAGCTATGCTAGAGGTCCTGAATTCTATTCCCAGTTTGAGAAAAGTGTTACTTATTGGATTTTTCTATAAAATTCTCAGTAACGAATTGGAGTTTGGATTTGGGCCCGGTTAATGGCAATAGGCTCGTCCCCTGTTACATGGGACCTAAACATATCGGCGAACTGTACTACTACGTGTGTACTGCCTCTACCTAACCCCTCGGTGAATACAGGCGTGATAGTACATACATGTATGCTACTAACCTAACCTCGTTTGTCAATTACCCGCCCGTTTTATAGCCTCGCATACAAGTTATGGGATCCAAGATCCAGTAACCGTAATGCCGTAACACTGTGTATGTATTATAATATATACACTACATACACTACCTTGCTATATGCACTGAGGAAGTTAACATGATCTTTAATGTTTTGTGTCAAGCGATGTGTAAGAGCTTTTGTTGTTGTTCTTAAAGCTAAAGTTTGCTGTAAAAGGAGAGGGAAAATCTTACTTGCTAGAAACATGGCAACTTTTTAGAGGTGCATGTAGGGTTTATTCATTTTAGGCTACACTGAGAATTTACTTCGGTATGTTTCATTAAAATGGCTCAAAGTCAAAGTCAAAAATAATTTATTCAAGACAGATAGATAGAAGTACTACCTAGTAGAGGTAGTACTTTTTTAATGTAATTTAACGAACTTACATTACAGACAGCCCCAAAAAATTGCCCACCCTTCAACGCCTCATAGTGCTTTAGCTAATTATCTCATTAATCTAATGTCCGTAAGCATGACTGTTACACTAAGGCGTTGTTCATACCAAACGTATTGTCGGCCGCTGACTGTGATCGCGCGTTACGTAGTTTATCGCTTTTCCATATATATTTAACTTGACGTTCACACCGAACCGACTTACGCTATTACGTAGTCCGTTGTCACTTTGGAGCATACTCACAGTCTGCGGCGGACAATATGTTTGGTGTGAACAACGCCTTAAGGTCGTATGCTCTAATCCTTGATTGAACAAAGCGCTATTGGGTTTTTTTTTTTTTCAGAAAATATAATTATCAGTAGCTGCTGGGAATTTGGATAGCTGGCCACCTATTACATAGGACCAATACATACCAGCGACCTTTAGATGTAGTACATTAATACACTTCTGCCTGACCCTTCGAGGAATACAGGCGTGGTGGTACTTTTTTTTATACCAACGGCCAATCGATAAGCTGCAATTTAAATGGTCAGCTTATGGATGGGTCACCATTCTTAGCACATCAAGACTCCTTTGTACCTAGGCATGTTAAGCCTTTGGTCGTGGTTGTCACCTATAAAATTTTGTGTACCTCTATACAAACTATATTATTTTTAGATATTTTTTTACATAATTATCCCAAAATATATTTTTTTTTTCATTTCAAAATGTCCACATCTTATTTCCTTAAGAACGTAAATATAGTTTCCCAGCAGGTTTCCGTGAAAAGTTAATAATTTATTTTCCCCGATCCCGACATTTTCCTTCCGTTTTCTATGGCTATACAACCCTCTGCATTGGCATTTATACATAATAAATAATGACGTCATCCAATCGGGCCTTTCCAAATCATTTGCTGGATCGAATTAAGGTAGAGGAAAAAGTTCCATTGAAATATGACACCTGTTAGCCGCTCTCGCTCGAATCAAAGGGCTATGATAAAGACGAAGGTTTTCAATAACAGGAAATCGGTCCCTTTTCTTGCGTTATCCGTCTACGTTTTTGTGTTCCGGGATTTCGGTATTATCTCGTTCCTAATATATGGATACCTGTATGTTTATACACAAACCATCATTTATTATGTCTTGACAAGAAATAATTCCGGCGACTTCCATTTGGGACGTGTATTATTTTAGCTATATTGTTTTGATTATGATATGAAGGGTTGTTCCGTATTCATCCTGTTACAACTCATCCTATTTCTTTACTCATCCTTAACTAGTATTCCTAACTGGTTGGATTACAGTTCTTTGATAATTTCGTAATGGGTTGAGCTAGGAATACTTACAGGATAAATAAAGAATTGAAGCAATTATTTCATTTTCAATTCTTTAGGTACCGACAGCAATTTTGCCCTGCATTTTTCAACTCGCATATCTAATATTATAACTATTGTCTTGACTTCTAAAGACACCATGATTCTCTGAGTTTATTTTCGACATTTGTTCTAAGAGGTCGTCAGGTAAGAAAGGTCGGCGCCATCTAATTAAAAAAAATACTTGTATAGCGACTTTAAAGATATATTTACAGAAATAAATATCATTTCATTTCGGTTGAGTAATGTTAGTTAGGGAAAAAAAGCAGAATTGGATGACACGCCATCGGCTGATGCCGGAAAAATCCGGTACGAAAGTATTTCGGTAAAAATCAATAAGACATTTGTTATTACCAAAGAAACGGAGAGCAAAATGAGAATACTTAAAAATTATGAAAATAATTATTCATTCAGCATTTCATGTCTTTTCAAATCTACTTAAAACTTGAAATTGAATTTAAACAGTATTGGTTCTCCATTGCATTTGTGAAGGTTTACAATGAGCCCGCGCAGTCAATCCGACAATCTTAAAGGAGATAGTTCTTCAAACTTTCCCCATTTAAATTTAATCTTCGTCAGCTGTAAGTGACTATTTGCTCTCTCAGTTTTAACTTTGCGACTTTAGTTGGCGTTTTGGAAAAACTGAATAGCGGAAATATTCCTTTGTGAAAGTTCACACAAAAAGAGCAAATTGTAATTACAGTGGATGATGACTTTATCTCAAAAACGCATAGAACTTACCTGTAATAAGTTAGATAAGTAAGTAATAATATACCATCACGCCTGTATTCCCCAAGGGTTAGCCAGAGGTATACGTAATGTACACCCGCAGTTTGCCGGTATGTTTAGGTCCCATATAATAGGGGGCGAGCCTATTGCTATTCACCGGGTCCATATCCAAACTCCGAGATGCTGACTATCATCTGTTTGTACTGCGTCGTTAGCCTAATAGTCCTAAACGTGACTGCTACGCTAGAAGTCTTGGATTTGGTTTCCAGGTCGAGCATTAGAACACCTCTGCCTTACCCTTCGGGGAAAAATGGCGTATTCGTATGTATGTGGTTGTGGATAAACTTTACTAAAAAGATCTCTTAAATTCAGTCACTTAAATTCTTTTCCGTCGTAGGTGCAAAAAGTTGGATATTTCAATGTCTCATTGGATAGCAATGAATCTTTTCAACACAAACCATTTCTCGCTGTTGCGCAGCGAATCATTAGTCGGAACTTGGAATGAACAAGATAAAACACACTGCGACCCGGTTCAATATTAAAGGCGATCCTCTTCAAAGTACCGTAAACGGTGCTCGGACCGGCGACTCTACGATTTATGCCTCGTCCCAAAATTTTGTATGGAAACGTTCGATAAAGGGTGACATTCTGGAAAACATAAATTTCGTTTAGGTTTTCCACATTTTACCCTCTCAACCGAACCGAGCAACCAGCTTTAATGGTGTGGGGAAGTTGTGTGTAATGCAAAATATAAAAAATGGACAGTAAATAACGAACGCTTAAAGTAAAGGGTCACGTTTCTTTATTTTATGGAATAACTCGGCAGACCAGCAGGCGAGGTACCTGATGGCACGTAGTCATCGCCGCCCTTGGGAATCTGCAAAACCAAAGTAGTTGCAGGTGCGATGCCGAGCCTATTTAAGGAAAAGGGAGGGGCAGGAGAAGGAAGGGGACTGAGAGGGGAATTGGGCCTCCGGCACTCCACACTCACCGTACGAAACGCAACTGCTACTTGAAAGAAGAAGAAAGAAAGTAAAAATATTTATTTCCGCCCAAAACTTGACGTTGCTATTCTGTGGGGGTAGTAGTAGGGAGGGTAGTGCTTCCCCAGTCGTACGGACCCATTCATACTGGCTTGAGACATGCCAGCGTGACACTACTACTACTATAGGTACTTTCTCTGTTATTGCGTTGTGCTTTCTTTTTTATTTATTGGAACGAAGTTCCATATCGCGCGTTGCGAAAGGGGGCTAGACGGAAAAAAACGACACTTAAAAGTAAAATAACATGCATGAAATGCAAAAGTTTCGAAAGTCGAAGTCGAAGTCGAAAGTCGAAGTCGAAGTTGATATGGGTGTCAATTTCAAGGTTTATCGGGATGCTAATTACGAAAATGACATTAATTTTGAAATCCAAGATGGCGATATATACATATATATATATATATATATAACTTCGTTCCATCCGGGTGTCCCTTGACACCTCTCAAGATTTTTTTAAGCTGCGGTTTTCTGAGGATATTGTCAAAATGTTCTTATTTTAGAGAAACAAAATAACTGTTTACGGCGCTTTTATTCGAAACTAGCTGACCCGATATGTAGGCGTTGTCCTGTCTTAGCTATTAATATCATCTTGAACTGGAATAAGTAATAAAAAAACCGTTGTTAAGTTTTCTGATATTTTCCGATTTGCTGCGCAATTTTCTTATTTTTTCTTTCTACAAAGTATCAGGAAACTTTAAAAAAACATCTGTAGCCTTTCTCAAGTTAAGGCCTGACCAAAGGAAAAAGGGACTCATTTTTAAATGTATAAATAAATTACATTAGCTAGGTACACGTTTCTTTAATAATTGCTTGTCGCAGTAAATTTGTCAAAGTTAACCGCAGAAGAGATTACCCGCGACAGATGAAAGAGCTTATGATGGTACATGAAGTTCATGAAGTCATTCCGGCTGATCCTCGCAAATCGTAATCAGTAATTGCACAGCGTGCCATAAGCCTATTTAACGTTTAGTTAATCCTCAACTTCGCTTGTATCCGAGCCTTCATCAGCGTATTAATCTACTTGACCTCACCCAAGTCCGCTTGATACAATTACGTCTTTAGACCCTTTAAGCTGCTCTAATACCGGCACAAGCCGGTAAAGGGAATTTGAAAATAACGCTCGGCGTAATTTGACATAATACTTCCTGACTTATGCTGCTTAATAAGCGAAATTCATTAAAATAATAAACAGAATTAGAAGCGTTTCTGATGTATGATTTTGTTTTGTATTTTACCTGTAGGTTAGGATTTTTTGTATTTATTACAGAACGTTACAAACCTCGCCTGTAGTATCCACTACACCACTAAGATTAAATAATGAATTATATTTATTTCTGAAAATAGATCATATATAGATACTTTTAGAAGTCAATGCTTTAAAAGTACGGCACAGTTCATTTCAGTAGTTAGCACATTACCTCCAATCATTATAGTAAACCGCTAGCATAAAGAAGATACTTCATATTAGATTAAGAAACTTTTGCTTTAAATGTTTATCATGTTTTTTTTTTATATTGTTATCTTCCTCGCTGCTGAAAATTCCACGCAGACTTGCTTTGGCTTTCGAATTTAGAACTTATAACTTACTTAAGTTAAGTGGGCTAGAGAGTAGGTTGGCGCAGAGCAAAATTAGGAATTCGACCTGAAGGTATTATAGACTCTTAAGCTGAGGTGTTCCGCTGTACACCCACATCTCGTTAGTATGTTGAGACTCCATTACAATAGTAGCAATATCTCGTATGTAAAACTACCTATAAATTTAGTTAGAAATATCTATCTATAATATAGTTAGAAATATCTATGTATCTGTCAGTAGCAGCAGCTCGTAGTTTTTCATGCGTGCCCGGTTATTGGCAACGGAACTATATTATATGGAGACAAAAAACTTTCGTAGATACATCAGTATACTCCTGCTCAAAAGGGGCTCAAATAAAATTGTTTTGTCGACTATTTAAGTCCTATATTATAACGCAAGCATGAGTAATTACTAACTGAATGGAATACTGACAAGCTCTTGCATCTTACGAGGAGACAGCTTCAATCGCATTGCCGCTCCGCTTGGAACACTCCATTACCCCATTTCCCCTTTATTTGAGACGAATTCTTAATGTTATCTTTTTGTTGTAACCAAAAGCAGAATTTTAAAATTGAATGTTGCTGTAATTTTAGTCCCATATATAATAGTACTTTATTAACGAGGCACAAATTCAAACTGCGAGCTGCTGCTGAGAATTTCATAGAAAAAATCAAGATCACTAATCGAAACCAGGACCTCTAGCGTCAAGACGTCATAATATATCAAAACAATAATTCGGAAATGGGTCTTAAGCAGCCTTAATATTTAATGTATGCATGCTTAATCTGGTAGAATGTACAAGAACAACAATATGTTTTTATTATTACAACCTATTTTTCATACCTACCTATTATTTATCTATGCACATTAAATACTATTCTATTGAAGTAGGTGGCAAATATCATTATGAAAGTGGCGAAAATGGGTTAAAAAACGCGTTCATGCTTTTAAGAGATGTAGGCCACAAGTCAATCAGCACTCTTCTTTTTACGTTGGCAACCCCGAGCCATCAGTCAGCGGCTACAATTTATCTCTCTAGAAGTTCTCACGTTGCGCTGACACCACCCACAAGTTATCTACTTAAGCATAAAGAGGAAGATCATTTAAAATAATGAAACCTTTACCGTCCATGGATCGTTGGGAATTAAATAATATCAATATAAGTACTTAACGCGATAAAATTCGTAAAAAGTAGTTTTATTTCAATGTTTAATATTCGCGTAACTAAGTGTTAGAAAAAAAAATGTTGAGAGTTTTTTTTTTCAAGAAAATAAAATGCAGCAATATTGTATGCTTTTCCTTTTCCATTAATTTATAATCAAATCCATAGTAAGTCTTTCTAATGTGATTCATAATACTATATGATGATCAAAAGCAGTATTTTCAACCCAACGGAACTTTTCTGTATTTTTTTTTGTATGTTACTTTAAATTATGTACGTATACTAGTTATTCGTTACGCTTCTGTGACTATAACGGCTCTATATCCCATTGTATATGCCGACAAAGTCAAATATAAGGCAAAATTGGCATATTTGTATTCACGGTACGATCCGAACAATCATCGGGAGATAATATATTGTCGCATTCCTCGTTGAGCAATAAACTAAATGATAATAAACTCGCTTGTCGCCGTCGCAATAAATTTCACTATTTGCTAGAAACAAAACACAGTATTATCATGAAATATTACCGAATATGGGAATGGGAACACACGGACTCGTAAAGCCGAATTAACACAACACTAGAATCGCGCTTTGTAATCTGAATAATTGGTCAAATCAAAATCTTACCAAACAAATGATATTGGGACTAAATATCTGAAGGGTGCTCAAAAAATTAGTTTAGGACCTAAATATGCGGAACGGCAAATTCTATGTATGAACTTAGAATGTGCCGTTGAGGTCTTGAAACCATCCCCGGTAATCGAGTCTAAATAATGAAAAATACCTATAATTTCTCCGTACTAACCTTATTATTAAATTTGGTTAAAATTGCAGGCATCATGAAATGCTGGATCTATAATTTTAATCGGATTGCGATCGACTCCCTATGAGGAGGCTTAGATCAGAGTAAAAAGTTCTTACCAGGAAAACCCCGAATTAATTCACAGTAAATCCGTTCGCCCCATAACATGAAATGTATGGGTTAATCCATGGTGACAGCATGGGACATATCCTTTATCAAGATAACAATTGAGGGCAGTCCCGAACCACACGGGTTCTAACGTAAAACAAACAGATGTATAGATACTTATACAACATTACTGTTCAAAAAGTTTTGGGCTTGTATTTCCGTGACTATTTTCGCAGTCTTTGATGTTTTTTGGAACCGATTTGAAATTAAGCCTTAATATAAACATAACGTAGTGCACTGCTGGGATTTAAGCCCATATGCTACGGAAACCATAATTATGTTAAAATCTTGTAATTTTTTTTATATTAGACAGGTATATTTTTTTTATTATAGGTTTTATCAAAGAGTGGAGTGATATGCCCGTTGGGCTACTAAGTCTAAGGTACGCACCTCTGAGTTTTCGAATTAATTATGTTCATTATCACGCGCGAAAACATCTTGAGGAAACCTGCAAACCGAGAGATATTCTCGACAGTCTATAAAATCTGCTAACCTGCATTAGGCCAGTATCGGGCTATATCCTAATCCCTCTAATTCTAAGAGGAGACCCGTCCCCAGCAATGAGACAATATAATGAATTCGTGATGAACAATTTCATTTAACTTGCAACGTTCATATGTAAGTAAAAGTTGTCCTCCAAAAATTACATTAATTGGTTGTTATCTTCAATACCTTCTTACATTATAAAGTTTACAAACTTAATTTGTTTCTAGTAATTTCAAATAATATCAATAACTCTTTATTTATTTCTTCCAATATATGTAAGTATAATAATCTCGTGTCACAGTGTGTGTTATCGAACTCCTCCAAAACGGTTAGACGGCTATTTTCGTGTATATTTGGTAAATCTGAGGTCGTAGGCTATTTTTTACACTCCTACCCCCAGCCCCATTTTTTTATCGCGATTTTAGTATGGCAGAACAATCTTTGCCGGGTCTGCTGGTATAACAATAAAAGTCTGACCTAGCAATCGAAACATCTCGCGGAGCACCTGCGCTTGCAAGCACTAGACTAACGAGACAGTTCTCTAAGTCCATATCATATCCCACGTTCCTATCATAATACTTTAAGTAGTTCCTCGTTAAACTTTCCTCGATATGTGGTGCTAGTTTGGCGTTCGTTGGCCAAATTTAGGTGGAACTAACAAGGTTCTACAAGGGTAAGTTTTGCTAATTGCTCCCTCGAAGTAAAAGTACCTATTATTATATCTATATCTTTACTAATACCTACTAGCGAGCGTGTAATTGTGTGTTGTACACCGTTAGGCGTAGTTTTAGCCGGCCTCACTTCTTTGTTCGCAAAGTTCCATCTTAACTTTTTATTTGATCTCAGCGTGGTGGACTATAGCCTAACTTCTCTCGAAACCCGTGTCCAGCAGTGGAACGGTAAATAGGTGGATGATGATTTCACCATTATTTATATATCTAGATGCTATGTCGAGGCTGGTCAGTAAATACCGAATAATCAGCTACATAGTCCAAAATCGCAGAATACAATTGCGTATATAGTAAGTACATATAATATCCTATATTTTTCTCGTCATTTGGTTGTTACGACACCCACGGGAAGTAACAGGTGATCTGTACGTAGCTGGGACCGCAAGATATATTGTAAAGATTGAAATACTAATAATATATTAGGGTACAATTTCCCTTGAGTTTTACGATTCGCATTCTTTTTTTTATTAAAACAGTAGCTGTCGTCCCCGATTTCACGCGGGTCCCAATAGGATTTACTGTAACTCTGCTTCTAGGCGGCGTTTTAAGATGAAACAACCGTGGCTATCTCATCCAATTTTGTGCAGTAGTTTTTGCGTGATGCGCGTATAAACATACAGTCGTACGCTCAACAACGAAAGTCCCTGAACACCGCCAAGTTTTGAAAACATCACAGCACCAATACTTTTTAATAGATTCACTTAGGTAAAAAATAATGAAAAAAAAAAGAAAAAAAAAATGAAAAATAGTTTATTCACAGAAATACATATTCAACACTATAAATTTTACCTCTGCCAAACTGCAAAGCAGTTTGTTGGCAGCTGTAGCTCCTTTTGTTTAGCACAAACATTCACAGCAAACACTTTCTAAATATCCTCAACATTGAGGGTTTGACAAAATTCATTGAAGAGGTACTTATGTATTTTATTTTTATAAGACGCTTTTGTAATACAGCTGCTTAAAATATCGTCTGGAAGGTTATTAAAAATGGTTGGACCTAAAAACTTTCTACATCTTCTACCATAATAGTTATTACAGTTGGGTACAACAAACCTTTTCATATTATTTGTCCTCTGAGGTCTCGTACGTACAATAATATTTTTTATATAGGTATATCACTATTATACTGTTCTAAAGCTATTGCTAACACCACCCTCTCATGAGCCGGCAGTATCTTACATTCCAAAAATAAATTTTCATACTCACCAATTTTACAACGCTTTTTTGTATTTTTATCAACTAAAAGTTTCATGAATCTAATTTGTAATTTTTTTATTTTATCTAAGTATGTCTTAAACGTATTACCATAACACGCCAGCCCATAAGACAGCAGTGAGTCTAGTATGTAGAAACTCGTACTACTTACCGGTCAGTAAGTTCTGAATAATCAATATGTTTAACCGTTTTGAAGATTTCAGCGTGTTCAGCTGACTTTCATTGCTGACTGTATCTTGGATACGAGCCCTAGACCTTGGCAGTCATCACTGCTAGCAAGGTATCACTGCTATATTATCATATTAATAACAGTATTTTATGACTAAATAGATGGCGAATGAGTAAAAACTTTTTTAAATTTCACCTACAACAGATGCATCTAAAAAGCCATACTAAAATTATTAAACACTCGGGCTTGACATTGATCGATCAGTTTGTTTAAAAACAGAGCACGCCTCATTACGCGGAAAGCGTGGATGACTCGTTCGGATTTCAATTTCAGTTATGGATACTTATATATCTTATTTACAATGGTATAGATGAGCAGTAGGTTAATGGAGTGCATTGATAGCCTAGTGATATGACCATTGAACTGCCAAGTCAAAGGTCTCGAGTTCGAATCCCAGGCATCTCTGACTTTTCGATGTCATGTGTATATATTAATAATTAAGTAATTATCACGCGTAAACGGTGAAGGATAACATCTTGAGAGAACGTACATGCCTGAGAGATTTATGGGGCGGCGTGTGAAGACTGCCAACCCGCAGTAGGCTGGTGTGGTGGACTATAGCCTATTCCCACTCTTACTATAGGCCGACCGTTTAACTCGCGTATCGCCTGCGCGGTAAGAAGGGAGCGGGGGGAGATGTTAGCGGATGGGTAAAAAGATACTTATTATTTTATTTTTTACCAACAATGTCTATCTCGAGATAAATCTTTGGATTATTGACTCCGTGTGTAGCGTTACCCGCCCCCGCTCCCTTCTTACCGCGCAGGCGATACGCGAGTTAAACGGTCGGCCTATAGGAGACCCGTGCCCAGTAGTGGGACGATGTAATGTTGGATGATGAGGAGGTTAATGACTGTGGATAAAGCGAAAGTCGTGTGCCAGGATCGTAGCGTGGAAATCTATAGTCTCGGTCTACCCCCATGGGACACAGGCGTGACAATAGTACCCATGTTAGTTTAGTTTTATAGGTTCTTTTTTAGTTGAATATGTTCAAAAAATCAAACTGCTAATACAAAAAAATATATATTTAACGTGACCAACATTGTAAAACTCACATAATTATATCTGATAATACTACTACTGTAGGTACGGACTTTATAGGTGACCATGATTTTCTAAGTTGATTTCGGCGTTTCTTCTCACAAGTCGTCAGGTCGTAATTCCTGCAAGATTTACCTGGTTTTAAAATTTCTAAATAATTCCTTGTGGATTGTCTCACCTTATAGGTTCATATTCTAGGTTCATGGCAGTAGAAATTGCAAGATGAATAATTATAACTTCACAACTCGGCCCGAATTCTTTTTCTTAAAAGGAGCAAACAATTTGCGAAAAACCAAAAAATAAATAAATTTTGTGCCGAAGGCAAGACCGATCCGCCTTTACGGAGACAAATATCATTTATCCATATTATATAAAACTAAATCATGCTACGATCGCCAATTCAGCTGCCAAACTTGGTGATTTATATGGCCACGTTTTGATCACCGTGGTTAGCACGAAGCGCCGATGTTTTGCAGAGAATATTTACCGGCGGCTGATGATTTATTCAAACTGCTTGTGTGATTTAAGGCTGTACATACGCGGGGTGTAGTTGTGCGTTTCACGGACGGTAAACTGACGGAAGGTGTATATCATACAAGTCACTGTAACACGGGAGGTTATGTTGCAACACCTTCGAACTGGGACAACAAAACGTATTTATCACGTTTCATTATATTTCTTTTATTTCTAAGTAGGTATTAAGTTTTTCAGACGCTTTTTATGAAAAAAAATTGTAGGTAAAATTTTTAAAATAAAATTATTACCTATGTCCTAAGCCCGTGAAAGTATAATAGAGAAATTTGCAAATAATATTTTGATTGTTATCAATGTTTGACACGCGCATTATGATCACAAAGATTGACTCTTTTTGGACAATATTGCGATGTTATTATCTCAATGTATATTTATTACTGAGTGATACTAAACGAAAAACTTTTATAATTTTCAGTAAAGATATTCCATTTGGAACGTGATAAAAAATTCTTGCTGTACCTATATACTTAAATTTATTTTTAATCGGTGTGAAAATATGTAACTTCTTCATTGGGCTAGTCGTAATTGCGACAGCTGAGCGAAGTTCCAAGGTTCGATTGCCAGGACGATCAACGTGTTATTGGGTTTTACTATGAAATTCTTAGTATTAATAGCTGAGAGCTTGAAGTTAATTACTTCAATAGGGTTATTATTTCAATAGGCTTGCACCGACCCGCCGTCGGTGTAAATTAGTTCCAAAACCTCAGCCTAACCCTTTCTGAGTAAATTTTTCTTCCGAGCTTATTATGTCCATCAAAAGGTTTTATTCTGTAATACGAGAAACCGTTTCTTCAAGAAAACAGACGATTTCAATAGATTAAAATGTTAAGTATTTTTTACGTTACATGACGATGGAATGCACATTAAGATAGAACAAAGTTATGTTCGATATCTTTGTCTCGCTCACGATACGTTTGAACGCAACTTTACAATAACTACCAAGTTAGCAAATACTATTCTCGACTACGGAGCAAAAGTGAAGTTCGCCCTCGGGTCCACATATTACAGCCATTCCTATTCCCACAACACTCATTTGCAGGCCTGTTTGCTAACAATTAGTATATAATGTATTCCTAGAATCGAGGTACGTAATACAGGCAATTTCGACGCCGACATAATCCCTAGGCTAGCTTAAATGTCGTGTAAAAAGCTATTATATTAAATATTGTGATCATAATTTCGACGTTATGTGGGCTTAAAATTTTATCTGTATTCATTAACAATATTTACATAGAATACTGTTTGTACTGCAGGTAAATAAAATATAGGTAAATACATAAACAGAATTTTGTATTTTAGCTGTTTCTCAGAAAAAAATATAATTATTAAGATGTCGTTAAAGCTTCACTGATTGCTTCCTGTAAGAGGAACTAGGTTGTAATCGTGATTACGTTGAACAGTTAAAACGAAAGATTGTGAATAGGTCCGGTGCAGAAAACTAAATTTAAATAGGTATAATATAATATGTACACCCACAGTTCGCTGATCTCATGTAAGGGCAGGCCTATTGCTGTCAACCGGGTACAATTAAAATATTTCATAAAAAACAACACAAGTAACTCTTTCTAGTGAAAGAAAAATTCTATCTCAGGCAGGGTTTGAACCTGCGTCTCTCTGGTTAAGTACACCAGATTAATTAGAAAATTCAGTTCTTTGTGAAAATTTCGCAATATTTAATGCTAAAAAATTATAAAAAATAAGCATAATACGGTAAGGCAACATCGTTCGACATTGAACTACCTGTAAAGGCAGTCGTGTTGGTTGAAAGACATAGTAATGTCTCCAATAGATGGTGCTGACGTCGCCTCAAGACGTAGAATGTGGAAGAGAAATTCGACATCACAGGCAGTGGTCTCGGTAGCTTAGTTGGCAAAGCGTCTGCTGTACTTAACCAGAGAGACGCAGGTTCAAACCCTGCCTGAAATCGAATTTTTCTTTCACTAGAAATTTTCTTTAATTAGAAAATTCAGTTCTTTGTGAAAATTTCGCAATATTTAATGCTAAAAAATAATAAAAAATAAGCACAAGTAACTCTTTTCTCAACCTGGGAATCGAACCCAGGGATCTCCAGCGTAGCAGTTGCCCTTAAGACCACTAAACCAATGAAGCAGTTAGTCAATGGATATGTCAGGGTTGAAAAATTAGTAAGTGTAAGGAACACCATAAACTTTCTTTTTTTTTCAACCCTTACCTACTTAACGTAAATACATTTAAAATAACTACGGTTTTATTTTCAGTTGGCTACTATCTTTTATCTGTAACGACAGAGAATTTCCTTTTTCCGGATATCATAGAATACACGGACCAAAACTGAAAACACTGACAAAACACGATAGCATAAAAGCCATTTTAAACATCGGGGAAATATGTAAAGGATAGGGTGCATTACCAACCGACTACGTGTCTGCGAGTTAAGGCTCAGACTGCCGAAGCGAAGAGAAGCGAAGAGAAGCGAAGCGTGTAAATTTTATTTAATACAATTACCTACACTAATTCATTTCTGCTCTGGTTATAGTAGAATTGAGGAAGAGTTTCTAAATAAAAAATGTTGTAGTGTGGCTAGGAAACTTATAAGTAGAGTGGTATGAAGGATGCTTCGTAGCAAGGGAGAGAATATATAGCAATTCATGCTGATAATTCATTCATCGGAGCAGCGACGGCGTTTTAAGGCAGGGTATTCATTTCAACGTCTAGGGTGTAATATATCTAATACTGCATCAATTTACAACTTAAATTGCCTACATCACAGGTTTGAGCTGACGTACCTACACACTTCATACACTCTTACACACATTATGAGCTACATCCTTTAAGTGAGTACCCTGCTTAAAGTCGCAAGCGATCATTAAGAATCCATAACCCCGCTCTGCAACCCCAGTCCCCAAATCTGTTTTGCAACGTCACTACCCTACTTCGATCCCCCATATAGCCTTGCATATATGAAAAATACTTATCTATGCTTCGCTGATGCCGTGGTGATCGAAGCGAAGCGGAGCCGTAGCGTGAATTTTGTACAATTCTATCGCTCCTCTCCGCTTCAGTAACAAAGAGGCTAGCATGCAACGTGTGGGCCACAAAACAAATGCTGTGTGTTTCCAAATGGTTGTAAGTGCAACCGCATACTATGTACACACTATTACGCGCACTCGAGTTTCCTGGCCGAAGTTAGGGAGTGTCGAACGAGCCAGGTTAATAACCGCTTCCAACTTACATGTGCTTTTGTGCTATTTGTATGGACATACAAATAGCAGTTCTTGGTAGTGTGTAGCGACAACGCCGTACATAATCACATTTGTAGTGGGTTTAGAGATTAATTAAAATAATTATATGTACGTACCGTATTAGTATATTAGCACCATTTATATATAGAATAAGCCAGACCAAAACCGTCTCGCGTCTCATTAAAAAATAGTCAAAAATAATATCTATTCATATTATTCAAAAATATTTACATAGCCAGTATTATTTTATGGAACCCTTCAATAAAATAATACTGGTTAAAATATTTTCATCTTAAAATATTCAATATTCCACGTTGAAAATAAACTTTCCCAAAGCTATTTCGAATGTTCCACGTACCTACATTTGTGAAATAACATCATTATCAGGGAGCTCAGTCGTCGCCGCCTAAAATGTCTTTCTGATTACCTTTTGGCAGTGGACGCTGTGACATTTACGTAGGACAAGGAGCTATGTAAAGGGTACGGTCTAATAGCTTTCGCAAACCCATCATACGGAGCGGGTTTCGGAGCGGTCGGTCAGTCAGATCAGCGATTATTGAACAGGGATTACAGTCGTCACTTCGCCGAACTAATAATGAAAGGCGGAAGGAACTCGAATGAATGAAGGAATTAACATGATTGAACGGTGATTTAGCTGCGTAGAGCTATTTGCTGTTCCATCGTGATTTATGCTGGTTACTTAGTACGTAGGTAGTAGTTATATGGATGTACCTTGTACAAAATCGTATCAACTCAGACACGGCCTAATTATGTAGTATCAAATGGTGCTGTCCTACTTTATTAAAGTTAAAATGATAAAGACAGGTATATAATTTTTATTCTTTTGAATAAGGTCCTTGAGACACGGTTTATTGATTTATATTTTGAACAGGAGCGATTAGGGCCTGAAAACAACTTAATTAAAAAATAACTAACGATTATTATTTATTTTTAAAATAAGCTTTTCTGCACACTAGGATTTTCTTTTGTATAGTAATTAACAATCTTTTAATGCTCATACCCGAAACAACTACTTGGACAAAAATTGCTTATTCGGTGCAAATCGAACCTGCAACCCAAGATAAAGAAGGCAACCACTCAGCCACTGTTAGAACTACAAAATAAAACCTTTTTCCTATGGTATGGAATCGTGGTAATGATTTGATAGAGAGATGAGATGAGATAAGATTTTGTCAATTAATTCTGGTCAATAAAAAATAGCCTATACCCATCTTTCAGTGTACTAAAACTTACCAATACCATCGGATCAGCAATATACGTGTGAAAGCGTAACAAATAAACTCGCTTTTGCATTTATATTGTTATTTATTTAATCACTATTAGGAACAAATATAGGTTCCTCAAACAAAATATTGTTTGAGATTTTCCTATTATATCAAACCTTTTTGTACATACTAAAGAGGAAGAAACCAACATAATAAACACAAGAGAAATAAGTTTAGCAGCGGTTGTACGATGTCTCTGCCAGGATAAACCTTTTGTGGGGAGATGCGACCGCGCCCACTGTAATACGTTCTGCAAACAGGGGCTCCTTCATAATAAAACCGTTACAAAAGGGGTATAAAAGAAAAACAAAACGGAAATGTATCGCAAATCCGGCTTATTTAGTTCTTGCTGTATTGTTTAGTAGATCTGCTCTAGACGACATTGTTAAATATGTAGAGAACAGAATACAGTTTCTCAGTTCGTTGTGCTGAAGTTCCTGGTTGGTATAGGAACACAGATGTCAATTAGTGGTCATTAAAAGCATAACAAACAAACTATGTTTAAAGTATCGGTATTGCCCAGATATCGGGTTGGGGAGGTCTGATGGCATTCGTTTCGTGTTAAATAAGCAAAACCAAAGAAATTAACAGACTTCAAAAAATTCACACACTGAGTGCCTTAGATTTGATTGAAACTTTTTTTTTCTCTTACCTAAGTTAAATAGATAATCCAATTATAAAGAATTATCGTGATTGAACTTCTAGTTGCTGCAAAATACCAGTATACAAATCTATAGAATTTTACATATTATCTGTTTAGAACGCCGTTACTCACTTAAACTTACAAATATTGTGCAATTTCAACAATGTTACAAAAATTCTGGTCTAATTGATAACCACCTTTTTTAAGTCTATTAAAAATGTTGGATAAATTTAGCTAATATTTTACGCGGTACAGTATCAACAAAGAGCACTAAAACTTCTCAGTCTCAAATATTTTCAAGTGCGTTTATAGTAGGCGAGCGAAGCAAAAATCTCTATTTTAACAATGTAAATAACTATTGTTTTCAATCCGTGTAATCCTAGAATTATCCTGTCGTTGCAATCTGAAAGTGACTGCAATGCATTAAAGTTGTATGCTAAATTGTTTTCAATTTAATCTTTAACAAAAACATGAGTAAGCTGTAGGCTTAAATGGTCCTCAATTGCGTTGTTGCGATGGAAAAATTTTATTTATACCATTTTTGCTAATATTCAGCCGTATCTACTATTTACTTTAATTTTGGTAAGATAGTCACGGTAACAAACCTATACTAATTTATGCAAGACGGAATCTAAAGAAAAATCATACTTTGACAATGTTATTTGACACTGTGGCTGATCAAAGTGGAATCCAGCAGGAATCGAGTTCGCCTTTGAATTATATCTAATAAATCAAAATCCACGGAGGACGATAAGGGAAACGTCAATCCATTATTGTTGGTATGTTTTTCAGCCTTTTTTTTACACTACTATCAGCTGCAATAACAATTTATTTTTAAGCAAGTTTTAGTACTCAGTTGTGAACAAATTATTGTTGATGTCGCAATTTCTACTGCCTACCTAGAATATGTTATAGATGTACACTTTGCTAAATACCTACCCAAAAAAAATTGATTTTGGAGCCAAATAGCAAAACGATCCGCCTTAAGAGGAGTGTTCCTCGAGAACGCAACAATGTTGCACAGTTGTCGCTGTCTCTATCCCTCACGATGCGAACGTATGCCCGAGAAGTGAAACAACAATACATTTGCAACATTTTTGCGCGTATTTCTTGTTCCGAAATTTGGCGATTACTCTTTTAATTTAGTTATAACGTCGATTATTTTGTTTGTAAAAAAAAATCATTTTATTATCTGGGTTCCCCATGAGTCAAAATGGTTCTGTATGGAAACATTATCTTGAAATACTAGCCTATTGCCATTAACCAGGCACAAATCCAGACTCCGAACTGCTACCGAAATGCTATAAAAAAACCCAATAACACTTTGCTCGACCTGGGGATCGAACCCAGGACCTCTAGCATAGCAGTCGTACTTAGAACCATTAGACTAATGAGGCAGTCCACAATACAACCAATTTTATTCGGAACTAGCGTCGTCTCAGACATTCTTCCTGTGTTCGCCATCTAGTAGGTACAAAACATTGTCTGTAAAATATCTATTTATAAAAATAAGTATATCATATTGTATAAAATTAACGTCATCAATGCAACAGTTTTTTAATGAATTTGATATGACTGACTGAATTGAATAAAAAATCTATGAAACCGCCCGCCATGCAATTTAGATGACAGATTGAATAAATAAAAGCCGTGCAGTTAAAAACTGGAAACGCGTGAAATTGCCTTAGCTAGAAATTGTTTGACAAAAAATAAAATGTGGCTATGCGAGTATACCTAGCTAGGCAGATAGGAACATTGTTTTTACGCACTGTGTGGTGCATATTTTATTCATATTCTATTCCTCTAAACAAAGGCCTGTATGGGGCCTATGGGATTTTTCATATAAGTACCTATTATATTTTTTATACTTCCTCGCTCTTTCCGTTACCGTGGATTAAATGCTAGAGGAACATAATTTGCTGGTCTGTCATAAGATGCTCTGTCCGGGTATCGAACACGCAATTCATTATACACCAATTTTTAAGCCACTTCAGCAGTAAATTTTAGTTACATTCTGATTGAAGATGCCTATGTTACCTACAGGGGTTTAAAATAGTCACTTTTCCTGTAGAAACAACTAATACTAGTCTAAGGACACAGAAAATCCTTATGAATTTTCAAATCTGCATCATATTATGATTAATCAAAGCAGTGTTTTTGCCACAGACATTTAATATTAAATCTCTTTGGTTTTTGCCTTACTGTCGGTATGAACAAATAGATTCTAAACATACGTATTCAATCAGAATCGTTCAAGTGAGATAAGAAATCTGCAAATAGGTAATATACTTACCTTTTTTTTATGGCATAACTCGGCAAACGAGCAGGCGAGCTACCTGATGGTAAGTAGTCATCGCCGCCCATGGACATTTGCAAAACCAAAGGAGTTGCAGATGCGTTACCGAGCCCATTTAAGGAAAAGGGAGGAGAAGGAGAAGGAAGGGGACTGAAGGAGAAACTGGGCCTCCGGCGCTCCACACTCACCGTACGAAACGCAACAGTATGCATACTGGTACTTGACGTCGATATTCTGTGTGGGCGTAGTACTTCCCCGGTCGTGCGACTCATTCATGCTAGCATGTAGACATGCCAGCAGGCACTACTACTACAAAATAATTATTTGCTTAATAATTATTTGTAAAGAACTAAGGATAAAATTGCAAGCACTATTCGGATAAAGTTGAAGGAAATAGAATATGAAATACCGATAAAGAAAATAGGCACTCTATAATAATATCATAGCTTTCCCCAGCGTGTGCAATAATGCAATTATGATAATATAATTCAGCCATTTTATGAATATTCAAGCAGTATGATTTCGCAAAATTGGCACCTACGGGTAAAGTGTGTTTAAACCCGGCTCATTTATATTCTATGCATCGGGCCAATTTGATTGGATCTCTGTGAACACGTCGATGATTGCAAATTTCAAATACAGGGAAGATTTATCTACCTTCAATATCGATAGGTGATAGCTATTTTGGCGACTTATATTTTGTCGAGTCAGATGATTAAGGATTTTCATTTCAATTTAGTGTTGATTTCTTTAATTATTAAATTTTTATATCCAACCAAAAAAAACATCGTTTTTTCAAAAGAGGTTTGCACTTTTTTCTTTAATTTCGAAATTTTCATTGATTAAATCTCAGGAGTATACTCTATAAACAAAAAAAATGTTTCTGTTGATAATCGGTGCAAAGTCGGTGGAGATATAGCATAACATACCTACATCATCATCTTCCTGCTCTTTTTCCAATTTCATTTGAATTTCCATTCAGCTCATCATTACCTAAATCCTTTTTCCAGCATAGCTGACAGAATCTGACTTCAACATCACCAAACTAATCACCAAATTGAACTTGGCAGATGTGAACAAGTACGCCCCATATTCTACTTAGGTAGGTAGAAGTGGTAGAACCCTCACTTTTCGAAGCTGTATTATTCTAACGATTCACCAAAACTATCTTGTAAGGTAAAAGGAACTGCAAATTTAGTCCAACGGCTACCTTGAGACCGCTGGTTCACGTCCAGATAACGGTACGGATATACGGCTTTGTTTTATTCATATGTCTCGCAACTAAGGTTAGGCGTTTAGCATACATTTGAATGGAAATGTCTCATCCTAAAAAGTGTTCCGTTTAATACGCCCCACGTGGAAAATAAGTGCTGATAGTATAAAAATGTAGTGTGAATTTGTTATAGACAATACCATACCATATTGCCAGCGCGCAATGAAAAAATAAAAAATACGCTATGGCCTGCTCTCGCTTCTTTTATTCTCAACTAGCTTTCCGCCCTCGGTTTCGCTCGCGTGTTTTCTCGGCATTTTTCTATTCAATTTGATATATAAATTTCTAACATAAAAGTATCCCAAGTTAACCTTTTTACATCAGCTATCTGCCAGTGCAAGTCCCGTCAATATCAGTCCAGCCGTTTCAGAGATTAGCCGGAACAAATAGTAGGGTAGACTGGGTACGGTTGTAACAGGGTACGGTTGTAACAGCTCGAATATTTCCAAAACTATCCACAAGAGAGTGATGCGTTGGAGGGAAAAGGGACGCGGGGGGCAGGCATAAACATTATTACCAGTGTCACGTCAGTGTCAGTGTCGTCAATACGCGTGCAGAAGGGTACATTGTGTTTAATGCATCAAAAGTAAGTTTTTTTAGTCAATTACTTTTCAAAATAGCTTTATTAGTAATGCATATTACGAATTATAGATTTTTCTATGTATTTGCGAAACTTTCACGGTGTGTAATCAATTGTCAATTTGAGTGTAGGTTATTTTGTTTCGCACGTGGTTCCATTCTACTGACGCAGAAGGGGTTGGGTACGGTTGTAACAATTTTTGTGGGTACGGTTGTAACATGAGTTAATATTTTTTTTATTGTAGATGCCAAGAAAACGTGTCAGGAAGACATCTAGAGTCTACAATGAAGTGAAAAGTGGACAGTCTTTGCGGCGAGCATCAGAAATACATAACCTTAATAAAATTATGTTACTCTGATGAGATACATTCGTAAGAGAGATCTTGCAGCTGAAACAATTTGACTATGACAATTTTGTTGATTTGTTTGATGTTATACATATTTTGGTTGGTATTTGTAATTTTCCTTTGTTTTTTTTACCGTGTAGTTTATTTAGTTTGATTTTATGTGATATTAAAAACTAAAGTCTACCTATTGGTGAGAATTTCTGTGACTCATTAAAATAATAAGAAAAGTATATTTCTAAGACTATATCTTTAAATTGCACCTACCGTATACTAAATGATAATGGTGTACGGTATTAACTTTGTTAAATATGATTGTTTTTTGTAATAAAACTCATTGAATTTACTTGTTTTTGTTTATTTTTGGGTATATTACAACCGTCCCCCATCACTGTTACAACCGACCTCGGTATGGGGACGGTTGTAACATTGGCACACGAATTGAACAACGCCTCGTTGTCGATAACCTATTGTATAAATGCCATTTATTTTGAATTAAACGTTAACCGGAAAGAGTAATTACCAATTTAAAATGTTTTATTTAACTCTTAGACTTATGAAAGCAATGATATGAGCGATAAAAGCAAAAATGTTACAACCGTACCCAGTCTACCCTAGTAGTGTATACCTACATCAATATGCATTTATTATTACTAACAGACACTCTAATTTTATTTATTAATTTTTATGTAAGTATAGATGTATAGATTATTTATAAAGATAAAATATGTAATACAACTTGGATACCTACCTTATAGTTTCAGAGTAACAGACGCCATGGCATGTGAGATTTGTAGGTAGTAGATATATTATGACCCCCCCCACTATCAGGCGATTCTGGGTCTGACAGGTCCTGATAATATTTTTTCCCTGGGTGTACCATACTATCACGCCTCTATTCTCCGTAGGATTAGGCATAGGTGTGCTGTTGTGTTGATATTACAGGCGCTTGTGTTATTATAGGCGTCGATGTTACTATAATTAGGTATAATAGGCACTGTAATATCGCCGTTATTATAATAAGCGATGGTTTTATAATAGGCGTCGGCCTTATATAGTTTTAGGGGATTTGGTCTTATAGACGCCGGTGTAATCGGTGTCGGGCGTCTGTCTTATGCGTTTACTTGTCTAATTAAATAGGTCCTTTATATTTATTTTGTATGTCTACTGTAACCTTATATTCTTATATGTGATCCGTAAAGCCGAAGATCAATTCATATAAATACAGTCTGTTCAGTCAAACTCTTATGCATTTTCTTAAAATTGTCTCCATATTTTACTAATTAAATACCAGAAGATTCCTGTTTATAAACGTTGAAATGTTCCGGCTGAGCAGGTCTTGTTAAGTACTGTAACTTTCGACTACCTATGGAATTCGAATGTTAGTCCGAGCTGCCTGAATGCCTGGAACTCGGCGTATCCTCGCCGCGTTCGTATTAAAATGCCGACGCGGCAATGCAATCTACTGCAGTCCACCATACTCGGACCATTGGAATTTAAACTGCCGCCAATAAGCCAATGCTTTTGCTCTGTGAAAGCTTTGTTTTGCCCACTTATTTTGAAAGATACATCATATTTCCTTTGTTCATGAAAATAAATGTACGTTTTACTATAATTAAGTATTTATTTTCTATAAAAACATTTTAAACAACAATTGATATACTTAATTTAAAATATTCGTATTTTCGTAACAATATTCGTCTATCATTATTAGAAGTTATTCTATCTTGTTTTTAAAATATTAGTCACCATTGGCGCGATAGTGGTATTTAAAAAGGGACCATAGCTAGATGAAAATAAGTTATACAATACATATGCAAACTTTTCGTAGTGTGACAATTAGTTTTGAGCTTATGTGAGGTTGAATATATGAAAAATATACTGTAGTAAACAAAACTATTTTCTCTTTAGAACCACAGTCCATCTTCCGGCTCTTCTTCACTGTCAGTGACTTGCAGATCGTCTTGTATCGCCGGGTCAGGCTGTAAAACAAATCAAATTTTAAAATAGGTTTCGAAATTGTCATTTTTAGCGATGGCTTATTCAAATTTGATTAGAAAACGGTCGGATACTGCTACTGATTATTTCTAGAATAGAATAGAATAATCTTTATTGTACACCATATTAAGAAACATTATTAAAGACATAATAATTAAAATAATGGTGCAATGGCTGTCTTATCGCTATAAGCGATATCTTCCCGACAACCTTTGTATGGACACAGAAAAAGTGAAAAAAATGTGGGTTATACATTAGTTCACCTCTGCCTAACCCTTCGAGGAATAAAGGCGTTATGTTGGTTATCTTTTTTAAGATACATACCTGCCAGTTCTCTGGCGGCTCTTCCTTGAATTGTGGCGGCGGCTCTAGTCCAGAGCTACCTAACATTTGTGTTTCCATTCCCATGTCAGGTTCCATTGGCTCCTCCTGCACATAAAATGTAGATAATAATAAATATTTTCACAAACTAGGATGCACACGATCATTTTCTTTTCTGTAGTCTCACTGCCGGTCAAAAGTCTTATTACAGGCATTACAGGTTTAATCTTTGTGCCTAGTATGGGCGTGGAATACGGGGGCAAGAAAACTCTTTGCCTACCCTAGATAATAGACAGAATTTAAGAATGACGTCATTAAAAGAAAATGTAGATAATATTTAATTTTCACAAACTACAACGCACACAAATCATTTTCTTTTCTGCAGTCATTGCGGTCTCACTGCCGGTCAAGTCTTATTACAGGTATTGCAGGCTTATTCTTTGTGGCTAGCATGGTAGTGGAATATGGGGGCAAGAAAACTCTTTGCCTACCCTAAATAATTAAAAGTAAAGAATTACCTCATTTAAATTTAATAAAACTATTACGAGTCTACACGGCTACATTTCAAGCTATACAAAACCAGTATAGGCTGGCCTTAAACTGTGCGGAAAACCTTTACAATGGGAGATCAGTCTAAACTGGATGTGTATAGCTTGATGTGTAAGCCGTATGTACAAAGAGATATGCTTATACTGAAAGTGTTTAACTTTATATTATGATGCCGTGCGTACACCATAATATGCCAACCGACAACTAGACTAGCATTATACACCTAGACTTATTTAAAAACGGTCCGCGACCGAATAAACAAAAAAAAACTCAGCAAAGATAAGATAAACCTACAAGACTTTCAAACAAAATAGGTACTTTACCTTGACAACAGGCGGGAATGAGTAGTCATTATCATGTTGATCGAGATCCACAAAGTCATCTGTCGGCTGAGGCAGTTCATCCGGCACTTCTCGCTTTATAAGGAACTCGGATGTGTCGAAACTAGGTTCGCCCATTGGCGGGTCGTCATCTGCAAAAAATTCCAATATTTTATGTTGCCTGTAGTTTTTTTTATAAAAAAAGTGCAATGCTGCCGCACAATTTATAAAAGCATTAAGTACCGCTTAAGTGGTACTTACTGCGTTTATAAATTGAGCAGCAGAATGTGGGTCGCACATGACTAGTATTCTTGTTAACCTCTCTTACTAAGCTAAATGATTGTATTACTAGTGGGTTCAAGTCGGTAGTGCAATGGGTGGGTTACGAACCGGCAACCACATGATCGCAAGTCCGACGCCGGTTTCTTGAGAAACTAACTCTAAACCTAACTTTTTGAGACAAAAACTAAATCTAAATTAGTTCAGCAGTTTAAGCTTGAAAACAGACAGAGCAAGTTTCGCGTTTATTATTTACCGGTTATCGTGGTATAAGTATAACCAATATAGTCATAAGTACACCTATAAGATTGCGACGATTACAGAACTAAATAAACACTTTAAGCGCCCTGAAAACGATCAAATTTGCTTGACAAATTTGTTGGTCAAACTTCACGTTTTCATCAAAAACTGATAGTAGACTGATTGACAAACGCGTCAAACAAAGCTGCACACTATCAAATAATTTGACAAACACGTAAATTTGTCAAGCAAATTTGATCGTTTACAGGGCACTTTACACTCAAGCATCGTTGAACGATAAAACAGCTGTGATGTCACAAATAAACCGCACACAAAATGTAACCTTGTAACGGATCAAGATTATGGTCAAGTCGATTAGTTACATTAGACACAAATAACAAATCAAAATCCTACCTGCGTATGGTGGACGTACTGCTAGTTGTACCATAGCTTCTGCAGCAACCTTCTGTTCCACTTCTTCAAGCTCTGAACTACCACTATCGGAGTACTGGAGATCTAAACAATACATCAAAATGTTAGATTTTAATTACTCATGCGACTGTGTCCACATTTAAAGCTAGCATCAAGGTATGGCGCAGAATTCAAACTTTATTATAGCCGAAAAAATAGCGAAAAACCAAGAAAAAATTGAATTTTGTGCCTAACCCCGACGCTTTAGCCTTTAACAATATTTTCAGAACAGAACATTAATATCTCGTACCTTCTTCTAATGAGTTTTGATCCTTTCTGGGTCTTCCACGTTTTCTTGGAGTAGCACCTATAAAATAATCAAAATATTATTGCGTCATATTGAGAAAAAATGCAGTCCTGAGAACCGCATCATTCCCAAATATACTGCCGCTAAGCAAGTAGTGTGTATTTTGTGCCAATTTGAAGATTAGTAGGCCGTATAACTGACCAATGAAACTTGAAAACCGTTGCTTCAAGGTGTCAATGCGCGACTTCCCCTAATATTGTAGTAAATGAAAATTGTTTCTCAATAGGCGAATTAACAAACAGGCACGAAAGGTATGCAAATGACAATAATCTCTAATGACATAAGTTCCTATTCTTTCGTAGATTAGAGATCGGAACGTACCTACAGGCCCTGAAAGACCGTTTGCCACCTAAAGAGTACAAAAACTTACCATCAGCGGCTGAAGTAGACGTAGAAGGTTTGTGTTTCCTGGGGCGTCCTCGGCCTCGTTTTTCATCAGAGGGTGGCGGAGGCAGTTCTTCCACATCCAAGTCAGAGTGCTCTGCCTCTTCTAACATCTTTTGTTGAACGCGGGAAATGTTGGCCTCTAGCTGGCTTACGTGCTCTCCAAACTAAACACAAACAAAACGCGATAAGATAATATAGTAGTCTTTGTAGTACAGCTTATACTGATTTCTAGCTGGACGTGTAGCCGTACGTTGATTAACCATGAACTGAATTTGAACTAGAGAATGGCGATATCCTTGGCTCTGAAAAAAATAATTGTAATCGTACCTGTTCAAGAGAGTCTTGCGTTATTTTTAGTATGATTTCGGCCTGCCTAGTGAACTGCGAATTGGGTCCGTTGTATGCGCGACAGTTGTCCACCAGCAACTGTATGTCCCGAAGGAATTCATTGCGGCTGTGGTACTTGTGAGCTGCAATGAGTTCGTTTTTAAGAAAAATATATCGAAACAAACTGAAGTTCGACTGAACCAAAGCTTTTGATACACTTTTACACCAAGTTTTTTAAACGAGAGTTAGTGCTAAAATCACAGAAATCTTGTTTATACTCTGGGAAAATTTATAAGTGAGTACAAACACAAAATATATACCTATTTAGTAAACATTTTTACGTATAATATTGCGTTAGTCGATGGGGTTCCTCAAGGCAGTATACTTGGTCCATATACTGTATATATTCAATTTACATAAAATGTTATCAACTTCTTGTTTTTTTATAGCGAAACCTGGCAAAGCGCTAAAGATAAGGTTCTACAGAATTATTCAGGGTTATCTAGGTACTATACCTTGTATTTTCTTGCCCATAGTTTCCATGTCGATAGGTTTCTTGATGACACTGTAGTAGTCTTTCACTTGCTTTTTGTTGACAGGCTTCAGGAATGGCCAGGCTTCGGGCATTATCTTCAACTTTGTTGTTAGTAAGTTTTCAAGGATAAACGATAATGCCACCTGTGCGGAAAAATATTGTTTAAGAATGTAAACTATAGATACATTAAATACTATAGAATCTTTCTATATCAGAAGCAGGACCAGATTTACGTAAAGATAAAAAAGGTAATAGGGCCTTCCATTGCTTAT
Source organism: Subacronicta megacephala (assembly GCA_958496365.1). Taxonomy (NCBI): domain Eukaryota; kingdom Metazoa; phylum Arthropoda; class Insecta; order Lepidoptera; family Noctuidae; genus Subacronicta; species Subacronicta megacephala. The sequence goes on from OY292521.1 coordinate 8,603,087, forward strand.
GAAGACCGAGAGTAGGCAGGTAGGAAACGAGAAAGACTTGGGTACTATGATTGTAAGCATTGGGGCCCAAAATGGTTTAATCCAATCCAGGGCCAAATCAAAATGTTATTGCGGTTATTTAACAATTAAAAAAGAGGGATGGCAGTCTACACATCACATAGCGCTACATCTTTATCGCAACTTAAAAATTATCGAATTACCACGTCTCGTGATCATAAGTAAGATTTTTACACATGAAAGTAACATTTCTCAATACATAGGTTATTACAGGAATGGAGATGGTTTGAGGATATATCCATAACGGTAGGCGTTGGTTTATGGATGGATTATGATAATACTACAAGTTTACGTTACCTGATCATTATCATCAAGTAGTGGATTGATTTGTTTCTCCAGTTTCATCAGCTGTTCTTCCTTTTCCGCCAATTTTTCTACGCACCGCTGTAACATTCGCTGTGCAGCCACCGTCAAGCTGCTGGTTGCACCTTCAATCATTGTTTATTATTGTTTTGATGATTTTATATTAGTTTTAGTATATTCAAAGGATAGCCCTACTATTTTAATTTTGAGCGAAGTCCCGACCGCAACAGTGGAACAGTGAAACAGTTGAGCATGATGGTGAATTAATATTCACATCAAAATGTTTTATTCTAATTAGAACATTATGGAGCTACAGTGGGTCCGAAACAATTGCTCGTCTGAATTTATCCGCAAGTGGTCAAAACTCTGTGCATTGGGTCTAAATAATAGGCCTCATGGAGGAGAATCAGCAAAATATTAATCAATAACAAATCTATTAGTAAATTTGCTAAGCTTAGGATTTTGATGTGATCTGTGTGGACCTTAGGTTAAAATCCTATCTCTATCAGTAAATCTACCGACAGATTGGTTATTAAAACCGGCCGTAAAATACATACCATTGTATAGAGTGGAGTTCTCCACAATTTGGTTAACATCTGCTAGGAACTCTTCACGACTTTGATAGTGTTTCTGCCTGAGGTTGTCTCTGATCGTCTGCAGGTCCATCGGGCGTGACACTATTCGGTAGTAATCTGCCACCATCTTTGTGAACAAAAGTATTATATTGAAATAGAAAACCGTAAGTACGATGAATTGGTACATTACCAAAGATTTGCCATAAGCATTTGCGACGTTAGAATTGCGAATTATTAAAACTTCAACAAAACTCCCGAGAAAAACTGGATAGATCGTTGTATATTTTACATTAACAAGGACTCATAGGACTGTCACAAAACAAAACAATTTTTAAGTCATAGTCAAGTCAATAACGACATTGACACATATTGCACCATTTATCGATCTCGACATTGTGTCTCCGCTAAACTACATATAAAAGAAAAATAAACCCAATAAATAAGACATACCTTAGGATTAACAGGGAACAAGAAAGGCTGCACATCGGGTAAATGCCTCATATGGTTCAATACATCTTCTAGTAGTGATGACAAGGTCACTAGCGGATCAGTCCTCCTTCGTTCAGCCGGTCTGCGTACTAGATAATCGCATGGATCGCCGGCTGTGCCGCGGCGGGCTCGTCTGCCTAAGGCTCTTGCGTCAGATCCACCGGCTCCTCCCGAACCAGCACGACGACCACTTCCGCGACGTTTTAGCTCTTCAGCTGATTGCTAATGGAAATGCAATTGGTTTAATTAAACAAGAGATATTTTAGCGAGAAATATGAAGACATCATTTGTTATTAAAGGAACTAAGTTATTGAGGACAGATACGTTAGTCAACTTACTGTTGTGTGTTGTACGGTGGCCAGCAAGTTACCAGAAAACGTCAAATTTTCTCAATTGATTTTGAACTTTATCTTCAACAATTTAAGGTTTAAAATCATTTGGAGAAATTTGACAGTTTTGTATACCTTGACCTGCTGGCGACTGTACCTTGGTTATCATAGTATAACCAGTCTTGACACAGATAAGTGACCGTACATCCTTAGATTGTATTCCTGTAAACCATAGTGTTCACCATCGCAGGCCGATGAATGAGAATGGCACAGGAGCGATGAGAATGATTAGGGTGTACTGAATGAAGATACATGAAGGGGCCATGGTCAAGCTATAGACAGCATCGGGCTGATGACGACGATGTCATCAGAAAACAAATCGTTACGTGATTATCTGCCGTGATTTGTTTGGTTCATTTTCACATTGCATTTTTTTTATTAATCTTTATCAATAACTAGCTTTGTCCGGCAGTTTCATCCGCCTTACCGCGCTCCTAGGGATCGTAGCGTGATGCTAGACAGCTTATAGCCTTCATTATGATCATGGGTATCATATACAAAGACTTTAAAATCCGTCTGGTAGTTCCAGAGATTAGTGCGTTCAAAAAAAACTCTTCAGTAACTCCCAATTCTCTTCTTTCAGCGACTCACCTTAATGATCTTGGTGGGCAGCGTGAGCTTGGTGCCGTCGACGTAGCCCATGTCGTCGTCGTCGGGCTCCAGCGGCGGCGGCTCCACGTCCAGGTCCGGGGGCGAGGCCGGCCCGCCTCCCATGGCTCCCGTGTACAAAGGACACGCTTTGTTGGTACGCATATGACCCACTTGTCCGCATGCACCACACTACATAGTCAATTTCGTTTCTATGATTTACTTCAGTTTCATTTTAACATTACGTACTATCACGCCTGTATTCCTCAAAGGGTTAGGCAGAGGTGTAGTAATGTTCACCCACACATCGCCGGTATGTTTAGGTGCCATGTAATAGGCGGCGAGACTTGTGCCAATAACCGAGCACAAATCAAGACTTCGAGCTGCTACTGAGAAATTCATAGAAAAACCCCAATAACACTTTGGCATCGAACTCAAGAACTCTAGCGTAACGGTCGCGCTTAGGACCACTTAACTAATATGACAGCCATTTATTTCACTTTACATACCTAAAAAAATGCAAAAAGATATATTTTTAAAATCAAAGATATGAATTGCCTTGTTAGTTCAGTAGTCGTGAACAGGTATGTAAGAGTTTTTGCTCGTACTTTACGTATTATTTAATTCGGTCGAGTACGAGCAGTAGCAGCAGGAATTTGAATGTGTTTTCGGTTAAATCATACCAGCGAACTGCGGTGTACATACAATTCTACCTAACCCTACGGGGAATACAGGCGTGACGACAAAATGGTAAAACATAGGACCCCTTCCTATATTTTACCATTATGACGTTTTTTTACCCCGAAGTATTTTTGCCAAACCAAAGAAATAAACAACAAAGTTACGCGAACGTATGTACAGTGGCCAGCACATCCAGTTACCACAAAACGACAAATTTTCTCATTTGTTTTTTAACGTAATCATCAACATTTTAAGGTTTAAAATCATTTGGAGGAATTCGACAGTTGATGTGCTGGCGACTGTACGCACTACTACACGTCGAAATATACAAATCTAGTTTAAGCTGTATGGAAAGCCTGAACAATGCGAGATCAGCTTAAACTAAAATTGTATAGGTTGACCTGAGGCCGTGTGTACATCGGTATTTTTTCGTTATTCCATCAAACTATCTTATCCAATTAAAACGTCAAACCTTTTGGGTCAGGTAAACTAACGAAATAGGTATTGCTATCTATTTTTACTAAAGAACTCTCACTCATTCACTTTACCGTTACCTTCAGTTTCAGATCCGGCTTCAGCTTGGTACGCCGCCTTGACGACGACGGTGTGTGAAGATCGGGTTCCTGCTTGATTTGACCTAGCGGTATCAAGCTTGGGGACGGCGAACTCATGTCCATCAACGATGACGACAAATTAGAACCTGGTAATTAAAATAACGTCCATTTCATCATATTACATGGTATTAAAAGTGGGATAAGTGAGTTCGAAGTTAGTCAGTCTTTCTCAAAAGTCGCTGAGGCCGTTAAGAAATACACTATTTTTTTTTTCAAAAATTTCTCGGTATTAAAAATTGTATAAGTGACTTTAAAATTAGTCAGTCTTTCTCAAAAGTAGCTGAGGGTGGTAAAAAATACGGAGCTTTTTTTAATAATATTTTGGAACATGGTACCTTTGGGCGGCTCTAGTCAATTTTTTTAAATATATACAGTGAGGATAGTCCAATAAATAAATACAATTATTATACAGTTAGAGTAGCAAGGTAGAAAGTTTGAGAACCTGTAAATTTGGGCTATACAAAGGAAATGTTTCAGGTCAATATGATCTTAGGATGCCAAATAAATAATAACATACTGTCAGGGAACGGTCCAGGAACAGTGACATTTCCAGCGAGTCGCTCTCTTTCTTGGTTCCTCTTGATGCGCCGCAGTTGTTCCTATTTTAAGAATATTATCGTTATAAATATTTAGTTGTGTTTCTTCGCGAGCAGTAATTAAACTAGGACAAAAGTCGGCAACCTTTTGAGTCGGAAGAGTCAAAAATAACAATTTACTAACTTGCAAAGTTTATTAAAGAGCCACATTTTTTTTTGTTGCCAACAATAAATAGTACTTGCATAAATAAAGTTTTTATATAATAGTTGCGTATGGAACGAAAGAGCCGCAGCTTTCACACAAAGAGCCGCAGGTTGCCGACCCGCCTAGGGCAACATTATACCAATCACCAAACAAAAGAGTACAAACCTGAATCCTCCTCTTTTCCCTCTTCATTTCCTCCTTCTGCGACTCATCCATGGTCGCAAACTGACGTATGAACGTGTCATCTTTAGTAGATCGTATCTTCATGTAGGCTTCGATGACGGCAGCCTTACGCACTAGCTCTACGCGGGTGTAACGTTGTCCTGACGCATTGCGGAACGTACGCACTATACGGAGTACGCGACCTGTTTGGGATACAGAAACTTGTTAGGTACAGAATAGTCATCATTATTGTCATTCGTCTCCTGTCTGGGTTCCAATTTATCTGGAGTCGATATAACATGTCCTTTTCAATCCAATCATACCTGTCAGCGGTCAGTCGGTCACTTCATTCACTCCCTTTCGTATCACATCGTCCTTAAAATAATTCTTTTTTTTGTCTTACTTCTATCCATTCATTCAATTCTACTACAATCATATCGATAACTTTACTCTTAGCAAATGTTTGTCAGAATATAGATACAGATATTTAATTTACATTGATAAACATACCTTGACTAGCCGACTGCTGCTGGTCGTTTTGATTGATTTGAGGCTTTTTTTCAGACTGGCCCAGGATCATTTTTCTTAGTTCCGCTCTCTCTGCCTCTTCCCTTTCCATTGACAACTATAACACAGCATTATTATTTAATAATTGTTACATTATATATCGCATATTTTTACGAGTTTAAAGAAAGAAACGATTTCAAAACGTTTTGTCCCTAATACTGGGTTTTGAAATAGGACAGCCGTGTGACTCGCGTTCATTCCAAATCAATATGATTTTGCTTATTCTGGGATTACAGTTGGTTTTTTTTGTGACGAATATTTTACTCACTCACTTTATCGAGATGTTTTAATAATCAGACTTAAGTAGATACTATTTACAAAATGAAGTATAGAAATGTTGTATTAGCACCGTCAGTGCCCAGTTTTACTTTACCAACTATTTCATAAACCATAACAATGCTATACCTGTTCTGTAGTCTTCTTATTAGCCAACATGTTCTCCAAGTTCTTGCCCATCTCTTCTAAATCAGACTCCTCGCTCACAGAACTTTCGGCCTCGTCTGTACTCAGAACTTCTGTGCTCGTCAGTACACGATTTTGCAGCTCAAATATTCGCTGACACTCTTCTTTGTATCTATACAAAAGTAAGTCGGTAAAATGCAAAGAAATTAATTAATCTAGATTAGTCGCTACAAATTTCGAGAGACGATTGAAAGCAATCAGATAGAATAGGTACCTTTCTTGATGTTCAGCAATAGAGAATCTGTTCCCTCTAGAGAATTTTGTCATTCCTTCTTCACCTGCTTTGGCCTTTTCAGTCGATAATGTTCGAACAACGTCGATAACTTCCCATCGAGACAATTTCTTAATCTGAAAACGAATATAGTATTTATTTTCACTAGTTATTACCAGAGATCGGTATAGGTAGATCAGTTTTATGTACTTGCTATAGGTTAGAATATATGGATATTCCCCGAGTCCCGGGAAATTAGTAAAATCATAAAAAAACTATTCTCGCCTTCGGGACTAATTACGCGTCTCAACAAAGCGGCAACGTCGCGCGCTTGGCAAAAAGTTTTATACTGTTGACGTAAAATTGACAACGGCGCTCATGCGCTTATTGGCTTTCGTAAACCATTTTTATACATATTGACAAAAATAATGAAATTCAATAAAATCCCGTATAAGTCGGAATCCCGTGGAATACCCATATTAACATCAATGTTTGCGGTCAATGAACCTAAATATCTCTTCCTATTCCGATCACTGGTTATTACATACCAAACCAAAGCCCGGTAGGTACTGAACAATATAACTGTGCCATTCAGAAGTTGCATGCAAGTGGTTGCGCGGTGGTCAATTTTATGATAAAAACGTCGGGTGCACGCATATAGTCGATGATACTCTAATATCGCGTAAACAAACACTGTTGTAACACCTAAATTTCAATGTTATTTCATCAGTTACTTGTAAAAAACGTGTAAGTAACGCAATATATGAATATCACCCTTGCAGAAATTTAAACCAACAGCTTTAGGCATTGTTTAACAATATCACTTTTATATGCGACTTTACGTACGCGGTCGTTAGAATAGGCTAAATAGAGGAGCATAGATACGTTACTAGAACTGTTAAACTCCAACATACCTCCTCCTCAGGCACTCCAAACTTCCTCAACAATGCTTTAGCATTATTCAAGCTCAGTCTTCTCAAGTCGGCGTCAGTACCAGTGACGGTTCTCTTCGGCTGTTGTTCTTCATTGGGCTGTTGTGTGGGCTTGTTGGGCACGCGGACGTAGGAGAAACCTTCGCCGCAGCCGGTTGGATCGGCAGGTCCAGTAAGTTGGAGCAAACATTTGCCCCTCATTGCTTGGATGTAAGCGCGTGTTGTGTTCCAAGGAGCTACTTTCACCTAGTTTAATGGACATCACATAATATAAATTAAAATGGCCTATTTTTGTTTGCAGGGTAAATGCAGCATTAAACATACGAGCCTGTGAAATTGTTTTAGCAGGTGTCAATAATGCAAGTATTTCTCACTTTACCTACGTGAAAAGTTAGCTGTTCGTTCGTTCTAACGACTAATAACAGGAGATGTTCTAACGACTCTAATAAAGTAGGTTTTTCGAAAGGATATTATCTAAAGTAGCATGAGACATGGTAACGGATTTGTATTAGTGTTAATTTTTTCAATTTTATTTTTACAGAAATGTAATGTGAATAATTATGTTTCCTTACCTCGTCATCCATTTTAAGTTGCATTTCTTCGTCGTCGTCCTCTTGTGGAGTGAATATAAACTTCTCTCCATAACCGGCGTCTTTTAGCCTCTGTTCTGCGGCAGCCATACTGAAGTAAGCGCAGCACTGCTCCGGAGACACCATTGCACGGATTTCTTCTTCGGATGGTAGACGGAAGTCTGGCTTTATGACCCACCTTATGACGACATACATTTTTAATTAAAAACCTGTTAACTAACCATTACCGTTGCGTCGTTGTTGTGTATTCAATTCTAAGCCGAGAGATTTTTTTGTTTTCGACGGACGTTAGTTTCAAAAAGGCACGTTTTTGAGGATCGTCTAATATCATCAAAATTTTACTTCTTGGTAAAGTTTGTGACGTTGTAGGGGGGGTAATCTCTGGATCTACTGAACAGTTTTGAAAATTATTTCACCAATAGAAAGCTACATTATTCCTGAGTGACATAGGCGGGCGAAGCCGCGGGCGGAAAGCTAGTTTTCTATAAACTCATGGATAAAGTGAATGCAATCTTACCAATTTGAATCCAATCCAGTACGCTTAAAGTCAGCGCATAGCTTCAGGCGCTTTCTTATAGAGCTCTCAGAATGAGACGGAAAAGCTCTCTTTATGTCGTCCATCTTTATACGACGCGGCTTGTCGCGAGATTTCCAGAACAACCTGTATATGAACACCTTGAAAACAAGCAAACGTCAAAATTACGTCCTGTCATTTGGACATAAAGAGTTCATGCTGCCGAGTTCAGCCGGTAAAAGTGGAAAGTATGTAGTTCAACCATAATGGAGCCGTAATTAATTGACAGGGTTGGAAATGCTTTATGCACCATCAACCGCTCCGGGAAGAGCTGTGGGGTAACTCGGACTCGGGTCTGAAAAGAGCGAGGTACCAACTCAACGCAATGGGTGGGTTTCGAACCGGCAACCACATGATCCCTAGTCAGACGCCATATATATCCTAGCCATTACACTATTGCCAAATTACATATTAATAGAATAGAATGTTAAATCGACACTTGCGATGGCTTAATTACTAAGAATACTAACCTGTAAAAAGTCTCGCACAAAATTATTAGCTCTTTTTGAGTTAGGACCCGGCACTTCGTACAAGGGACATTCTTGTCCGGCCACAAACAACGCGTCCACTTCACGAATATAATATGATTGCCTAAAAATAAAAGAAGTAAAGGATTAATATTTTATTATTTTCAATAATATCCACGTTATTCGCGGCTACTAATTAGACTTTGTAAGGGAAAGTGGTTTAATAATGTAGATACCAGTGAAAAAACACCTTTTATTTTAAAAGAGTGTCCATGGAGTTCTTTCCGGATTCTTCTTCATGGTATCAACGCATACGCTGAGGTCGTAAGTTTTATAAACGCTTGTAAAAGCTTATTTGAAATAAAATCATTTTAACTTTAACGTCAAAGGTACACCGGTACACCGCCTAAATGTATTATACCAATAAGGCATAAACAAAGAAGGGTAAGAAAAAATACTTTCATAGATTTCTTTGTTGATTTAAACATAGTTTCATTCATTATTCATTCTTAAATGATACCGATTACAGATAACATTCTATACACTGCCTAAGAAAACTCCTTATCCCGCGTTCCCACTGACGACAAAACATGTTGCAAATATCTATCTTACTCTACCTAACTCTCAAAGAGTGAGAGGGACAGGTAGCTGTTTGCAACATGTTTTATCGGGAACGCGGGGTTAGAATTCTTGAACGACTCAAGTTTTCATTTAGTTTATCACCAATACAGTGAGTAGCAGTGGCGCAGTTATATGTATTGATCTAAATAAAAATCGTCAGAAATCAAGTTATTTTAGTGAAGGAAAAATACGACCCCGGGCAGGATTCGAACCTGCGTCTTCTGGTTAAGTACACTAGACGCTATGACCGCTAAGCCACCCGCCATGTCCAAATTTGCCTTCACATTTTTAATTTACGTCTGAGGCGAAGTTAATTCAAATTTCGACATGGCTGGTGGGAGTCGCGGTGGCTTAGCGGTCATAGCGTCTGGTGTACTTAACCAGAAGACGCAGGTTCGAATCCTGCCCGCGGTCGTATTTTTCCTTCACTAAAATAACTTAATAATCTTTGCATGGAAAATGCCTAAAAAATACAAAAAGATCGTCAGAAATCAGTTTATTACTTACCTCGTCCTTATGATCAAGAAGTCAGATGGATGCAGAGTGTGTTCGTATATCGGCGCTCTATACATATTATTTTCCACGACAGGTTGCGTCGCTCCTGGCGGTAATATACCGAGGAAGGGTGATGTATGCGCGTACGCAACTTCGCCATATTTGAGCGGTTTGGGACCTTCGTCCTGTAAATGTAAAGTTATATTGAAGTAGGATCTGTAAAGACAGTTTGTGAAATGTAATTTCAAAATATCTAGAAAAAATTAGGATTGCAAAAAAATGTTAGCATCAGAACTTCGAAGATGGGGGACACGGTGTATATATTTTTTTTTCTCAATGATAAGAGATATGGTTAAATATTAAAATGACAATGAATATATAATGTGTAAATGAGGCCTACCTTTGAATTTGCACCGCCCCTTTTGGACCCCTTTGGCAATGAAAATAAAAACACACGTTTTAAAATAGTCGAGGGCGTCTCAATTCGTACGTGAAATGAACTGTGACAAATACCAAATGTCTTATGGCGTTGATACCACACCACACAACCAAAGGTTATTACAACAAATATCGATAATACACAAATAACTAATTGATGAACAATGAAATTACAGTTATTACACGATTCAGATTTTACATTATATGGTGCATGGGTCTAATATGAATGTCTAACAATGATAAACGGTAACATAACCCCTCACCCAAGTATGAAACACACACGAACATAATTTTAATATAACAATACCAGCTTCTTTACAGCTTCAGGATACACGTAGTTGCGTAAATATAGCTTGATTGTCATGTTTCGGTGAACATCGATTTGTTACAAATCGAGACCGACGATATTTAAGTATAAAAATGCTAAAATTGCTCACCTATAGGCTTAGGGCTACCACCCTACATGTATACTTTGCTCCAAAACGTAAGTTAATCACAAATGTAAGGCGAATATTTGACAGTTAATTTTGACAACTCTATTATTTGCTGAAGAGTAGCATTTCAATTCAGGAGAAAAGAACAAAGAGTTGAAGGGGACTACATACCTTTGCCGCTGTTCGTTTGTAGTAGTTTTTAATTTTGGAGCACATGCCAACTTGACTGATGAGCGGTGGGTGTTCCTCGCAGAACTCCACCAGTACCAGTTCGCCGTCCCTACCGCTGAGATCTTCGGGAGTGCGCATAAAGAATACGTCACCACCGCCTGAAGCTAACCGTTCGGCCTCGCGAAGCTAAGGAAACACGCATACCATACTAATAGTAGATTTTTTACCAAGGGGAGAAAGTGACAGATTAAAAACGAGTGTGCATTTGAAGTTCGAGTTTCCTAGGGACGCAAACGAAATAAGTAGCCAGCGAGGAAAATAAAAACATCTGAAAATAATTTCAGATTCGTTTAAAGTACTTTTTTAAGATTTATTTATTTATTCATTCATAAAGTACACCAACAGAAAATATTCTTCAAAGCAAAGATTCTTCAACCAAAAAGCTAATATTTTTAAGATGTCGTTTTAGAATAATATTCACAAAAAATTAAGTAAATAAATGGTAAGGTAAATTACAAAAAAATAAATGCCACCACAACGCAAGTAGCAGTATACATACTGTTCCGTTTCGTACGGTGAGTGTGAAGCGCCGGAGGCCCAATTTCCTCCCTCAGTCCCATTCCTTCTCCTTTTCTCCTTCACCTCTCTTTTCCTTAAATAGGCTCGGCAACACATCTGCATCTTTGGTTTTACAGATCTCCATGGGCGGCGATGAGTACTTACCATCAGGTAGCTCGCCTGCTCGTTTGCAGAGTTATGCCATAAAAACAGCGGTCTAAGCGCCCGTATTATCACAAATTCATATTTTTTAATACCGCATAAGCTGAACAACATACCTTAGCCTTCTTCTTGATGTGTTTGAGCAGCGGCTGTACTGGGTGCGGTCCGGAGGCGGCCAGCGGCCCGTACGAGAGCTTCCTCATGGGCGGGCGGTGGAAGGCCCTGAGCCGCGCCGGACCCATGTGCGTCTGTATGAACGGAGAGCGGAGCTCCACTACTGGAGTACTGTGCTGGATCAGCTGACCTCCACCCACTTTGAGGCGCGGGTTTTGAGACTTCGCCGTGTAGAAACTTGGGAAGACAATATTTTATTTCATTAATAGGAAACAATAGAAGCGGCGGTAGCCGTAATGGTTAGGGCGTCGGACTTGCGATCATATGGTTGCCGGTTCGAACCCCACCCATTGCACTACCGACGTGAACCCACTCGTAACACAAGCATTTTAGCTTAGCACGAGGGGTTAACAAGAATACTAGTAATGTGCGACCCACATTGCTAGTATACTTTTTTTTTTCAAATAATAATTTAAAAAAAAAAATACTATCAAACTATACCAAATGTACGCAAACATAATAGATCTCTCTAGTTTTGTAGCGTTTTATTAACATACCTTCCTTTAAGGGCTAGACCAGTTCGCCGATATATTTCAAGATCTCAATGTCCCCAAATAAACCGGGAAATATTGTATGTTTAATCTTTTTTTATTTTTCTCGGTAAGGAGAGGGATTATGAGAGCAGTTTAACAAGAAAACCGAGAGGAGACTCATGCTAAGGGTTTCTGGAAAATTTTGCCGACTTTACCTAAGACGGATAATGTAGACAGAGGTTCGAATTTACATTGATATTTTGTTTTAATGTATAGAATTCGTTAATGCCAGTATACAATAAATAATAAGTGACATATTTGTTTTATTTTGCGACTAAGAATCTCATAGGAAAACTCAATAAAACTGCTCCACCTGAAAATCGATTCAGAGACTTCTAGCGTAGCAGTCGCGCTTAAAACCACATGACTAGAGACAGTAGGGGTTCACTTAATGAATGTTCTTATGAGGATGAATATTATTAAAGTACACATGGCTAACAGGTCAAGCTATACATTTCAGTTTAAGCTGATCTCGCATTGTTTAGGCTTTCGATACAATAAGAGGTCAGCGTAAATTGGCTTTGTATAGCTCGCCGTGTAGCCGTGCGTATTATCTCATCTTTAACCCATTACATTGTCCCACTGCTGGTCACGGGTCTCCTCTCAGTACAAGAGGGATTAGACTATAGTCCGCCACGCTAGCCTACTGCGGGTTGGCAGACTTCACAAGCTGTCAAGAGAATCTCTCAGGCATGCAGGTTTCCTCACGATGATTTCCTTCGCCGTTTAAGCGTGTGATAAATCATTTTAATACGCACATGACTTCTAAAAGTCAGAGGTGCGTGTCTTTGATTCGAACTCGAGACCTATCACTTGGTAATCCAATGGTCATATCACTAGGCGAGTTCTTACCATCTTTTGTGACATAAATACTTACACGTCATTAGATATATTGAAGGGGTCTCGATCTGGGGACTTCGGGGGCGGTGGAGGTGCATCTTCCTGCAATACGTTGATCACGCCCGCCTTGCCTAGCAGGATCTTCGACTTTTTGACGTGAGGGTGTGGGATCTTCACTTTAGGAGCGGGACCTCTCTCTGAAATTAAATTCAGTATACTATGGATGCGTAAGGGGTAAGGCAGAGGTGTACATCATATTATATACAGTCGCCAGCACATCAGGTTATACAGAACTCAAATTTCTCCAAACGATTTTAAACCTTAATATGTTGATTATTAAGTTCAAAATCGACTGAGAAAATGTGTCATTTTGTTGTAAACTGTTGTGCTGTACGACCGTACATAATGCGCTGGTAGTTATATATAGGTCCCATGAAATAGTGAGCGAGTCTATTGCCATTAATCGGGAATAAAAACTCATAGGTGCTACAGAGAATTTCCTAGAAAAACACTGCTCGCGCTGGAAATTGGACCTCAAGCGTTTACAACTACTAAACTAATATAGCAGTTTTGGTTGATATAAGTATAGTCAACCATAAAATTGCTTTACCACCCTTACAGTGAATATTGTATGCAGAAAACAAAACAACAAGGTCTATTTTTGCTTGTCTTGTAAGTGACGGATAACGTTGTCATCAATGAGTGACGTTAGTGTAGAATATTAAAAATGAGTCTTAGTGAAATTTCATGTGGATGGAAGATTTTGTCAAAAGTGGTAAAGCAATTTTATGGTCGACTATACATTAACGTTATACAAACAAGGCATATTCTAGCAGATTAAACAAACTAGAAGGATATTGCAACTTGTCTTCATGCCATGTGCAATGTCCAAATGAACGAAAATATATAAATAAAATAAATATGGAAATGAAAATCTTTCCAAAAATTGGGCGTTTAGCAGGATAATTGTAATTCTATTCTATTCTATCTATTGCAAAACCTGTATAGTAACGAATGGTATAATAACACACGTTTTATAGCGAATTTCTATCCATACCTCTAGTGATCTTCGAGGGATCCACGTCATCAGGTATACCAAGGATAATGTTCTCGTCATTGGGGTCCAGGGTCAATATCTTAGGCTTGGGCACCATGCGCATGTTGTCCGCGTCCCATATGACCTCATCCTCCCATGTTCCATACACCAACTCTTCATTCTCGACGGGGAAGATACTGTACCAAGTATTGTCTTCACCGTCAGCAGAATTGCCTGCTGGGTCTTTATTCGCTGTCGATGCTGTTGAACTGTGAAATATAATAATGGTTGTATACTTACTTACCACATAATTATGTTACAAATAATAAGGACCGTATTAAAGATTATCAAAACTATTGTGATTATCACCGAGCACCCTAAACCGACGGTCATGCATGAAGAGATTAATGAATGTAGATGAAGCGAAAGCAGTGTGCCAGGATCGTAGCAAGTGGAAATCTATAGTCTCTGCCTACCCCTATGGGAGACAGGCGTGACAATATGTATGTATGTATGTATGTATGTATGTATGTATGTTGAGATTATCAAAATGATTGAAAGAGTGAAATAGTGAAAGTGTGAATGACAGGAACGAAAGCAAGATACCGATTCTAAAAATACTTAGCCGACGCGTTGTGATATTTAAGAAGTCATAATAAATTATTGAACTGAAGATTTTGATTTTTTTTCTGGATCCCAACACTACACTAATATTGTAAATGCGAAATTAGTCTATCAGTCTATCTGTTTGTTACATTTTCAATCCTAAAGCATTGAACTAATTTGGACGAATTTTAGTATATGTAGTTCAGTTTTGGTAAGTTTAACAAAAATAAATGTTTATTCATCCTACGTGGGCTAAACCCTTCATTCGCTTACATTGAAATATTGGTGACTTACCAATACAAGAAAAAAAACAAAATAAGGAAAATATTGCAAATTTTCCTTATTTTGTTTTTTTTCTTGTATTGGTAAGTCACCAATACATTATTAATTAAAATATATTAACTTACGACGGCGGTTTAGGCTGTAAGGGCGTGGGAGGTTGAGGACGAGGATGCGAGAACTGTTGTGCTGTTCGACTCACTGACGTCGGCACCCAACCCGCTGCATTACTTTTGCTGTTCAGCCGAGCTAAAACCTAAAAAAATAAACGCACTATGAGGGAATTATCAAATTATTAGGATTAAAAAAAACACCAAAGACTGTTTGGATCTAGAAAGAAAGATGAACATAATCTATTATAGATTATAATATGTCGCTTAATTTGGCTCTTAATTAAATGCAGTAGTATGCCGATATGGATGAACCCTTCTTGAATAAATACTATCAAGAAAACAGCTTAAAAACTAGAGTGTATAGATTTCTATTGTTGCTGGACTACTAATTTGAAGTGTAAGTTATGGCTAAGTTGTGACCTTGTGTTTGATCTCACTGCCATCCCATATGACGTCATCTTCCCATTGCAACTGCGACACCATGAGGAACGAGTCATCAGGAAACCCACTGTCCGGATCATCCTCTTTTTCTGACCCTTCTACATTCTCTTCTTCAACCTCTTTTGGCTTCTCTTCTCTTTCTGGCGAAGGTTGCTACAAGAATATAAGACATGACAATGATGAGAAACTTTAAACAATAGATAATACGGTATGGTATGGCATAGTGGGCTATTTTCATATACACGACTAAGCGCGTATTTTGCTAGTGGGTGGGAATATGTTGTTTTCATTCAAACACAATTAAATTAATAATACGGCTTTAAGTAAAACAAAATATTACCTCAGGCCCGATTTCAACTGGCGTCCCTCGGTCATTACTAACAAAATCGTAATTACTCGAAATTATGCAATACAAATATAATCATCAGGTTCCACAAATTTACCTTAACTTTAAATCCATAGTCAAATCCGTCACCAGTCTCTGGTACATTAAGCATGTCATACCACATCTGCGCAGGACCGAACCGCCAATGCGCCGGCGTCGGTCTCTGAGATTTATCACCCGAGTTAGCAGAGTTACTGTCGTTGTTTGAATTTTGATTTTCTTCCATAGGCCTGCAATTTATTTGGATAGGTAATTAAGCAATCATGATATCAAGCGATATACAGGAGATACAGGATACACAGGAGAGAATCCATATGTTAGAGAATGATTATGATTATGGGTTTCAAAAGTGTCCGATAGATAATCCCTGCCTGATTAAAACCGTAAGTGTTATAGTTGTTTCTCAGTAGTTTGGAATGGCCGGACCTAGAGACACTGCCGAAATTTGGGTTTACAATGACAATTGTGTGAAGCAATCAACTTTCGCAGGATACTCTGCAAAATAGCACTTACTTCAACAACTTTTCCTCGTCATCACTAGCATACTGCACCTCCTGGTTTTCCGAGGAAGTGGGCGGAGTATCACTGCTCGTGCTACCGCTGCGCTTGCGTCGCCTGCGCTTTTTGACGCCGCGCCATATTTGGGGTAAGCTCGACAACTTGCCTGGGCCGAACAGGCGAGAGAAAAGAAGAACCTAGAATATTATGTATAGCTTTTATATCCAAATAAAACAGCCTAAATTACTTAAGTCAACTCTCAACTTGGTTCTTAGTGCATGCATGGCTACTATCAAGCTGTACATTTATAAGTTGACCTCCGATTGTACGGAAAACCTATACAATGCAAGGTCAACATATGCTGGTAATTTATACTTTATACTTCAATATTGTAGCTGCGCATATTCCTAATCTCATGCTATAAAACTTAATAAACCATAACTCACTCTATCAGGCCTGAAGTCTGGAAACAGTTCCCTCACATCAATATTTGCATATTTAGATGGCAACATTGCAGCCAGTGGAGTTTCCAATCTCCTTGGTTTTTCCGAAGATTTGTGAGATCTGCAAAAGGTAAAAGCTTTTTTGTTATCTAAAAATGTTGGCTAATCTTACAGTTACAGTACGGCCAAAGAATACAATTAAAACTTTTCACTAAATATTATTTCAATAATCTCACCGTAAGATGGAAGACAGAAGTAAACAGATAATGAAACAATGAGGAAGATTGACGACATCATCTGTACTAAATCAAAGGAGGCAGGTTAAGTTCTGCTCGCTATAGAATTTATTTTTGCTTGAGAAATTGCTTAGTATAATGTGCAAACAAAAAAAACTTACGGTATTGTAGCTGGTGGCGGCATGAGTTCACCATCTCCCTCCATATCACCTTCATAGCCCTCATCATTAGTACTCTGTCCTCTAGACTGATAAATATCATCTTCCTTCCATGTATCATTTTCTTCCTTTACTTCACTCTGTGGAAAATTGGTATCATCGACCACAGACTGAGCATCACCCTCTGTCCCCTGTGCGTTTGTGTCTGTCGTGTCATTCTGTGGAGCCTGGTTAGTGCTACTGTCTAGTTCCTATTTGTTAACACAAATATGTCAATGTGCTGTCTACACTATTTCAAACTTGGAATCAACTGATAGATGCATTTTAATTTTTAAATATCTATCACAATATGATCCTCAGAGATAAGGCTACACACATTGAGTCATATAGGTAAACACCGCGTTTCCAATAAAGACAAATCATGTTGCAAACAGCTACCTATCCCTCTCACTTTTTGAGAGTTAGATAGAGTAAGATAGATATTTGCAACATATTTTGTCGTCATTTGCAACATGTTTTGAAAATGAAAGGTCAACTTATACTGTATATGAATGAATAACACGATGTGTATGTTTACCAAAAGTAGCCAATTTAGACCCCCCCATAAAACAAGAATATCGAATTTATTCACACAATGTTTATGTCCACCAAGAAGTTACTCTGAATTTTATTCAAAACACAATTAAAATATCAAATTTTATTAAAATAAACATCTTTCAATTGATTCATAGTGCAAACTAAGACCAGGTACAAAACAGAAAAATACAAAACCAAAAATCCCAATATTATTTAAACAGTGGTAGATTAAAATATTTCTAAGCTTTGAAAATAAGCTTTCCAAAGGAACAACTAAAAGAACTTTTAAAAGAGCAGACTGATTTCAGGGGTTTGCCTTTTTAACCCACTTGTAGTTAAAGGCTTACAGCACCTAAGTTATTTTAGTGAAGGAAAAATACGACCGCGGGCAGGATTCGAACCTGCGTCTTCTGGTTAAGTACACCAGACGCTATGACCGCTAAGCCATCGCGACCCCCACCCGCCATGTCGAAATTTGCCTTCACATTTTTAATTTACGTCTTTGTGGCGACGTCCAGGGGCGTAGCTACCGCCGTATCAACGATACGGGCCCGCGGACTACAAGGGCCCCTAACCTGTATAAGATTATTCCAGTGTAGCTATGAAAAGAAAATTAACTAATTTTGATACAGGGCCCCTTCAAGGCATGCTACGCCACTGGTTATAACCCATTTAAGCCATAAGTGATCCTTTCCACAGTAATAGGAAATTTTATATCTATACAAATAAATAAAATCGAAGTTTCTGATAAGTCAAAATAGCAGCTTTACGTGCATAATATATGAAACAATATGGCACCAATAAATAAAACACACTATTATTTTTTGGTCAGTTTGTTCCAATTTTTTTCCAAAATGGCTGCAGAAGTGCAGAAGTTTGACATGAATTTCAGTGATGGTGTAAAAAGTTACTAAAGCACATCACACTACAACCGTTAGGGGGGAGCGAAAAAGAAAAATCTGAAACGCAGGTGTTTACACAGGGTGCAACTGGGTAGCCATTGTAAAAAAATATTCAAGTGAATCTGTGCCATGTCGAAAAGGATCACTTTCTTAAGATAATTTAAAATACAAAATTATTCCAATTAACACAAACAAACAACAATAATAAATAGAATATTACAATGACATATTAAAACATTCAAAAGAAAACCCAACTTAATGCAATATATTTTTTAATATTAATAAATAAATGTCAATACCAAATAAACAAATATTTCTATAGAAAACTACTTTAGATCTGGGTGGTGGTGTTGTGCTGTGTGCATTTAACATGTATAAAGTGTTTGAAAACAGATATTATAAAAACAATACAAGTACAGTTTGTTCGAAATAAGTAAGCCGATCGGAAGTTGTCTGCAAATGGCTTAGAAGTGGTAAATTTTAATAGAAAAAGTCAGTGTAAAGTTAATTAGTCGTATATGTTTCCCATTTCTAATTATTCTGATTACTATTTTCGATATTTATGTATTAAAACACTTAATTAACCCGTCAAGTGCCATATTGTAGACACAATGCAAAATCTATTGTTATGTCCTCATGAGGAAACTGTATGCATTGACGGGTCATAGGATTTTATCACTGCGGTAGTTCGGAACGGCGGCTCACTTCTGATCGGCTTACTTATTTTGAACAAACTGTACCTACAATTTATATTTGCATTAAGTGTCTACTCCTATAGCAAGTTATACAATTCCTAAAATAAAATAGCAATAACAATTGCAATAATATTCAGTATTAGTGTAATAGTCAACTATCAAAGTCAAATATTTATTTCAATTATACCATTATTACAGATTCATACAGTTTTTCCGAGTAAGTGAGCTTGTCTGAAGTTAGCCATTCTAAACTACCACACTGGTAAAATCGTTAAATTAAGTGTATTTATACATAAAAATCGAAATTTGTAAAGAAAAAAATAAAAAAATTGAAACATACATAACCTCAATTGCCTTTAAAACAACTCTTTCTATTAACATTTACCACTGCATTACCACATTTTAGACAGGCTTAGTTATTTTGAACAAACTGTACTTTAGAAATGTCAAAAACAAGTTCCATAGTCCCAAATTGTGATCTTATGGAGAACAGCCAATAAAAACTCCATATTATCAGGTTTTAGAAAACCTTTTCAGATCAGATAACTTTAGATTTTTCAATTAGACCACTTTTGCAGGTCTGTACCATTTTTTACAATCCAGACAAGCAATTTAAACTATCACAATATTAAATGATTTTTTTTTTATCAACACATCTATCTTTAGGATGCTTTTGCAACAAAACATTTTTGGAAGAATATGTCATAGATACAGCACATTATCCTAGCTTTATAGTCCTTAATAAAATTAAATTAAAAATTAAGTATTATTTACCTTGATGTCTTCAGCTACATCATCAATATCAAAAAAATCTACAGCTGATGGACTTTTTTGGGTGTAATCTGAAGAATTAAAAAAGTTAGGTCAACGTGGGTAATTGTAAACAGTGGTACTTAATGAATATAAAACAATCAAATTGAAATATGACATGACACAAATTACAATAAAACTCATTGTTATAAATGCACCTTATGAACACAAAAAAAAATTGCCTTTATAGGTTAAAGTAACAATTTGCTGGCATAATTAAATTAGGCCCAACACTTGCACTTGTAACAATAATTTGCAACTCACCCTCAAAATGAACCTCTAAACCAATGATCAAGCAGAAATTCAATGATACTTCCACAACATCTAGCAGCAAAGTGTCTAATGTAAAATACTGTTCTCTCCTTTTATAGACAGTGGCACAATTAAATTATTAATAAGAGGGTATTCTTGAAAACCTGACCACTATATAATTTTTATTACTTACTGTGATAATCAAGTGTCAAAAAACTGTGTGCAAATGACATCAATGGATTTTCTAGTGTGGCAGTCAATATTTATTGTGATTTATTAGATGATTTAACAAAACATTTATCAGATAGGGTCTCTTTTAAATTTTACCTTTTTCTTGGTCCTCCTTACTAACTTCTTCTTCATCTAGAACTTCTGATAGCATAGAGCCCAAGCCGAGGCGGTTGAGCGACGACAACATGCGCTTGGACTCTCCATCAAGAAGTCCGTCATCTTCTAGCTGACCGCGTTCGTCAATATTACCGAATAGAAACCCAGTAAGGTCCATGCCAGAGCTGCCGTCTCCCGGATCATCACTATCACACATTTTTATGTATAGAAGTACACTCGAAACTAGTACGTAATCAAGTGCATTATATGCACTTTTGAATAAGAGAGATTTACTCCTTAAGATTTATAATAATTTGATTATTTAAGAAATAAACACAGCGAGCGTAAGCAAGCTGAAGTTGACGTTGACAATTGACTATGACTGATCACTGACATTGATATATTTGACATTTGATTTTGGATTTGACGGATATTGACATCATTGTTCTCTTTTCCGCAGTAAAAATAATGCTTTTGTTATCCCTTTTACTCCCTTTAACGTTATTCTAACCGTACGCGCACATAAGCTGGAACGCTCCAATTTTTTTTGTAATATTTAGGTATGGTTTCAGAAGCCTTTGTGGCATAACCACAGAACACATAACGCTTCAATTCATTAATAATCAGTGTTGTCAGATGTCCTGTGGTGTTGTCGACTTTAATCATTTTCTGAGTAATAATAGATGAAATCTCAGGACAATGACTACAATATAATATAATGTAAGTATCATAAATAATAATAATGCAATACAGTTTAAGATCAGTGGAAAAACATCCTAGGCCGCGTTCCACTTGGCAATCACAACGATCAAAATGCTCCTGTAGTCCTTCCACATGGCGACCGCGGTCGTTCTGGTCGCGGCGAAAACGTCACTCATGACATTGACATTGAGAAAATCCTAAACTCCGTTCCGCTTGAGTTTATGACAGTAACGCTCACAAGCAAGTGGAACAGGAAAAACTGCGGTCGTGAGCGTGATCGTTGTGATCGCAAAGTGGAACGCGGCCCTACCGGTCCGACGGCGGCGCGCGGCGGGAAGTTCAAAAAAGTTGAAAAAAGAAGGTTTTTTTTGTGTCAGTTATTAAACATGTTTTTTTTAAAAAAAACATGCAAATACACAATCATAATATAGATTTCTGCTAATTTAAATTTAATGTAAATAGAGAATAAATATATAATGTGAACTTACTAGGTACCTACTCACTTTATTTTTCTTTAGAAAATTTGCCCTCGATAAGAAATACCTAAACCTAGAAATTACTTTGATTGGTACCTTTCTACTGTTTATTATAAATAGGTTAGGTACTACGTACCATCAATGTGACAACTGAATTTTTACCCGTTCCTCCGAATAAAACAGTTTCGTGAGACTATAGGTCGATATGTAGGTACCTACTCAGTAGTCCACAACTATATAAAAAGTTGTGTAGGTGGTTTATACCTATTTGACCATAGCGGCCACTGACCGCGACAGCTAAAAAGGAGAAAGGAGTTAGAAATAAATTTCTGACTTCTTTCTTCCATTGGGGTAAGAAGGGTCAGGGATAGTGGTCTCGTTGCACACCACTGTCTTGCAGTTTCTCATACCTAGTTTGATGGTTCCTCATCATGTTCCTTACTAGTTTCATTATTTATGTATTACTTTATAAAGTGATTTCACCAGCGCAGCCAGGTATTTCAGAGTAGGAACTTTGGAGAACGGCTGACTTCAGATGCGTAGAGTTATTTCGAACAAACTATAAAAATAATTGTCGGTTTAGGGTGCAATCTTTATTTAACCTTTTTTGAGAACATCAGGAATTTGATTAATACGCACCCGCTGAGGTCGGTCCCATCGATACTCACTACAACTTGTTTCGTCAATCTCCGTCCATCATGCATCCTCTTTATACGCCTACCATCTAAACCTACACAGTTAATCTTGTGTACCTATATCCTGATATATCCTTACTACCCACAGTTACTACCTAAGTGACCTCATTACACAAAAATAATTATAACTAAGTATGTAATAATTATCTGGACAACACTGTCCTCATCAAGAATGCTATGTATAGTCCACATAGCTAAGCTTGACAGACTAATCGTGTAACCGCGTATTAACACCTATCTACCTATTAATGTCAAACGCCACCGCTTATTGCGGTAATTAGGAATGTGGATTACGAAACACGACCATTCTAGTGCGTATATCGAGCTAGCCTTCCACCGCAGACGTAAATTATCCGGACAACACACAAGCGGGCCTTTACCAAGCTGGTTGAAATGTACCAGCTTGGTTCTGTCATGGACTCATGTCAGTAGCTAACAGTGGAATCAGATAATCCTCTTTGATCCTTCTTTGTGATAAGCAATAAGTCTCTCGGCAAACGAGCAGGCGAGCTACCTTATGGTAAGTTGTCATCGCTGCCCATGGACATTTGCAAAACCAAAGGAGTTGCAGATGCGTTGCCGAGCTTATTTAAGGAAAAGCGATAGGAAAGAGAGAAGGAGGAAGAAGGGGACTGAGGGAGGAATTCTGGGCATGGACCTGTAGAGTTTTCGAAATTATCACTCGCTTAAAACAGTAAATAACTACGAAGTGCCTCTCTAGTAAATGTTTCATAGCTTCAAAGTTCGTTGGGACTGGATAGGCATAATCCTTATAAAATAAAAAGATATCGAGATAATTCGGTTTTCCATCTATTTGTATAATCCACAGATCAAAGGTACCTAGTGCCCAGGTACTTTTTTTATAATACGGAAAATCCTCATGGATCGTCTTCCAGGCGGCAGAGTATATCGGACTCGTACCTAACTACCTTCCGGCCTCAGATCAAATAAAAAGATTAAGAGGATAGTATCCGCTTCGCGCCCCATACAAACGCAGTTTGGCCCTTGCTTGAATTTTAAACAATGAAAGTCATTGAAATTTTGCAGTAACAATCTTATCTATCTATATATATAAAAGGCAATGTCCCGACTGACATATCATCGCCCAGCCGAAACCACTAATGATAGAAGTTTGAAATTTTGTGAGGATATTGCTTTTATATTCTAGGCCTCATTTAAGAAAGGATTTTTCGAAATTCATCCCCTAAAGGGGTGAAATGAGGGTTTAAAGTTTGTATGAAACTCTGTCATTTCTAATTGAAAATTAATGAAATTTGGTATTAAGCCTCTAAATACAAAATAATAAAACACGTCGTTAAAGATTTTTTTAATTTCATCCCTTAAATGGGTAAAAAGGGGTGTTAAAGTTTGTATGGATATTTTTTTGTTTATTATCAAAATTACTTGAAATTGAAAATTTATGCATTTCAATATAATTAATGATTTACGTATTTTTGGATTTTTTTAATTTCATCCCTTAAATGGGTAAAAATGGGTGTTAAAGTTTGTATGGAAAATATTTTTTTATTATCAAAATTACTTGAAATTTAATATTCATGCTCTTCAATACAATTAAAGAAATACGTATTTTTGGATTTTTTTAATTTCATCCCTTAAATGGGTAAAAAGGGGTTTTAAAAATGTGTGTGAAAAATGTTTTTTTACTATCAAAATTACTTGAACCTTAATATTATGCTCTTCAATATAATTAAAGAATCACACATTTTAGGACTTTTTAATTTCATCCCTAAAAGGGTTAAAAAGAGGTGTTAAATTTTGAACAAAAATAAATTATTTATTATCAAAATTACTTGAGATTAAGTATTTAAACTCTTCATTATAATAAAAGAAACACGTATTTTTAAATAAATTGTTTATTATCGTGCTTGAACTTATGCATTTAAGCTGTACAATACAATGAAAGCAACAAAACTTCAATTTCACCCCTTAGTCGCGTAAAAAGAGTTACTTCCCCTATATAGTGCAAGTAAAGAAATCTGGCATTTGTGTACACCAAATTTTTATGATTACCTTTAAAACGGAATACGTTATGCATCGCGTTCTAAATAAATAAATACGAGAATCACAATATTCGAAAATCATATCAAAGTTGTACATATTATTATTTAGCCAACCATTTTGTGTCACGCACTCACTTTTGGCTAAAATACAAAGTCGGGGCATTGCTTTAGCTGTAGCTGCATCTGGAATAACACCTCTTTTGGTGGGAAGGTGGGAAAGCGGCTCTGCCTTTAAAACTTCCGCTTAGTCTTATTCGTGTCGAAACTCCGTTGTGCAATAATATCTTAGCAGAGTGACATGGCTCAAATTCTCCGAAATCGCAGATTTATCGTGTGGGATGAGACAACTAAGGCGCACAAAGGTGGAATTGAAGCACACACTAGATTTTTAAAGATGTCAGAGGCAGCAAAAGAGCGATCGGTGGAGTTCCTGAGTTGCAGACGGGGAAATGCCATCAGATTCTGTTATATCTAGAGGAACCCGAGCAGACGAAATCAGAGCATCCTTACCATCGTCATACCTATAGCCCTAACCCAAAATAATGATTATCCGTAAAAAGAAATATGAGAGATACGGTTCTTGGAGAGTTTTCAGAGCTATTACTTAAAATAGGAAATGCGGATTATCTCGAATCCGAAAGGAAAATATGTATACCATCTCTGCTGGTAACAGTAGTGACAGGTGGCTATGATAGTTTGAATAGTTAGAGTGTACCCTGATTTTTCTAATAAACAAACAAGTTTATAGATTGGCTGTGCAAACGTGCAATACTAACTCCATAAAAAAAACATTGCAGCTGCTATTAATTACATACTTCTTAAGTCGTTGGAGGGCTCAGAAATTGAATACTATCGATTCAGTGCTACAAGCGGATGAAGCAATTTACTATCATGTAGAGTTCCTTAACAGTGTTAACCTTCCTTGGGACACCTGTAATGCTGCTGCGTCTCATTAAACGATTTAAACTATGTAACGGGACTAGACTGCGAGTAACCGCATTGCACAAAAATATTAAAGAGCCACTGTGATAATTGGATGTATTCGGGGAAATCACTTTTCTTACCTCAACCTCTTTTTGAGTACGATTTCTACTTTGCAATGCCCATAAAATAATTCAGGGTGAGTCCTTAAGGGTGGCAGGCATAGATTTCAGAGAACATTGCTTCCTTCATGAGCAATTCTACGTTGCCTGTTACAGAGTCCGTACTAATAGCAATCTGGTCATTTTGACACCAGACAGAAAAAGCACCAATAAGCAAAGTGGTTTACCACTATTTGTACCTCCCCGAGGAAATCGATCCTACGAGACCTCCAGAATGATAGACTATCGCTCTAGCTGTAAGAACACAAATGCTGCTCATTTAATAACAAATATAGTACATCCGTGACCATGGATGCTGTAAAGGATCCGAAACGTCGGGAATTTTAAAAATATCAATATAACGCGATAAAATCCGTAAAAAGTAGTTTTATTTCAAATATAGTACATGTTACTTTGGAAAAATCTAAACCGGCAAAATCGTGTTGTCCACGCGGGCGAAGCTGCGGGCGGAAAGCTAGTCATTAATATACGTGTTCCTGTAATATAAAATTTCATTTCAATATACGGTTAAAAAGTTACACTAGCTCAAAGATTGGCAATTTTCGTTGAAAAACGGCCCAACTTTATGCTAGTATTTCTCGACAATGTATCAATACAGAAAAGTTCTGATTCGAAGGAAACCCAGATAATATAGTGAATATTTTTTCACAAGATTTTTTTTTTACATATTAGCAATATTATAGGAGTAATCTCCAAAATTCGGAACATACGAAATACGCGTGAAAATGTTGTTGTTTCTCCTCTCGGGCACGCGTTCGCATCGCGAGGGATAGAGACAGCGACAACTGTGCAACATTGTTGCGTTCGCGAGGGACACTCCTCTTAAGATTGAATACCTCGATAGCTCGACGTGTGTGCGTGTACTTAACTGTGTGTTGTACACCGTTAGGCGTAGTTTTAGCCGGCCTCACTTCTTTGTTCGAAAATTCCATCTTAACTTTTTATTTGATCTAAGCTTCCGGCTAAAAACCGCACTTGCCGTTCCTTGTCCTTTAGTCATAGCCATAGAATTCGTAAAATTCGCCAATTCAATACTATGACAAAACCCTGTCTATTAAGCTAAACTACATGCTTGTAGATTTCATCTAAGTAGGTAGATAACTATTTTAGAAGAAAGAAAGAAATCAGACTATCGCCGTCCAAGGCTGAACATAGGCCTCTCCAAAAGAGCGCCAACCATCCCGGTCTTGGGCAGCTCGCATCCATCCGCTGCCAACCACCTTCTTCAGATCGTCGATCCATCGTGTCGCAGGGCGTCCCACCACACTACGCTGTAGGTAGCACAGTGTGGGACGCCTTACGCTTTTCTGGCAGAGAAGAGCCTTGCTCCGTGAAATTATGATACAATTTATTTTGTCATTGTTAAAGGTACCTCCCTAGTCAAAACACCTATTAAATTTATTTTAATCTACATATCATTAAACTTAATACAAGATGATGTGTGCTTATGCTTTGAAGCGTAAGTGTAAAAGGGGATATGCAAAAGGAAAATGTAAATTAACTGGCATCACCGGGGGCGAAAAAGACTCAACGTACTTTTTTGATCCCGTCATGCGATTAAAACGCTCAGACGATACCTACTCACGCAAATTGATGCTTCTGTTCCATTTTTTTAAATATTTTTCTTTTTCCATAGAATGGGGAAGGGAATTTTTGTCTACAGGCGGTAAAATAGAAAATCGTTTCTAAACAGTCCCTTTTTTGTTTCATGGCTAGATCTCTTCCTAAGAATATTGAATAAAGCATTATTATTCTGAGATCCTCCTCTGTACCCGTTACATGAAATAAAACATACTCTGTAACCCACCTACTTATATTTTTTGGGAAATACATAGGTAGGTACTAAGGCATGGGAATGGGAATTGACATATAGAGTACCTGTTCACATAAAATATATACCAAAAGATACACTGAAAGTACAAAACAAAAACAGGAGACATGGTGTTTATTTGCTGTTGCGAATTTGTAATTTACTTCTATCTAACTCTATCTTACTCTCAAAAAGTGAGTGGGATAGATAGCCGTTTACAACACGTTTTGTCGTCAGTGGAAACGCGGGGTAAAAATTGCAAATTCGCAACAAAAAAGAAACAGGAGACTCGTTACATGAATATAATTTAGCAAAAAGGCATTTAAAGGCATGTGACATGTATCCCGTTTTTTTTAAAAAAATCAGTGTATCCTTTGGCGTTTATACAATGGAAATACTCTTACTATATAATATTATCCATTCCCATCAGATTACGAAACACGATCCCCATTTCACCGTTCTTTCTGATAATGCCTACTTTAATTATATTCCTAGTAGCTCAAGGTGAAACCATTAGTCATCTCACAATATTATGCTAAACCTACATAATATAGCCCTTGGACACGTTATTACTGTCGTCCATTACGATATTAATTATTGTTCTAGCAGCCGTGTCCTTAGAGTAACCGAAAACAAGGCAGCTTAGTTCATATTAATTTAAAATATTTACCTAGTCTCAAAATAGCTAGAACAACGATGTACAGTCGCCAGCAGGTCAAGGTATACAAAAATGACAAATTTCTCCAAATGATTTTAAGCCTTAAGTTGTTGACGATAAAGTTCAAAATCAACTGAGAAAATTTGTCATTTTGTGGTTATTTGATGTGCTGGCCACCTTACTAGTAAGTACACTTAGGAACAGTGGTTCTCAAATACATTTGTCTTACCATTTAAAGGCATCGTAAGTTAAAGAGATAATTCTAGTGCCACTGAAATAATAAGGGTATTATAATACTAGATAATAAAAACAAGCTGAAGCAATACCAGGCAGGAAATGTCCTGCGGCATGTCGGATGACCAATGGGCCAATGCAAAAACTCAACGCATCAGACCCTGGAGGAAATATTGGTCTTTAACTGAAACAGACCGATAGAAGGAAGGTTTGGTAGGCTATCGAAACGTAAGATTGGTTGTAATACCTAAATGGGAGAGCCTATCAATTGTCCTACAAGGATAAAAAAATTAAAACTCATATTGGCCCGCATACTAGCATCATAGAAAACGTTGGTTCCATCAATATAGTTTGAGAAACTGTTCTAGTGTTCAATTATAATAATTGAAAACATGGTGGCTGTATTACAATAAAAGCAGTCTCATTACTAAGCTCGGGATAAAAGACAGAGTAGGTACTAATATTCATAATTGAGTTTTTGAGGTAAGTAGGTATAATACTCGTACTATCTTGTATCTAATAAATTATGTTAATAGAATGAATATCTAATGAACTCTGATGTGAAATTTCCAGACATCTTAATTTCTCCTTCTATCAAGTTATTCAAAAGCACATGTCGTGTTAAAAATAGAGACAAGTCAGCCATTTAATCAGAGATTGGGGCAGAACGAGAGTCGACGGCCAAGGGTGAATCCGATGATCATATTTATTATGTAACTACTGTTTGTCCTGCGGTTTCAGTCTATGCCCTTGCCTAATTTTATCGAAATCGTTTCAGCGGTTTACGAATAAAAAGGTATCAGGCGCACAGGCAGAGTGAGTTTCGTATTTATAATATAAGTATGGATACGTCATTCGTGGATACAATCAATCACCTTCGACATCACATCTTGTAACTAAGAGCAGTAAATAGAAATACATTAATATGTAATGTGATTGACATCATGACATCAACGTTTTTTATAAACTTATATTATAATAATTCTTATAGCTTAAATTACGTTACGTAAATTTTTAGGTAAGTACTTGCTCTATAAGCTTGGCAGTAGGTACCTACTTCACCTTTCATTTTGGTCCTGTCAGCTGCTGGCGGATTAATAGCTCTGAATCAGATAACCATTTAGTTTAGCTGATATCTTCTAGATATGAGTATGTAGCTATTGTATCTACTTATATATTTCTCGTTTGTTGTTACTATATTTCAGTTTATGTATCATCATTGCCGTTGATTATACTTTGGTTGCCTCTCCCGGGACGGGATGGTCTCAGGCAACAGATATCGCCCGGCTCCCTCGAGCGAAATTTACCCTCGACAAAAAAATTAATAAGTAAATAAAGGACTCCTCTAAGTATTCATTTTACGATGCAAGTGTTCGAAATTCTTTATACAGGTTTTAAATCTTTGCCATCTCTACGGTACAATTTCAGAGTTGCCAATTTTCAAAAATATTAAGTAGGTTCATAAATACTAAATCTAAACTTTGAATTAAAAATATTTTACCTAAGTCAAAACCTCTTTTAACCACCTCTTTTTACCAGTCTTTTTTTATTTTAATAAAAGAAAATGTTCCGATATTTTTTAATCATAATTTTATTCGTTTTGACCATAGTTGTTATGAGTTTTAACGGTAACAATATTAATCCCCCAATTTATTTTAATGAACAGTAGAATGTCTCAGTTTACACGTGGCTCGATAATTGTCTTTTCAACAGGTTTGAACAACAGAAGAATTATCTATAAAGATTTCCTGATGCTTGTAAAGTTAATCTATACTTTTTATATAATAAAGTTGAGGGTAATTAAATACATTTACAATGAATGGACTTAAAACCTCAATTGACTGCCTCAATATTCTAGTCGTCCTAAGCGCAACTGCTACGCTAGAGGTCTTAGGATCGATTCCCAGGTCGAGCACAGTGTTATTGGGTTTTTCTATGAAATTTTCAGTAGCAGCTCGGAATTTGGTATTGTGCCCGGTGAATGGCAATTGGCTCGCCCCCTATGACATGGGACTAAAACATATCGGCAAAACGTGAGTGTACATAGTACATAAGCACACCTCTGCCTAACCCTTCGGGGAATACAAGCGTGGTGGTATATAATCCGTACATGGCGTGAATAACTTGATAAGTCGAAATATTTAACATAAGTCTAAAGGTTTAATTTTGTTCAGACTTTACTGACCACATAAAAAGTTATTCATGCCATGCACGGAACTAGAACGTGCAGATATTAATTGTTTTACTTGCAATGTCTTCTGCAACATACAAAATATACCTGCTGATGTATGCCAGGCCTAACCATGCATCACAGGTTTTTACCGAAAACTCTATTCATTATAAAAAAAACAGCTGAACAGTCGCCACGCATCAGGTTATACAAAACTGTCAAAGTCCAAATGATTTTAAGCCTAAAATAAAGTTAAGATTAAGTTTAAAATCGACTGAAGAAATTTGTCATTTTATGGTAACTTGATGTGCTGGCAACGTACATACCTAGCTAATGTAAACTGACCTGGCATTTCATAGGCTTTCAAGGTATACAAAACTGTCAAATTTCTCCAAATGATTTTAAACCTAAAGTACTTGAAAATAAAGTTCAAAATCAAGTGAGAAAATTAGACATTTTGTGCTGGCCACCGTACATTGAGAGAGGTATGCTTAGTTTTATTGTATGTAATGTAAAACCAGTTTAGACTGACCTGCCATTGCAAAGGCTTTCCGTAGAAGTCAAGGCCAGCCTATACCGGTTTTGTATATCTTGATGTGTAGCCGTGCGTACTATTTATAATGTAAATAAATACCAAAATTAATGTAAGGATTTCTACCGACTGCCTCGTTGGTCTAGTGGTCCCAATCGCGACTGCTACGCTAGAGGTCTTGGGTTCGATCCCCAGGTCGAGCAAAGTGTTATTGAGTTTTTCTATGAAATTCTCAGTAGCAGCTCGGAGTCTGGATTTGTGCCCGGTGAATGGCAATAAGCTCGCCGCCTATTACATGGGACCCAAACATACCGGTGCACTGTGGGTGTACATTAAGTGCACCTCTGCCTAACCCTTCGGGGAATACAGACGTGATGGTACGTTATGTTATGTTATGATTTCTACCGAACCCTCAAGAGAATACAGGAGAAATCATGTGTATGTTAAAATCAAGCAGAACGTTAAGACTACACATAAATAATTTACATAAGTACAATGTATTTAGCAACTGTCTCTTTAGCTTTACAATAGAAAGACTCCCCTTTAAACCTCTCTCCCATTTTAATCTACTCTTTGTGTTTTACTGGTAATTAACAACTGGCTTGGATTAAACAAACATTTGAAATGGAATATGTTCTTTGAATTTACCCGAGGTTATTCATTTAGCACTTAGTCATTGGTTTACCTTTATCTCACGATGTTAAGCTTAAACGTGGCTACTAGTCTCAGTGAGAGTAACTCCACAACCTGCATCTGCTATCTGGGAGGCTAAACTGGCAAATTTTGATAAATCATAATATCGCACCCTTATTCCAATACCGTCACTAAACGAATTTTTAAAAAAACTGTTAAAAACAAGTTTTTGAAAAATTTCGTTTAGTGACGGTATTGGAATAAGGGTGCGATATGATGCAACTCTCGCCCGCAATGCAATTACGCACGTTTTCTACTCCAGCCAAAAAATTCAGAAACTGCACCAATATAATTATATTAAAATGGCCAAATGATCCAATATAAGCTGACTTCGCATTATATAGGCTTTCAAATTAACGAGAGCTCAGCTTATACTGGCGTCTTCAGCACGTGTATATAATAATATATCAATTAATCATATACTTACTTATACCTTAAAACTGACCCTTCGATACTGTACATAATTATCATACTTATTGTATTCTATAATCTATAATTTAATGAAAGCACCTTACTAAGTATGTACATATCTGTAATGTAGGTACTTATACAATACATATATATGAATCAATTAATCGAATATCCTTATGCTTACTAATCTACTTACATATCGGTACTAAACACAAGTTTGAAGGGTCAGGCCGCGGGTAAGCCGTACGAACTAATTTCACTAATCGGATTACAACTATTATCGTGGGCACGTCCGCGAAATTGTTCCCGACTCGCTCGGATGATCCATTTAATTGATGTAAGGCAAGCTAGCAATACTCGCGTATTGTGACGAATTCTCAAATTCCAACAAGTAAGTATAGGGTTCTAACAGTTTTGCTTTGGAGGTCGAGGTACACACTGCCACACATCAAACTATACAAATCCAGTATAAAATGACCTCGCATTGTAAAAGCTTATAGTACAATGCGAGACTAGCGAATTGCGCTTGTTGATAGCCGTGCGTACAAGACTAAGGCGTAGTTTCGCATCGTTGGCCAAATTCGTGCTGCTTCCTGAACACACTACAGATACGAGCCATTTTTTTTTATGAATCATAGTATGATTCACAGACAAGGTGTATTTTCAGTAAGTGTACAAAAACTTTCTACAATGTGAGGTTAGCTTATAGGTAGTCGAACTGTATGGCGCATTGTGTAGCCTTTTGTCCATGGATGAATTTCTGATTCATCAAAACTGGCGATTTTAGCCTTTTGATCAGGCGCAAACGCCTCTCCACGCCTTACCCTCCTTATCTTTGCTATATCATTCTCTTGTTACCCTATTTATAGATAATATTATATACTGAAAAAAAAAAAGAACTATAGATCATTATATCTTTATTATACTTAGTTACATCTATTGTTGGAATTCTAGAGAAAAAACGATAAAAATTACTATGTAAAGGTTTAATAGGGTGAAACTGTACGAGTTACGTCATCGTGGCAACATTTTAACTGAATATTTTTACCGAGTGTGGTTTTACTGGGACATTGTAACTACAACGATAAGTTTCCAAGTTTTTTATACCTACCAGTTTTTTGATATGTCCGTGGTTCAAATAGTACCGTAGCACGAAGAGGAACGAGATAACTTTATATATAGTAAGGTGTTGGAAGTCTGAAAATTTAACCCTACATTACTACTCATGTTGCGAGGTACAAAGTAACTACTCATACGCCCGCGAGGCGCATCGTATTGACTAATGGTTTTATTCAAAACCTATAAGTATGGTTGATATATTTTGACTGTTTCTATAATTTTGTATATTACTAAAAAGAGAAAAACACAATTTTAAATAATATTTGTATATTTTTATTATAAAATCTTTAATCAAATGAATCTTAGGAACAAATTTTAGGAACTAAGGCAATTAAACAGTTTTCTCATTAATAAACAAAAAAAAACAACTTAAACTATACACTTCCTTTAAAAAATAGTAAATTATGAAGTAATTAACTAAAAAAAACGAACATAGTAACAAAAAATATATTTAAGATTAAAATGATGAATTTTAAAACTTACATACAAGCTATTCATACGCCTTTGGAGCGCCAAGGGTAGTAATATCAAAAAAACTAGCTCACTTACCATAACGCAACCACCGTCCTGCGACACGTACCTAATGGCGATGACTGAGATGTCCTTGAACGTGAATGCCATACGCGCGAAGGATACAAAGAGATAGCATTTGATATATCAAAAACGCGGGCGCCTCTGCGACGTAGAGTAGTAATCTAGGGTGTTAATAAGTATTATCGACTATTATTATACACCCTAAAATTCAGAATAATAATTATCGATGCTATTTTTTTTACAACATCGCAAGCACACAGCTAATGTATATTCTCTACTAGTGGCCGCCCGGATGGTCGAAATTTAAACGCAATATTTTTCTTCATTCCTTCTCTTTAAGAACTTTAGCCAAATCTCGCACTCTTCCGTGCACGCAATGTCTTTCAAAGCGTACCAAAATTTTTCACGTTTTAATATTTAAAAACTGATACTTACTTTAAAAAGGATTTGTTTGTAATAGATAAACTCTGAAACTAATGAACCGATTTTAAGAATACTCCCATCATTTGAAAGGTTCATTATTCTTGATTAACATATTACCGCGGGATTCTATGCGGACAAAGCCGCTCGCAACCCTCTAGTTAGGATTTATAACTAGCTCTCCGCCCGCAGCTTCGCCCGCGTTTTCACACCTTGGGAAACATTATTGTAGTTTTAGTAGGGATCCATATTTTTCTCTTGCAATTAAAATAGCCTATATTAATCTGAGATAATGTAGCATTCAAATGGTGAAAGAATTTTTTAAATCGGTCCAGTACTTTTTGAGCCAAGTCGTTACAAACATACTTACATACAAATCTTTCCTCTTTATAATATTATAGGTAGTATAGACTAGCTTTCCGCCCGCAGCTTCGCTCGCGTGGACAACACGATTTTGAGTGTTATTTTTTTTCTATTTCCGGCGGGATATTGTAAATTATCTAAAATTAAGACCAAATAATTTGCTCCGCTATATTATTTTATTGAAATATAAAAATAACCTGTAATTTTTTTTTATAATTTATTCATGTCCTTTTAGCTAGAGCGATGGTTATTCTGGACGCCTCGTAGGGTTGATTTCAATGAGGAGGTACAAATACAGGAAGACCACTTTGCTCTCAAGAATTAAAATTGCACTTCTTTGTATACCACATTGGTTTTTCTGTCTGGTATCAAAATAACCAGACTGCTTTTAATACAGTAGCAGGCAAGGTATAATTTCCCGTGTGAGAAGCCGGTCTTCCCTTAAATCTATGCCTGCTACCCATAATGACTGAAATTTTATTTATAGCATTACAAAGCATCTTCTTAAAAACATAGGCATCAATTCACACATTCGAGGTATGAAAACTGAATCCCCCCGAGCACATCCAGTAATCACAGTGACCTTTTTAATATTTTTGTGCAATGCTGATACTCTAAGTCTAGTCCTGTTACATAGTAAGTTAAGTTAAGTGCCAATCTATAGACTTCGTTTGTATATTAGAAAAATCAGGATATACTCTAAGATCTGTCATAGTCACATGTCACTACTGTATTCAGGAAAGATGATAAACATATTTACAATCTCCATTTACTATTTTAAGTAAAAGCTCAGAAAACTCTCCAGCGGACGCACTTCTCTCGTTTTCTTTTTAAAGATAAACATTATGTTGGGTCATAGGTATGACGAT
Organism: Subacronicta megacephala; assembly: GCA_958496365.1. Taxonomy (NCBI): domain Eukaryota; kingdom Metazoa; phylum Arthropoda; class Insecta; order Lepidoptera; family Noctuidae; genus Subacronicta; species Subacronicta megacephala. The sequence goes on from OY292521.1 coordinate 8,638,482, forward strand.
GTCAAGGAAGCTCTGACTTCGTCTGCTCGGGTTCCTCTAGGTACAACAGAATCTGACGGAATTCCCGTGCCAGCAGCACAGTAACTCCACCCATCACTCTAATGCTGCCTCTAACATTTTTAAGAAGGGTTCTATGGTGTGCCTCTCAATCTCAATTCCACTTTTGTGTGCCAGAGAAAGCATTATATATGTTTATCAACCAACGTTCTTGAATAAAATCACATTGAGTTTTCAAACATGACATGACATGTGTCAAAATAAAAAGTAAATTAAATCAAAAGCACTAAGGAGTATTGATATCAAAATCGAAGCAAATCATCCCGAAAATAACTTTCCCCCTTTTTTAAGTCCGTTAGGGGATGAATTTCAATAAAATACGAAACACGTCTTCCATCAATTCTGTTAAAGAAAGTTTATGCAAAATTTGAAGCAGATTGGACCAAGGAATCACGTTGTCCCATACAAACTTTGCCCCCCTTTTTCACCCCCTTAGGGGTATAATTTCGGAAAATTCTTTCTTATCGGATGCCTACGTCATACAAAGAATACACTCTCCAAGTTTCAGGTCTCTACGATCAGCGTTTTAGGCTGTGCGTTGTTCCGTCAGTCAGTCAGTCAGTCATTCAGGACAAAGTATTTTATATGTATAGATAGATATAGATAGAAGAAGATAGATTTCGCCCTAACGTATTGAAAAATCAGCCCTTATGATACTTATTTAGATGCTTTTTTGGCTCGTAGATTCACTAAAATTCGGGCTAATAAATTCAGTCCTTAAATGCATATAATTAAAGTACTGAATTCATTAGCTCAATACAATCATAATACCGAAAGTTCACTGGCAAATGCTTACATACACCGAATATATAACTAATTGCAAGTAGATAAATAAAATCCGCTTCAGTTAAAACCGTTACAGAGTAGCTATAACACATGCTCATTAAACAGTCAAAGCTTAATAATCCAAGACCTTAAAAGCCGGTAACATGGCGTCTTGTAATTAACCTCTTGTAAATTAGGCACCTAATCACGTTAGAGCAAAGTAAAGACTTTGCATAGATTAATGTTACCGCAGACAGGTAAGTCGATGATGATCAAACTGGTCTAATGGCTTTTGGAAATTGATTCTCAAGATATCGGTATTGCCAAGGAATTTTTTGGTTGTCTAATTAATTAAACAACAGTAATACAATCGCATCTGGTTAAACTGTAAGGCTACACTGGCCATCCTTGTTGGGAAAAGGCAAGGAGAAAATCACGTAAGTGACCTATTGTCGAAAATAATTAATATTTCACTTTAATAAAACACGGAAAAGTACTAAATTTTTTCAATCTTAACACAATATTTCACTAGGTTTATTAACAGCTAATAAATTATAGTTAAATATTGCGTGTTGGCTTTCACGTTGAAGTTTTAAAAGCATTAACATTCACATTCTAGGTCATACCTTTTACGAACGAACAATATCATTTTAGAATTAATCAAACGGTCCCTAATGCCTAACTGAGATCCTAAGCTCTGGGCCTAATTAATAACTTAAATTGGTAAGGATAGTAACTTTTTCAATTTAAAAAAAAAGTACTTAAGGGTTGGAGCTCGGAGAGCTATAATGCTATTGTCTTCTGCATTTTTTCACGCATGGAAGGAATACATCTAACGGTCACCTGAGAAACTAAAATTGTGTATTGAAAATAATGATGCTTGAGAGGACTGTAACTTACTTTTATTTTGGATAATGGATTGACAATGAGAAATGAAATGCACAATGCTTGTTATAAATGTATGTATCGCACGAGGCGGTATGTGATGACGGAGTGGTCGCTGCGCCGGCTTAGCAATGGTTCGCCCCGCGCGCCCGCTCCCCGCTTGTGCCTTGTTTGTATAAGTGTGGGTGAGGCTTGAATTGTCAACATGCCCCCCGGCGTTGAAAGGTTCCTTTCAACTGGATATCTGACTCCTTTGTGGTTTAATCTTCAATTGGTAGTGGGCATATTTTATTGAATGCACGTCTTATTATGCCTTTGCTGATTCGAATATCTGCTACTCGTCCCACGCCGTCAGGTCCGAAATGAATCTCTTCTATACGCCCGATTCTCCACTTCATCGGAGGTAAAGCGTCTTCCCTTATAATAACCATGGTTCCCTTTTTGAGGACTCCCTTCGACGATCTCCATTTGGTCTTCTGTTGTAATTCCGAAATGTATTCCTTTTGCCAACGGACCCAGAAATGCTGGCGAAGTTGTTCCACTCGTTCCCATCGTTGCAGCCTATTCAATCCTTCTAGGTTAGGTCTTGGTAAAGCAGTCAGAGGTCGTCCAACTAAGAAATGACCGGGAGTCAAGGGGTTAAGGTCATTTGGATCTGGAGATATAGGGGATAAGGGACGAGAGTTGAGTATCGCTTCTATTTGACTTAAAGTGGTATATAATTCCTCAAAATTGAGATGTGAATTACCTAAGATGCGTTCCAAGTGAAATTTAACCGACTTCACTCCTGCCTCCCACAGCCCTCCAAAATGAGGAGCGTATGCAGGAATGAATTTGAATTCTATGCTATCATTAGACATGTTTTCAATTAACTCAGATGAATGATCCTTCAAAAATCTACCAATTTCGTTTTTTGCACCTACAAATTGAGTGCCATTATCAGAATACATGACACATGGCTTTGAACGTCGTGCTATGAACCTGAATAAAGCGGCCATGTAAGCATCTTTCGTTAAATCGCTCACCAACTCTAAATGGATTGCCTTTGTGGTGAAACATACAAAAACTGAAATGTAGACCTTGACAAGCTTACATCCACGTCCCCTTCTATCGGCAGCAAGCAGAGGACCAGCGTAGTCAACACCTGTCGTTTGAAATGGATAACCAGGATTTATGCGTGAACTAGGCAATTGTCCCATGGTTGGACTGATCGTTTGAGCTCTCATCCTGACACACCTAATACATTTGTGTGTGACAAGTCTAGCAAGATTGCGGCCTCCTAAAGGCCAAAATTGTTGCCTTACCGATGATAGAAGTAGTTGTGGTGCAGCATGATATAAACGAATGTGTTCATGTATGAATATGAGTTTTGCGAGTGGATGTTTGCACGATAATAGAATTGGATGTCTTGTGTCATAGCTGAGTGGTGCCATAGCCAATCTACCACCCACCCTAATTAATCCTTTACTGTCCATGAATGGTGATAAGCGTAGTAATGAATTTTTATTAGGCAGACCTTGTTTTTTCTGTAATATTTGATACTCGCTGAATGTTTGACGCTGTGATAGAATTAATAGAAAGTTAAGTGAGTTGTTTAATTCTACAACACTTAAAGCTCCTGTGAATTTGTGGATTTTGTTTTCCCTTTTACAATTATGTATAAACCTTAATACGAATGCAAATGACCGTTGTAACTTTAACAATTTGGAAAATCTACTCATATTGATTAATTCACTTGTGTCCGAGTTTGACATGGCAATATGTGTATTAAGCTCTGGTAAGTTATCAACCTGACTGAACTGTTGATTGGGCCAACTGCTCTCCGGTTCATACAAAAATGGTGGACCAGACCACCAGAAGTCCAAACCGTTCATGTCTGACATGTTGACTCCACGAGTGATTAAATCTGCTGGATTGAGATTAGTGGGTACATGACGCCATTCATGGTTTTGTGTGAGCTCCTGAATCTCAATTACACGGTTTCTAACAAACTGTTTTAACTTATTGGGCGTAGATTTTAACCATCCTAAAACAATGGACGAGTCAGTCCAAAATACACATCTGTTTATATGCAACCGAAATGCTTGAATTACCTTATTAGTGAGACGCGCCGCCACTAATGCCCCGCACAGTTCCAATCGAGGTATAGTTAAAGCCTTTAGCGGTGCCACCTTACTCTTTGCACATAATAAACGTACCAATTGGCTATGATTGTCTGATGTGGATCTTATATAGACACACGCTCCAAATGCGTCCTGTGAAGAATCACAAAAGGTATGAATTTCGATCACACTTGGATCATCACAGATAACGCAGCGAGGTATACGCAAACTGTGTATATGTGTCAAACCGGACAAAAATTTTAACCATGTTTGAAGTATATGATTTGGTAAGGGTTCATCCCAAGAAAGTTTCTGAAGCCAAAGCTTTTGTAATATGATTTTAGCTTGGATAATGAAAACACTAAGTAACCCAAGCGGATCAAATATTTGTCCAACTGTGGACAAAATAGACCGCTTTGTATGAATAGCACTAGTAGTCCATTGCTGCTGAGAAAAGCACAAGTCGTCGCTGAATGATGACCAACCAAGGCCTAAAGTTGTTGTGGTTTCGTTACCTAAATTAAGTGTTGTGTAAGTATCAGAATGAGGAACTATAAAATCTACATTTGTTTTAATTTTACGCAATTTGAACTGACCTTTGGATAAAACTTGACAAATATCCTGACGCATTTTAAATAGCTGCGATTTACACTGACTCCCTGTGACCAAGTCGTCTACATAGAAGTCTTCGTTGATTATTTGTGAAATGAAACGGTCATTGCATTCGGTGGCTAGTTGTTTTAAACATCTAACAGCTAAAAATGGCGCTGATGCAGTACCGTAGGTTACGGTGTTTAATTGATATGTTTGTAGTTCTTGAGTGATATCATCACGCCATATTATTTGTTGTAAATGTCTTTGATTATTGTGTACTAATACCTGTCTGTACATTTTCTCGATGTCTCCGGTTAACACATACCGGTAATGTCTGAACCTGAATAAGATAGATATTAGGTCACTTTGGATTGTGGGTCCAACCATCTGCAAGTCATTCGATGAGACTCCAGTGGTTGTAGGAGCACTGGCGTTGAACACAACCCTTAGTTTGGTGGTTGTACTGTTTTCACGCAATACGCCATGATGCGGTAAGTAGTATGTATGTAGTGACTCTGATTGTTGACTTGAATGAATGGGTTTTGAATGAGAAACGAGTGACATGTGTCCCAATTCTTTGTATTCGGCAATGAATTCTCGATACATTTGCTGTAACTTTGGTTGTCGTTGTAATCTACGTTCTAATGATAAAAAACATTGTTTGGCCCTTTCGTATGAATCACCTAAACATGATTCAGGTGTCTTCAAGGGTATAGCTACCGAGAATCTACCATCTAACGTACGTGTATAGTTTTGAATAAAATGTGTTTCACATTGATTTTCTTCTGATGAATATGTATAGTTTGAATTGTTTGGTGGCTCTTCAAGAGCCCAAAACTTTGAGAGTGATTCTTGAATATCTGATTGCGTGTTTTGTATGTAATTGCATGTGAGTGTATCTTGAGTGGATGTGGATGAATGAATGAGACCACTGGTGGGCCCTGACACTATGTAGCCTAATTTTGTTTTTTGTAACACTGGTTTGTTTCTACCTAGACGTATTTGATCTTGTTCTAGCTGGTCCCAAAAAATGTCTGCGCCTAGTAGCATGTCGATACTCGACGGACTGTAATATTTGGGGTCTGCTAGCTGAATATGTGTGGGTAAACCTAACTTCTGTATACGTATACCCCCTTTACATAAACTGGATAATATATTTGGTAACACTAAGAACGACGCCTCTGTTTTGTATGTTGAAACTCTGGATTCAATGCATGTATTGCAACGCTTTGTGATAAGTGACACTGAATTATTAATGCCTACCACTGACACTTGAGTACTATTACATTTAAGTTTCAACCTTTGGTTTAAAGACTCTGTTATAAAAGAGGCTTGGCTCCCTGAATCGAGAACAGCCCTGACTTCACAACGTTGATTGTCTTTATCCCTAATGTATACAACTGCAGTCGACAGCAGGACTTGCTCCGTCGCCTCGATTGAACACACCGTGGCTGTGTCGACTGGTTGGAGTCTCATGGATCCTTGTGTGTATGCGTCATCGTGTAAGAGTGTGTTGTGTTTGTGTGAACATTTCGTGCAAGTGCCTAATTTACAAGTTTGTACTTGGTGACCTGCCCTTAAACAATTAAGGCATAGCTTAAGATTACGAACACAGTCAATCCTTTCCTTGATTGATTGACCCAAAAAAGTATCACAATTAAATATACGATGACCTTTCTTACATATTGGACAAGTGGGTGACCAACTTGACGTTGTAAATGTTTTAATACGTTCTGAACTGTGTATATGTTTATCAGGTTTATTATTAATATTAATTGTATCCAATATATCAGCTCTGTTTTTCAAAAATGACATGAATTCCTGTAATGTAATGTGTTCAATTAACGATTTCCTTTCCTCCCACTCTCTGGACGTCTTGAAATCTAATTTGGAATTGACTAAGTAAATTATTAGTGTATCCCAAGACGTCGTGGGTTCCCCTAATACTTGCAACGAGCGCAAATTCTTAGAAACAATATCTATTAATTTACGAAGCGATTGAGATGATTCTCGTTTTAAGGGTTCTAAAGAAAAAAGAGACCGCACATGATTTTGTGTTAACAATCTATTATTGTTGTACCTGTCACACAATAAGTCCCAGGCAATACTATAATTTTTCGATGAGAACTCCAACGATCGAATAACCTGGGCAGCGCCACCTTCTAAACTCGCTCTTAAATAATGAAACTTCTGTATGTCATTAATATATTCATTACCGTGAATCATGGATACAAAGGTGTCGCGAAACTCTAGCCAATCCTCGTACTGTCCAGTAAATTTGGGAACCTGGATAGTAGGCAGTTTTATTCCGCTAGCGCGTTTATTACTCCTTGTTTGTTTCACCACGGAGGACTGACCTGCAACACACGAATCACTCGATGAATCATCATCGTTATGTATTTTATGTTTATCGATTAATTGTTGAGCTTGAGCTACAATGGCGTAGTACTGATTTTCAAATTCATGTCTCTCTGTATACTGAATCAGAGTTTCTTTATCGTCAACGGCACACTCAATACAACTTTGTATTTCATCATACTGTGAAAATAATAAATCCATTTTATTAATACGAAGCTGCAATTCAACAACCTGTGACGATGTCAAGCTATCCAAACTGTTTACATGATTGACAAATGCTGTAAGCCGACCCTTGATTGAGCCACGTTTTTTTATGTATTCTTTAATATCACCCATTTCTGTAGCCGTACCTATGATCAGAGAAGCAAAATCAAATTAAAATTAACTTGGAATGAATTAACTCAATAAAGCTACAATATGAATTTCCTACTTCTGCTTACTCCTTCTGAAATAATAACTTGATAAAGATCAACTTAATTATAATGTTAAATATAAAGAAGGTAACCGTATTTTAATACCACAGGTACTTTACTGACGTTACTTGCATAATAACAAATCAATTAAGCAAATTGAACCCTACGCTTACAACATAAAGACTACTTATTTACTTAAAACTCACGTAAAAGTCTATACAAAAAAAGTGCATTCCAATGCAGCCGGCCGGCCCGCGAAACAATAGAACTTACTACTCGCCACGGCTTAACCGGTTTCTGGTGACACTAATTATGTCGTAAACATTAGATGACCATTTGTTATAACTTAATTTTGCACTGTTTTATGAATATGAATTGATCGACTATGCTAATAATATCACTGTAATAATTGAAATATTTCAATTGTTGCTATACATATATGTATTTATACTGATTTACGTAGTTGTAGATAGGATGATATAATTATTTTAGATAAATACTGACTAGTTAGCGATATTATTTAATTTAGAATGGATATGGGTAAGGATTTTTTGATGGATAAGAATTGGAATGGACTCACTCTGAACTCCTTGTATGTCCTTAGGATATTTCAATCAATATGGCTGATTTGCGCTGCTATTTTGCTTCTGTTTAAATATTGTATATTTCCTGTATATATCCTTTGGGTCACTGGATTTTCTTATGCGGCGACGATGGACCAATTTATGTATTGAAAATAATGATGCTTGAGAGGACTGTAACTTACTTTTATTTTGGATAATGGATTGACAATGAGAAATGAAATGCACAATGCTTGTTATAAATGTATGTATCGCACGAGGCGGTATGTGATGACGGAGTGGTCGCTGCGCCGGCTTAGCAATGGTTCGCCCCGCGCGCCCGCTCCCCGCTTGTGCCTTGTTTGTATAAGTGTGGGTGAGGCTTGAATTGTCAACAAATTGATATGCAAAATATGCTAACGGGGCTAACTAAATCCACACTTGGATAAGGCAAAGACCCCATTCTATCATCGGACCAGCGGCACTGTGCCACCTCTATAGATATTATGACACATTATCCTCCTTTCTCATAAATACCGTTAGAAAGTGGAACTCTTTGCTGTCATGAGTGAATAGGTATCTTCTAAACAATCGCTCTCCATCACTTAGCATCAGGTGAGCCGGTGGTTGAACGCGTACTTAGATCCCAAATTTAAAACTTGGTTCTCAGAAATTTTAAGCACGTCCTCTCTAAATTTTTTTACAATATTCTTTGTCGCGGTTGAACACCTTTATGTTTACCATTCTAACGAGATCCGATGATTAGATAAAAAATCTCCTCTACGGCTATAAAATGCTACTAATAGGATTATTTTGTGAAGCTTCTAAATTAACAGGAAATGTTGATATAGAAAATTAGCTCTGTCCTGTGGCTTCGAACATCCTTCGGGATTAAGGGGAATATTTATTGCTTGGCTCGCTTCAAGCTATTACGGTTTTAGTTATATGTGCGCTTTTTGGTCGATGGGGCCTTTAGGACTTACTTAACTTAGAGCTACTTAATTAAGTACTTATGTACTTCGTAAGCAAGTATCAGCACAGCTTATCTCAACGACGGAGAATCTAACCATCCAAAACTGAATATCAAAGACATCTATTTGCTTCATAATCCAAATTACAAGTTCTCAAAGCTTTATAAAGAACTTCTTACAGCTACCTAGGGAGACACTTTCTTTTATTGTGCGTTGTACAGTAAGTTTATTCACGGTTTAATCTTTCAGTTTTCTGTGATTACGCCTTTGAATAATCCTTTGTTGTAATGTTAATAGTGCGTACATCGTGGACGTACTAGCGTCCATATTCTTTAAGGACACCCAGAGGTATTATTACGCAGCCTATGTTCTGGAGTCCTCGATAATAGCGCTGCGAGAAACTTCAACCATTTACCTACAACTGAAGTATAATTTTAAGTTTATAGTAGATCCCTTACAAGAGCCGTGTTTGTTTTGTAGAATCTAGGCAAAATGTTGATATATTACTCATGTCTTAGGTACTAGACGAAAGATGTTTTCCAAGATTTATTCAGGCTTAATTAGCATATAAATTCAGAAACTAAGTACCTACCCATCAAAATTTCAATCTCAGGGCTTTAATTTTTTTTACATAATTATTAGTGTAATAGTATATTTTGACTAACCTATTTCGAACAAAATTATGTTCAAAGTGAAAATGTATTTCGAATTCTCTACAGGCGAAATTTGTAGATATTGTCAGGATATTTTGTAAGAAGGCTAAAAGTGACGTGTAAGGGTTGGGTCTTCAAAACTTTTTCAAAAGTAAGGGTTGATTTTGTGAAGGGCGGAAAGTGAATTTTCATACTTCAGGAAATAAGCTACCGGAACATACGGCTTACAGGAGCTTTCAATCAGTTTGATCTCAAAGGAATAGAGTATCACAAAAGCAGTCCATTTTTGAGAATCGATTTTGTTTTTATTTAAGTTATCAATAAATAAAATTTGACAGAAGTAAGTGTCCAGCTGCTACTGCAATATACTAAATTAACAAATATTAAAAAGTAGTGAAAGTTCTCATCTATAAAATTTTTAGTTATTTTAACATTTCGCTTAAGTGTTAATTATGTGAATTTAATTCATCTTAAATAATAAAAATGAAGGTTACCATCTAAAGTATCCAAGATAGTTGGCTTCAATAGGAAATCGAAAAGACTAACTTAACAACTCGATTTCCTATACTCTCGAAACTTAGATTAAAATTTCAAAGTTTAAAAGATATTTAGCGCAGTTTCTAGGCAGTCTTAATTTTAATAACGTGGAGAGAATTTTTAAATATAATTTAAATATGACAAACACTTGACTTGTTAATAAAACTTTATTTGGAATATAGAGGAAAATAACTTCGAAAAGTCTATAAAAGACGCCAACTTGGGTAGAAGATATTAAAAAATGTAATAAAAACTACACTCATGTAATGTCATTTTGCTTACACAAATAAAATGTTGTCAAAGTTTTACTTGGAAGCGCAAAATGTAATGTTGTTTTTAGGGCCGAAGTATATAACTTTTTTGTTTGTTTATGATGTTACCGACGAGGCATCCCCTTCAGTTTGGGCACACAGGCTTAAACTTGTGTTTCGTTAGTGAAAAGTTGGCGTATGAACCTGGTTCCTAACTCAGTATTCAGATTTTATTCGATGCATTATTTATAACTCTGAAAACTGTATCCCGATTCACGTAATTAAAACCGTAGCGATCTCGCAGCGACTTAATCGTTGACACAGTTTTCCTATTCACATCCGTCAATCGGACCGATTTAGAAGTCGTCCTATTGAAAAATCGTTGAACCGTATTCAATCATGTTCGTTGGGCGAGAATCGTTGTAAATCGTTGGCTTCACAGTATTCACATAACACTGGAAAACTGTTTCAACGATTAAAGAGCTGCGTCATCGTAACGGTTTTAATTACGTGAATCGGGCTACTGAGCGTGAGCTTACTGACTTCTTATTTCTAGGATATGAAAAGACTAACTCAAGAGTTCTTCTGTCAGCATTTGCATGAATTGATTAGCCCTGTTCTCAGCAGGTAGAGGGTGAACTAAGACAGCCGTCTTAGTCCATCTAGGTGTTCTAGGGAATAATAGTTTGGGGCCCTATTAGCAACAAAAAAAATTTAATAATTATTATAGTTTTTTTTAAGCATATATTTATATACATGGGCCCATACATTTGGCCTTTTGGGGAAGGTGAAACTAAGGCATAGGTTACGAGGGTACAGAGGGTACGAGTATATAATATATGGTTTAACGCGTTTCAAATATCCACAGACCAATGTCTTGGCACCCTATATTTACATTACTTACATATACTTAACTAGCTTTCCGCCCGCAGCTTCGCCCGCGTGGACCACACGATTTTGACTGTTTAGTTTTTTCCAATTCTGGCGGGAAATTACAAATTATCCTTACATATCTTTCCGTCCGCTTCTGTGCTCGGGTAGACCATAAAATTTGCCCAACTTTATTATTTACCGAAATATAAACGCAGCTTATATCCTTTCCCAAGGTCTATTTTATTTTTGTACCAAATTTCGTCAAAATCCAAACGGACTGTCATCCCCTATTTCATCCCCACACAGTTTGAAATTTCAAAAACCTCATATCAAATACCTATTTATTTATTTCTTATCAAGTGCCTAAACACAAAGTTTCAGTGTTTATCTTCAACAATGACAAACTCCCATACATATTTTCATCCCTTATTTCAACCCCATTTTTACAACAAAACGTAGCTTATATCCTTTCCCAAGGTATATTTTTGTTCCAAATTACATCAAAATCGGTTCCGGAGTTAAACTTGAAAGCGTGACTATGTTTGGACTTTTAAACGAACTTTCATCCCCTATTTCATCCCCACACAGGTCGAAATTTAAAAAACACCAGAACAATTATTTATTTATTTCTTATCAAGTGCTTTAATATAAAGTTTCATGGTTTTATCTTGAAAGATGACGAACTCCCATACAAACTTTCACCCCCTATTTCAACCCCTTCAAAACTATTTTTTGCTATAAAAGGTAGCCTATGTCCATTCTCAAGCTTTAGTCTTTCCCAGTACCAAATTTCATCAAAATCGGTTGAGAGGTTAAGGCGTGAAAGCGTAACAGACAGACAGACAGACGGACAGACAGAAAGACAGACAGACAGAGTTACTTTCACATTTATAATATTAGTAGGGAAGTAGGGATAGCTAGGGTAGGGATCACTAGATTTTTTAGACAGGAGATTATCTTACGCATTATGTCGGTAACCGGGAACACAATAACCGAAAGAAAACAAGTGAAGACTGGATAGCGACTTTTAGACGTTTTATAAATGGGATAACTTTGTAGACCTATCTTTTATACCCAGCTGTATTTTATTGAAATACTAGCTGGCCTGGAAAACTTCGTTCTGCCTTAGATTGGGTTATACTTTGGTTTGTATGGGATATGAAAATTGTTGTTTTTACTTTTTTCCTCGTAATTTTTATTTTTTTTTCTCTCCATAAAAACCTTCCTCAGACTTGAAGAAACACAACAGAAAAGAAATCAGCCAAATCCGTTCAACCATTCTCGAGTTTTGCGCTTAGCAAAACATTTAGTGATTCATTTTTATTTATATAGATTTATACCAAACATTCCTAAATTGCTGTCATTATTACTGTCTCAATCAGTGTTATCAAGAATATATTTTTTTATGGTGGTCAACAATCACCACTGATTCCATAAAACTTTGCAATAGCATTATTTACGAGAATTTAGATTTAATTCTAAGCCACAGTGTGAATAAGCTATACAAACTGTAATAGAAGCTTTGGACATGAATACCTACAATGCAATGTGGTGTAGACGATGTTCCATTAATCGCGTGTCTCGCGGCCATTAATATAATGTTCTGTGCTCGCCATAGTTCTTAGTACATTCGTCTTAGTAATTATGGTATCTTCGTGGTCCGGTGATTAGTACAACGTTGTACAATGATGAGCTGAAATAAAAATAAAATTGAAATGCTTTAATTGTGTAACTCATTTATCCATACCACTAACAAAATATAAATCAAAACTGCCTAAGAAAAGTAAGACATCCCAGTCAAACAACTGGTGTAGTTACCTATAGAAGTAACTATAGAATTGCCAATTTTTCAATATAGGTATCATGTTTACCATGATTTATAAGAGTACCTATAACCCCTCGCTATCTCGCCAGTGCCTGAAAGGCAATTCTCTTGGATTGTATTCATTTATATGATCATATCGCACCAAAACTAGGATCAAAAGCGTTCAAGTCGCAAATAAAATAGAAATATTTCCTTGAGGTTTCGTGAGTTTACTTCTAATGTAGGTAGGTATTTCAGAAATATATTGTATCATTACTAAATCTGATCTTTGGTATTTCTCTCATCCTCTTCTCGTCTGATACATGACCGATTTATTCGGAGCGTTTCTTGTTTACAAATTATGAGAGTAAGGTCGTTGCTTCACTATGTTGATGCTGTTTCGATATCAAATTCTATTACAACGATACAAAACGTATATTACTTAAATTAGAGAAAATGTAAGTATTGAAATTTTAGAAATAAATTATATAATCAAAACTGACGAATAAAAACGAAAAGCAGTACCTATCTACTGTTTTTTTTCCCTCACTATAATTTTAGTATGAAAATTGAAAATATATAAAGAATATACACATTATAGCCTTGCAATGTTTTCCTAAGTGATAATAATGAGAATATACCCGGTGTTTTTAATTAAGTGTTATGAATCATTGTGACGGCGGATGTTCCGGGGCTCAACGTAACTATGTACATGTAATAATTTTGCATTTGTCAACACAACCACGGAAGAATATACTATTGTGACTTTTTAATAAAAATAAACTATCCGTATGTTTTTTGTTTTATAATGGAACTAACTGCGAGTTGCACGCTATGTGTGAATTACAAACATTTCTAGCAAAACATGATGAAAGCGTTCCTGCTGGAATAGGCCAATTCCGTCGCACACTTCATTGCAAATAATCAGAATTCCAGCCAAGAGTTAAACGAATAATCCAATATTCATGTAGGTACGTGGCCGTTCGCCGCGCCTCACTACACCACTTAATGTTCCAAATATTTCATTTTCCCTATTTTGGTGTGAAAACCAACTAAAGTTAACACATTATCGCCCTGCGAGACGTAAACGGCCCGTCATCACGGCATGCTTCTCGCGTGCCACCGGTTAGTCTTGCTAATGTGTGTTCGCAACATTTTTATGGCTGTAAAAGGCAATAAATATACAAACGCCCCCGTGGCGGTCCGTAAACGCCTCCAGAGGATCACCCGCCGACGTATTTGTACACAAACTGACCAAGATTGTTACGTGGATGGACGAGGCGCGAACTTTTTACAACTCCGGTAATATATGGAAATATTCCACACAATTGGGCTTTATTTTCAATGAAATCTAGGTGAAATACAACATGTAAGTAGGTCAAAAAGTTCCAAGAAAGGGCATAACTCGTGATGTCTTTAAACGCCAACCCGATATATGTTATAATTTTACAAAACTCGAGTTTATCTGACATTTCTCGTAGCAACCGTCTACGGCGTAGCATTGTGCTGCAGAGTAATTGAGTATTCTGATCTCTTGTAATAAATCATCTACGTAAAGTTTACATAATAATGAATGAAAACTCTAGCAATTTACCTATATGAAATTAAAATTATTATTTATTCTGCTCGGATACAACAAAAATAATTAATAATAGCAGCGATTGCACAAGCTGAACTTTTGATCAATATTTTTTATTCATGAGAATCCTAGTGAGCAGCATTGTTAATATTGAAAACCTATCTCATATTTTATTTAATCACTCAAATCCTATTTGAAACCATTTCGTAATTTTGGATTAATTTTCATATATATTTTAGAGCTGTTTATAAAATTACCTTAGTACGGATTATGTAAAGCTCATTAGCCATCGGAGTTCATTAACGCTATCCGTAAAAGTTTGACAGGAATTTTAGACAGTCGAGAATAATTAAAAGAGTTGGGCTTAGCAGTTTCAAAGCGGAGTTTGTTCCCGTGTGTTTTCCGTAAATCCAAGTAGGTAACCTCTTTATCCTTTGCCGTGAGGGAGGTTCCTCGCTTCTTTTGGTTTCAGTTCATTGGCTCCCTTTGAAGGCTCGATCTAACTGTAACTTAATTTCGCCTGATCAAAGCGAAAAGTCGTCCTCCAAAAATGCACAGCATTAGTAAACATATTTGACGTGATGTTCGATTCATACCGCCAATATGTACATACAATTACATACATACATACACTCACGCCTTTTTCCCTCAGGGGTAGGCAGAAACTATGGACTGCCACTTGCTACGACTCTTGCAGATCTCTTTCGCTTATTCCACATTCATACATCTTTTCATACACACGCGCCGGTTGCGAGTACTACGCACCTGACCTTTTTGGAGAACCTCGCCGATAAGATCGGTGTACGTCCTACTAGGGCGACCTCTCCCGACGCTGCCACTAACATTCGCCTTATAAATTCCATTCGTTAATCGTCTTTCATTCATTCTCTCGACATGCCCAAACCATCTTAGCATATTCCTTTCAATACGTGTCACTGTATCATCTTTAAGTCCGCAACGTTGTCTTATCACACTATTTCTCAGTATCTCATTCCCAGTTACACCGCACATACTATGCAAGGAACGCATTTCAACAGCATTTTATTCTACTTTTATGTCTCTTCTGCTATACCCAACAATCACTTCACCGCCAATACATAAGATAAAATATAGGTGTAAACAATTTGAGTGCTAACAAAGATTAAAAATTTATTAAACACGGGCTTTCGATAGTACTTGCAAGTAAACCAACAAAGCTTCATTTAGTTAGTGAATACAGTTATACTCGTCAAATGGATTCATTTTTCGACGAAACTTTTAGCCTTTTAGCCTGAACAGTAACAACGTGAATGGGATTGAGTTATTTGATCAACTACACTGTTATTTAGTTTCGTTGGTTCATCGTTTTTGTTGATTTTAATTCGCTGAAAATGGTCTGTTCGTTGATTCGTAGTAATATTTTGCTGTTAACGCAAAATTAGCCGATGGGTGGAACGATGATTTATACACAGGCTTGCAATCAATGGATTATTTGGTACAATCGGCCTCTAAAGTAGTAATATAACACGGAGAGTATAAATTAATTTCACACACAAATCATAGATGTACACCCACACTTCACCGGTATGTTTAGGTCCCATGCAATGGGGGCGAGCCTATTGCCATCGGCATCGGCAAAAAAAAAAACAAGTTTGTTTGACTTTGGGAATCGAGTCGAGGATCTCCAGCATAGCAGTCGCGCAGTAATAAAAATCATTATGTACCTCTACGTCAAAAACAAAAACCTTCCCTGCATTACATCACGCGGTGCACCGTATGGCAATGAGTGCCGTTTCACTCATACAAGGAGCTGAACTCCCTTCCTGCGTCTATGTTGCCGAGTGTATTCAACACAAATATCTTCAAAAGTAGGGTGACCACGCATCTTCTGGGTGTACCGCTACTCCGTCGACTTCATCTTTGCCTCAGCGTTTTGATAGAAGTCAAGAGCAAACCCATATTTAATAAAAAAAAACAATTTATTTTTTACACAATATGATAACATGATTTTAGTTAAAATAATACTCCAAAACCATTTAACATTGCTTTTAGAATACTAGTGCGTCATTCGTGTAACATAAAGCAATTCAACATTTCCCTTATGTCGCGTGCTTAATTTGATATTAATTAGCCACCTTTGTCACTGACTGTACAATGACCAGTAAATGGTACAAACTACAACACAGTGCTGTGAATGATCGTTGTTGTCTAAATTCTGATTGCCTGGAGGTTTCAACTGTAAAATACGTTTGACATTCTAATTAGTTTCATAACATCGGTATTCATTTTGCAATCAGGAATTTTATCATATTTCTCATTAAAAACGTATCATTATCATCAACCCATTACATCGTCCCACTGGGTACGAGTCTCCTCTTAGAACGAAAGGGATTAGGCTAAAGTCCACCACGCTAGCCTACTGCGTCCTCAGATCAAATAAAAAGTAAAGGTGGAACTCTGCGAACAAAGAAGTGAGGCCGGTTAAAACTACTTGCCGTGTACAAACACAATTACACGCACATATGCACGTGATACGTTAATGACGTTTTGATAGACGTGCAGCGAAAACTCGACTCTGCTCGACTCGACTGACAAGATAAGGCGTAGTTTCGGTATACTTGTGTGCGTGTAATTGTGTTTGTACACGGCAAGGCGTAGTTTTAGCCGGCCTCGCTTCTTTGTTCGCAAAGTTCCATCTTAACTTTTATTTGATCTGACACTGCGTCTACATAAAAACGTATAAATAGCTGACTACTTCGATTTTCACTCGTCGGTTTTTCGGACTACACTCATCAGGGAATTATGAATTTAAAGACATCGGACACGATGTTTAATTTTTCCGCACCACCATCAACAGTCGCGTTTGATAGTGCCAGGTTTCCTTTCCATAATCACAAATGTGAAAGCTGTATGTCTCTTTCCTATTCACGCCTAACCCGCTCAACAGAGTTAGATTACATCCTGGGGAAAGACAAGCCTGTATCAAAATAAAAATTATAAATACCGCGATCTTTACGGCGCAGTAAAACAGCGGAAAACCGCTATAGTAATTATGAACGTAACGGAAACTAAACAAGTTATTACAGGTTATGTCGGCAGACAAGCCGCGTGTAAGTATGTAGTTATCGCCGCCCATGGACACCTGCAATACAAAAGGATTCACAGATGCGTTGCCGACCATATTAACTACGGCAGACGAGCAAGTGGTCCACCTGATAGTAAGTATCAACCGCCGCCCATAAACTGGCTGTGTTCTCATAACATTGTCTAAGCAATGCCTACCGTTAGAGAAAAGGGAGGGAAATGTTAGACTTAAGGAACAGTATTACATAACATACCATCACGCCTGTATTCCTCGAAGGGTTAGGCAGCGGCGTACTAATGTACACCCACACTTCGCCGGTATATTTAGGTCCCACGTAAAACAGGCGGGCCTATTGATACTAAGCGGGCACAAGTCCAGACTCCGAGCTGCTACTGAGAATTTCATAAAAAACCATTAAAACTTTGTTCGACCCGGGGATTGAGGACCGCTAGCGAAGCAGTCATCCTTAGGACCACTAGACTAATGAGGCAGTTAACAACAACAGTAACAGTATATTCTACTAAAAATTCAACTCTACATAGAATTCTAGCGTATTTCGCCGTATAAGTGACTGAACTGATGCAGTAGATGTATTTATTTATTTATATACGCTTTATTGCACACCAATAACACAATTACAGGAGAGAATAAATATGACAGTTAATGTACAATGGGCGGTCTTATCGCGCAAGGCGATCTCTTCCAGAAAACCCTGGATGGATTGGTGTCCAAATAAATTCTCAGTAATCCAGTGAATGTCCGTGAAAAATATTTGTCCGGAAAATTTAAACCTTGTTTCCTGAATAAATATTTTAAATCCTCAAGTGTTTGTCATTAAATTTTATGATTTAAGCACGACTGCGAGTTCAACAAATAACGGTATGTAATTACAAAGATATATAATATACGAAATGAACAATGACAGTTGTTAAAAACTATGAAAAAAAAAAAAATTAAGAAGCTTTCTAAAGTCAATTCTCTCGTCAGTTTGACTGCAAGTTTGTTTTAGGGGTTGATTGTTTGGTAGCGTCAAGTGTTTTCTATTCCCACCACAGACAAATATATCGAGACAATCTTGTGTTTAATGTAATTAATAAAGGATCAATAAAATCCAACCATGAAATGATCGATAAAACGATCGTCAGTATAGTGTATACAGTATACATTGATAATCTAGCAATCGAAAGCTATTTAAGCTTATGTGAAAAGTTAAATAATAATGTCAATCACTTTAAACGTGGTTTGAAACTATCGTATAGTTATATAGTGGAAATATAAGGTGTTGTTTTAAAGGGAACCTAATAGTTCCTTCGAACGCGTATGAGATAAGAAGTGTTTTGAGAAAACATTACCTACGTGTTGGAGAGTAATATAAGTCAGTATTATTATAGATACGACTTTGATATTATAAAGCCAAAGTTGTTTTATAGGACTTGTACGGTAAGCAATTAATGTACTGATGAACGTTTTTCAGGGCGAGGCTATTAACATTAACCGGGTAGAAATCAAAACATTTTCTGTTACTAGCTGAAATAGAATCTGATCTTTAACACTTGGTAGCTTTTAAACCAATTTGGCAGAGTGGAATAAAAAAATATTACTATTAAAAGATTATTAAAGAAATAATTTTCTTTCCAAGCCACTTCTAGTTTCATACTTAAGTCAACATCCCGACACACGAGTTGAGCGAGACAAAGTACCTACTTGGGGCACTTGTATTAAGTAAACCTTCCAATTTAAAATGTATGAGCCACGTTACACAAGTACAAAGTGAGATTAATTTGATGTTGAGTCAATATGCTCGCTAAAATTGAGCTTTGGTTTCCTTTAACTTCTGCCGAAAGCGAAATAGGATTAGGTACTCGTAATTCTTTGTGTGTTTATTTCTCTGAATTAGTTTTTCTGGCGTTACTTATATTACCGATGTCAAAAGGTATATTTACGTCATGGATTTGACTGCGTTATTAAACAACGAATAATTTATATTATTATCAACCCACAGTTCCACTGCTGGGCACGGATCTTTTCTTATAGTGAAAGGGATTAGGATTATAGTCCACCACGCTAGCCTACTGTGGGTTACCAAACTTCACACGCTTTCACACACAGGAAATCTTTCAGGCATGCCGATTGCCTCACGTTGTTTTACTACACCAGTTTAAGCGTAGTTTATAAACTTACATACAAACATAGACATAAATTTAAGCAGTGATAGCCTAGTGATATGACCATTGGACTGCCAAGTCAAAGGTCTCGAGTTCGAATCCAAGGCACGCACCTCTGACTTTTCGAAGTCATGTACGTATTAACAATTAATTATCACGCGCATAAAACGTTGAAGGAAAACATCGTGAGGAAACCTGCATGCCTGAGAGATTTTCTTGACGGCGTGTGAAGTCTCCCAACCCGCAGTAGGCTAGCGTGGCGGACTATAGCCCCCTAATCCCTCTCGTACTGAGAGGAGACCCGTGTCCAGCAGTGGGACAATGTAATGGGTTGATGATGATGATAGACATATTTATTTGGACCAGGTCGGACGAAGAAACGTCGTCGAGATGATCTCGATAGGTCTCTATCTCTATCTAGGTATATATCTCGATCGATTCTGCTAACGTGGTATAAAGAAGCCCAGAGATCATAGACAATCCTGGACGAAGTAAGGGGAGGCCTTTGCCCAGCAGTGGGACACAAAAGAGGCTACGTAAAAAAGCTAATTAAGTTTGATATACTTTGCTGCCATTCGGAGTCAATCCCATCACAGCAATAGGTACACATGTATGAAATTATGACTACAAAGTGTAATTTCTTTTTTAAATCGTACATTTAAAACATACATGGTTATTCACTTACGATAATGTTGTTGGTGAATTTTGTACATATTGACGTAAATACCTGTCGTCTTTTATTCTACTGTTTCTAGTTTCTACGCGTAAATAAAATCACATACTAACAAAGAAAGCGTTTTTGCTTAAAAGATAAGTTAAAAGAACTACGTTTATCGTTAAGCGAAACCACTTTAAAATTTATTTAAAGTGAAAACTAGAGAACCAGCTCTGAGTGTAGCATTAAAATTTAAGTACGTTATGTGGTTAACAAAAACACTGATGCAGTTGAACTACAATCATGAATTTACACCCGAAAGTCGGTGCTAATTAAAGCTACGGTTCAGCTGTGGAGTCGGCAGTATTCGGCCAACCGTTGTTATATTATTAAGCCTCCTTATATATTTATTGCGGAGAGGCGGGAGAATGGTTGAAGACTTTATATATATTTCATGCTATTTTTTATTAAAATGACGGTGCACGGTGGCCTAATATTATTTTTTTCGAAATTACTTTGTTTACTTTACTTTGTGAGTTAATTATTTAATTTGTTTATTCTTTTAAGAGTAACAAAATACCCTATACCTGATGTCATCACACCTGAATTCCCCGTAAGATTGCGTTTAGTTATAGGTCCCATGTTATAGGGGGCGGGCCTACTGCACTTTAACTGGACAGAGAAACTCCGAGCCTACTGAGAATTTAATTGAAAAACACTTTTCTCATCCAGCTTTCGAACACTAGACAAAGTTAACAGTAACAACTTGTTCTCAAGAATATATGCGGTGGATATTCACGCAATCTTGTTTCCATATACATAGACATACATGCATACGTAAATTTTTTATATGAATAACGTGTATAATTATCTAATAAGACTTTTAAATCTAAGTTAGTAATACTTTTTTCTATGTTGTTGTAAAATATTCAATAAAAAATATTTTGTATTTACCTACTTATTTATGCTAGAACAAAAGTATTAATAATAATATTTTTGATGATATTAAGTACCTAGATGTTTTCTAGAAAATAGTTATCTAAAATATTAATCCAAAACTCAGGAATGGACGCAGCTGTGACAGTGCTTTTCACAGTCTCAAGCTTCATAAAACAGAATTCTAAGTACGGACACTCTACTGAAGCTTTCCTCTACTGAAATCATTTTCATTTAACATGCATGCAACCGAAATATGCACCAAAATAAGACGATATACACAGCGTAGTATATGTCATTCATATTAATGTTTTCCGAGCAAGGGATTATGTTCTGTGAACGATGAACATTCATTAGTCATAAGTACTAAAATAGTGTGCCTTTTTATTGATTGCGAAGTTATGATTTCTCTTTTAAAGCACTTAGATAATAAATTTTATAAATTACTTAATTACTTAATTATTATTGTATTTTTGTACGTCACAATTCAGTGGTATTCTTTTTTGACTTTGGCAAGGTAACTTTTTATCATCTTATTGTATAAATAGGATGAACCATTCCTCGTTTATTTGGGAATATATTTTTTATTATTTACTTTTATTTAGTAACTATTGATGATCTTTAGTATTACGAATAAAAACAATTTTGAAACAAAGTTTTTTTTAACCACAACTTAGCGTAGTCGGGCGAAAATTATCTAATTTATTTATTTACAAACATTCTATACTTGTGAAATCAGTAGTAAAGGTAATAAAAAATGTCGAACGTTAACAAGATTTAGATCGAAATTATATAGAAAGATAGCATTTAATAAAAAACTAAACTTTCAATGCCTCATTTCTTAGAAATAAAGCTCATTACTATTATCAATGAAAGAAGAGTCTGCCGCATTTTTTTTTCATCAATCAATCTAGTTAGCACGGCCAAAACATTTTTTTGCTGGGTTTGATAAAATAATAATGTTAAAGGAAGAACCTGAAGGACATAGTAATCAATGTCTACAGTAAATGTCGTTGACCTTGAGGACACCTAAAGACGTAGAATGTGGAAGAGAAATTCGACAAAGCACACATACATCGCACACTGTCCTGCTTAATTGTACTTACTTAACCTAGAACTGATATCCTTAAAAACATATGATTATCTGACATTTCGTCATCATATGCGTTTGAAACTAATTTTAAATCACTTATTAAAAAGAAAACATCGTGAGGAAACCTGCATGCCTGCAAGATTTTCTGAACGTCGTGTGAAGTCGGCTCACCCGCAGTACGCCAGCGTGGTGGAGTCAACACATATATTGTCCCAGCACTGGGCAGGGGTTTTCTCTCATAATGATAGGGATTAGGTTGATACTGATGGACTACACATGCCGTTGAGAAAATCTCTCATGGCAGGTTTCCTCACAATGTGTTTTTCACTGTTCACTTAGTAGCTTAGTAGTAATATACAAGTATATATACACATATATATGTATATACAAGTGCGGGATACTTGTATATACAAGTATCCCATAGGTCGCTACTAAGTATTCAAACCGCTACCATTATCCGCTACTCGCTCTCTTCTATCAGCGTGCAGCCTGCCTCACAGATAAGCTTAAAATGCATCGGTAATGAGCTTGCACGGCCTAACTAACCGAGTGTGTATAAGAGGATTTTTAGCAAGCATTTTCATAGTAATTTATTCGCTGTGATAACTACACATTTCTGTATACATGCTCTTTTTAATGCGGCAAACTTTTTTCGTTAGTAAAAACTTACTGTAGCCTGCATTATTATACAATGTTTTGCGACAAAGAGTCACAAATATTTTTTTTCATGATTGAACATGCTCAACAATAAAATTCTGAGCAGCAGCTCGGAGTAAGTCGAATTTTAGTTAATATCGGTATTGTCTAGTCAGGGATTCCCAAACTATTTTGGTCAACTGACGCCTTTTCCAAAATGAACTGTTGCCTCAGACCCCCATGGCCAAATGACCTACTTTTAGGATCAACCCCCTTATTCATAATGGTAACTGCTAATTGGTAACGCTAACTTAAAACAGCTGCTACAGAGTGTTATTTTTCATTCTGAAAGGTTAATAGAAGAAGACAGAGTGAGAATTAGCAATTCTTTAAGTTAGCAGACTATTATGAATAATAAACAATACAGTAGGTACCTACCTACCTATCTTGAAAATTTTAAACTTGTGTCAATTTAATAGGGGTCGATTTTTAGACCTCAGATAGATACATCGATTGACAGTCGACCCCAACATAGTAGGAAAATGGAATGGTATGTAAAAAAGGTTCTATTTAGTTTGGCCTCGAATATTTTTCTCACAGCAGATGTTTTGCGGTCTTATATTTTATGGAAATAACTTCAAAATTAATTATACTTAACTCCAAAATCTGAAAGAATCACATCGATGATATTACAGAATTGTGTAAAAGCAAGGTGATAAATATTATTTATTTATGTCTGACCATTTGTGCCTACTCATATTTTTCTTCTCAACAAATCTTCAGAAGATTTCTTTGGACTTAAATTCTTCTTTGGGTGGAGGAGATTTTTTCTACCTTTTAAATTATATTCAATTCCTATCTATTTTAAAAAGTAATCAATGCTTTGAAGACTGAATAATTTCCTCTTCGCAAATCGAAATCGCAGAAGAAATAATTATTCCTTCCGAGCATATTGCAAAAGCTTTCAACTTCCTGTGGTAAATGAAGTACCCGTTTCTGTTTTCCGCAATCGCTTGACGCTCCTGGAAAAAAGTTCCATATGATTGTTGTATATTATTTTTTCAGGTAGGTGTGAGTGACAAATGCCTTTTTATGTACCTACGAGATTTTAAGTTAAATATAATTATATTTATATTAAATAGGCAGGTATCATAGCGCCTGCATTTCCCGAAGTCACGGTATTTTTGTACTCTTACAGTTTGTAAGTATAATGACATTAACTAATTAAAACCTTCGCATTCCGCAATGTATGTAACATCTGGGTAATACCGAAAACCGAAGGTAGTTTTCTTTTAAACAAAAAGCTTACAAAGCAATATGGGTTGCACAGTACTAGTATTACGAGTGGGTTTTGCGTGAGTTGTGCAGTGGGTGGTTTTCGAACCAGCAACCAATGATCAAAATTAACCCCCTAACTATTAGGTTACCGCCGCTTATTAGTTATGAAACGTTGTTGCTGTTTGCTTAAAATAATTATTGTTGCATTACATTTTACTTTTAATAAAATAGGTCATATCATTTCGTATTTCTACTGGGTCATAAAATTAATTCTGGTAACTATATTATACTTAAAGAGGCGTAGGTCCAGCAGTGGAGAAATACAGGCTGATGATGATGATGGTCATTCATTTGCTAAGCCTAAACTATTTTTCGTGAATGTTTATTGAATATAAATTACAGCATAAGCATACTTACTACAAAGCGTTATGAGTCGCTGTTTAAATTGTTTTGACAATGTTTTTTTCGATAGATCCCGCACTGTCACAGGCTCCGTATTGCGGGTAATTTTACAAACATACGAAAGTAAACTCAGACTAGAAACAAATAATTATGCGTATAACACAAATATTTGGAGGGGAATTAAGTCCACGCTACACCACACCACACCATACAATTCCCGAAGATAACTTTAAAATAATTTTAAAGCAGAATAAAAAGTAAATAAAATACGGTGTCCTTTCATCTGTCTCTAGGGAACATGATTAGCTCGGACAATGGCTGACTCTGAGTTGTGGGACAAATGGGCGAAACCCAAGCAGCTTAACCTGCTCTCCGGAGCATGGCCGCAACAAGCGAAGCTTTCAGATTCATCTTTAGGCAAAATGTTCAAATATAATGAGACGTATTTTTTTGGGCGTAGACGCCGCGTAGTGCTGATGATAAAACAATGTGAGACATCCTACATATCTAAAGGATGAATTGGTAGTATTTATTTTGGCCTCTACTACGGACCAAAAAATATATTTATTTTTTATTATTTATTGTTTATGCATCCCTATACCATTCATAGGTACGTCTCTATACATTCATATTAAACATGACCGAGTTCTGTCTATATACAGCTTTATGCTCTAAAAACACAAACCCTAGTGGTGAGAAAATAAACAAGTTAATGTCTTATTATTATAAGGTTAATATGAAACTTTGGTAAGTTGTGTGCGCACCTGCGTTGGTTTCTGAAAAAAAAGACAGGAAGCCTTTCGTGGAATACAGTCATAGTATGTTATGTTTATCTAAAATTATATTGACCAAACATAACCAGTTGTTGTTCGCCATTTCCAGTCAAAATTAGCATAAAAACTACATGAAAACAATTGCATATGAATATTTCGCAATGCATACGAAAATGGCATCATAATTCAAAAATGTGTAAACCTTTGTACTGCAAAGCACATTTAGTGAATATATTACGCTGTTTAGTTGCCTGTGTGCTCGAAGTTACGTTTCTACTGCATCCCCTGGAAGAGCTAAATCTTCACGACTCTAAAGAAAATGTCCACAATGTTTCCAGTTCACACTTGAACAAGCCAGGCTTGTTTCACTACGGTATTTGTATTTGATACTTTCTGTTGTTTGAAAATTATATCTAATTTGAAATGTGTTATGGGAACCTACCGAATAAAACAAAATGAAAAGTACTTTTCGTTAAAAAAAACAATAAATAACGAGTGCGCAACAAAGCGTCTACGTATCAATCTTCTGTCTAGTTAATATAATGTATTATTAGTGGTCGACTGCGGTTCACACATAAGGCCTTTATATAGTTAGCTTAGTCCTTCTCCAAGGCACAAAATATTGTCTGTGCCAAAATTTCATTGATTCCAAACAGGATTTCTTTATAATATTAGTGTGGATCAATGAAGAAAATTACACAAAGCAGGTTCTATTTATAGATTACATATTATATCAAGGTTAAAAATCTTGAAACAATAACGGGAACTACCCTGATCCGTTGTCCGACGATCTCTACAGGGGTAACTAAAACTAACTGATCCTAACCTTGTTACCGGAGAACCGTTTTATAAGGTTTACGATACGCCTTCAGAACTTCGGTTCTTACGACTTCTAAAGAGGAAAATAAATACAAGCGAACAAAATCAAATACTTGTGTTTGTGATCTGAATGTTGAAGTCGAGTAATTTATTAATTTTGGATCACGATGTAGGCGATGATAAAGTGTTTTTCGGAGTTCTTTTCTTGGAATATTTTTCTTGTTCTGTTTTCTGAACTAGGCGCTCTGGCTTAGGCAATCTGGTAATAAAATTATAGGCAACTTATCTTTTAAACACAGTTATCATCCTCCTAGCCTTTTCCTAACAATATTAGGGTTGGATTCCAGTAATTCTTGGCTTCTGGGTACAACTAATAATTGTCGTAAGTGTTCGTATTACCAACGGTTTATATGCTCTGCGAGGCACGGAGGAGTCTCGATGTGGTACGAATGGTGACAGGTTGTTTGTTTGGTCTGGTTGTCAGTATATTGGTGTAAAATACTGATATGCAGCCGCATTTGGTTGGGCTGGAGGCTTCTCCTTCTTCTTCTTTAGCCTTAATCGACCAAATAGTCTGTGTAGGTGTAGGCCTCCTTTAATCCTCTCCACTTTCCTCTGTCTCGGGCAATTAGGGTCCAGTTGCTGCCCACCACTTTCTTGATGTCATCCTTCCATCTCATCTGTGGTCGCCCTCGAGGTCTTTTCTGGTCCCATTGTCTCCATTCTAACACTCTTTTACATCAAGAGTTTTGCTTTCTGGCTACATGGCCAGCCCACTCCCACTTCAACTTTGCTACCCTTTTTGCAACGTCTGATACTTTGCTCTGTTTACGAAGCCACGTATTGGTTTTTCTGTCCCTCAATGTCTGGAGGCTGACCCCAATATAATTGGGAAATGGCTAGGAGAATGATGATCAAAATATTTTGGTTGTGGCACGTACTGTATAAGTTTGCGTAATTTATTTATTCAGATTGGTCTGATAAAAGACTGTCTTCAGTGAAACTGTCAAAGGAGCTACGGCCTTCAGAATGCGGAGCAGCGAAGCGAATAGTTTTCCGAAATAGTTTCGTAAATTAATTAAAGATTGGAACAGAGCTATTTGCATTAACCGTCGCCCAATAGCAGCCAGGAACTTGTTGCCTTCATATAAACGAGATAAATGGATATTTTCTTCAATTGCATTTCATCTAAGTAAATTCTGTCCGATTTTATATTATTGAGGCAATACCAGACAGTATTTCAAACGTACTCGTTAACTCATCAACCTTTGAATTTTCCCACAGTTGGGCACGGTCTCCCTCTCGGAACGAGAGAGCTAGCCTACTGCAGTGGGTTGGCAGACTACAATCGACTAGACGATTCCTCACGTTGTTTTTCCTTTATCGTTTAAAGGCATGATTATTATTTTTTAATACGCACATGTCTGAAAAGTCAGAGGTTTCGAACCTTTGGATTCAAACTTTTGGATTCGAACTCGGTAGAGGTTTGACTTGGCAGTGCAATGGTAATATCACTAAGCTATCACTACAGTTGTTTACTTCTCTTTCAATATTAAAATGATTCATTAAGATACTTTTTCTGCATCCATTATTAAAATAACCCTCTCGGGAGGTTAAAAAACATGATCCATCCATCGTAATAGTTGACGCTTGCCAACGGACTGAAATAATGTTGCACTGTTTACGTCCGTAAAAAAATAATGTACATCCGTAAAATTTAAAAAACAAACAGTCACATTTACGCTAGTGTTTTCCCCCACTGTATTATTCACTATGTGGAGAAACAGCTTTTCTATGAAACTAGTAGATTTACAGTCTGATATTATTGCCAAAGTTCCTAGCGCTCACAACGGTAGTGCACCAACTTAAGGACTAAATTAAAATTATGCTATGTTTGGATACAATTGTTTTATTTATTGCAATAGTTTGTTTTGCTGGCAGACCTCGACATGTTGTTTTGTCCGGAACTTTTTCTAACTCTAGAAACTTTTGTGTTAGTGGCAATGTTAGGTATTGTTTTTATTTTTTTAATCTTAAAGACACTATCATATTTGGTTAATTTAACAAAGCCCGTAAGGACACCTGGGTGTACAAGACAATAGATTATACATGCGTTTTGTCTGTAATTAATGAATACTCTCAAGAGAAGATCAGGAATTTCCACTGAAACTACATCCTTGGGACGTAAAATTTCCGTGCGTAAAATAGACAATAATAAAAAAGTCTTCTGTTATAAAAGTATGTACTTACTTATTATTAAAATTAGACATTTTATTACTTAGGAGGAAGAGGCTTACCTACCAAACTTTTTTTAAGCAATTCGTAGGATGTTTTATGGCAATCCAGATTAATTATAATTTTCTTTATGTACAGTATTGGAGTAAAGTCATCGTTGTTATAAAATTATGGCCGCTTTTAAAATTTACTACACTATGCAACTTGATAATCGAACCTGAGACTTCATTCAACAGTCACGTTTACCATAACTAGCCCTTTGGCAGCTTATTAATATAGGACCGAAATTATTCTAACCATCATACAAATTATGTTAAAAGGTACCGTACACATTAAAAATGCAAAGATAACAAGTTATTTTGATGATTATTACAGAGGATCTTTATTGACCGTTACCAAAATGGGAGAATTTTATAAACCCATAAAGTATTTAACCGTATTTACTTACAAACTTTTATTTAATTAGCAAATTTATGTATGTTTGCTCGGGTCAAATCTTGCAATTGAATTCTAAAGCAGTTATCCTCCACCAATTAAGCTGAAATTTTGCATACAATTTTGGTTTTGATGACGATGCATGATAAGCTAATGACGTCATTCTAAATCCAATATGGCGGACTAAATAATCTAGCAGTTGCATAGGAAATCCTTGCTGAAAATGGCCTGTCTAAAGGATTGTTAATGTGAAGCCGTTGGCTTACGCAAGTCTCCAAAACTGTCAAAATAAGTTGCTCTGGCTCCGTTAGTTCGAAGGGATCACGAGAAACCATCAATACAATAGGAACCGTACCATTGAATGATTGGAAAACTTTCAAGTGTGTGTATACCGTTTCTTATAGATCGTAGTTTGCTTTTCTATTTTGTGGTTTCAGATGAATTCTTTAGTTTAACTAAGCTTTTTACTAAACTTAGACTAAGCTTGTCTTTGGTTACTGGTGAACGATGATTGCCTTAATTTTTTTCGTTTTATTTGCTCTATAGATTTCAGCCTCATAGTAACCATACCTAAAGTAACTTTTTATTGAATACCTTTTTTACGTTTTGCAGAATGGAATTTTAATCAATCTAAGTGACGACTATATTATAAACTTTCTAAATAATGGGACTTAGTTTGGAGACAGTAGAACTCCACTTTACCGGTGAAGAGGTCCACTTTACAATTTATTTATTTATTTAAAATCTACAATCTAACACTATCATGACAGGTTTACACCCAATGCGATAATGTGATTATCATCTATAACTTACTAGGTACTTAATAACTCGAGAGTCACCCTCACGAATTCCGCCACAGAACAATTAAAAATGTCTATCCTTTGTGAGGCCCTGTTTATTAACCGTATGGCTCTTACAACCGGTGCGAATTTGCCTATGTTAGTGCGAGCCACTGGGACGTCTAAAAGCTGTGCCCTCGGTGCCCGCCGCAACCTGGTGTTTGGAACGCGCAGCCTCAATGAGTCTAATATATCCGGGTTATTCAATCTACCACGAAACACTTCAAATATATATTTCACCAACGCTAAGTCTCGTCTTACCTCTATGACATTTACTAGCCTGGTGGACTATAGCCTGATTCCGCTCATTCTGAGAGGAGACCCGTGCCAAGCAGTGGGGCAATTTAATAGGTTGATGAATATGATGATACATGTTTGATTTTTCTTAAATGTTTCACACTATCACTTTGTGATGATACATTGACCGATACAATGGGTAAGCAAATTGAGATTTTGTATAGGCTAAATAAACCATCTTTTTAACAATAAGCCAAAACAAAAAAAAAACAATCTGGCTATCGTTAACTGACCTAGGAAAATCTTCGACACATAAATCAGTCCATTTTCACAATTTTTGCTACCCTAGCAAGGTCTTTCGGTAGCAATTACCGTGTTTTCCTGTTTTGTGTTACCTCGTACATTAAAGTGAGAATAAATGACGTGTAACGAACTAGGTAAATGTTCCCAGGTAGTGACGTAACTAGCTCGTTTACAACTTGAGGTACGACCACCTGGTTTATCTACAGACTAAAAGATATCTAGTAGGTACCTACATCTAGTTATTAAGAAAAATAAAAGGATGAATCAGTGTGTGGAACAACGAAAATACGTAGGTTCATTCAGGCAAAGCTAAAATTGTGGTGACCTCTTTTTAACTATAAGTACATATACATATATATACTATATATACTACATATACTTTGAACTTTGCTATGCTCAAGGTATCTTCCCGGATGTGTTTAAGAGAGCTCTCATTACTCCTGTGCACAAGGGTGGGAACCGAGACGATGTGTCGAATTACAGGCCTATCTCTGTATTGTCTGCGCTTTCAAAACTATTAGAAAAATCACTTAATAGCAGACTCACTCAATTTCTTGAAAGTAAAAATATTTTGGCTAACACTCAATTTGGTTTCAGGGCGTCTAAAAGCACCGATGATGCAGTTAGTCAGCTTACTGATTTTGTGTCATCTAAAGTTGACGAAAAGCAAAAGTGTATAGGAGTATTCCTTGATTTAGCCAAAGCATTCGACACAGTCTCGATTTCAGCACTTGTGAACAAGCTAGATGTCATTGCCGTAAGAGGAACGGCCCTAAAAATGTTTGGGGACTTTTTGTGTAACCGTAAACAGCAGGTAAAGATTGGAAACTATATTAGTTCTGATACAAATGTTGTCTATGGCGTTCCTCAGGGCGGTATACTCGGCCCAAGTCTCTTCCTGGTGTACATCAATGACCTGTGTCTTCAACCACTCTGCAACGGTAAAATATTTGCGTATGCTGACGACACAGCCGTAATATTCCATGGTGAGACTTGGGATGAGGTACGTCGCATTACCGAGAACGGCCCCCATCGACTTGGCCAATGGCTCGGGACCAATCTCCTCACTCTCAATATATCTAAAACATCATTCATACAATTTTCATTTTCCAAAACTAACCTTAAAAACGTTAATATTAAAGTACATTCTTGTAATTACCCTGATAGTAATAGCTGTTCTTGTCTTTCTATTAATAAAGTTACACAGGTCAAATACTTGGGTATTATCTTAGATGAGAGGCTTAGTTGGGAACCCCATATAAGTGTTGTTACGGGTCGCACTCGGAAGCTAATCTGGGTTTTCAAAAAACTTAGGCACGCCGCGGAATTTCCTCTTCTTCGTAATATATATTATGCTTTAGCTCAATCCATACTTGGATATTGTGTAGGGGTCTGGGGTGGTGCCTGTAAAACCCACATGATACAATTAGAAAGGGCTCAAAGGTCATTATTGAAAGTAATGACTTTTAAACCCTTCAGATATCCGACTATACAATTGTATGAAAAGTGCGAATTGTTAACAATTAGACAATTATATATATCCCAAATTATATTAAAAAAACACAAGCAAACTCCCTGTGATGTAAATGTGTACAACAGGAAACGTGTTATTACTAATGTTTGCTTACCTGTCGGATGTCGAACAGCTACAGCTAGACGACAGCAATCTTATAGGTCATCCTACTTATATAATAAAATAAATAAAATAATAAACATTCATCCACTTACTGTTCGAGAAAAAAAAATAAAAATAAAAAATTGGCTACTTCAATTAAACTACGACCAAACGGAAATGTTATTGCTCACAGGTTAATATTCCCTACTACCACATACCTCACCTACATCTAACACCCATCACACACACACAGCCTCACACATACCCTCACACACAGCCTCACACACACCCTCACACACAACCTTACACACACGCACACGCACCTACACACAAACACGTTATCTACATGCATAAACACAACATGAGTAAACCTAACCCATCACTTATTTGATTTATTTTATCTTATTATTTCTTTTAATATTTTCTTTTATTCACAATCTGTATTAAGTAGAAAGTGGGAGAGGGCACTGACTTCTGTAATACAGGTTTTACCTAGCTCAGAAGTCAGGGTTTTCATAGGATTCTTGTAAAAAAGTTTGTGAATAAATTTATTATTATTATTTGTATCTCCACCTTGGATATCACGGCATGCCTCCCGTGAGGAAGACATCCGGTCCTTTGGCAGGCGTGCGGGGGGACACAGGTCCAACGCGCAGAGGCCCCTTGGAGAACTTTAATCTAATATGGGATGGGGCACCAACCCGGGACACTCCACAACTGCACTATAGGAGTACAGCCATGGAGTATCCCGGGTGGGAGCAGGACTATTGTAAAAGATTGAAGATAAACTACTGGGATTATGGATGTGGGTGTTTGGTGGACCGATAACCTCTATTGCCGGAAGAAAACGGCGTCTGCCTAAAACCTCGAACTAACATTCTTAGGGATGGCAGACGGTGACTAGCCAACTCACTAGCTGGGCCCCCCGAAAAGCTGCCAGTACAGGCAGAAGGCGGCAACAGCGGCGTGAGCGGCTAGGGGTGTCGAGAGGTGCGGCCCCGGTTTCACCGTCGCGGGTCTAGAAGAGACCCGGAGTGGGTTTCCCCGCTATTATGCCATTAGACACTTCCACCCCCGAGCATATAGCTCTGGCGGCCCCCCTCTGGCCGGCCAGTTAAGGCAAGACAGAGTCGAGAGTCCTGCGGGCGCTCTTGGAGTTCCACTCCAGCTACCCGATACGGGAAAACTGGAGACGAGGCCCTGACCGACTCTCTGGAGCAATAAGGACCGCAGTGTCGCCACTCACCATCAGCTCGCCACAAGCTGCCCTGCGGTTTGTGCGCTTTTCTTTAGACCTTGTGATACATTTTTTGTTTTATTATCATAGGTTGACAGAAAGCGGTTATAATCTACCCTCCAGTTTTACGTTAGTCTCATGGTGAGGTAACGTTTATCCCGGAGGGGGTTTATTATTATTATTATTATATAATGTCATTGGTGGCAAGTCTTAAACGAATAAAGACTTTCAAAGAACAAAGATATCTAATATTACTCGAGAACAAAGCTACAACTGGAAGAGAAGTATGTGTTAGTATTGTTTTGTTTGAGCATAATCTTATTTCTTAGTCTAAGTATTATACATAAGAAAATACTATGTGATAATAATGAAAGTTTGACAGATACTTGATTTAAGAGTGTTGAAACTTAAAATCAGTTCAGACGATTTCACGTATCTATCAACTGATTTCAGATTGGATGTGTGCCTGGCGAATGCCAATAGGCTC
Source organism: Subacronicta megacephala (assembly GCA_958496365.1). Classification (NCBI taxonomy): domain Eukaryota; kingdom Metazoa; phylum Arthropoda; class Insecta; order Lepidoptera; family Noctuidae; genus Subacronicta; species Subacronicta megacephala. Next base: position 8,672,093 of record OY292521.1, read on the forward strand.
GCCCCCTTTTACATAGGACCTAAACATATCGGCGACATGTGGGATATTGACTCGGCAGTCATTGTACCGATAGTTGTGACCGCCAATTGTTTAATAGCCAAGAGCCTCGACTCACACCTGCGGAGGCTCTCGTTAGGCAGCTGGGTCAAGGGCGTGATACAGAGAGCGGTACTCCTAGATACGGCGCGTATTGTTAGGAGGTTCCTCTCTTTGGGGCCCTGACCACCGGTAGCTTGGACCCTGTTCCCGATACCGGTGGATGACTATTTTTTATATTTTTAAATGTTTTTATGTTTTTATATAATTTGTGAAAAATATTTAAAAATTTAAACTAATATGTTGGAAAATAAATGGAACATAATAAAGCTGTCAAAAGGTGTCGGAGACGTCATACTAGTTATTGATATTATCTGTCAATAGCTGTCATAGCACCTGTCTACACAACAATAGGTCGGTCAATATGTCACATAGTATTAGGAGGATCCAAAGAGATTTAATAGTAGTGTATTAAATGTCTTTGGGAGGATCATAACGTGTCTACGTCTTTTTAATATATATATATATAATGTTATTGGTAGATAATTTAGTAAAATGATCTTCAAACATTGTTTTTTTTTTATAATTGTTTCGTGGAACCAAGTTGTTGACCTTAAAATTTTTGTAGACGTAATAAGAAACCTCTTTATTATTTCTGACCAAGGAGTCATCCAGAAAATATTTATGCTTTCTATGAGTAGAATTTATGTCGTTTTTGATTTATTCTTTACTTCAGTGTCGCGTCACGTTTTGTAAAATATTTTCATGTGTTATTTTTAAAGTTTTTACCGAATTCATTAAACAAATATAACTAATCAGAAAAATGGTGAGATTTAGGTGCGGTTTGTATTCTCACGCTTGGATTTTTATTTTTTAATAAGTAACATATTTATTATATTTTGGGTCGACTACATAATTCCAGTTTTTGGGCGTAGGTACTTCAATGAGAGTAGCAAAAGACGGTGGTGGATGGCACAAAGTTAGTGAGGCCTATAATACCTAGCAGTGGGTGAAGTCAAGCTGTGGATGATGATGATGGTTTCTTTCATTAGAAAATTAATATATTTGTGATGGTGATGGATGTTAATTTTGCTTGTATTTCCATATTTAGGAGTGATTGAACAAAGATTTTTAAAGATCTAAATTTATGATTTGTTGGCTCTTTGCTTATCATAGTAATCAATTGCTGATCAGAAACGTAGGCAATAGTAATATATTTATGGATCAGGAATTGGATTTAAACCTTATCCAGTCACAAGTAGGTATGACAGATCATTTGAAAAATGGGATCCAGTGTGAAGATTTGCGGAATCTTCACTCTGGATCCCATTTTTTCTCGTGACCATAATAAATGTTGATTCATATTCAATACCTAACACCAATATGTTTTTTTTTCCAGCTCGCTATTAACTTCGGCTCTTTTGCTCGGAGTATTTATGTTTTCAACCGGTTAGTTCACTTCTAACTAAGCTTTTGTTCCCCGTTATTGCCTCTATTTCCCATTTGAACAATAATAGGGGACAATGCGGATGGCAAATATTTTCTTGATATTGCAGGCTTGGCCTGCTTCGTGCAAGGTTTGGATGTCTACCAAAAGGAAGATGCACATAATGCGATAGTGCGGCTTATGATGGGCTGTGTGTTACTTGTGTTTGGTCCTGTGGTTGTAGGTCAGTATATTTATAGAAAGATTTTAAAAAAAGGTTTACTTATATCACAAAAGACCGACTGCGGTTGCCTGAAACTAAAAATAAAAAATGGCTCGGAAGATATCCCGTGGATATTTGAGGGTTAGTTTTTTTTATTTATCAGATTTTATTTTTAACACTACTTAGGTAGGTAAGCCTTTTAGATCGAAATTAAGGTGAAGCTTATTTTCAAATAGATTGGTAAAATAGCTCTTAGTACAACACTCAAGGTTGCGAAACCAGCTGATTCATTTATCATAGTACTTATTAATATTTTGTCTATTATTCTTTAAGGGGAGGTCTATATCCGAAATTTGATAGCGGAATAGATAAACAGTCAAATTTTTCATACAATTTGAATTATTTGTTGTTACTGACATACAGCATCGTTGACCAGCTGTGGAACAAAGCCTTCGCTGCTCGAGGACTCCTGGTAAGAGAGCAAGTGGATCGCGCAAGAGACCAGGGTCACTGCTACGTCAACGGTCGCAGAATGCTCCCCCGCGCCTGCGCCGACGTTGCGTTTAAACGTGAAAATTGTTTAGCAACAGCCTATAGATATCAAATTTATTGCTGGTGAATAAAATGCTGCTTAAATGTCAACCAATGACTGAATATATAAATTGACGGTATTTATAATGAAGTGTTTTACGTAGACTGTTGTATTTTAGTGGTACCTAGCGTGACTGCATCGCTAGAGGTCCTGACTTTAATTCCCAGGTCGAGCAAAGTGTAGTCAGTAGCAGCTCGGATTTTGGATTTGCCGTTATGCTAATAGGCTCGCCTCCTACAACACGGCGAAATGTAGGAGAACATTAGTACACCTCTGCATAACCCTTTGGGGAATAAAGGCGTAATGGGAAGCGTCATATAGTGTTAGGTATATTGATATTATTAAATTCTTAGCGTTTGGGATCCTTTACAGCATCCATGGACAAAGGAAGATTGATGTGTTGGACAGTGTAACAATTACTAACAATTATCCTACATTTTTTTAAAATTATTATTTGATCCAGGCACGCAGAACGAGCTCACCGTATCCTTCTGTCTTGCCGTTTTGTGTTTGAATTCAGATTTAATGGAATCTATGATGAGGTTCCAAGCAGATAGAAAGACCCAGCCGTTTTTTTTCATTGATATTTATATATTTATTCATTTCAGTAGACTCAAGAATCATTCGGAATTAAATATTGTCAAAATAACGCGATAAAATCCGTAAAAACATGTTTTATTTCAAACATTACGTAAGCCTAAATACTTTCCTTTCTAGGCGTGGTTTCCATAACAAAACGGTGATCACTTTATCAGAAAATTCTCAGTAAGCACGTTAGCTATTTAGCTAAGTGAATATTTTTTACTTAAGACGAAATAAACCGGGACTTTGATCTTCAATCCAAACTTTCAAATTGGATGTAGGGATCAAAGTAAGATTTTTTAAGTAGGTACGTAGGTATTTTCAGCTTTTTCTGAATAAAAGTAGTTTAACTTTCTTTATAACAGTGTAGATAAAAGGAAGGATAGTACAAGTGAAAGGATTCAGCAAAAACAGATTTAATGTTGAAGTTCAAAGTTCAAATTTGCTGTGTTTGTTATGCAAAGTAGAAACTTCATTTAGAATAGTTTTTATTGAGATTTTTGGTAAATGAAAAGAAAGAAAGAAAGAAAGATTTTTTTTATTTTTGGACTTAGACAGAGCATAGAACACAATAAAAAACAGATCTAAGCAATCAAAATGTTAGCAGCTAAAGCATGTTAGCAGTTAAATCAGCATCATTAACCCATTATATTGGCCCACTGTTCGGCACGAGTCTTCTCTCAGAACGAGAGGGAATAAGCTATGGTCCACTACGCTATACTACTGCTATCAAAGAATGAGGTGGGAACCCGATCATCACATTTAAATAAATACCTTAATCAAACGAGCAAATAGATAAGAATTTTGTTTACTACATCCTACGCGATAAATAAAATCATAAATTCGTAGGTGAAATGTGTGCCGGGTCTGACAAACGATTATTGCCGTTCTAAATCTTAAAAGGGGATATCTAGACACTGACTTCGCAGTTTTCAACATCCTCACATAATATCACGCCTGTATTCATTTAGAGGTTCAGCAGAAGTGTACCAAATTCCAATGTACAATCACATTTTGTCCCAGTTCGACATTCCGCACCCAATAAGTATTTATAAAAGGAAAATATAATGACTCGCGGGACTGACGTCATCGGTTCGATTTAGGGTTGCCAGAGTAGTTACTAAAGAATTAGGTAATAGGCTCATACATATTAGGTATCATGGAACCTAAAATTTCTTCCAGCAATTTTTTTTTCATATAAAACATAGCGCTTCAGAACTCAGTCTTCAGGTATTCTATACAGGATGCCGTAAAAGTTACCTTAACCCCTTAAAACGGTGAATCTACCCAACATACTGAGCAACTTTCCCTATACATATGAAACGCATCATTGGTAGGTGCGTGAAAAACAAACGTTTTCATACAAACCTAAATGTGATCTCACTACTTTTGTACAGAAAAGTATTATTATTTCTCAAGAATTTGTGATTTTCAGTCCGACGTTTAGAATCCCATTTTACAGCTGCAGGTCACTTAATCAGCACCCTATATAGGCGAAAATGTTGTAACGCGACGACGCCATAGATGTTGGACAATATCTATGGCGTCGTCGCGTCGTACCTTACTTCCGTCTGAATGTGGTTTTCACATTCAAAAGCTGTCAATTCAGAAATCAATTCGGTTTGGATTCGGTTGTGTGCGCCCAGTTCAAAATTACGGTCATGCCGGTTTTATAGCATTTTACAGTTTGTCGAACTCTTTAAAGCTTTTCCTATAGCTGTCTTCATATGGTAAACGTACACAATCATCATAGTTAATAATATACTCGTATATAAACTTCGAAGTTGTACGATTCGACCTTTGATTATTCAGTTTCGAGTTAAATGTAATTTGCATACCAACAAAGTTTGCCCGTACCCTGTTCCTACAATTATACCGAAATAATATTAACATCTCTACTCAATTTCCGTTCGCGAAACTACATTTATTGATTTTGTATAGAAGCCTATTTTATTTATTTAATCCATACTGTAATATTATTAAGACGAATGGAACTGACTGTCTGTCTGTTTATTAAGTTTGTCACGCCGAAACCGCTGAACATATTTTAACAAATTTTGGTATACATACAGATACTTAGCTAGTGAACTGTTCACAATGAATAAGGAAAAAGGTTACCTTTTGTTTAAAAAAAACCACAGGAATAGCTAACAATATAAGAATAATGAATAATTCCAATATTCGAGTAAAATTTCGAAAAAAAAAAGGTTACTTGCAATGTGGGTCACACATTACTAGTAATCTTGTTAACCCCTCGTGCTAAGCTAAATGCTTGTGTTACGAGTGGGTTCACGTCGGTAGTGCAATGGGTGAGTTTCGAACCGGCAACCACATGATCACAAGTCCGACGGCCTAGCCATTAGGCTACCGCCGCTTCGGTCTGGTCTGGTCTGGTCTGGTCTGACATCTGGTCTGGTTTGAAATCTGGTCAAGCTGGAAGCTAAGCCCTAACGTTGACACTTCATGCGCTAGAAATCATGATTGTTGGATTGGTACCTAGTTACCTACCTAATAACGCTGCAATATTACAATCGTAAAAAAAAAAACAAATTGCACGACTAAAAAGAAGAATTTTATAAATTAAGTTTTAAATTTTTGTATAAAAAAAGCTATTTAGCTAAAAACATTTTATGAAAATATGTACTATTAAAAGAAATTGCATTTATAATAAAATTGTATGAAAGCAAAATGTTGAGGGCTAAGCTTTTACATATTTTAATAAGACTTCAATGCAATTTATTTAGTTGAGGCCTTTTATTTTTTCTTTCTACTTTTAAAAATCTTGTTATAACAGAAAGTTGCGAGTTAACACCGACATACATGAAAATAATATTTATTTACATAGCAAAATATGTCAAATTGATTACTTTTGGGTGTGTGGTGTACATAAAAAGGGTAATACCTATATTTCGATATATTAGTATTTATTAAAGTTACAGCTAGATAGGTGTACGGTCGGTAAAAAAGTACTAGATTTGTAATTATAAAATGTACAGTTAATTCAAATATATATTATAGTAACATCGATTCGACTAATAAGCTACTTTTCTGCCAGGAGTATTTCATCGCACCCCGCTAAGGTTCCATGCACATCTCTGAGGGGGTTAAAATTGTATTTTTTTTAACGAAACTATATGAGTCACATACACAAGACTACACAATGAGCCACTATATCCAGAATAAGATGACCTCGCATTGTAAAAGCTTTTCGTACACTTACAGGTCAGCTTATAAGTACTAGGCCTATAGGTTTAATATGTCCGCGACTCATAAATGATGATATTCACCAAAAGTCATTAGCCCCCTAGTGAAAACTCAGCCTTAGCATCTCAAAAGTGAAGCATTTTAATAGAAACATGATTATTCAAATTCTGTAGCCTTTCTAATGAAAAATGCACAAGCAGCAGAGTAAAAAATATATACTAATTAACATGTTAAATAGTTGTATGAGACGACAAAAAACCGTGTAATATTTTTATTCTAGAACAAGCTCATTTGACTCTCATGTGAATGAACAAAAGGTGTGTTCAAGAAAATAAGCTTAGTAACAAGTTCATTTAAAAATTGCAAGCGAAATGACTGCGCTAAAATAATAACATTGGGGGCCATCTTTTATTAGACTACTAGCTTTCCGCCCACGGCTTCGCCCGCGTGGTTTATTGGCTTTTCTATACTAAAATATGTATGTATTATACATATAAACCTTCCTCTTGAATCACTCTATCTATTAAAAAAAACCGCATCAAAATCCGTTGCATAGTTTCAAAGATTTAAGCATACAAAGGGACATAGGGACAGAGAAAGCGACTTTGTTTTATACTATGTAGTGATTAAGGTTGCTGACTACATAATTATAATCTATCAATCCTTATGGGTGATGTTCGGGAATAAAAGGTTTGATTGAAAAACCATTTACGATAAAAAATATTCAGCTAAGGCAGGTGAGTTACCTACCCAATAATTTTCCGTGTTGTTAGCAAGTGGTTATAATAACCATGGAATTCTTATAGAAAGAGAGTCAAAATCTTTTTTTTTTTCCACCTGGGGAAGTAGGTACGGTATGTTGGACTCGTTCCGAATAAAAACCACACTTGCTTTCGTTTACTGAGAGACTGCCTCATTAGTCTAGTGGTCCTAAGCGCGACTGCTACGCTAGAGGAAGTCCCAGTAGCAGCTCGGAGTCTGGATTTGTGCCCGGTTAATGGCAATAGGCTCGCCCCCTATTACATGGGACCTAAACATACCGGCAAAATGTGGTTGTAGGTACATTAGTACACCTCTGCCTAACCCTTCGGGGAATACAGGCGTGATGCTATGTATATGCATACATGCTTCCCTTTACTCTATAGTTACGGTCATGGGATATACGGTATTTGCCACGACCGTGACTGGCTGTGATAGAGTGGATTCTGCACCTTGTACCAGTCCGAGGCCTGATTCAGGTTGGAGTGAGATCCAATTTTGGCGCCTAATCCTAAGCTTAGCCTATGTAGCAGGGGGCAGTTCTGCGCCCCCTGATGCTTGGCGCCTGGAGCGTCCGCTCCGCTCGCCCAATGGACGGCCGGCCAGGTTATACCCCTCCGAAGGGAGCACAATAGCTAACTAACGTGAAGTGAGTGAGTGAAATATTTAGGCCTGCATATCAACTATCTTTTAAAAATATGTGAGCATACAATATGACGAGTAATATACAAAAAGAACCGCACATGACAGCTCTTTGCATCTTCAAAATACTTATAATGAACGTTAAAATTTTCAATTGTGTTTAAATGAAATCTCCAACACACTCCGAAGTCAGACAAGCGGCAAAAATTACATTTAACGCATGAATGACGCACAGACTATATACAACACATTATAATTACAAAGAATTTACATTGAAACTGCTTCAGATACAAGCTTTATTAGTCTATATTCATTCAAGTGCGGAGGTTAATAAAATCATTTAAATTTCCCTCTTAGGTCGTGTATAAGTTGAAATTTCATAGTTATTTCTAAATGTCTTTGAGTGGATGGCTAAAAAAATATTATAGTTTAACTTACGTGCGATAATACTTCTTAGTGCAAGAAAGAAAAACGATTTTTTTCTCTTTACTAAAATGACACATTAAGCGGCGGCTAGGGCATCGGACTTGCGATTAAATGGTTGCCGGTTCGAAACCCACCCATTGCACTACCGACGTGAACCCAATCGTAACACAAGCATCTAGCTTAGTACAAGGGATTAACAAAAATACAAGTAATGTGTGACCCACATAACTAGTAAGCTTTTTAAATAAAAAAAAATAAGTACCGATTGACGATTCATGACTTGTTCACTTTAGCTTCTGCAGCCTTTAAACCCATCAAAGAACGACCCGGGTAGCTACCATAGTCAGTCTTTTTTGGATCTGTAGGTAAGATAAGGTACGCACGGCTACACATCAAGCTATACAAAACCAGTTTACGCTGGTCTGTTATTATATCGGAAGCCTGTACAATGCGAGAACAGCTTAAACTGGTCTGTATAGGTTGACCTATAGCCGTGTGTACTTTACCAACAGATTCCACTATTTTACGATTTAACAACTAGACCAACAGTTATTGTTATATTTTATGTGCGCACGTAAATAATTTGAATTTGATCCCTGAATTGAATTGTACCAACTATGCAACGATATATCGACTATGTGAAATAATACGTTTATGGAAATTCATTTTTTCGGAGTCCAATATTTACATACACGACGCAGATTCAAAACCCTTTCGTGATCTAATCATAGTCAGCAAAATAAATCGACGAGCTTTCAGGTAAAAATAAAACACGAGAAAAATGAATAACGTAAAGAAAAAAATAGTGTAGGTAAAGGCCGATTCAGATGGCTAACTAAAAATGGTCAGAATATATCTCCGAAACAGTTTCTATGTCGTAAATGTCAAATGGTATAAACATACATACATAGACTGCTACATACATAAACCCCTTCCTTTTGCGAAACAATGTCAAATGTGTGAAGTTATATTCGTATTATACTTAGTATTTTCCAAGCTTCGGTCGTGTAGAAGAATAGTTTATTTTGTTCAAAAGAGAATTTTAAAATCCCATCTTACTATCGATTTTTTTTGCATACTGATTAAAATGAGTCATATACCTGCCTCAGTTTCTTAGTGATGAAGTTTCAAATAAAAAAAATCTATCGGTAACCAACAGAATAAGTTAAATTATTGAACCAAGATGTCCCCGTTGGAGTACATATACTTCCAAGCACTGAATAATAAATTAAAAGCTATTCAGTAGTTTATGCACCAACTCGTAACAAGCAGACATAAACCACTTTTTTAAATTTTCTATGTACAGGCACAAGTCTTCTACAATTTCATAATACTTACCTATTACCTACTTTTAGGTGAGATTCAAACTTGATACAAAATTCACTTTGACATATAAGGCACTGAAAATAAAGTTCAGATTTAGTTTCAATGCCATAAAACGTTCCCAAAACGTTTTATGGCTAACAATAGCTAACAATAGAAAAACAATTATTACGGTTCACCATTCCTTAATTAATTAAGGTACCTATATAATTTCCTTGTTGATGTAGGTATGTCTCGCTTAACAAGAAAAAACATGAAGTAGTTATCTCGGTATTATTAAAAGTATACAGAGAGAGTATAAAGTTAAAGTTAAAAGCACAGTAGATAATGAAAGAACTTGAAGTTTAATTAAAAATAAAACCCACGTAACATTAGTTCAGGCTTCCGTTATCCCGTTCCGTTGTTTGTGTAGTATATTCCTGCGAGTTTCTCTCCGTACCTTTGATTTATTCATACTGACGTGTGATAAGGTAGCCGGTATCAGGTGCTGCACCGTCAGCTTCGACAGCTGGCAGAAAAACAAGGAGCATTTGTAACAAAGTTGGTCCGAAACTACCCACTGGCGTGAGTGGATACGAAAAATTAAACTATGCCCAACTTTTGTACAAGGATTCGCAAGGGAACATGTTGCTCTACACCGATGGCGGTTCCCCGAGCGATCAAATTTCATCTTTAAAAATGAACAGGTAAAAATTATTAGTTACTAACATAGGCTAAGTTCATACTAACACATTATATGGATCCCTTGGTCTGAAATAAAACTAATTTGAATTTGAAATTGAAAAATAAATTTTTACTTCTTAAAATAGTGTAAAAATATACATACCTACGTTACTTTGGAATATTATCACTTTCAAAGTTTGTGGTTGTATTATTTTAGTCAGATTTTTGGAAACGGTATTTTATATTATTTTATAGGGCATCCCTAAAAAAACTCTAAACACTGAACATCTCTGAACTTTATTAGTAGGTTTACAAATTACAATTATCTAATAAACAGCACATTTTAAGCCTGTACTGTGCAGTGTGAACTACACTACACTATTTAAATTATCAATCATATTACAAAATGTGCTCCAAAAATTATGATAGACTCATCTGTTCTGATTATTATTGCCCCTAATGGGACGGAAATGTACGTCGGGATGGAAACAAAAAAATAACAAAAACATTTTTGAGATAACAGAACGTAGCAATTAAATTAAAATGGACGACCTCAAAGTGCGCTCAACGTATCGCGTGGATTTCGTAAAACCTCAATTCATTTTATCGTTATCGGAATGACTCACCAACAATGATTAATTGGTTTGTTTGTTTTCTGTTTTTTAAAAGACAGCCCCCACACTTTCGTCACCTTACCTACAGTCGGCGGATCCCTTCGGAAATCCAGGCATTATGTTGTTATAATCTATACTTGCTACGTAATATTATAAAGAGGTAAAATTTTGACTGCCTCATTAGTCTAGTGGTCCTAAGCGCGACTGCTACGCTAGAGGTCCTGGGTTCGATCCCCAGTGTTATTTGTTTTTCTATGAAATTCTCAGTAGCAGCTGGATTTGTGCCCGGTGAATGGCAATAGGCTCGCCCCCTATAACATGGCACCTAAACATACTGGCGGTATGTATGTATGTAAAACTTGTGAGTTTGTAATCTCTGGATCTATTGAACTGATTTAAAAAAAAAATACTAATATAAAGCTACATTATTCCTGAGTGACATAGGCTATAATATTTTTTCGTAAAATTAAAAGTAACGTAAACGTAGTAACGTCGCTCGCGGGCGAAGCCGCAGACGGAGCGCTAGTATTTTATAAATAGACATTGTGCCCTAAAAAAAATATTAAAATCAGCCATTTTATACAAAGAGCCTGTGGCCACAGTTACCTTGAATAAAATATTTATATTGATGAAAGAGATTTTTATTTTTCCTGTTCCATGTTTTGCGTATAACCAAACCATAAAAAAGGAATATTATCTCGACATAATCTGACTTAAATTTTATATAAAGCAGGATGAAAAGGATTTCTTTTTCTATACATAGACCTCGTTTGTATCAAGGTGCCTCTTCAAAAGTTATTATTTTTAATTTCGGGCTTGTTATGAGTATTATAGAGGCTATTTTATTCTCCCAGTGAGTTTCCTAAGGGTCGAGACGACGCACCAGAGATTGTAAAAGGCGGGTAATATAATTTATTAATCAGGTCATATTCCAGCTATACCAAACCTACGCTGTTAAAAATAGTTGACCTTATGTTACAAAGGTCAGACATCTATATTGTAAATGAGGATACATTGTCTATTACGCCAAATAACAAAATGATCGCACATTATTATACCTACTTATAATCTAATATTTTAATATTGACTGCATCATTAGTCTAGTGGTCCTAAGCGCGACTGCTAAGCTAGAGGTCCTGGGTTCGATCCCCAGGTCGAGCAAAGTGTTATTGGGTTTTTCTATGAAATTCTCAGTAGCAGCTCGGAGTCTGGATTTGTGCCCGGTTAATGGCAATAGGCTCGCCCCCTATAACATGGGACCTAAACATACCGGCGAAATGTGGGTGTACATAGTAGTGTAGAGTACACCTCTTCCTAACCCTTCGGGGAATACAGGCGTGATGGTATGTGTATGTTATGTTATTTTAATATTTATTAATATATATTGAAATCTATTAAACAATAAAAAAATAGACTAGCTTATCTACGCGTCTCGCGTCCAATTCCCGCGCGAAACAAATCTTGTTGGTGGTCTAAAGGTGTTTTTTTCCAAGTTTTAATATACAGGGTGTTTGGTGCATCGTTTGCCAAATGGAAATAGCCGATAGAAGAGGTCATCAGCTATGTCTTCAGGCCCAGTAACTCATTCCTTGTCACACCAGTTTTTTTATAGCAACTTTTGAAAATGTATTTGGAAAAATTCCAGAACTCAACATTAAACCTTTAAATTAAAAAAATCTAATTAGTAATGCGTTTAAATTTCAGTTTAATATTGATTTCTACTATTGTGTGGTTCTATGATATTCAAAATTATTTGCTAATAACACCTAGTTCCTTTTTAAAAGCATCACAAAGTTTTTTGAAAAAGATAAATTTTATTAAAGCTCAACTTCAAATTGTTGTAAAAAAATAACTAAAAGCGATTGGGATCTTCGAATTATTTTAAAATGTTCTCTAGTCTGTCCCCTTTCCAACGGTATACCATAAGCCAAAAAAAGACTGTTGTTAACTTCACTAATTTGCTAAATGTGTAATCGAGGCACATTAGACTGATTTTCGATACTACGGTAAGTAGCACTAGTTTTCGCATAACATGCTTTAAGTAGGTAGATAGTGTTATCTGAATCTTACGCAGTCTCTTATCTCTTTCTTACATAGGGAACTAACTATCCTGGAACATGATTTTTTTTTTATTAATAAGTACCTAATTACCAATTTTATTAAAATTGTCCGAATCGGAAGTTGAGGCTAGGGCTTTGCTCACCATGACAGTCAAAACAAGATGTCGCGCGTGCTTACGCAGTAGAGTCAGACAATTGGAACAAAATTTGTAATTAGGTTCTTACTTTTTTTATGGCATAACTCGGCAAACGAGCATGCATGCTGCCTAATGGTAAGTTATGTTCACTGCCCATGGACATCTGTACAACCAAAGGAGTCGCAGATGCGTTGCCGAGCCTATTAAAAGAAAGGGGGGAAAGAGAATCCTTTCCCCCCCCCCCCCCCTTTTAAAAACAAAAGGAAAAGGAGAAAAAAAAGATACTGAGGGAGCAATTGGGCCTCCAACGCTTCACACTCACCGGACAAAACGCAATTATGCGAAAACTAGTACTAATTTCCGTAATATCGAAAATCAGTCTGATGTGCCTCGATTACACATTTAGCAAATTAGTGAAGTTAACAACAGTTTTTTTCTGGCTTATGGTATACTGTTGGAAAGGGGACAGACTAGAGATCATTTTAAAATAATTCGAAGATCCCAATCGCTTTTAGTAATTTTTTTACAATAATTTTAAGTTGAGCTTTAATAAAATTTATCTTTTTCAAAAAATTTTGTGATGCTTTTAAAAAGGAACTAGGTGGTATTAGCAAGTAATTTTGAATATCATAGAACCATACAAGAGTAGACATCAAAATTAAACTGAAATTTAAACGCTATACTAATTAGATTTTTTAATTTAAAGGTTTAATGCTGAGTTCTGGAATTTTTCCAAATACATTTTCAAAAGTTGCTATAAAAAAACTGGTGTGACAAGGTATGAGTTACTCGGCCTGAAGACATAGCTAATGACCTCTTCTATCGGCCATTTCCATTATGCAAACGATGCACCAAACACCCTGTATATTTCTAAGTGACAAGTAATTGAAACACTCATGATAAAAAGGTTATCCTAATGTGTACTTTTAAATTAAAAAGTAACACTACCTGTCTGTAAACACAAAAAACACCTTTTCACGCCCAAATCGCCGATTAAATTTCAACAAAATCTGGCAAAGAAATACATTGCATTCTGAAAAAGCACATAAGCTACCTCTCAGATGTGAGTGAAACTTAGATACATATTAATTTCACCGACGCCCTTACCGGTTGCTGGGAACAGAAACAATAGATTTTAGATTGTGTCTATTACCTAATAAGGAGCTTGACATAATAATCTGTGCTAAAATCACAGGCAAAAACAGCTTATATAATATCTAGTCATAAAGTTTAAAACGCTAGGCCGATTAAAACCCAACTTCGGTAAGTAGGTATTTCAAAAATATTAAGATCTTTAATTGAAATTACAGAATATCAATCACGTCAGGTGGGTTTACCGCAGTTCATACAAAACTTCACAGCTCGCCGATTACCGTAATGAGGCGCGATAAGTTATCAATCAATAGACTGCTGTGGAGCTGATTAATGGTACCTTTGCGGCACAGGGAAAGACTTGTCAAACGCTACGCCACGCGTCGCAAAAGTAAGCTCTGTTCAAACAGTCAACATGTAAGACTTCTAAAGGTGGGTCCAGATATGTGTCACTTGCCTATACATCCGAATCGCCGTATGATTCATCGTATCGTATCAAACTCCGTATTAGCCGCCTTTATTTTTCTCCAGCAACATGGATTGGGCCTTATGTTGTATCAGAGCGGCGTATCTGCGAAGCATGATCGCGTATCATGCATGACCCGTCCGAATAGCCGAACATGATACAAGTCGGCGATACGGATATAGTGATCGGATCTTGCAAGTGATACATATCTGGACCCACCTTTAGATGGCATCATGTGTTACCAGTATATTCTTTGTCCTTCAAACATACAATTTAGCAAAGTTATGATGCACTCGTAAAAGTGTGGAGTTGTTGATGGTTCAGCAACGTTCGGACCACCTGAGCTCGTTGAAATGTGGACCGCATTAAACAGTGGCGACGACATTACTTTACCTGTCTTTGTTTTGGTAAGTTTGCCTTGTAACAAATTTGGTTGATGGTTAATTTGGTTTTGGTGGTAGCAAATATTTGTGTGTCCCGCTGTACTTTATGCCCGTTAATTGTTCGTTTGTGAAGACTTATTTAACTTCTAAGGTGACAAATAAGCATACGGCCCGCCTGATGGTAAGCGGTTTCCGTAGCCCATGGACGCTTGCAACACCAGTATCACTCGCGCGTTCCCGATCCTGTAAAGTAAAAGGGAGAGGAAGGAGAAAAGGAGAAGGAAGGGGACTGAGGGAAGAAGTGGGCCTAACAGTACGCATGAGATGGTAGGACTTCCCTGGTCGTGCCGACCCATTCATGCTGGCGCGTAGACATCTCAGCGAGACACTACTACTATTTAAAAAGACTGCCGCGACACGGGGCGTATTCCTTAGTGTAGAAGCTGTCCTTAAGAAATAAATAAGTTGACTTTTAACGGAAAAGGACACTTCCATAAGTGTCAGACCAAAATATTACATTTTCTACCTCTCGAATGCGGCTATTACTTAGAATCGAGAAAATTAAATTTCTGAACAACCCTAGCTTCTATTTGAAGAAACCATATCAAAACCTCATTGACCAATAATTGAAATTGAATTATCTAACGTCATACACATTTGACACAATTTCTATAACTTCCAAAGTAAAATAAGGCCTACATCAGAGCTCATATGACTCCAAATCCAATAAAGTTAAATTGGAATCAAAACGAAATACACGTTAGGATTTCGCATTGGTATTTCCGAAAAATATGGAAACTGCATCCACCGTGGGTTCTGATTTAAATGCAAAGCCTTGAAATGGGATCGCGTCGCTGGAATCCGATCATTTATCGGTACCCGCCATTGTTGGGAATCAAGTGTATTTGCTATTGGAAATTATGATTTCTTCATATTTTTTTAATTGCTTACTGAAATGCGATGAATAAGCTCACAATAAAGGATTCGACTCTTTTGTTTTTTCTTTTATAGGTATATTCTACATTAATTTGTTTTTTATGTATTAAATTATCTATTATTTAATGTTTTATACTAAAAAATCTACTGAGTGTCATTATACCATCACGCCTGTATTCCCCGAAAGGTTAGGCAGAGGTGTACTAATATACACCCACATTTCACAGGTATGTTTAGTTCCCATGTACCTAATAGGGGGCGAGCCTAATGCAGACTCCGAGCTGCTACTGAGCATTTCATAGAAAAACCCAATAAATGCTCGACCTGATCGAACCCAGGACCTCTAGCGTAGCAGCCGCGCTTAGGGTCACTAGACTAATGAGGCTTCTACTGAGCGGTAGAATTTATTTTGTATTATGAATAAATTCAACCGCCTCTTATGCACGACTGCTATGCTAGAGGTCTAGAGTTCGATTCGTTTTTCTATAAAATTCTCACTAGTAGCTCGGTTGGGTTGTACCCGGCAATAGGCTCGCCCGCTCTTACATGAGACCAAGCAGAGATCTGTGGGTGTACATTAAGTACCTACAACTCTGCATAACCCATTGGAGAAAACAGGCAGGCATGATGGCATGAATTTTATGTTAAATTCTACCAACAGAATTTCTCGAACACAATACAAACGGCAGAGGCAACACGGTAAAGTTTAATGGATTAGTACTATATCAGTTTGGTGCACATTTATACATTTTCAATTAATAGTAATTTAAAACGTAGCTGCCGTCTGCCAAACTCATGAATAATGTTGTTACCGAACATAATGCGCTCAGAATAACATTTTATTACCAGTAATGGCGGCCGGACGCGTTGCGAATATTTAAAGGAAAATCTGAAATGTTATTTTTTTTTATTATTATTATTTGAGGTTGCGGCTGCGTCGGACTGTTGATCCGGTACCGAACATTTTAATACACCCGAACCACGTTTTTCATGTGAAGTGAACCTATTTCCGAGAACAAGTTAAACACATTTTTATGAAATGTTTTCTAAGCCTAAACCTAGGCTAGTGATAATTTTATCTAAAAACTCTGGTGAAAGATTTAAAAAGTTAATGTTTAAGAGATTGCTTGATAAACGTTCCGCACAAATCAGATATTTTCACGACTAGGTACCTCTAATGATTGTTATAAGTTTGACAATCTGTACCAAAATTGGAGAGATTTCCATGTATTAAGAACGTTTACCCATCCACAGACTGAGCCCGGCAGCTACTTGCAGATTGGTTTTAAATTACCACTTAGCCACGAGCCCCTCTAAGAAAATACTAAAAAATATACGGATTATTAACAGACGAACAAAATTAATGTAACATTAAAAAATTAATTAAATTTCAACTCACTGCCAAAAAACGTATCCCATTTTGCAGTCAAAATTGACTACAATGCAATCCGTATGTAAACGCCCTGAAAGGGCAGCACATAACTCTGGCCGTCGGTGGCCAGCCTAACAAATGGCTAGCAATCTAATTGAATTATGTCACCTGGACACTAGGTACCATCTCAATTTAGACTAATTTATAACTCCACCGCACACAGATATTGCGACTGTCCGCCACAATTAGATAAACGTATGTGTTTAAGTCAGTAAATCTTGCTTGTCAGCCCACTTGCCTGTGCCTATTTGGACATAAATATTACCTGTAGGACCATGCATGCGACATAATTTTGTCGTCGCATTATCTCGTGATCTCGTCTGCCACGTCTGCCATACTTTCGGCACCAGATAGATAAGCGACGACACAATAAATGTATTACGTGGCGTGCCTAGCAAGGTTATGGAAAAATGTGTTACATATATTTGTATCGAGCAGTTTTTCTATGAAATACTCATTTATATAAACTCAAGATTTATTTATTTATTTAAATAGGCACACTAACAACATATTTACATCTCGCATTATAAAAAATAAATTGGTCAGTAGTACATGGTCTGACGTGTATGCCAATTTAGTTATAAGTAAAACACAATAAAAAAAAGGGAAAAAAATTAAAAGATCAGTAAAAGTTAATTACTTTAACTTAACTGAGATGACCACACAATATCTTTAAGATATTTCATTTTCATTTGTTAGTGTATTGTAACTGCACACTGGAAGTATATTCACATTTTTCAATCATTCCTTTTTCAGGATATTGCAACGCACGGCATAAAACCCATGGCGATATTTCTTTCCGAATGATGTAAACATTCTTGCGATGGTTTTGTAAG
The DNA here is from genome assembly GCA_958496365.1 of Subacronicta megacephala. Lineage (NCBI taxonomy): Eukaryota > Metazoa > Arthropoda > Insecta > Lepidoptera > Noctuidae > Subacronicta > Subacronicta megacephala. The sequence goes on from OY292521.1 coordinate 8,689,925, forward strand.
GACATACTCAATCTCTCATTTCGTAACAAATGACAGTTTCACAATAGATACAACCTAACAAAATATGATCAATTTTTATTCAGGGACTCTCTCTGAGAAATTCGCGATAGATACCGCTGGTGTGTTGCAAAGCGAGTTACAGGAAATCATTGCTCAAGCCTCGTATATAATAGGCTGTATAACAACAAATAAAGAAAAAATAATTAAGGGGTGTGCATGTAAATTAAGTAACCTTAATTACTTACATAGTTTAAATTTAATCTACAATAGGAAACAAATTAAATTAAATTAATTTAGTTTCCTATTGTAGATTATTATCATTTAATATTATATTCACAATTTTTTTTTTGCGTGCTGTTTGCCTTGCATATCGAAGGTATTCAGAGACTACAATTGACCTAGATTTATATCCTTTTCCAGGTCCAATGTATCTCTATACCAAATTTCATCATAAACGGTTCAGCTGTATTAGCGTAAACATGTAAAAAACAGACAGTTACCTACTTTCGCATTTATACTATTAGTAAGGATTCCGATATCATTAACAGTGGAATCAGTTTTTAAAATATTAATAGAAAGATACTGAAAATCTCAAAGAAGAGTACTTTTCATTTGATTAAACTTTTGATCAACAAAAACACATTCGAACTCGTTAACTAGTTAGTTTTTACCCTACTAAACTATTATTACTTAGAGCTAATTATTTAACATCTACTTACAAGCGTAGATCACAATGCATTAATTCCTCAAAATTTGTCACGAAGATAAAAGTTCCAGTGAAATAATTTAATTATTGTACTTCTTCCATGTCAACAGTTTATGGAGTCCGGAGTAACTTTTAATTATGTTTTTATTGCCCTGCTTGATACCCGTGCTTTGTTTCTCTGAGGGGGACTTGCCACACTAGCGACTCGGTGACGCGCGACCGATTGTGCGATGTTTATATCGCGATTTATAGTCGTACACACGAAGGCACTTCAATATATAGGTACTATTTGCTCTTAATCCGTCGCAATAGCGGCGATTTTTGTGTAACTGTATAAAAGCTTGACGTGCTGTCGTATGCACATCAATGAGGTGGTATGCATCTAGTTTGTGACTCCTCATTGATTTCCTGTCGTTTACCTGAAGAGCTTCTGATGCATTCTCTCTGAGTTTATGACTTTACCACTGTAAACGCCACGCCACAAAGCCATAAATCACGCAATGCAAGCTAAGGGGGGTTGATATACCGACTTTTGATGAATCATAACATGATTCACGATGGAATTGCTCCATAACGTGTCCTACATTTCCAGTATAAACTCACATCTACGTGTAGAAAAAGCTAGTACAATACGAGGTCAGTTTATACTGGCCATTTTAGACCCCCTGAGCAGCGTTCCGAGGAGAACGCTGTCACTAGCGATAGGTAAGCCGCCAGTGTGAGAAGGGCCTTATTTAACGTGCAAACATTTCCATTATGCTTCCCTCCTAATTATATTTCATTGGCCTGTTAACGCCCCCAGATTAAATGGCTGTTGTAAATCTGACAAAAATCTAATTGGAGTTTACAGAAGAATGAAAGGCGCCGCCGTTAGTAAGTGATGTTTCTTTGAAATGCCTGCGAAAGTTCTGATTACGGCGTTGACTGCCGATTGAGAGATTGCGTGTTTCTACTTTTGTTTGAACTACTTATTGAAGTTTTGACGTGAAATCATTGCTAACATTTGTATTTTATTCTATACTAGCTTTCCGCCCGCAGCTTCGCCCGCGTGGACAACACGATTTTGCCTGTTTAGGTTTTTCCAAAGTAACATGTACTATATGTATTTGTTATTAAATGAGCAGCATTCGTGTTCTTACAGCTAGAGCGATGGTCTATCATTCTGGAGTTCTCGTAGGATCGATTTCCTCGGGGAGGTACAAATAGTGGTAAACCACTTTGCTCATTGGTGCTTTTTCTGTCTGGTGTCAAAATGACCAGATTGGTATTAGTACGGACTCTGTAACAGGCAACGTAGAATGGCTCATGAAGGAAGCAATGTTCTCTCAAGGACTCATCCTGAATTATTTTTATGGGCATTGCAAAGTAGAAATCGTACTCAAAAACATAGTCGGATGGTATCAGTGGTATTTGAGGTAGGAAAAGTGATTCCCCCGAATACATCCAGTTATCACAGTGGCTCTTTAATATTTTTGTGCAATGCGGTTACTCGCAGTCTAGTCCCGTTACATAGTTTAAATCGTTTAATGAGACGCAGCAGCATTACAGGTGTCCCAAGTAAGGTTAACACTGTTAAGGAACTCTACATGATAGTAAATTGCTTCATCCGCTTGTAGCACTGAATCGATAGACCTGTATTAAATTTCTGAGCCCTTTTAATTAATAGCAGCTGTAATGTTTTTTTATGGAGTTAGTATTGCACGTTTGCATAGCCAATCTATAAACTTGTTTGTTTATTAGAAAAATCAGGGTACACTCGAACTATTCAAACAATCATAGCCACCTGTCACTACTGTTACCAGCAGAGATGGTATACATAAAATATGTATTTTCCTTTCGGATTCGGGATAATCCGCATTTCCTATTTTAAGTAATAGCTCTGAAAACTTTCCAAGAACCGTATCTCTCATATTTATTTTTACGGATAATCATTATTTTGGGTTAGGGCTATAGGTATGACGATGGTAAGGATGCTCTGATTTCGTCTGCTCAGGTTCCTCTAGATATAACAGAATCTGACGGCATTCCCACGTCTGCAACTCAGGAACTCCACCGATGGCTCTTTTGCTGCCTCTGACATCTTTAAAATCTAGTGTGTGCTTCAATTCCACCTTTGTGCGCCTTAGTTGTCTCATCCCACACGATAAATCTGCGATTTCGGAGAATTTGAGCCATGTCACTCTGCTAAGATATTATTGCACAACGGAGTTTCGACACGAATAAGACTAAGCGGAAGTTTTAAAGGCAGAGCCGCTTTCCCACCTTCCCACCAAAAGAGTTGTTATTCCAGATGCAGCTACAGCTAAAGTAATGTCCCGATTACTTTGTATTTTAGCCAAAAGTGAGTGCGTGACACAAACTGGTTGGCTAAATAATAATATGTACAACTTTGATATGATTTTTGAATATTGCGATTCTCGTATTTATTTATTTTGAACGCAATGCATAACGTATTCCGTTTTAAAGGTAATAATAAAAAATAGGTATTAATACAAATGCCAGATTTCTTTACTTGCACTATACTAGTATAGGGGAAGTAACTCTTTTTACGCGACTAAGGGGTGAAATTGAAATTTTGTTGCTTTAATTGTATTGTACAGCTTAAATGCATAAGTTCAAGCACGATAATAAACAATGTATTTAAAAATACGTGTTTCTTTTATTATAATGAAGAGTTTAAATACTTAATCTCAAGTAATTTTGATAATAAATAATTTATTTTTGTACAAACTTTAACACCCCTTTTTAACCCTTTTAGGGATGAAATTCAAAGTCCTAAAATATGTGAGTCTTTAATTATATTGAAGAGCATGAATATTAAGGTTCAAGTAATTTTGATAGTATAAAAAACATTTTTCACACAAATTTTAAAACCCCTTTTTACCCATTTAAGGGATGAAATTAAAAAAATCCAAAAATACGTAGTTCTTTAATTGTATTGAAGAGCATAAATATTAAATTTCAAGTAATTTTGATAATAAAAAAAATATTTTCCATACAAACTTTAACACCCATTTTTACCCATTTAAGGAATGAAATTAAAAAAATCCAAAAATACGTAAATCATTAATTATATTGAAATGCATAAATTTTCAATTTCAAGTAATTTTGATAATAAACAAAAAAATATCCATACAAACTTTAACACCCCTTTTTACCCATTTAAGGGATGAAATTTAAAAAATCTATAACAACGTGTTTTATTATTTTGTATTTAGAGGCTTAATTCCAAATTTCATTAATTTTCAATTAGAAATGACAGAGTTTCATACAAACTTTAAACCCCCATTTCACCTCTTTAGGGGATGAATTTCGAAAAATCCTTTCTTAAATGACGCCTAGAATATAAAAGTAATATCCTCACAAAATTTCAAACTTCTATCATTAGTGGTTTCGGCTGGGCGATGATATGTCAGTCGGGACATTGCCTTTTATATATATAGACTAGTTTTCCGCCCCCGGCTTCGCCCGCGTGGTTTCTTGACTTTTCTGTACTATGTATGTATTATACATATACACCTCATATATATAATACATACATAGTACTTTTCCTTTACTAAAATAACTTAATAATCTTTGCATGGAAAATGCCTAAAAAATACAAAAAGATATTTAAAAGGTAAGGTGGCATCGTACGACATCGTACTTGCTATAAAGCATGTCATGTCGGTTGAGAATCACATTTTCAACAGATGCCACTGACGTTGCCTCAAAGACGTAAATTAAAAATGTGAAGGCAAATTTCGACATGGCGGGTGGGAGTCGCGGTGGCTTAGCGGTCATAGCGTCTGGGTTACTTAACCAGAAGACGCAGGTTCGAATCCTGCCCGCGGTCGTATTTTTCCTTCACTAAAATAACTTAATAATCTTTGCATGGAAAATGCCTAAAAAATACAAAAAGATACACCTTTCTCGAGAACCACGCTATTCATTGGTGAAACAGCATGAAAATCGGTGTATTAGGTTTTGAGTTTATCGCGAACAGACAGACGCAGCTGAGGACTTTGTTTAATAATATATAGTGAAATAGAGAAACCAGAGGAGAATATGAAGCGGCGGTAGCCTAATGGCTAGGGCGTCGGACTTGCGATTATGTGGTTGCCGGCTCGAAACTCACCCATTGCACTACCGACGTGAACCCACTCGTAATACAAGCATTTAGCTTAGTACGAGGGGTTAACAAGATTATTAGTAATGTGCGAACCATATTGCTACATTGCAAGTAAGAGTTTTTTTTTTAAAAAAAGAAGAACAAATAAAAAGAACTTAATAGAGCCTGTGCCAAATGGCATACAGAATTGAGAGATATACTGTAACAATACCTACAAAACATAATATTATGATTCTATCAATATAATCATAATAAAGGACAATATTATAATTACATATAAATCAGTCGTAACCACTCAATGATTTTGTCTTGTCGTGAAAAGATTTGTTTTTTCAATGACGATTTGATAAGCTTTAATATTATCAATAAAAATATCTGGAAACAGTTTAATTTGACTACAGCGAGGCGTCGCTGGCGATTTCAAGTTTTTACATAGGGTTTACACACATACATAAACTCACGCTTTTTTCTCACAGGGTTAAGCAGAAACTACAGAACACCATTTTAATTCAAGTTTTTATTATGCGGTATATATATCCAGCTATCATGAGTTTTATTAGGTGGGAGTTATGAAATGAAATGATATTTATTTCTGTAAATAGATCTTTTCAGGACACTTTTACAAGTCGATTTTTACATTTTTTTTTAACTAGATGGCGCCGACGTTTCCTATCTGACGACCTCTGAGAAGAAACGTCGAAACAAACTCAGAGAATCATGGTCTCTTTTAAAGTCCAGACAATAGTTGTTATTAGATATGCGAGTTTAACAATGTAGGGCAAAATCTGAACAGGCCTTTTGAAGAAAGAGCCATAGCAGCTTTGAGTTGACCTGTCCTAACTGACGGCACGCATACATCAGTCATCGTGTAGCTCAACCATTTTATAGGGAGCTCAATAATTTAATATTTATAACTTCAGTATTATAGACACATAAAGTGAAAACGAACTTATGAGCTTTTTTTTAAATCAAATTCTCCTTATTATTGTTTCGTAAAGGTTTCGTATTCAAGTAAAACTAAAAATAATGCGGCTTTGTATTGAACTCTCGTTAACTTTCGATCAGGGAAAAATATAGGTAGGTAACTGCTCCGAGAAAACGGAAAGCATCTACATTAGATGGTTCGACATTTCAACCAGAAGGCAGATTTTGGTGGTTATTTAAAAAATATTTACTTATCATGGTTCGGATTCGGTTTTAGAGTTTTAGAGAGACTTTTTGGTGTTTTTTTTCCAAAAGCTTACAAGCGATGTGGGTCCCACATTACTAGTAATTTTGTTAACCCCACGAACTAAGCTAATGCTTGTATTATTATTGGTGTAACCTTCAGAAATAAATTCTGACCAAAGACAGAAGGTAAAAAAACTAATAAAAAATAACAATAGCTGCTTTAAAAACCCTATGGCTATTGAAATATCTTTAACGGTTATTTCCGAAGCACAGACAAGTTTCGAAGGCATTTGTTTTCAAACAACGAATAGTTTCTTAATTCCAAACAATACCTAACTTACAAGAAAATCTTTGGATTTAAACAAAACAAAGTCATTTTCAATCGTAATTTGAGTAAGAAGCGTCGGTAGCCTAATGGCTAGGGCGTCGGACTTGCGATCATATGGTTGCCGGTTCGAACCCCACCCATTGCACTACCGACGTGAACCCACTCGTAACACAAGCATTTAGCTTAGCACGAGGGGTTAACAAGAATACTAGCAATGTGTGACCCACATCGCTAGTAAGCTTTTTTTTAAAAAAAAAAATTAAAAAAAAAAAAAAAAATTAAGTATTTTACTGAAAATAGGGTACCTAAGTTGTTACTTTAGTTCTTCGTAACACTTGCCTGGAGAATTGAGGCGTTGTCATTATTTAAAACGAATCCATTGAGCTCTCGTTAGATAAGTTCCTGATATGACCATCTGTTGTAGCCACTCCCTTTACATTTAAGTCGACTTGTGACCTTAAGACCTTCACTAAAAACTACGCTACAAAACTTAGAACTGAAACTTAATATAGCTATAGCTATCAGACGACCCATTGCTCTACTGTTGTTCTAATGTAATGTAGATAAGATTCACTGCTGGTCTTTGGTTTCGTCTCAGAAAAGGAGGTGACAAGGGCCGGATTAAGATATGAAGACTTGTAGAAACCTCTAGGCGATGCGACTCTTTAGGTATGCCTTGTCCTATTCTGCCTTCCACCACGAAACATTATTCACCGCGGGCCCTTAGGTAGTTTCCTACAGTTTGTTCGAAATAAGTAAGCCGATCGGAAGCTAGCCGTTCCGAACTACCGCGGTGATTAAATCGTTTAACTAAGTGTTTTAATACATAAATATCGAAATTAGTAAACAAAATAATTAGAAATGTGAAACATATACGACTCTAATTATTTTTACGCCGACTCTTTCTATTAAAATTTACCACTTCTAAACCACTTGCAGACAACTTCCGATCGGCTTACTTATTTCGAACAAACTGTACTTTCACTCGTCCACCATCTCCTTGATGGGATTCGGCGATTGTGGCGGAGTACCCTATCGGTATCGTGCCATGTCCATGGCCTCGATCATGGGACTATGGAAGGCAAGTTCAGTTTCTAGTTGGTACAAAAATCTACGACAAACCTTCCCTTCACCGTTGGGACAAGCAATTCATGAGGGTTATTCTCTATGATCTGGAAATCAAGCCCAGGTTCGCAAGATAATAAAAAGCATAAAAATCTTACTGGCGAACACTAAAGTAATGAGGCAGTTATCTGCCTGATTACTTCCAATTATCAATTCCACTTTGACGATCCCTAGTGATGGAAAATAAATAATCACATAAATGTTTATAGTTAAAAGACGTAAATAGGTAAGGCAACATCGTTCGGCATTGAACTAACTGTACCTAACATAAATCGTAGCGGTTGAAGGACATAGTAATATGTCTTAAATAGATGTTGCTGACGTCATCTTAAGGCGTAGAATGTGGAATAGAAATTCTATGTCGCTGGCAGTGGTTTCAGTAGCTTATACTTATGTCTTAAACATCCGTTATAGGTATTTAGCCGCAGGGATGCATGTTCGAAGCCCGCTCTAAGATCTTTTCTCTTTTACTAGAAAATATCTAACTTTACTTAGCATTAGCATACTTAATAATCGTTATCGTAGATGATTTTGGTGTAAAAAAGAGGATTCCTTCCTTAAGGAAAAAGGAGGCCTTCACGTTAGTTAACTATTGTGCTCCCTTCGAAGGGGTATGACCTGGCCGGCCCGTTCATTGGGCGAATGGAGCGGACGCTCCAGGCGCCAATCATCAGGGGGCGCAGAAGTGCCCCCTGCTACTTAGGCTAAGCTTAGGATTAGGCGCCAAAATTGAAGCTCACTCCAACCTAAATCTGGCCTCAGACCGTTACAGGGTGCAGAATCCACTCGATCACAGCTAGTCACGGTCGTGGCATATACCGTATATCCCATGACCGTAACTATAGAGTAAAGGGAAGCATGTATGTATGTATGTATGTATACACATACCATCACGCCTGTATTCCCCGTATGTATGCAATATGGGGTGAGCCTTTTGCCATTAACCAAGCACAAATCCAGACTCGAAGCTGCTACTGAGCACACTACACTTTGCTCGACCTGCAGTGGCGGCGTAAGGCGTGTGCGACGTGGGCCACCGCCTACGGCCTCGCGACCCAGGGGGCCTCGCGCACCGAAAATTTATGAGAGAGAGGGCAGAGGCAGAGGGCTCCGCAAAATGAATCTTGCCTACATAAAATTTCGGTCTTACGCCGCCACTGTCGACCTGGGATTTGAACCCAGGACTTCTAACGTAGCAGTCGCGCCGAGGACCACTAGACTGATGAGGCGGCAAAGATTTTTAAGCAAAAGTTTTAACACTCAATTATGAATAAGTTATTGCTACTGCCATGTAAATAGAATGTGTCAGGTATAACCCAAAAAATCGTGTAAAAAAAAAAAAAACTACAAAAGATACAGAATCTCTAGAAAATCGTTTGCTTTATTGCGCGGGGACTCAAATACGATATATTGAATTAGTATTTAGTCTACATAAGATTTAATAATAATATCGTACCTATTTCTACATTATATTTTAAGTGTGAACCCTGTGCAATCCTAAACGCCGATTAACAAAACAAAAGCGGTAACGTGCGCTCGTAAACTAAGATTAGCAGCGTCATATCTCGCCAGAGCATCTCATTGGGCAGGTCGTAGAGCCTTAAAGACCCCTAGTTGAATGTGAGTAAAATTATGTGTACCTATATTCAATAACAATAGAGGCCGGAGCTCTAACGGGTTAAATCATGTCTATTCTCAAGTTTGCAGACGTTTACACGGTTTGTGTAGGTATTAACATGAAACCCTCTTAATGTGTTGACATGCGATATGAATGTTTGAACTTAGCCTTTGTTATGATCTGGGTTTAAAATGGTTTAAGGAGCTTATTGAGAACTAACATTTTATTTTTTCGCTGTGTACGTCAAAGTTTTGTGTTTAATAATAATTCAGAATTGACCAAAAAAATAAATAAAAATCGTTTCGTCCGTTCGAGAGCTACGATGCCACAGACACGTCATACTTATAATACCCAGTCGTTTTTGCGTCGGAGGTTAAAAACCGTATAATTTAAAAAGAAAATATTACTTTTATTACTTCTTGTTATGGTGAATAAGGAAACAAATATTTATTTCCACTATTTTATTTGAAACTGCATAACAAGTTCTTTAAAATAAGAATGACCTACTCCATTAATTTTTTTTAAAGATGAATAAAAAAATAGATGATATTAAGAAGAAAATTCTAATCTGTAGTAGCATTAAAAATGGAAGTTCTATTTCCAATTTTGACGAAAATCCCGAAGTTCACGCATGATTTGTTTGACCAAAGCTTTAAAAACTATTGAGTCGTCTTTGTACTCAAAAAGATTGCACACAATGCAACAGTGCACCGCTTTGCGAAGCTACGTCAAAGCAGACTGCAAACTACGGCCCGGTATGGCTCGATACGGCCCGCTCGTAGAGTACAATCGTTTATAGAAAATTTACGCAAATTGTACAAAAAACTATATAGGATTCTTGCTTTGTGAGGTGGCCGCCCTAGTCTGCGTGAACCTTTACTGATCTTAGGACTAATTCCCATTGATTTAATATAAATCAATGCCAGTTCCTATATTCGTTCGAGTTCCTATATGCGTTCGACTTATAATATGTTCAATCCAGAGAAAGTCGTGGGCCCATATTTACTAAATAAGACTTTTGGTCATATTTTTTTATGGGATAACTCGGCAGACGAGCAGGCTAGCTACCTGATGGTAAGTAGTCATGGCCACCCATTGACATCTGCAAAACCAAATGAGTTGCAGATGCGTTACAGAGCCTTTTTAAGGAAAAGGGAGGGGAAGGAGAAGAGAAAGAGAAGGGGACGACTGAGGGAGGAATTGGGCCCCCGGCGCTCGACACTCACCGTACGAAACAGTTATGGAATATGTACTTCCTTCAACCAGTCACCCAGTATAATGCCAGTCAGATTGTCACAAATTGTAAAATTCCCAACAAGTAAGTCTCAAGTTACAGTCAAAAATCTAATGAGCCTGTCAAGCGTCAAGAAGTTACGAGTAACACGAATTAAAAAGTTTCGCCGTGAATTAAATTAGAGTGACGCAATCAGGACTCAAGTACGACTGAAAATTTGTATTCATACTTTACGAGGGAAGTATAATGTGTCATAGTAATTACTTCTTAAGTTTATAAGGATAAGGAAACAACTCAAATTTATTTAATTAAATATTCTAACAATATTTTGTTTACGTACAATTTGTCAATTTAAACAACACAAAAAACGTCCATTGCTCCATATGATGCAGAAAGTACATAACATTGTAAAAAAAAAGTAAAAAAATCACACTGTAAAGAATGGAAACCAAACCACGTCATACAACAACGCCTTCGCGTCTGTGTAATAGAATCCAATACCGCAGTCGTAGGTAGTAATCTTACGTTACGATATACATTCAAACTGAGAGTGGGTGTATCTTTGTATCGTCTTTATTGGCACCCTTTAGGAGCTCTTCAAACTTCTGCGATTAAACGTCGGCCTGAATTTGCGTGCAAGTTGCATTAAGTGAAGATAATGGTGACACTCTGGTCCTTTGGGACATTATGTGAGCTTGCTAAAGAGGAAAGTTCGCGGCTTTTCTCCACACTGGAGCAGGCGTTTGTTGGTTTAATTAAGCCAACGATCCTTATAACTACGTTGAGGAAAGGATTTTGGGACTTACAGGTAGTATTGTACTCAACTTGAATGTATTGAGTATAATTTTATTTTTTTCCACAGTTTTGAGAGAAAAAATTTCATAGTAGGTAGAAATTCATTTGGAATAATCACTTTTATGCACAGTCACTACGTATTATAAGAGTTGTACCAGAAATGTTGCTAATTAGTCTACAGAATGTTCAAACTCCTATGTCACGTAAATAATAGCCGAAACTTCTACCAGTGAAAAATGTTTCCCGTCCACGTTTTCTCTCTAGCATTCTGTGAGGCCCAGCCCCAGTATTCAAAAGAGATTTGCGTACACGGAATAAGTGTTTCTCATTTGTGATGGGCCGATACTGGCTGAATTTGAAAAAAAAAAAACAAAGGAAGGTGGTACACTACGATACGCAGAATTTGCAAGGCACGTTGAAAGCTAAATTCGCTCCTAAAATGTTCATCGAATTTGATACGCATAGGAATTTCTTGGTACGTGAACAACGACCGGTCTCCAGTCAATTATCATATTTAATTAAACCCTATTCGGCTGAACCTCTAAGATTCGTGTTACATCACAACTAATTTATCTTGATCGCATAATTCATTAACGCTCCCAATAAAATCCCTTAAGAGGGGGTGTTTTAGAATTTATGTAATTATTTTAAACATTAATGCTGGCAGTGTGGCCTTTGTATTTTTGCTTTTGATTATTGTTAGTCAGGGTTAAGGAGACACGCCGAAAATAGATACATAACTACCTAGTTTTTGAAAAATTGCTACAATCATCCAATATGATTCACGCGCCCTTGATGGGGTATAATGTTTGTACCGGACATCAGTCAGCTATAGTCTTAGCAAATGTTACGGATTTCATGGCATTTACTACAAGGTAAGGGAAGGCAAAGACTTTTCGAAGTCATGTACGTGTCGCAGTAAGATAGATGAAGCCGTAATATAGTTATATCCCTAGGGATATAATTATATACCGTAACATAGTTATACGAAAGCGATTCTTTACTATCTCACTAGGAATATAGTTATAAAAGCGTCGAAGTTTAGTGATATACTTATATTACTAGATTAAGTTTAGTGAAATAGCTTTCGGAGAGTGCGGCGCAGGCGTCGCGCCGCAGGGGTTCGTTGTGTTTAAATGTTTTTAAGATCCTAACCCTAAGCACCAAATATTCTTTTTGCTTCCCAAAATAGATAAATGGTCACCAAATTTGAACACAGACTACTTTAATGTAAGACTGAAATTACTTTTTTGTCCAGCTGATGATTTTAATATGGGTTTAGGTTAGGTTAGAACTGCGACCATAACGCACGAGCCGAGCGAGCGAAGCGAGCGTGCCGCGGCAGCGGCCGGCGACGTGCCAGGACCAAATTCGGCCTATTTAACTAACATTTTACTGAAGTATTTACCTATACTATTTGGCTATATTATCATATTTTAATTAATTTCGTGAATTTTAAAGGCGTCCATATATTTTTATGGCAGTCAATAATAAGAAAAATTTGATTTATTTGATATAATTTTAAAAAACGTAATTTTGTGACCATTTATCCATTTTGGTGGACATTTCGAATTTTATTGGTAGTAAAATAAGTACATTTTTGGGGGGCGTTTAAACACAAGCCTTTTACAATGCGAGATCCAAAAAACCAGAGTGGACGCGGCAGAGAATAAGTGAAGTAATAAATTACATAGAAGAGTATGAAGCGGCGCCTCGGCTTATCGTAAAGAGAAATCCTAACCATCATTTTTATGCAAACCATTATGACGTAATGCAGGTAGGAGCGGAAATGTATTTAGCTTTGAAACGAAAATCGACTACTGATCCTGTTAAATGCTACTAATTTTGCCCTCCGAAGAATATTACAATGCTTTGTCAGAAATTCTTAAAAACACAGGACATTGTGGTCGTGACAAAATGTTACAATGACAATATGACTTTTTTGAGACAAACCCTAATATATTTATAACACTGAACTTAATCTAGTAATATAAGTATATCACTAAACTTCGACGGTTTTATAACTATATTCCTAGTGAGATAGTAAAGAATCGCCTTCATATAACTATGTTACGGTATATAATTATATCCCTAGGGATATAACTATATTACGGTTTTATCTATCTTACTGCGACATACGTATTAATACTTAATTATAACGCGCTTAAACGGAGAAGAAAAACATCGTGAGCAAACCTGCATGCTTGAGAGATTCTCTCGATGGTGAAGTCTACCAACACGGAGTAGTCTAGCGTGGCGGACTGCAGCCTAATCCCTCTCATTCTCAGAGGAGAGTGGAGACCCGTGCCCTGCAATGGGACAGTATAAGGGTTGATGATGATGATACAGCAGAAATCGCCATTTAAACATAACATGCCATCACGCCTGTATTCCCTGAGGGTTAGGCATAGGTGCACTAGTGTACTCGAACATCCACAATTCGCCAGTATGTTCAGGCAGGTCCCATGTAATGGAGGACAGCTTATTGCCATAACCGGGTACAAATTTATAAGAGATTTCTTTAAAAATAAGCTTTGCATTTATATTTTATAGCCCTATATTTTGACTTTATTCGTTGTGTGTATAAATAAATGGAATATTAACGATGAGTTTGTGTTATACGAAGGACTTTTTACTAGTGCTTAAAAAGCAACATTATGTGTAATGTTATTCTGGCAACAGGATGGTTTCCAAATAGGCAATCAAAACACAATTGTTTGTGTAAGTCACTAGAAACACTTGACAGTCAGAAACTGCTTCTATCTCAATATTGATTCTATTGCAAGGAGCTGCAGGGAACATAACGATGGCCCCACCGAATAAACGTGCAAGAGCTCTTACACAAATATTTTTTTATTGCATTTTTCGTTTCTTTGACCTATGCAGCACCTTCTCAATTTTTTTATTAATTTTTGACTTAAAAATACGCCTATTATATCATTTGATTCCTTTATTCTAGGGAAAAATCATGCAATTATATCACAAGAATAAAACTATATGCTATTGTTAAACGCTTTTTAGGTCCCTGAGTTCACACGAATAAACGTGTTAAAACAAGCAAACGTTTGAGAGGACTTGTGCACTTCTTCGAGTTTGTATAATAGCAGCTTACACGTTTATTCGTGTAATGACGCACTCAATTTTTATTCCTAATGTGTCATTTTGTGGAATGAAAGTTTTAAAATATATTTTTATTTAAAATTAAAGTATTGCATTGCCTCCTACGGTATTTAATCGGACTGTTTATAGCATTAAGTGTTCAAATACTAGTGTTTTGGTCTTAATAGTTAAAGTTTATGCATAGTCAGGCCCTTAACCCAGCCACCCAACTCGAGCCTCCTGAGGTGTTGGTCGAAGCTCTTGGCGATAAGTCCATTGACTGTAACGACTATCGGCACAATGATGGCCGAGTCCACATCCCACATGGCGACTACCTCGTGAGCAAGGTCGAGATATTTCAACTAGATCTCTCTCTCAGCCTTCACGAGATTCTCGTCATGCGGGACGGTGACATCGATAATCATTGTGCGGCGCGCTGATCGATCTATTACCACTATATCAGGCTTATTGGCTACAATAGTCCTGTCAGTGATAATAGATCGATCCCAGTACAACGTGATATGGTCATTCTCGAGAACTGGGTCGGGCGCATACTTGTAATACGGTACCTCAGAATCCACAAGGCCGTATTTTAAAGCAAGTTGCTGGTGGATAATCCTTGCCACTTGGTTATGCCTGTGCAAATACTCGCCGTTAGCTAGACGAGAACACCCAGAAGTAATATGCCTGATAGACTCACCGGGACAATGGCATGCCCGACATTATGTCGATCGTCCCGTCCTTCATGATATACTTCCGGTAGTGGTTCGTCAGCATAACTTCATCCATAATTGCACAGACCGAACCCTCGGTTTCCCCGAAGAGGTCTCCGAAGTGTAGCCAGGCCACGGACGCTAGAAAATCTACGTCGGGCCCATGAAGGGCACGGATAAAGCGTCCGTGAAGCTCCTTGCTCTGCCATACTTCCTTGCGGTCGTTGGTACTAAGCACCACAGGTTTGCGCCAGTCCTCTTTAGCCAAAGATAGCGGGGTGAGTCCCTTGTCCACTGCGACCACATCTCGGTGCATACCCACGTCAGCCTTGAGAAAATATTCTCTGAGACTGCATATCTCCCGGTTGTGGAGGGTCTTAGCATTTAAAAAACCTCGATCCCCGCACTTCCGCGGGATGTACACTATGTACAGCCTCATTAGAGACGAACGTGGGTGATGCATCCGGTTTGCGGTCAACAGCGATCGGACTCTCCTATCCAAGGCGTCTAACTCCGTCTGGGTCCACTTGAGTATGCCAAAGGAGTACATCAGGACCGGCATGACCCAACCGTTAAAGGCGCGTACCTTGTTGTCGCCTGACAAAGAGCTATTAAGTTTCAGGCGACCGAAGAAGCGCTCCTGTAACGTTTGTTTCATGTCAGCCCCGTTAATGCCTAACCCCTCTGACATACCCAGGTATTTGTAGGTATCAGTTGCGGAGAGTGATCTCAGGTTTATAGAATCTGAGAGTTGTAGTTGTTATTATTATTATTATTAAATAAGAGTGTTAACCCCTACTATATAACTTCCGAGTATTCTGTTTTCGAAAAGTCTTGGCATTATAGAAAGTAAGTACCTATTCTTGTTAAAAATATTTACATAAGTAGGTAACTCTTATCTTCACTTACCTATTCATTTAAGCCAAGACAACAAAAAACGAAGCTGTTGCATAGCTGACTTTAATCTTACTTTTTAAAGTATGATCTGTCTTGAAAACTGGAGATATATCTGGCACCGAAAAATTATAAAAGTAGTCATTTGATTGTCATCATGAAAATCCTGATTTTCTTTTATTAACTTACTTATGTCTATGTCATAGGCAAGAACTATAAGTAGGTGATTTTGTTGATAGTTATTTAAATAACAAAAGATACCTCTCTCTCCCTTTACATAAGGATTTGATAAGTTTGTGTGATTCACGAGCCATACCAGACCATTACCAAACTTTTCATAGAAACTTAGTTCCTTTGGACAATTCGATCTCTGTCACCAATGATAGTGACGGAGATTAGAAGATTAAGTATTTCAGATTACGATATGATTAGTTTTTTTTTGTTATCAGTTCAAGCTAATAGGTAGCTATTTCCTAATCATGAAAGAGATTTAAGTTGTTTACTTTGTGATTATTATTTAGTTTTTATGCAAGTTGATAGTTACTTTATTATATTCTTATTTTATTAAACCTTTTTCTTTTATTTCAACCTTTCACTTAATTGATGAAGTTTACACTATTACACCATGCAATAACAAAAGTATATTACATAAATGAGAGTCGATCTTATGAACATTGATATAAATGCATTTTATCTTTACAATAATCAAACAATACAGTAAGTTACTGTAAACAATCGTGCTTATGCTTGTAACTAAGTATTAAAGAAACTTGATTACTGTCGAATAATAGTGTAATATAATATTATTAGTTTTGTTTGTTGACACTTTACACGAATAACCGTGTAATGAAAGTTTACTGTTATCTAGTCATAGAAATTAACAAGAATAAAAAAATAAAATGGTTTTTCATAAATTGTCGGAAAACCGTTTAAATTAAAAATAAATAAAAAATCTAATGGAATAATATATTTTTTATTCTTTAATTTGATATAATTTGTTTAACCCTATATACTTCCAAACAACAGTTATTCAAGTTTAATCGTTTTTATTTTTTCCTGAAAAGTTGTGGTTTTTGACTTACACGTTTATTCTGTGGGGCCATCGATAATAGTTTCTGTTGCATGTATTATTAGTTTACGTTATAATAATACGTTATATTGCTAGTAAGCTATTTAAAAAAAATAGGCAAAGTTATTATAATCACACCTGTATTCCCCGAAGGGTTAGGACCACGAGACTTTAGAGAGCATATTAATTTTAGACCGACGGCTTAGTGTGCTCTTCAAGGCACAGACGGGTCTCGGTTAAGAATGGTTATCCACAGACTGACCGCGAAAAGAATAGCTTAACCAAGCAGATCTGATGAACAGTGCAGACAGAACTTAGGCACAAGCCCCTTATTAAACAGAATCTAATTTAATACTTACTTTTAATATAGCTAGGAAAACATAACAATTAGCAAAAGCAAATCCCGCAATACAACGTAAATTCTCATTAGGTGTAATTTAGTTTTGATATTTAGACAGCGAACAGCTCATGTCAGAGGTAAACCACGGTGAAATTGCGGCTTCGAGTGCGCAAGATGTGTGGAGAGGCTGCCATGTACCTGATTATAATTAGTTTATTATACGATCTGTTTATATATACATATATTTACACGCGGAAATTAAACATCAGTAATTTATATATACAATAATATCAATATCATGATTTTCAATGTCGTGATTTTCTATATCATTATTATCAATGTCATGATTTTCAATATCTTCGATTTTCAATGTCATGATTTTCAATATCATAAACGATGATAGAGAATAGATAGAATAAAGTCTTTTGAGATAAATACCTATTAAAAATGTCCTCTCTAAAATTACGCGACAATTCACTATCATCGTGGTTGATAATGAACATGAAGATTTAAAAAAATCTATATCCATACTTTCACATTAATATTATTACTGTAGCTCAAAAGTACAAAAGTAGCTCTGTCAGACTCTTAATTAGGTAGTTTTTCACTCTTAAATCGCTGAACAGTTTTTCCATAGTTATCATGCATAGTATTATTATTAATGTACACTGTACCATACAAAATGTAAATGTGAGTACTATGTCGGTTTTAACTCGTATAACATTTATTTATATTAAAGATTTCTGAAAGTTTTGAGTATTTCCCATGACCTACGCAAATGTCTTGCTGATCTGGTATCGTTGTGCGTCGGGTCGTTGGGCTCCCTAAAAAATGGTTGAGCTACACGATGACTGATGTCTGCGTTCCGTCAGTTAGGACAGGTCAACTCAAAGCTGGTATGGTTCTTTCTTCAAAAGGCCTGTTCAGATTTTGCCCTACATTGAACTCGCATATAATATAACTATTGTCTGGACTTTAAAAGAGACCATGATTCTCTGAGTTTGTTTCGACGTTTCTTCTCAGAGGTCGTCAGATAGGAAACGTCGACGCCATCTAGTTAAAAAAAATATGTAAAAAAACGACTTGTAAAAGTGTCTTAAAAGATCTATTTACAGAAATAAATATCATTTCATTTCATTTCATAACATTGCAAGGAGATAGATTACATTGTAAAGAAGGAAATAGACTAACTTTTGTTTCAAAAAGTCAGTTGGGGTTAGAGTGACAGAGAGTGAATCCGCGACCATCAACAGGTATTTTTTTAGTAGCTGTGTTCGTCGTATAGTGATTATAACCACGTACCAATAATCTATTATTTATTTTATGAAAAAAAAAACAGGTTATTACTTTTTTGTTTATTGACGATGTCAGGGTGTTTCTGCATGCGAATATGTATTTAGCATGGATTATAAATCAAAGGTATTTGGTAATGAGCCTTTTCGAAGAAAGATAATTAAATGTCAAAAAAGCTCGAATTTTGGTTTAACAACGACTAATATACATTTAACTCAATGGTGTGTTAACTAAATAGGATCTGGTGATGTTTGCCTTAATCCTGGACAAAGTAAGACGGTTAAGCTGATTCAATAGAGAGGTCATTAATTTTGATTGCTATTATAATTAGAACATCATTGAGTAGTGGTACGTTCACTAAATTAATTATTACAATTTACTTTACTTAGATTAATATAGGTTTTAACTGATAGCAGGTACAATAAACCCCCATTATAACATATCTACACAGTACATACGACTTCCTCCTATGAGAGTAGGTAGAGAGTACAAAATAAGCCTAGTTTTATATGTGAACTTTTTGGAGGGTTGCACGACTGTCCGTATTATATTTATAATCTGTAGATACTTAAAAAAAAACAACTTATTCCAGAAAATATGATATAATGCAGATGACAGAAAACCATAAAAAGATCAACGTGAAATTCTTCCCCTGTCTTTCCGGAAAATAAATAATAGGCACCTATTAATCGTTATTTTCTCTAGTCTAACAACAAATACTAAATATGTACCTACTAAGTATGTGTAAGGGTACACAATGACGAAAATAAAAAATACAGTATAGAATTGCTTCAAATGATTTCAGACTAATCAAAAATCAACAAATAAGTTTGTCCCTTTCTTACCGTCCAAAAAAAAAAACTTGAAGTATAATCTTGAGCAAAGTTTTCTTTGCAAAAGTTCTCTAGTAGATACGTTTACCATTCTTATAGTTTCAAAGTTAGTTGATGAGAATATTTGAACTAATTTGAGAGCCTTATAATCAAGGGGGAATAAAGTGGAGGATACCAACCAAAAGCCACCCTTAACCCGGCAAACGCCAAGCAGGAAATTATAAGCACCATTCTACACAATATCATAAAGAACCTCTTTGTTACTAGCTCGTATTTCAAGAACGACCTCTTTGCATTTAAAAAATAAAACACGCTGTGAATTATGAATAAAACGATACGCAGACGCTTGATGAACAACTTTATACGTGTTAACTTTTAGGGTGCGAGGAATTTCTTACGAACTTGGCCTCAAGTTTTCGTATAGCGAGATGACTTTTTACAACGAAGCCCTGAAAATTATGGCCCAAGTGTTCATTATGTAAATGCGTTGGGTGAAGCAGCTGCTATTTTCATTTATACCTAGTATTTATGATATGAGCATCGCAGTCAGGGGTTATGCATAGCTGCGCTCAACACTTCTAACATGCAATTCAAACAATTATAGAGCGCGCTATAGCAAAATAATGTGCGGAATAATGTTCTGCATTTTGTGCGAAATTGCTCTGCAAATGGTGACTAGGTCATTGTATACGTCGGGATGGACCCGCTCTACTATCCCGGTAATCCTTTGCATATCGTTGAGCGAATTATCTCGTACTTGGACTCTTCGTTAGCTTATTAGCAAGCCATATTTAAAGATATCTAGACTTCTGGAAAATTGTTGTATATGTATTCCCCGAAGGGTTAGCCACACTTCACCGGTATGTTTAGGTCCCATGTAATAGGGGGCGAGCCTATTGCCGTTAACCGGACACAAATCCAGACTCCGAGCTGCTACTGAGAATTTCACACAAAAATCCAATAATACTTTGCTGGATCTGGGGATCGAACCCAGGACTACTAGACTATTGAGGAAATCAAAATTTTTGCATTAATTAAATGGCTGAATCACATCTTAATCATTGCCATTGCTATAAAAATAATACAACGGAAGGTGAGGGATACTTTTTCAAAAAAAAAATTTTCGAATTCGATCGTCGAATTTCGAATCGAATAAATCATCCTCAAAAACTTGTGTATAAAGTATATTCGTGTATAAATTTATTTATTTTATTAATCGTTTACTACATGATCCGAGCTTTCATCTATTTATTTATTTTATGAAAGTGTATTTTGATCACTGGCGTTCATCAGTCTGTTTGCACTCAATCTTTGTTTCAAATTGAATTCCAGCAGGGAGGCTATTGATTTAATTTAACAATGGATTTTTATTCCATTTTCGTTTCATAACTCAGCATTATTTTGAATAGCCTATTTTACTCTTTATTCAATAGAAATAATCATTTGGATTATATAATATTGCCGATCAATTTTTTTTTATTAATTAATTTATCCTCTCTAGAGTGCCGAGTTCTAGAGTGAGTTCTAGATTTGTTTAGTGGTCCTAAGTGCAACTGGTACGCTAGAGGTCCTGGGTTCGATTCCCAGGTTAAGCAAAAGGTTTTTTTTTAAATCATAGCAATAAGAAAAAATACCATTACTTAGGACCTTAACATAACAGTAAAATATGAGTGTACATTAGTACATATACTTCTGCCCAACCCTTCGGGGAATACAGGCGTGATGGTATGTTATGTTAATTTTTATAGAACCTCGTATTAAAAGTTTCAGTTCATCAGTTTTGAATTTGGGTGTAGAAACAAGTATCAGAAAGTTTTGAGAAACCTTAATGCTAAGCCGACGCTGTCAACGTCATAAAAATTTTATCAACTTGTAACTGCTCTTGATACTGTCCCGAATGATCAAGGAACAACTTTTTTTATGGGATAACTTGGCAAACGAGCAGGCGAGCTACCTGATGGTAAGTAGCCGTCGCAACCCATGGACATCTGCAATACGAAAGTGGTTGCAGATGCGTTGCCTATTTAATGATTATTATTGTATGATTATTCTTGTTGTGGTAGGGCCACGCTGTTCGCAGCATGAATGGGCCGGCTTGACCGGGGAAGTACCACACTCTCGCAGAAGACCGACGTCCGAGTAGTAGCGTTTCGTTACTGCGCTTCGTTCGGTGAGCGAGAGGGCCGGAGGCCCAATTCCTCCCCCAATCCCCTTCCTTCTCCTTTTCTCCTTCCCCTCCCTTTCCTTAAATAGGCTCGGCAACGCATCTGCAACTCCTTTGGTTTTGCAGATGTCCATGGGCGGCGATGACTACTTACCATCAGGTAGCTCGCCTGCTCGTTTGCCCAGTTATCCCATAAAAAAAAAAAGGAAAAGAAAGGAAAGGAAGAGAGGGAGGAATTGGACTTCCGGCGCTCCACACTCACCGTACGACACGCAACAGTATGCATACTGCTATTAGACGTCGATATTTTGTGGGAGGTAGTACTTCCCCTGCCGACCCACTCACAATGGCATCCTAAACTAGTAGCAACCAATTGATCGATAATATTTGAAACCACCGCGGACGCTTTGTATTGTGGTCGAAACACACGGAACAAATCTGCGTGAACTAAAGCTATAATTCAGAGCTGGCCGATATTTATTGCCATGTTGTGAAGCTTAACACGTCCGTGTGTTTGCAGTAACAACGATAAATTCCGAACAAATAGCCGTATTTTCAATTAGACGTCACGACGACGACGTCACTGCTTTTTTTTACTTATTAACTTCAAATAAGGAAATGAGCGCAGTTCGCATGGCAAATGTTTTTTGTTTTGTCTCTTACGGGTTATAGACCAGTGCCGATAATTTTTGATACCGAAATATAGTAGGATCAAACCCATTGGAAAAGGAAGAGAATATAACAAAAATTAAAGGAAAAATAAATTACGGGCGATCTGAGTTCGGGAAGTGGGAGGGAGGGGGGGGGGGGTTTAGGTTAAAAAACGGTTTATGTCGTTTTCCGGCAAAACTACAAGTCCTATGGAAAAAAAGAAAGTTGTAGGTAATAAAGAGACCTACAACTTTTGTATTTACACTTTTTTCACATACCCTCAAAGTTTATGTGAAAAATTCAAATAACCAAGTTTTTGGTTTCTTATCTTTATCTTTTACAAAAAAAAAAATTTTCACGAAATTTGGTGAAAACTTACCTTCTTATGTCCCAAACACACTGTAACTTTTTTAATAAAAATATTTTTTTTTTACCTTATTTTGACTTAATATCGAAAAAGCAGCCTAATTTTCTCACGTCAAAATATCAGTTTTTCTTTAAAGTCAGTAGGTAGCCTTTTTGTTCGTTGAAATCTCTACTTTCTGATGGTGTAAAAAAATATACGTTTCTACGGTAAATGTTCCCTGAAAATTCAAAGAAACTACTTAATATTTAATAAGACATCTACAATATTTTGAGAAAGTTGTAGAATCTTCTTTAAATTATATACGTAGATGCCTATTTATTGTTTTTTTAAGGTAACTTATATACCTGAGTGACTTACGGATAATTATCCGATCTGTCTAATATATCCCGTCAAAATTGTACATAATTATTAAAAAAAGAATTAAGATTCGAGTTTTTTCTGTTTCTTTGCAAATTTGGTAAATATTCTCACAAAATTCTGAGAATATTTACCATAGTAATGTATATTTTTTACACCATCAGAAAAAAGAGATTTCAACGAACAAAAAGGCCACTGTAAATGAGTGATTTCACCTAAAAATATGTTGTAGCACTGTCTGAATTATATATGTGCTTAACAGACCCTTTTGCTCATCAATATTGAAGTAAAGTTGGTTACAGGTATCGCGTTGTAAACCCTCCCTAAGTGAAGTCAAGTTGGACTGTGGTTTTCGGCATTAAACTTTTCAGCTGATGGTCGAACTGTGGAGTTTACAATGAGGTAGCATTTCGTTGTGGTTGGCCCGTTCTTTAAAAACAAACAATTAAAATAAGTACGTTACGAAGTAAGCATTTTGTATGGATTCCCGAGATCTTCAGACGTCCGTCGGGATATTCAGCAAACCTTTTTAAATTGATGTTAGGCGTGTAATGTCCATCATGTTTTTTTACATACATACATATTGTCACGCCTTTCTCCCATGGGGTAGGCAGAGTTTATGGATTTCCACTTGCCACGATCCTTTATATGACAAATACGTTTTTTTATAAAATGCAGGGTCGGCCTCTAATAATATAATATAAATATATTTGGCATAGGTATATGGAAGAGATCTACCGTAAAACCAGATTTCATGGTAAGATATTCTGGGAAGTATATATTTTACTGAACAATAGGTACGAGTATGTTATGAAACAAGTGGTTGCGCGGAGCACGCATTGTAATAAGAACGAAGACTTGATTTACTGCACAACTTACTAGAAAGCGCAAACTTAGTCTGTTGAGGGGATCATGAAAGTTAAACTCAACATAATATAAGAATTTCCAACTACGTTATGCGCTAGATGTGGCAGATGCTGAGCTTGCATTTATTTGCTTGAAATCCTCGGATGGATTTCACGGAGCCAAAATTTCCGAAATGTAAAATATTTTTCGTGCATGTTATGGCACATTTAATAAACGTCTAAAGTTAGCTTCCTATCAAATATGTCGAGTTTCTGGAAGGAACTGAATACATAAAATCCTAGTAACGTAAATTATTTGTCCTGAACTATTGATATGCTATTTATTCTAATGTTAATATGTAAATATATGCAATATGTAATTTATTCTACTTACAATCGAGGTTCGTATGTTGGTATTGTTTTAGATCAGCATATTGCCAATTGCTAGGCACAAATCGATACTCAGAGCTGCTACTAAGACATTCAGGAAAAATCCAAGAGCACTGCTCAACGGGAATCAAAACAAATACCTCAAGCTCAGCAGCTGTGCTTTTGCCATGCCCCTTGAGGGAACATTAAAAATATCTATACTGATAAAAATACTATCAAATCTAATCAATACTTATTATCGAAATATACCTCTTTAATTTTTTATATCGACATTTTTTTAGTGTTCATTAGTTTTTAATGTGCAAATTAAACGTAAATAATATGTAAGCTACTTATTAAATAAAATCATACTACAACCAATAAGAAACATAACCAATTACTCGAAAAAAATCCGCAAAGAAAATTCAGAAGGGGAAAAAATATTCTCATTTTACGGGCGTACAATCAGGAGGAATTACGCGAAGCTATTCATCGGACCATGTTTAGTATTCCATCACCAATCACGACGCTTCAGAGAGGGCGCTCCAAATACTTCATTAGCCTATTTCACGCACTTCCAATCCCCCCTCCTCCCAACCACCCTTTTAAAGGATAGCTCTGCCGCTGGTGAGGAACATAATCGGAATTTTGACGATTTGTAAATAAAATCTTTTCTCAATTGAATTTTGAAGGGGAATAAAAAATATATTTTCGTTTTCACGGAAGGTTTGGTAAAAATGTGATTTTTATTTGCCGTTTATATTACTTTAGAAGCTTTTAAACTCGGTATTTTTTTTGTTTTGTAACAGTGAATGTAAAAATTTGCTGCAGTTTCAGCGAGTTTTTTTTTTATCCATACAGTTTTATCTGCCACAGATGGGAGTCGAAAGCACGAATCGCGGTGCAAACAATGCATACAAAAATTCTAGTCCTATACTTGGCTACACTCGAAATTGTGTAACCAAAATATAAACATTTTTGGTTTTATAAGTAGTAAATACTTTACGGGAACTTGTTACGGTGGAATCTATTTATAAATCTTTCACTAATAAGATAAACGTTCAGTTAACATTCAAGCCATTCACACGCTCATACATCAGGTGGTTTCCAACTGTCCGCCCGACAAAAGGTCCACCATTCACACCACTCACGCGGGACGTTCACGTTCACCAAAATGAATGTGCGACACTCGATGTCATTCATCCAAGTCGGAACAGGTCCTTGCATACAGACACAGGATTAAACTCCTGCGATACGGACTAAACCAATGATCAAAGCTAGTTCTAGTTGGTTAAAATTCAGAAAACATTTGGATTTTAATAAAAATATTTACGGGCAATAATCATAGTCTCATCTAGTGACATGACTGGACTACCATTTCACTGCCGAGTCTTTTCAAGACTTTTCAGTCTGTTTTTTTTTAAGTCATCTTTGTATTAATAATTAATTATCACGCGCTTAAATGGTGAAGGAAAACATCATGAGGAAACTTTTATATCTGCCAAACTGCAGTAGGCCAGCGTGGTGGGCTATGGCCGAATCTCTCGTTCTGATCTGAATCCCGTGCCCAGCAGTGGTACAATGTGATGGGTATTAGGATTTATAGTATCCTATTTCTCAATGAAATAATCATTATAATAATAAATGTATTTTTTTGTATTTTGGCTTGAACTGTACACAGTTTTAACTTCATCTACCAACAGCGCAAATAAAAAGCAAAAAAGGGAGCGTACTTTATAAATACGATTCCGTTAAAGTTTAATTGAAAAAGCTTTTCATTCAATATTGGATATTGTAATCGAACGGAAAACTGTACAGAAAAGTTTGGTGCCTCTTAAACGATGGTATAGATCCATCGGTCATTGTAATTCGCCCGCTGCAAAACTCATGCGAGTTTGTGGGTTTCAAAAGTTAGTTATTTAGAGAAGGTATTGTTTTGTGTGATAAGTTTTATCAGTCATAAAATTGGCTTTTTAGATCTCTTACTAGAATAGTCTATACAAATCTATATATTAAGACGTGAAAACCCCTTTTTAAACATTGTGAGCATGGAGGTGTGTGACAGTTGGCATAAATAAAGTTCATATAAGTACAGATGAGATGCAGAAACATAATATTGCGGTTGAATTTCTACCACCGGGCGACCACTAGTAAATAAAAATTGAATTATCCGTCTGTAATGTCAAAATAACAGCCTAAAACTATAAACGGTACCTACTTATGACAAACAAAATAAAAATTTTTTGTTTTTTTGTCTGTCTCTTTGTTCGGACTTATCCCTAAAACGGCTAGACCGATTTTGACGATACTTTCACAGGGAGATTTTGTAAGAATTAACTTAAGAATTAACATGACGCTATGATTCTAATAATAAAATTACCATATTAGTTATTTTTTAAATTTAATTTTCTTGGGATAAATAGATCATACTCATAACCTACCTACTAACCCTATAATATATAATATGGAGTTTCTTGTAACGTGTCATAAATTAGTTAGGTACTATAGTCGGATGTCATACCCTTAATAGATGTTTATTTAGAGTTAATAATGGTAGTCAGTGTCTACCGACTTCCTGTTCAGAATGCAAGTCTTACCCAGCGTTTCCACTGACAACAAAACATGTTGCAAACATCTATTCTAACTCTCAAACAGTCAGTGGAATAGGTAGCTGTTTGCAACATATTTTATCGTCGTGGAAACGCGGGGTTAGTCTAATTGTTGACAAACAAAGAGTAGTTAATTGAAGTGATTCCATTTCATTAATACTACTATCAATGAAGTTGTATCACCAACTGTCGAGTACTTACTGCGAGTACTATTCTTCTTGTTAAATAGGTTAAAGTAATATTTTTAGACTTACTCACGCCTGTATTCCCCGAAAGGTTAGGCAGAGGTGTACTTATGTACAACCCACATTTCACCGGTATGTTTAGCCTATAGCCATTAACTGGGCACAAATATCCAAACTCCGAGCTGGTACTGAGAATTTCATAGAAAATCCCAATAACGCTTTGCTCGACCTGGGAATCCAACCGAGAATCTCTAGCGTATCAGTCGCGCTTGAGACCACTAGACTAATGAGGCAGCCAGTTACAATTTTAATAGGTACATTAGTATACTTCCCCATAATTTATCGTATTTCTACCTTCATACCTTTCTTTGTTTGTTCAAGTGGGTATTATGAATAAGAATGAAAATAATTTGCGTTCTTGACTGGTTTGAGAGGCACTCTCACTTTCATTGTGAGACTTTATCAAATACGAGTATTATTTTATGAAAAAACATTGCTAAGAATAAGAGAGACTGCCTCATTAGTCTAGTGGTCCTAAGCGCGACTGCTACGCTAGAGGTCCTGGGTTCGATCCCCAGGTCGAGCAAAGTGTTATTGGGTTTTTCTATGAAATTCTCAGTAGCAGCTCGGAGTCTGGATTTGTGCCCGGTTAATGGCAATAGGCTCGCCCCCTATTACATGGGACCTAAACATACCGGCGAAATGTGGGTGTACATTAGTACACCTCTGCCTAACCCTTCGGGGAATACAGGCGTGATGGTATCTTATGTTATGTTTATGTTATGTTATGTTAAGAATAAGAGTTAGTAAATGCTTCTATTACCTACATTCTTCTTGTATTAAATAGGACCCATATACACCGGCGAACTATGCATGTAACTAAGTAAGTACAACTCTGTCTAACTCTTTAGGGAATACAGGCATGATGGTATGTTATGACGCTTGTGTAAACATGCAGAAATGTGTGCAGAAAGATCTACAAAATTTAACATTAATTAAAATCAAAATTATTCATGTAAATAACGGCATTAGGGATAACAGGAATTGCGAATAGTTTATCGTCTTAATTACGAATCTAGCAATACTAATTAAATTATCAGCCGTGCTCAGGTGGCGATAATGCGTGTAACAACCCGTTTAATAAATAATATTGTGATATTTAGGTAACATACCATTAGGCCTGTCTTCCCGAAGGGATAGGTAGCATTGTACCTTCATAATCCCATGGCCGAGACTATAAGGCGAGGGAAGGCAAGCATTTTAATCGGTACGAGTCTTAAATACGATATATGAGGATTTTCAGTACTTACTCTAGAAAAAGGAAAAGATATACCTACTTATCTACAGTGGGTTATAGCTGTTACCTGACCCACCCTAGATGGACCGGCGGGGTCTAAGTGGGTCAGGTAACAGCTATAACCCACTGTACACGACACAAACCTGACCGATTTATTTAGGTCCCATTTAATTCTAATCTTGGGCGAGACTAACTAATGACGGAACGAGGATTTTGAATACTTTTTCTAATAAAGAAGTTTTTTTTTCTGAAGTTATAAAAACCCCCGACAATTGCATTGGACATAGGTATCTCGACCGACTTTCATCAAACATAGCTAAGAATATATATAGAATATACTAGCTCCCGAATAATTCACCTTTCAAACAAAAAAAAATAAATCAAAATAGCTTCATTCGTTCGGGAGCTACGATGCTACGGACACACACACGTCAAACTTATAACAGTTAAAAATAAAGCGCTTTGCAAACCATGGGGGTAAATATTATTTTCGGACATAGACCAATTTCCAAATTCTATTGTTTTACCAATAAATGTACATTCTATTATTATTGAAGTCATCTTGAAAATTCTATAATATCAAAGAACTTATTGTAAAGCCGCTCTTCCAATAGATGGAACAAGTCATACGCGATAAGATTATATTACCGTGAAATTTGGCTATGGCCCGAACCAACTTTAATTCACTTTTTATAAAACGGCAACAGGTTGTAGAAGTTCAGCATGAAATAGCTGCATTTTCGTGATGTGGCAAGGGGAAACCACAGGAGGACCACCCGGTGCGTTTATTGGAGCCCTCTTCACATTGTGCTATGGATGGCCATGTGTTTTTAGTCGGTGGGAGTCCGTCAGAACCCTCAACCTTTCCTCTCGATAGGCGGAGGACATCCATCAGGATATTCACACGGCCAAATAAAAAATAAAAAATCTATTTTATGACCGATTTGTAGTTCACTTGAATGCTTTTAGTTGTAGCTACTTAGATTTACTGTTTACTATTATTTTATGTAATTCAGGTGTCCTACAAATAAATGTTCTTTTCTTTCTTTCTTTCTCTCATTTTCATCCCAGGATATAACTAAAACGAAGTGAAAACTGTCTTGACATTGATATTACTTGTAAGTTATAGATATATCAAAGTCCAAAAAAAAATCCTTTTTAGTAAGGCTAGTAAACAAAATATTTTTTGCGATACTACACAAAATGAATATGATTCAGAAAGGTAATACATCCTTATTTCTGTGAGAGCTTCTTGTAAATCCATCCGAACGATCCTGCTATATGTACCCTTTATATATTATGAGATAGCCGTGAGCTCACAAATCTTGAAGTCAATTACCATAAACCACGATAAAGCGGGAATATCTGAATAAAGAATACAGAGTAATAACATAATTTGCTTTTCTCATCATTTGGTGTGTACAACGGTGATGTACCACGCCACGTTTTGCCATCCTATTAGATCCTGTATACGAACTTTTTTTATAGTCGGGTTTTTGTTACTACCACATACCTACTATAATGCGACTACTACACATGCATAAATAATTTTAATGCTAACTTATATCATGACAAAGAGTTATCCACCTTAGAAAATCAGCACCAATCACGCTTTTATCTCTCAAATCAACTCCAAAACTGCAGAAATCATTTTTAATATTGCAGGAATTATAACAAATAAAGTTATAGTTTTAAAAGAACAAGCTTCTGTATTGGATTTAGAAAGACGTCACTTAGCTCTTCATACATTGTTATCCTAACTAAATGTGTATACAAAATTTCAGCACAATCGGTTGAGGATAACTGCTATAAATATCACTTGTAAGATTTGACCCGAACAAACATACATAAGTATCTACAGTTACATAAATTGCAAGTTAAATCAAAGAATTTAAAAAGACAATGATGTCCTTATTACAAAAATCATATCTGATAATTAATTCCCCCATATTGCTCGAAAACGGTTTGATGAATATTAATAAGCCTAGGTTATTTCTGCTACAATAAATAAGCAATCAAGCTTTATAATTAGGGTCGGAAACGTGCGAGTGATAACTGGTACTGCAAGCGTCTATAGGCTCTGATAAACGATTGGCATGAGGAGGGCCACGGGATTGTTTTCCGGTTTAAAATCAGTATTTATTTAGGATCTCCAACGAAAGGTGAATAATGTTTAAGTTATAAAACTAACTGGGGGTCACAAATAGTATTTTGTAAAATACTGCCTATGGTTCGCTGTTTCACTTCCATTCCATCGGACTTTTTGAGTAAAATGTCAAATTATATAGAAAGCAGCGGTTTAGGCAAAAAAACAACAGACAAGCAAACACACAAAATCCTCACCACTCTTCTTCCACTCCTCTGTATTGCAGCTCAAGACTGATCTTTTTGGAAGACGAACACCTCTTTTATGTGTTGTTTGATGTGACATAAAAAATATCCCTTGCCTAAATATACCTGCTTACAGTCGCTTTTACCTTGTACCACTGCAATAGTAGGTAATAGTTGCAACCAGCAGTTTCATTCTGTTGAAGCCGATTACGAGTTTCTCCAGCTCTTACAATGTCCAATAAGAGACTGCACTTGGATTCAACACGTGAGATCGTTCGGAAACATTGTTGTAATAATATACGGTATAACATTCGCCTCGCTTCGTACCCCTAATATTTAATAAAGCTTTCGGAAATGGAATTGCGATTTCAAAGTAGATTACGAGTAAGATTGCGTTTGTATTACCGGAGTTCGCGCTTATACTTCGAATTTGTAGTAAGCTTTTTTTTCCCGGAATTGGGTACTTTAAAATGAGAGTTTTGTAGACTTTGATATCTGTTTCAACCTGGTTTAGGATAATGACGGGCATTAGACTTCGCATTTCATGTAATTGTTGGGTACAGTTCGATCGAAATAATTTTGCTTGCTTATCTGAAGTTGTCCGCAAGAGATTTTGCAGTGGTAAATTCATAATAACTAGAACTAGAGATTGAAGACATATTTAAAGCATTAAAATCCTTAGACGAACATAAGGGTTCTGGAGATGACGGTATTCCACCAGTATTTATGAAAAGATGTGCGAGAGTAATAGCCTTACCTCTAAAAATTATATTTAATAGATCTCTCAAAGACGGCATTTTCCCTACGCTATGGAAAAAAGCGTTGGTGGTACCTATATTTAAATCAGGGGAAAAACATTCTGTATGCAACTATAGACCCATTTCTATCTTGGTAATGTTTGGAAAGGTTTTCGAAAAACTCATCACTGCACACTTGTCTTTGCATGCCAAACACCAAATCAGTAGCAGCCAGCACGGTTTTACCAAATCCAAGTCTACCTCAACTAACCTCATGTGCTTTGTGTCGTCCATATCGGAATCTTTAGATAGACGCACCCCTGTGGATGCTATATACACTGATTTTAGTAAAGCGTTCGATAGGGTCGACCATTGTCTTATGGTGAGGAAACTTCATAGTCTCGGTATAGGAGGATCTTTACTAAAGTGGTTCGAGTCATACCTCAGCGACAGGATCTCTAAGGTTGTAATCAATGGCCATCATTCGGATCCTTTTAAAGCAACATCTGGAGTTCCACAGGGCTCACATCTAGGCCCTATACTCTTCAATATTTTCATAAATGATATCACTCAATGCTTTAAGTATTCCAACTTCTACCTCTTTGCTGACGATGTGAAGATAATGAAACCAATACTGACCGAACCCGATTCTGCCTTACTGCAAGATGATCTTAATAGAATGACCGACTGGTGCCACGCTAATAAAATGTCCCTAAATGTATCAAAATGTCATTATATACAGTTCAGTCGTAACAAAGCATCAGAACCTAATACCTACAAAATGAATCAACAAAATCTCGCAGTAGTCGAAGAGATACGTGATTTAGGGGTTACCTTGGATAGACAGTTAAGACTAGACAAGCATGTCCTAAATATAACATCGAAGGCATTTAAAACTTTGGGCTTCGTATTGCGTACGAGTAAGGAATTCTCCAAAGCCTCCACTAAGATAAAATTATTTAATACGTTAGTTCGTCCAATATTGGAATACAGCAGTACAGTATGGAATCCGCACTATGATATATATATCAAACGAATAGAGAGTGTTCAAAGGCGGTTTCTATATCATCTCTGTTACAAAGAATTCTTAGCCAAAAAGATTGTCAGTTATAGGGATAGACTGAAGCACTACAATATCACCTCATTAAGCATTAGGCGGAAATCGGCAGACCTGATATTCTTGCATAAGTTATTTAACGGTAACTTAGATTGTGACGAACTGCTTAGCAAACTGCAAATAAATGCGCCATCTCGTCTGCCACGGATTGCCAGCTACGGCCTGTTTAATATACCGCGATCCAGAACAAACTTGGGGTATTTTGCCGCTCTGCCAAGGCTCTGTAGGGATTTTAATGACCTATCTAAGCGCTGTGGTTTGGACATAGCTTACCCTCTTTTAAAATATAAGAAGGAGTTAAAAACCATACTCTCCGATATAAATGTATTCTCCAACCATTGATTACTTTTTTACCATCAATTGTTTATTTTATCATTAACTGTTTGTTTATTTTGTTATTTAATTCTTAATTTTAATTTTAAATTTTAATTTTTGGGTAATATCACAATTTAATAATATATATTTTTTAAGTTTTTATTCAATTTCCTTTGTTCGCCTAGACTGTAAGTGCATGCTGTGGCCTTCTTTAAGTGGAGGAACACACCTGTTATAAAAACAAAATCTATTAATGTACCTGATTATGTCATGTATTGTGTGTATCCTGTGTTGAAGGTCCATAATAAATAAATAAAATAAAATAAAATAAAATAATATAAAAATTCTGTATTAAAACATTTGGTCGTAAATTTAAGGATTCGTGATTCCCAGATCAAATAAAAAGTTAAGATAGAACTTTGCGAACAAAGAAGTGACGCCGGCTAAAACTACGCCTTGCTAATCTAATGTGTGTTGCAAACAACACACATTAGATTTAGCCGGCCTCACTTCTTTGTTCGCAAAGTTCCATCTTAACTTTTTATTTGATCTGAGTCATGAATATTGAATAGTTACCATCACGCCTGTATTCCCCGAAGGTTTAGGCAGAGGTATACTTAATATACACCTACAGGGCGTCGGTATGTCTAGGTCCCATGTAGTAGGGGGCGAGCCTATTGATAGAATATTTGGCAATACGACCTAGACAAACTTAGAGCCAGAATGTAACTTTTTTTTTTTTGCATGTATATTTTAATGGAAAATTATACTTAAAAACAGCATTGCGTAAAATTTTGTGTACTACGGAAATTTATTTATTTATTAAATTAATTACAACGGTTGTGTAACCAATTACATTAACTAATATATATATAAACTTTAATACGAAATGAACAAAAACATTAAAAACACTTTCATAAATTCCTCTCACAGCACTTCTGACATACCAATAAGATCTTCGACCATCTATCCGCAAATACTACAATTTGGGTGTCTTCAAGTTGTATTGTGATCAAGCGTAAGCCTATCTGTGATAAAAAAATATATATATTTTACGTCTGCCACCAGGGCAGGCGGCAGGATAAGTCGGACTCGTACTGACTAAAAACCACTCTTGCCTTTCCTTTCTCTATAGTCATAGCCAAAAGATTCTAACTATGACTAATAACTATTCGCAATGACACTGGAATTGACTCAAATAAAAAAAAAGTTATACCGAGACTACGCCTTATTTTGTTGACTGACAAGATAAGGCGTAAGGCGTTCGGTAGATAAGGTATACGTGTGTGCGTGTAATTGTGTTTGTACACGGCAAGGCGTAGTTTTAGCCGGCCTCACTTCTCGGTTCGCAAAGTTCCATCTTAACCTTTTATTTGATCTGAGGGGATTGAGTACAAACTTGCCAAATCATTAATGTATTTCTTTACTTAAATATATACATAGGTATAATCAGCATACAGCAAACACTGAATCAAGAGCAAAAGGATTGCAGTACATTCATACGGAAAAGTGTTCCAATAATATTAAAAAGTTTAACTCAAGTGTACAATTCTTTACAAAATCTCACCTAGAAATCCGAGCGAGGAATCGCGTTTTCTTCACTGCAAATAAAGTGTGACCGCAAACGTATTACTTTATGTCTGTTATATTATGTACTGCACTTGAAGGTTTTATAATAGAAAATATTATTTAAGACTGCTGCCAGGCAAGATGTAGTATCTTACATTATAGAGACATTTGTTCTCAAAATAAAAAAATATTGAGCTCTAATGCTCTAGGGTACACAATACCAGTATTCAACATCATCATAAACCCATTAACTGTCTCACAGCTGGGTATACCTATGTCTCTTCTCGTAATTAGAGCCATAACTACAGTCCACCTCGCTAGCCTACTTCGGGTTGGCAGACTTCACACGCCGATGGGTAAATCTCTCAGACGTGCAAGTTGTCTCACGATGTTTTCTTTCACCATTTTAAGTGAGTTGTAAATAATTATTACAGGTCAGGTAGCTCCGACATTTCGGAATTATTTGAAGAACGTGATTCCGATGCCTTAGATTCTAACTGGAGGACTCACTCCTTTCTTTCAGCATATAACCATCATTTTGAGCAAAGGAATGTTAAATAAATATTACAACATAAAAAACCAATTCAAAACAACTTAAGTATAATTGGACATTAAAGTTATTGTACAATTATTGTATTGTAATCCATTTTTTTATCGGCAACAATGTGGTGAACATAATGACGGCAGAACTACTTAGGTATGTACATCTTCATCAGAAATTTATATAAGGGGCGTAACAGAAGGGGCGTGAAAGATCGGGAACCAAACGTCACGAGAGAATGCAGTATAAAAAATACCCAATATACATCTGGTAACAAGATAAATTCATCCGCTATACCTTCCCATAAAAACAAGGTGTGTATTTTAAGTACCAATAAAAGAAATAAAATCATATCGATAGCCCAAGAGCTATTACCCAGCAAGTACGATATATGCCACTACCTCACACCGAGCGTATCAACACAGCAACTTCTCTGCGGAATTCAAACAAAGTTAAGCGATTATACTAAGATGGATTATTGCATAATACTGATTGGAGAAAATGATTTTAAAGTTACGAGTAACTATTTTGATACTATCGTGTACATACGTGACATACTAAAACAGCTTACGCACACTAATGTTATTATTTGTTATCCCACATACAAACTTAGCCACGATACCAACCTTTACAACTGGAGAATTGAATCATTCAACAATTTATTATACTTAGATTTATTAACCCATGAACATGCATATTTTTTAGATTCGAACTATAATTTAAGTAACGACCACACTATGTTTAACTTGCCATCAGGCTTAATTAATAATAATGGAATGCGTAATGTTTTTAAAAATTTGTCTATTTTAATTAACGATATTAACCACATTAACGAAACTCACTGTAAAACTCAATCAGTGGAAAATAATGTCACAGAAGAATCATGTTCATTATTTTTTCGATATTAAGTATCTCAATGTCCTGCATCAAAACATTGCAGGACTATTAAATAAATCCGATGCCTTGTCCATTAATTTAGAAGAACTAGTGGACAAGAATATCGAAATAGATGTAATATGTGTTTCCGAGCATTTTATGCTGGCAGGAAATGAGCATCACCTTAACATTAATAACTATGTTCTTGCTGCTTCTTTTAGTCATACTTGCAATAAAAGAGGTGGAGCTTGTATTCTAGTAAACAAGGTACATAAGTTTAGAGAACTATCTCATATTAGTAGATTGTCCATAACAAATGTAATTGAATGTTGTGCAGTTGAGTTAGTCGATTTTAAAATTATAATTATCTGTGTATACCGAGTACCGGGCTCCACTAACCTGAATTTATTTTTTGATAAGCTTGATAATATACTAAAGTGTACTTCTAAACTGAATTGTCATAATACTGTTATAGCTGGTGATTTTAATATAGATGTCATAAAGTGCAACAATGTTACCTTAGATTTTGAGTGTCTGTTGTTAAATCATAATCTTAAGTTAGCTCTAAAACAACCTTCAAGACTAGCTAGTAACACTTGTATAGACAACTTTGCACATAATTTTAAAAAACAGTGTAAGACTGATGTATTAGATTTTGGCTTATCCGATCATACAGCACAATTTATAAGACTTCCAGTAAAAAAACTCTTCAAACTAAAGTACTGGTATAAAATAACGCGAGATTACAGTACAGAAAATATAAAAAAATTCAAAACATATATAAAAAATATACCTTTCGATGAAATATACGAAACAAACGATCCCACAGAGGCATACCGTCATTTTATTGAAACCTTTAAACTTTTTTACAACTTGTGCTTTCCACAGATTAAACTAAAAATTCAAGTAAATAATCGTCCAAAATGGATATCGCGTGGCATTAAGATCTGTAGTAAGAGAAAAAAGGAACTTCTATGGAATTTCAGACGAAAATCGACAATAACAAATAAATATAAATATACAAACTATTCAAAAAGGTTAAAACGAATCATAATTTTGACTAAACAAGCTCAAAACAATCATAAAATAAATACATCAATAAATAAAGGTAAAACAACGTGGCAAATTATAAATAAAAATAAACTTAATATTCCAAGGGAATCAATTGATAAAATAATGATTAATAACAACTTCACCACAAATCCCACAGATATCGCAACCCTGTTTAATAACTATTTTATCGAAAAAGTTGAGCCTATTTCAGGTGCCGGAAAACAACCAACATCTTTAATCTGTCATCAAGTTAACTCAATGTTTTTGTCGCCGTGTTTGCCCTGTCATGTTCAGAAGATTATAAAAAACCTTAAAAACACTAACAGTGTCGGTTTTGATGGTGTTACTACTAAAATTATCAAAGCCGTTCACGAGGATATCTCTCATCACTTAAGCCACATTATAAACCTCTGTATAGAGAGTGGAACCTTTCCGAGTGATCTTAAATTTACAATTGTAAGGCCGTTATTAAAAAAAGAGAATAAATACCTAATGGAAAATTACAGACCCATAGCATTGATTTCCATATTCTCGAAAATTTTTGAAAAATACTTTTATAATGAAATTAATATCTACTTGGAAAAAAAACATATTTTATGTCATGAACAGAAGGGCTTCAGAAAAAATAAGAACATCAACATGGCGGTTTATGACTTTATATACAAAGTCTCTTCACACGTTGACAAATCACTACCCGTCTGTTCTATCTTCTGTGATATGTCACAAGCCTTCGATTATGTAGATCACAATATATTGTACAATAAACTAGAGGCTTATGGTATAAGGGGCAATATTCTGGAATTAATTAGATCATATCTAACACATCGCCAACAAATAACCGAAATCTCAAAATTTAATATTAAAACTAAAACAGAACAGAATTTTGCTTCCACTAAACGTTACATAACTTATGGTGTACCCCAAGGTAGCGTATTAGGTCCTCTATTATTCCTACTCTATATAAATGATCTACCAAATGCAACTATAGAACCTATGTCTTTATTCGCTGATGACAGTACGGTAACGATAACATCCAAAGATATAAAATACTATAACGCTGAAATAAATAATTCATTACATTCTATAATTACGTGGCTTGATAATAACAACTTAAAAATTAATCTTAAAAAAACAAACATACCTAACCTATTGCATTTTAGGCAACAGGAAAAATTACATAATACAGTAGAAATTACATTAGTTTACAAAGATAATATTATACAAAATGTAGATACCGCAAAATTTTTGGGATTAAAAATTGATAAACAATTAAATTGGAAAAATCACATTAATGAACTCTGTAAAAAAGTTAGCAGCTCATCATATGCCCTTTTTAAACTAGCTTCCACTGTAAACACTACAACTTTACTAACAGCATATTATGGGCTAGTTGAATCAGTGTTGAGATTTGGTATAATCTTTTGGGGCAACTCAACTCATAAAGAACTCATATTTAAATCACAAAAACGTTGTATGCGGGCTATGTTCGGGATGCAAACAACAGACAGCTGTAAGCCAATGTTTATTAAATACAAAATTCTTACACTACCGTGCTTATATATAATGGAAGTAGCATTATTTGTAAGAAATAATCTTCACTTGTTTCCAAGGTTGTCGGACAAAGCCGTCCGAAATCGACGTAACAATGATCTCTGCATACATCCATCTAAGACAGCAATGTTGCACAAAAGTATTATATGTATGGGTCCTAAAATATACAATAAAATTCCAAAGGACATAAAACAATTAAATACAACTCTGTTTAAGAAAAAGTTAAAAAATATGCTATCTGTGAAATGTTATTATAGTACAACTGACTTCCTAAATGATAGATTCTGACTTTGTTTAGTTTTTCTCTTCAACTTCTCGGTTATGTATTATTGCACATCAAAATTATAAGCTGATATTTGTAATATTTGTACGCCTTTTATGGTATAACATGTAGTTCAAAAAAATGTTTTAACACCATTGCATGCATATCTGTATTGTAATCCACTCATGTTACCGCAAATAAATTTATCTTTATCTTTATCTTTAACTCTCGTAGTCGAAATCTCAGATCTGCTACGCCGAGTGCTACGGCTACGCTTACGTAGTCCGTAGCCTGCTACGGCGAAGTGTTCGCGGTATCCCCGTAATATAAGATTTTTAGACTGTAGTACTTAGTATAGTATCATTAGCAGTGATCGGCGTAGGTAGTGCTATTCACGGGAATTAGTGACCGTTAACTTAACATGGATATGCCGTCTAAATCCCGGCATACATGGTCTTTTTTAGGAATTCGTAGTTTAATAAAATATGTGTACATATATTAAAAAAGTAACAGGTCAACAACAATTCTGCAAATTGATGTTTCTTGTTGCACAGCTTTTCTTAATTAGAGAGAAACTGACATTGACATTTTAAATATTAACTCAAGTTAATATTTAAAATGTCAATAAAATATTATATTTAATATATTATAGAATTTTAACTTCTACCACTACACACACTTTAGATTTTGTTTCTATGTACAAATGTTGTTGATTTTCAATATTATGTGAATAAATATTACTGTGTTTTGAATAGTTATTTTATTTTTATCTTTCAATCACCTTAATATTTCACTAATTATTATAAAAAATTGTGCTTATTGGGGTGTAATAAAAGAAAATTCTGTTTCTCAACTTATTGTATACTACATACGAAAAAACTACAGACAAGAAGATTTCTTACGATTTGTTACATACTAATTTATATCACATTGACGAGCAATTTTTAAAGTAATTGTAGTTGTACACATGACGACATATCATGCCACCTGTTTCGGTTATAATCAGATCCTACCTATTGACCAGTAAGTAATATGGCAAACAGCACTGTGCGGGACCAGTTAAACCAGAAATAAGTAGTCTGATATGACGCAGTGCATATTCATGGTATCTTTAACAGTATAACTTCATTTACATCAACATTCCGAAAAATATTCCCGTGAACCCCGAAATTCCCGGGACATGTCCATATTAACATAATCATTCAGGGTCATTGACCGAAAATAGCACTGCCTACGCCGATCACTGATCATTAGACTCGTACAAGAATTTTATACAATAGTATTTATAAGATTCTATCAATGCTAAACTCCGTACCTAGTACTAGTAGAGGGCTCGAATGGCGTAGAGTCTAAGCAAACAGCTTTTGTGCTTCGGGTCGTGGGTTGGATTCCTACAAGGACAATATATATGATCTGCAGGTAATTGTTTTGAGTCTTAAGTGTTTGTGCATGTGTGTCTCTAATATATGATAACATCTTGCTATGTGAAGATTTATTTTTCGTGCTTTTTAAACATTTCCCTTGTAAGTATGTTCTTCATGCACATTGCGAAAGCATAGGAAATTCAGCGGGTGTTGCAACAATAAATATTTCCCACGCAGTTACCCTTTCGCCCCTACTGACAACGAGCGTCTTTGAATAATTCTTCACTTGATATTACCTCAGTGTAAACTCGGCCTTATATTTATGTGTGTACTTCCAGTGTGTCTCAGTCTTATTCAGTACACAGTTACATAATTAATCAACATATATGTAATCCATTCTCATAAGTGTAGTGGTCGTAAGCGTGACTGCTACGCAAGAGCGTCCTGGGTTCGATCCAGGCCGAGCAAACTGTTATTGAGTTTTTTGAAGTTGAAATCCGGTAGTATCTCAAAGTTTGGAACCAATTACCATAAGTAAAAAAAACATTCATCAAAATCAGTCAAGACATTAAGGAGAAGAAGTATTACGAACACACGCAACTTGAAAATTGATTTATATAAAATTAAGATTGAAGCAGTGTGATAGAATAGTAATATGATCGTTGGACTGCAAAGTCAAAGATCTCAGGTTCTTAATGTTAAATTTTCTTATTTATTTAACATAAGTTTAGTGGTCCCAAGCGCGACTGCTACACTAGAGGTCCTGGGATCGATTCTCAGATCGAGCAAAGAGTTATTGAGTTTTTCTATGAAATTCGCTGTCGTAGCTCGGAGTCTGGATTTTTGCCGGTTTCGCAGTTCGGTAAATGGCAATAGACTCGCCGCCTATTACATGGGACCTAAGCATGCCGATGAAACGTGGGTGTTTTGTACACCTCTGCCTAACCCTTCGAGAAATACATACGTGATGGTATGTTAAAATGTTCAATTTAAAGATCCGTCGTCATCATTTTGATGCCTTGTTCTATTGATCCGCTGTCGCTTTGTTAAACTAGATAAGTAATATGGCCTATGATTTATCAAACCCGAGAGAAATCACAGTTTCCGAAATGTAATAATTCTCGTGTGACTTTAATAAATATACGTCATTGCTCAACATCACGTCACAACTTCGTAATAACTTAATACATACCTCGAAAACTATGTAACACGCGGACATGATATATATTCGATATACAGTTATTATATGTATAAATATAATAATACTAAGTTTGGTTGGGTGTTTTCACTCGCATTCCAAAAGGATTTACACTATTTGTCTTTAGTTCGGTTTATTTTAAAATCTCCGAACCAAAAACTGACTCAAGCTTCCACTAGACAAGCTCGACCTAGTGTGGAAACAACAGTTATAGCTAAAACATACTTGTTCTTATTCTTATTTATTTTTTTGAGCAAAATTATCGCAAGTGAAGGTATTCACTACAAACACTACATTATCGCAAACAAATCACTTCTGGAGAAATTAGTACTTTGGATGGGTAATTAATAAATAGCTAATTTGTAACCGACGACGACAAACTTGTGGTAGTTTTAAGGTTTTAGTATTGTTCTCAAGTGCCATATTTATGTATTTTTTTGAGAATAAAGTTAAGTTAAATTCAAGGAGATTTCAAGGAGAACATAGGTTTGTGTTTAATTAAAACTTATCAAAATCCAGAAGCTAAAGAAGCTATTTTAGTACTGATAACGGGCAACCCAAACACACCGTTTATTTTTATACCACTAACTAAAACCTTCTCAAAAAAGATACTCTCACCCGTCTCTCAATAACCTAACATCTAGTGGTCGTGTAAACCCGTTCTTACTTTCGCGAAAATCTCTGCGAAGCGCCTACAAATGTCTACCCCCGTCACACCCTGTTTACTTTCAATATCTTGGCAACATTAGCCACTATACTTAGGTTCTTACCCTTTTCCAAATAAGACACAATTCGGGCACTGTTCACGAATTGACTTTTCGACCGACGTTGAAATACGTACGTACATTTTTCATTGAGCATCCCAGTATAGGATATAAATGGTTTACTCAGCTTTAGTGTTGTAGTCTATGGGATTTGTAATGGTAATATTTATTTCTAGAATAACATTTTTAAACCTGTTTTCATTAAACCAAGGAAATATGTCGTAGAATTTTGCCTATGTACCTACACACGGCAACACGTCAAGCTTTACAATTAAAACCAGTTTAGACTGATCTCCCATTTCAAATGTTTTTTGTGCCATTCAAAGCCAGCACTTTTCCCAATTTTATAGAGTTCCGTACCTCAAAAACAAAAAAATAACGCTTATAGGGTCGTTCGGAAATTCCTCACGGATTTCTTTTAAGGGAAGCGGTAAGTTTCAGACTCACAGTGACTAAAAACCTCACTTGGTTTCCCTTGCCCCGAGGTTGGGTCCATGGGACTTGAGATCCCAAGACCACGACCCTGAAAACAGTTTTTCCCTAAAGCCGACCAAAAAAAATATAAAAACAGTCTATAGTAACATCACATTCCCAATATTTTTATCCGATTAGATAATTTATAATGCGTCAAGTTCTGAATACGAAATCAAAATGTTCCCACTTGAAATCGATAACCGAAAGACGCTGGTTCTGCTTCCTGT
Source organism: Subacronicta megacephala (assembly GCA_958496365.1). Classification (NCBI taxonomy): domain Eukaryota; kingdom Metazoa; phylum Arthropoda; class Insecta; order Lepidoptera; family Noctuidae; genus Subacronicta; species Subacronicta megacephala. The sequence continues at coordinate 8,732,476 of OY292521.1, forward strand.
ATTATGTGATTTTTTGAACAATGACATATAATAACAAACAACACAATTATTACGATGAAACAGCACAGTTTTTGCACTGTGAACTAGGTTAGGTAAACATATTTTATTCATGACACGGTGTCCACTACTGGAAACCAATGAATTTGTATGACGTAGATAACGTGTTTTATTGTCACAGTTAGTAAATAAATTCTCTCGCATACACCAATCATGTACAGGGCTCACGTACGAGCGGCCCGATGAAAGGTATAATCCAATCAATTATTACGCCGTGCTCCAATTCTGCAGCGAAATGCAAAAAGAAAAGATTGAATCCCAAAAAAGTTTGGCCCGCTCTAAGAGACATTTGTTTTTTTTTTTCTTAAACTGTTATAGGCAGCGTCACAGAAGTAGATTTGTCATGTCATGAAATATATTGTAACGTAACTAATGTATTATATACAACAAAGTTCTAAATAGTTACCGAATGTACGAGTATGTAACAGCGACAACGAAAATATTTCATGAACTCTGTTTAGCTGGAATTTTACAAAAGAAGTCTCTAAAAGAATGTTATATTAAAAACAAAGTTAACCTTCTTTTAAGCGTGTCTAGGGAGGAGATTCTTTAAAAATTTACTTGCTCTCAAGCATCAAAGTGCATATTAAAAAGTTTTGATGATAGTGCACATCAAAACTCTTTTAATCTGAAAAGTGAGTTTAGTATTAATTGGCGGGCAGAAGTTCTGTTGTTATGAAGAGATCCCCTGGAGTATCGTAACGAGTACGTTGTCACCGCACGACTTCAATCAGTTGTGTCGTATGATATTGCAACACGTGGGTAAAAATAAAATGGAATATTGTGTAAACTTATTAAAATTTTGTGTCATAAAAATATAAGCTAAAATTGTTCGCGGGTTCACTCTTTGGACACAACGTTATCGGATAACGGTCTAGCAGAAATACAGACAAACAGTTACCCTTCAAGTACTTTATAAAATTGTGTCTTAAGAACTTGAAGGATTTATTCATATGTAATATTATAAATATGAGGAAACTCTGTCTATCTATTATATATAATATCAGTTATTCGATCTCTGAGTAACAATAGTCTAGTCTATCTATATACTTTTTAACACATAAACCGCTGAATTATAGTGTAACTTATTTCTCAAAAAAGTTCTTTTGGTAACAAGCTAGTCTATAATACAAGCAAATAAACCGACAGAGACACTCTCGCATTTATTAGTGTAATGAAAGTATGGATATATTTCTTAATTAAGTTTTTTTTCCATTTTAATTACTTCATCCAGAGTTATTCCTCTAGTTTAATAAAAGGTCAAACGACACACGTAACGTGTGTCACCAAGACAGGCATGAAAGATATATTAAGGTTGAGCCAAACAAAAATATTTGCAAACCTAATTACAAGGAGGAAATGTAGGTAATATTCTGAAAGTTTCCGGAAAACGCGCTACGTGCCGACAGGGTGCACGCAACAAAAGGAGTTTTTCAAGGAAATGAGTTAACTTTCGCAAGCCAGAGAGCTAATTCAACGCCTTACTGTGGCAAGTTTTACTTTTCCAGTTATATTAGGCGCTTCGTCATGATATCCGGCGTAAGTAAAAAGACTCCGCAAGTTTGCTCGCCTCATTTTTCAGAATATCTGCTATTATGTGCGCGTTGGAAATTGTTAGAAGTGAATTCTCAAGTTGCTGCTGCCGTATTTTATATTTTGGTTCAGCGAAATAAGTTTTTTGACAATAGCGGTTGTTGGCGGGATTTCAACTATTATGTCCTATAAGTACTCATACACTAATTCACTACAAATTCCTAATGTAATGCTAATACCATCATCATCATCATCATCAACCCATTACATTGTCCCACTGCTGGGCACGGGTCTCCTCTCAGTACGAGAGGGAATATAGTCCACCACGCTAGCCTTCTGCGGATTGGCAGACTTCACACACCGTCAAGAAAATCTCTCAAGCATGCAGGTTTCCTCACGATGTTTTCCTTCACCGTTTAAGCGCGTGATAATTAATTATTAATACGCACATGACTTCGAAAAGTCAGAGGTGCGTGCCTTGGATTCGAACTCGAGACCTTTGAGTTGGCAGGCCAATGGTTATATCACTAGGCTATCAATGCTAATATATCATTATAAATTTTTTAATTATAATTTTATTCAATGGTTTAATAGATTTTTGTTTAAATAAAGTATATTAACCCTTTATTATTGTTATGAAATGATATAGGTATAAGCAAAGTTCTCAAGTATTCAAAAATATTAAAAAAAATATAAAACTAATTATTGGTATGGAAAGTAAATTACAAACAAACACTCGTATAATATTTGTTCCGAGCTCCACAAAATACACAACCCTTTCATCTAAATCATGCCAAGTTTACTAAGAATTGTTGGCAATTTTGTTACTAAATGAAGTTAGAAATTGACATTATAGACTAGGTAACCGCTTAGTGGTTATCATCATCAACCCATTACATTGTCCCACAGCTGGGCACGGGTCTCTCAGTACGAGAGGGATTAGTCTATAGTCCACCACGCTAGCCTACTGCAGGTTGGCAGATTTCACACGCCGTCAAGAAAGTCTCTCAGGCATGCAGGTTTCCTCACGATGTTTTTCGAAAAGTCAGAGGTGCGTGCCTTGGATTCGAACTCGAAACCTTTGACTTGACAGTCCAATGGGTAGGTAGGTAGGTTCGCTATCAACAAGAACTGTTGATAACAAAACTCAACATTATAACTACAACAATAAAATAACTAAGACTGCCTCGTTGGTCTAGTGGTCCCAAGCGCGACTGCTACGCTAGAGGTCCTGGGTTCAATTCCCAGGTCGAGCAAAGTATTATTGAGTTTTTCTATGAAATTCTCAGTAGCAGCTCGGAGTCTGGATTTGTGCCCGATTAATGGCAATAGGCTCGCCCCCTATTACATGGGACCTAAACATTCCGGCGAAATGTGGGTCTCCATTAGTACACCTCTGCCTAACCCTTCGGGGAATACAGGCGTGATGGTATGTTATGTTATGTAACAATAAAATATACGCTTCCGATTTAATAAACTAATTCCTTTCAGTAAAAATAGATTAATTTTTGCTTCTATGAACCAATTTCATGGTGCAGTGATAGCCTAATGGAATGACCATTGGACTGCCAAGTTAAAAGTCTCGAGTTTGAATCCAAGGCCACTAACTTTTCAAGTCATGTGCGTATTAATAATTAATTATCACGCTTAACGAAAACATCGTGAGGAAACCTGCATGATTAAGGGATTTTGACAATGGCGTATGAAGTCTGCCAAGCTGCAGTAGACTAGCGTGGTGGAACACTCCTTGCCCAGCAGTGGGACAATGTAAAGGGTTGATGGTGACCTCATTTCATAGAGCAACACATTTCTTAAAACCTTCGTTATAAAAATTAATTAAATTTTCAGTTCAAAATGATGGATACGTAATGATTTTATCGGTATTATAATAAACTATCACAATGTTTTTTAAAAATAAAAGCATAACATATTATTTGTTAACTCACCAAATTCAATATAAAATATTATTTGTCATTTCACATTATGCATAAATAATGCGTTAATCGTGTTAATCAAATTTAAATATGTTGGTGCATAATGGATGGCATTCACTTCACAATAAAATTGTCATCACAAAATTTAAGTTTTACTTAACTTTTTATAGTTTTATTTAGTACTTTTTTGTTATAATTATGTAATATTGTAATGTATCATTGAAGCATTTTTACGATCATTATACCTAAATAAAATAATAAATTTTAACTTGACTTTCTTTTAACTATTATTATAAGGCGAAATTAACTAAGTATGTCTTTGTTTTGTTTTCATCACGCCTAAACCGCTAAACCAATTGTGATACATTTTGACATCAAGATCTTTTCCGCGGTTTCGCTTGCCCATCCAAGTACTTTTTGATACCAAACGTAGCCTTCTTCAGAATCCAATCTATCTTTATTCAGAAATTCATCAAAATTTGTTCAGCCATTTAGTCATAAAAACGTCACAAAGAGACATAGATTTATTCGCATTTATTATATTAGTATAGATTAAAAAACATACTTAGCTTAACTAACACAGATGTTCGTTGCTTACAACAATGGATGTTGCACATAAATCGGATATCGGAATAAAGATAGAAAATGTTCAGGATCGCAATTGATTAGCTGGAGGGACCTCGTTGCAACCTTAGCCATTAATTGCGAGCCACTTCCGAGAGGGATCGGAGTGTTATTAATACCCTCGCAGAACAGGGGAACAGGTAACTGGCGGTGACTGTTTTTAAGTATTACAGCTTGTTTCCAAACCCATGTATAGCTATCAGCTTCCGAAGAGGTTCGTATTAAGAATGCCTATTATTGTTTGTTACATAACATAAAATACTATCACGTATGTGTACTTAATGTACACTCTCAACCGGACAGCAGTTATTTCGAAAAAACTGTAGGTAATCTTCTTTCTCTTCTCCACGATCGTAATACTTTATAACTAATTCACTTACCTTAGCCCAAACAGCAGTGTACTGTAGTAATGTAACAGCGAGTGTCACCAAAAAGTTCACAGTTCATATATGGTCTTCTTCGATCACGGGATAAATGACAGAACGAGAACTATGCTCATGAACATATACAAACTAATGAGCAACGCATGCGCAATATCCAAATTGTGCACCGAAAACAACACGAATTTGACCAAATTCCGAGAGCAATGGCGAACGATGGCCAGTCCGCGATACTAATGACAATGACACATAGAGAGGGTATATTAATTATAATTTCTAATTTAACACGTGATATAATATCAGAGTCGATACAAACAAATGACAAGAGTGAGGGTACATTTAAATCACACTCAAATCAAGTCTCGGCCCGCCAAATTCAATTTCAATTGATTTTTCGCAATTTGTTGGTCCGTAAATATTATATGAACTAAGTCTGAAATAAAGTATACTATTATTATTATCCTTTATTCGTTTAAACACATATTTTTTTATATTTCTAAACATTTTTTACATTAAATTAAAATACATATTATATTAAAAATATATGTTATTATTATTATTAAGTATTATATAACATATTCCAGCTCCACCAGGAAATCGTTATTGATATTTAAAAGTATATTTCTATTATGAAACATGTTTTAATGTAGAAGAATGCAAAAGAAGTATAATGAAGCAGGAATCGTGTCATGTGGTGGCGATGACGTTTATGAATACCCCTGTAGGATAATACTATTTCTCCAGATAAAATAAAGTCAATGACCTAAAAATACAACACAACAACAAATAGAAAATCAAATAAAACGTTCTCTTCTATGAAGTTTCAAATGATTTCTCGCTTGGAGAACTTCAGCCTTTCTGCGCACTGCATTCCGGTTCCCGAAGCGATCAAATAAAGAATAATCGGCTTTCATTAGAAGTCGCTACTGATTTCTCTGTGGAAGTGATCAGCTCCCGGCTTACGGGGTCCAAAGGAGATTTAAAATGAGGTTTGCAAATCTTACTACGTAAGCGATGTTGAATGAGCACTTTTTATTCATAATAGATACCTATATTGATCTATCTTCGAAAATATTAATTGAAGTCAATCTTCAGCTATAGTCTAAAAACTATAAGTAATAATTGTGACATTGTACGGTCGTAATACTTAATAACTAAGCACTAAGCACATCAGGTTACCACAAAATGTCAAATTTTCCCAATCGATTTTCAACTTAATCTTAAATAAATCCATCTATCTAAAATCTTAAATAATTGTAAATTGTAATTATTGAAATCATTTGTAGAAATTTTACAGTTTACTATAACCTGATGTGCTGGCGGCTGTACCACATATTTTGAGATTAAACATTTATTATTATTATATTGTTTTTTTCTCTGGTTGAACAGGAAAAACGATACCACGGGCATTAAGCCAAGTGTTTATCAATTCTTAAAGTAATAAGCGGTGCTGCGAGTGTTACTGGGAGTTGTCGGGTTCTTATTATTATAGCCAGTTACAATAATGGATGGCTTCATGTAAAATCCGAAGTAGGTACCTATTATTTACTCTGAAAAGGATTTTATAAAGTTCGTTTGAATGAAATAATTTTATTAGAATAGTTAACTGTGGATTCCTTTTTCTAACAGATTTTTTTCTTTTTAGGAATCCTAAAAAACCTTCCCGAAAATTCATTGTAATCGAATAGAATAGCAACGCATAGAGAACGCACAAAATGTTTATTATAAGTACAGTACAATACCAAATTTATTAGACAAAGACCGATGGGCAGTTGGAGTAAATTACTTTAATAACCTCGAGTTCAGTAGTGCTTTGCTTACTACAAATTAGCTATAAGGCTTTGATTGAGTACATACCTACCTACAATGTACATGGTAGCTTGACAAAAAGACTGAGCACCCCCAGAAATAGACGCACTACACTCTGGTAAAATAATAAGAAAACAAATAAGTCGGCATTTCCCCTACCGATTTTAATTAGGACAACCATGTTTAAGCATTATTATATTATTCTATACAATAATTCTACAAGTGCCTACAAAAAGCATCATAGCAATTTGACATCAAAAACAAATGCAATTTTAGAATTATTATTCCATAAGGCTTTTTCGTTATTTAATAATGAAAACCTATTTATACATCGATAAATCTATTTTAGATTCTCGGAAAAAAGGTAAAAAGGTAACATTAAATCATGTAGGTACTTTGACTTCAAAAGATCTTTGTAGGATCATATCCGTCTCGCGTACCTACTACAAAAGACTCTAGCGTTTTCCCTAATGGAACTTTGTGTTGTACTAAACTTTGATCCACAAAAGGTCAGCGGACAAAGACACTGAAATAGGAACCACGAGCTTTACTTTTTTTATTTGTAAATAGACTGAAGTAGAAACTTTTTGGTCAGATCTAGCCGACTTTTTCGTTTCGCCAGCATCCGATGCACATTTTGTTGTCAATGTCTTGTTTTATTTTTTACACGGAATATTGCGCAGCTGCATAGACTTGTCTCGCTCTTAGCTAAGAGCTTTTTATGAAATAGGTATTACTCTCGAGTGTTTTATGAAATATTATTGTTGCATACCTATAAATGCACTGAGTGTATTGCGGTAATGTTTAAATTAATGGGAAGCTGATTACCGTAATTAAAAAATACTTCGACTACCGCCATACTTAGTTCATAAGTTTATAACTAATTGTTTTTTTTTTAAGGAAATACTTGTCCCAACTTTCAAGTAACTAAAATGCGTTATGCGTTATACTGGTTCCACGGTCAAAAAAAAACAGCAAGTTCAAATTTCTCAACTCATTTATTTTCATCGATGAATAATCTCTAAAAGACTATGTCTTTCACATTCATCGTCTATTTAGTAGATATAAATACACTATAGTAAAATACTCATAATCGTTCATATTAGGGTTGCCAGACATTAGATCCGTAGTTCCATTGGTTTCTTTTCTAGACATGAGCAGTGGAAAATATATGTACATCTAGGAAAACATTTTGATAATGAACATTCAACAATATTTCCGATTCGGTCTAAAAGATGTTACTTAAAGTTTAAAGTTTCCTTCATTAAAATGAAACGTAACTAAAAATACCACTTCCAAGAAGGAAAAATCATGTGTGTTTATTACGTGTTGCAAAATGTGCAACGATTCTCATTAAAAGCAATATTTTTACATAATAATGAGCTTTGTGCAGCGTTTACACAAATATGGAGGAAAGTCGAACTATTATTAGGTAAAAATAATGACAGTAAAAATGGACAACTTGCACTGACAGTGTGTACTCGTATTTTATGTTGTCACCAATGGATTAAATGACCTCATATCCTAAGGAAACTACGGCTTATATTCAGACGTTTTCAAGCGTAAACTTACGCCTCCATGTGCCAAAATTCAATATAAATTCGACGTATGAAAGCATAAGTTTACGACTACAGCCATTAGGGAGAAACTGCGAACTGCAAGCACGCGGTCAGATAAATACCACATATTTTTCAACCAAGTTGTGTAACTAGTAGTGACGCAATTTATCTTGGGTTTCTATCTTTTTCGCGGCGTCGACTGACCGCAGTTGCACCCGAGGACTGCGAAGTGCGGAGTGAGGAGTCGCACCATACGATACTCAGATCATAGTCGAAGCTTACACTTTGATTGCGGCATTAATTGAATGCGTGTAAGATGTTATTAAATTATATATTTCAGTTGAAAATCAGTTTCAAGCACTGGTGGCCCGACAAAATACTGAACTGTAGGTACGTATCTGATGCAGCCGCGTGGCACTAACTTACACATTTAGGTAACTAGGTACGCGCGGCTACGCGTCGAGCTATACAAATCCAGTTAACGCTGGCCTCTTATTATATGAAAATCCAGAACAATGCGAGATCAGCATAAACTGGAATTATACGTTGACCTGTTGCTGTGTATACCTACTTCCTCAATTCATAATTGAAATAAGATGTAATTTGTGTGAACTACAAATTATTTCGAAAATAAATAATAATAATCATCATCATCAACCCATTACATTGTCCCACTGCTGGGCACGGGTCCCCTTTCAGTGCGAGAGGGATTAGGCTATAGTCCACCACGCTAGCCTACTGCGGGTTGACAGACTTCACACGCCGTCAAGAAAATCTCTCAGGCATGCAGGTTTCCTCACGATGTTTTCCTTCACCGTTTAAGCGCGTGATAATTAATTATTAATACGCACATGACTTCGAAAAGTCAGAGGTGCGTGCCTAGGATTCGAACTCGAGACCTTTGACTTGGCAGTCCAGTGGTCATATCACTAGGCTATTACTGCACTTAATAATAATAATATTTATAAAAACTTAGGAGAATAATTAGAATAGAATATATCGAATAATTAAAAAAATCTATAAAAAAACTTCTGCAATCAGCTCAAAACAATCGAAACAGGCGGACAGGTCTAAAGAATATTGTTTGGGTATTTCGCTACAGTTTTTCGTCTTGGTATGGTACGCTATAGTGGGCAGACTCCTTAATACGGTTTTACAATTCCTTACACTTAGGTCTACATAAATTATGATATGTAGATATTTTATATTTAATTTGGTAATTGTTATAGATTTGTTAGATCATAATTAGGTAAGGTAAGAATTGCTAACTAATCATCAGCCTCTAATCCATAAAATGAGCTAACATATTAAATGATGCATTTAAAAACAATTTTTAAATAAAGAGTTGATAGTCACAGGGTTACTGGTTGAAGATTGGACATGATATTCTAGAGCCTAATACTAATAACTTTTGTTCTACGCGTTTTGGAAACATTACAAAGAAATATTAAGTACATCCAAAGAAACTGCATCAGCTCATTGGTAAGGAAGATTGTAAAGTGAAATATTTTTTATGAATTTCCCAATCAACAAAAGTTATTAGTGTCAATATAATAATTCGGCCCTAGGATAAAGTAGGTATATACTAGGTACTGTACGTATTTGACTTCTGTTAAAAATTATTAAAAATAAAACAATATAATTTAAATCAGCTCTAAGATATACTTATAACTTTTAAGGGGAAAGAGTGGGGATGTTCTGTTCCTTCCCATAAGGCGCATTAGTTTATGACATCACAAACCACTATACCTACCTACGCTGTCTCTTAACTTAAAATTCTTAAAAAAAATGCAATAGGTAATTTATTTTTGAACTTACTTTAATTTTGTTTTTTGTAAGCATTTTTGTGAGGCCATTATTAAGTCAAATATTATGTCCATCTTCAACCGAGTAGGTAGTTTACATTACATAACATAACAAATAATATTACAAGACATTTATATAACTTTAACAAGGAACATTACAATTAGGTATAAGAGACCGTGACACTTTAGTTGTCTTAAAGGCGAAAGGATTTCGTTATACCTACTCATATTATTATGAACAATTTTTACTACGGGCCAACCCTAACTTTCCTAGCACATCTCTGATGGAAGCGCAGCCCTAAATTTGTCTTCGGCTCTTTCTCCATACAAAAATCTCATGTAGTGTAAGTTTAACAACAAACAAGTCTTGACTTCCCAAACTGCAGTCCTAACGGAAAAGGGCTCAACCACAGATTATAACCTATTTTACTAGTCTGAGGGCTCAACTAACTGTTTTTATTGAGTTATCTCAATAGGTATTTGCAATCAGAATTAAAAGGCTGCCTATTTTTTGCATTTTTTTTGTAAAGTGTTAGTGGTGCCTTTTCGTAACGACGGCAGCATAGAATATGCGCCGTGGTAATCACAATGGGCGTAAACAATATAGTGCTGTACATCAGTTTTTATAGATAAAAGTAAATGTGTCTTAACGGTCAGTACGTAGGAATCAGGTATATAACTTATAGTGATTGTAACATAATTATACGTTTTTGTATATACATTAATTTTTTAATTATATTTTTACAATATACTATATGTATGTGTATTTTTACATGATAAGTATTACATTTCATCATTTTCTAAAACATCTCTATATTCAAGGAATGACTAATTGTGATAATTTTATCATTATCAAAACAATTATGATACTACTACAAATTTAACAATGTTATTAAATTTTTATAATAATAATAATGATTTTGTCTCCATAACATTGTACAGTCAGCGACGAAAGCGAAAAATATACATAATTTATTTTAACAGCTGTTCTTAATTTAATTTTGTAAATACGTTCAATCACGTGGAGTTAAATATTAATAGTGAGAGCGTTATTCTGCCGCTATAATTAATCATGTTTTTGCCGTATGTACAGTGTCGGAGATTTTATCTAAATGTAGCCAGCTACGACTTATCACAGGATGTTCTGAGCTTAATATAAAGACTGACATCCTTATAATTATTATAACTAAAATAGTAGGTAAATATACACAAGAAGACTACTAATTTAATACAATAACAAATTAACATTTAATAATTTCATTTTAATTCAATGATAATGTCAAAAGTGAAAGCCTTCGTGTTTATTTGAGCAATTTAAAATATCCAATTATAAGAAAAAAAATGATTTTTAACATTAACAAAACTATAAAATAATTATATTGATGTAGCTTGGTACCCGACTATAGAAAAAACTTATATTCTGAGAATGCATATTAGTTTGACTAATAATTTATCAATTCTTGCGTAGGCTCTGACAAAACATATACTTATATATATTACACTTACATTTATTATGTAAGTACAAACAAACATCGACACATACATGGAGCCTATGTTTATGTCAACACAGTCGGGTAAAAATATAATGTATTCTATATCTATCAATGACTATAATTATTTGGCAACAACTTAGTGGAATTATGTACATAAAACACTCAGTGCTCATAATTTATTACTTACACAATTTACAATGGACGACGAAAAAGGCGTAAAACAATGAGATTATAATCTTTAGCTACAATAAATAGTCTATCAGGTTTTTAACCGAACAACGGCAACATATAACCGCATTCATTTCTTACAGTTCATTAAACATTGCATCACTGAAACTCTATACTGGCAATTGCACACCGCACAGGCGTTCTAAATTCAAATTCTGCATTGTCCCCTGCTTTTAAAAAACTTACGTGGGAACTAAGTTGCCAGACGCATAAAATGATAAATGCGCGAGGCTTGCAACAGTTGCAACACTGATTAGTAGAACATTATGGGAGATATTACTGCCCTTTCCTGGTAAACCGCACTCTTGCTTGTTGTATTCGAAGCAGAAATTCTGTAAAACAAATATAGCTTTAAAACTTTTGTTACGTTAGAAACTACCGTTTCAGTAGAAGCATCTTGGTAGTACCAAATTGTTACTGTTTTATATAAATTACCGAAATATTTGGATTTTCGATTGTGCCCGGTTAATAACAGTAGGCGCGTCCTCTATAGAATAGGAAGCCAAACAAGCGAACTGTGTGTGTTTTATTTGAAGCGGCAGTAGCCTAATGTTCGGTTCTAAACTCACCCATTGCACTAAAGACGTGAACCACTCGTAATACAAGCATTTAGCTTAGTACGAGCGGTTAACAAGAATACTAGTAATGTGCGACCCCTATTGCTAGTAAGCATTTTTTTAAGAAATGCGTCATTTTTCGGCTGAATAAATTAAAGTTTCATTTACTACATCCAACTTGGACCACAAAAATATAAAATTTACAACGCCAACTTCAGTTTTGGAGTCACGAACGAAATCAGAAGAGTTTCACGTCACGACATTGTCTCCGCGGTTTGGCTTCGGGAAACTCTTACGTAATTTTTCGAAAGAAATAATAAAGTTCTAGAGTTCGGAAAGTTCCATTCTTTTAGCCGTCTTAGGTACCTACCTATTGGTACGTATATTTACTATCCTCAGCATTCAGGCAATAAATCTAAACTTTATTTACGGCATCAGAACTTGTTTCCTCCAAATAACTATTTTAAAACTAAAATGTAACAACTTGCAAATGGTATGTCTTGGAGATAATTAGTGTCAATACTAGCGAGCTCAGGTACGACCAAGAAAATGCCTTTTGAATATTAACTTTGAGTTCATTCAGACTCACTAATGGCAAAGTTCACTTATACTTATTATAATAGTACGAGTGGTCCTTTAATACTGATGGGTTGATATTATCGTCCGTATAAAAGGACCAATCGTTTCAAGATATTACCAACCTTAATAATGTTCGATGCCATCCTCTTTAGAAAAGCGCTTGTGAACAACGCAGCTTCATCGCCACAGGACCTCTGCACCGTCTGCTCCGAGCACATCAGATACTCTTGGAATGAACTGAAACGGACACAATTTTATTAAAAACTCTATACTAACAAAATAACCCTTAAACATGGCTGTGTAAGGATCAAAATAGCTAATCAACTTGGTTTTAAATATTGCCCAATTTGCATAGAAGGAGCCTAATGAATTTTCAGACTAAAATCTGCTTCAGTTATAAAAGTTACGCGGAGGCAAAGGTCCGTTATCATTATACAGGCACACCCTTTAGAGACGTAATTAAAAATTACAATGTTCAAATATCCCTTGTCTTTTTTCTATAAAGCCTAATCCGTATTGCTGAGTTGTATGAGATTTTTTTTTTCAAGTCAATATCCTCGTTAAGTGATCAAAGATGAAAGACCCATAGCACATTACGTAATAAGGAAAATTCCCATATAAAAGGGTTATCTACTTGGAAAATGGTACGTCAAAGTCGACTAAAAGCAAACGTAGAGAACTGGGAGATTTATTGCAATTTCGAAGAAGACTGAAAAAGGTATTGGTAATTCTTTCGAGCAAAATATAAATGTGATACCGAGATCTAGACGAGGCCAAACGTCATATCCAATACAAAATGATAGGGCAAATTAATACCATTTACAGACAATAGGTCAGACATTCTGTATGTAGGTACGAGACAAATAAAACAATCATGTTAGGTTAAAGGCCATGATCGAAATGGAGTATAAGTAGCAGGTCAAATTCGTTGCAAATCGACTCCAATTACGCAACGGAAGATTAAAATTGTGGGTGAGGCAGGTCGCGCAATAAATGTTACAGAGAAATATTATCTTAGTTTGGTATGTGAGTAATTAATACAATTAACATAACATAACACCATCGCGCCTGTATTCTCTGAAGGGTAAGACAAAGGTGAACTATGTACACCCACTGTTTAAGCCATTTCTAGACGAAGCGGTGAACGACATTAACGTCACCGCTCAATGTCAGCTGTCATGATTGACGTGACAGTTAGACCAGCGTTCGCGCTTTTTACACACACACATATACAAAAAAGAAATTATCAAGATTGCATCTATGGCGGTGCCGGCGCATATTCAAATAATTAAAAGCAAGTAAGCAACTAGGTACTCTACTAGAAAAAGAAGTGCAACTTTCAACTAATGCGCCGTGCCGCGCAATCATATGGTGACCCACGACGTGATTCAATGAAATGTTTGAAGATCGACATCTTTGAAGTTCAAATCACAAGGAACGGACTGAACCTCTAGGAACCCGCCAGCCAGCAGCTGCAGCCATTATTTCCGAGGGAAGTGCGTCTATCCTTTCATTTCTATCCTTTCCGTGCTTTAATTTGTTCAGATATCGTGGATAATTTCGATTTAAACTGACAAAAGTACGTAAACCGCAATTTACCTACCTACCTACTTAGATTAAAAATCTATAAATTGCGGCAAAATTCACTTAAAACCTATCAACATATTGTTATTTTACTAGATTAAAGGTTAATTCAAGTCAGGAACCCTTTTTTGTCCAATATAATACTCTTTTAAACAAAATACAAAAGTTTATTTCAAAGTTTCGACACAGTGTTTTAACGTGTCATACCTACTAACTTTCATTTACCTAAAAATATCTCATCTAAGTTTATATGTATACTATATACATATAAACCTATTCCTGTAACATATTCTTGTACAAACTGCCGACACATTCCAGGTGTACTCCGGGAGTAATCTTGCGAGATTTTGGTAAAAACATCGCCGGGTGTCGACTGGTGCATTCCAACAAACACTGTGTCAAGCACCGTGCGCCTGCTTCGGGTGCGGAACCGGTTCGTTATCTGCGCCTAAGGATTATTGTAACGTATTCATTGTTGTTTATCAACTTTTCTATTAATTTATTGTTACAACTGTGTTTGCGCCGGCATAATGTTGGACTTAAAGGACCTAATTAAGCAGAGAGGCAATATTAGAGCTCGCTTAACACTATTTGAAAAATATGTAATACCTTTAATTAATTCTAAGGAAATAAGTAAGTTAGACATCAAAGAACTGCCTTTAAGGTTAGTTAAAGCAAGAGATCTGTCTAGTGCTTTTGATGAGGTTCAATCTCAAATTGAAATGTTAGATGAGGACTTAGATAAACAAATGAAGGAGCGTGAAATAACAGAAAATACATTTTTTAATTTGATAGCTAAAGCACAATCCTTAATAGATAAATCTGAGAAAGACTACAAATTAGAGTCCTCGTCCAACTCAACACCTAAAGTATCACACTGCTTGAAGTTACCACCAATTAAGATTTCTCCTTTTAACGGTGATATGTCTAAGTGGCTTTCCTTTAGGGATACTTATTTATCACTTATTCATACCAATGATAACATTGATGATGTGAATAAATTCCATTATCTCAAATCTTACCTAGAGGGCGCTGCCTCTTCAGTTATAAGCTCAGTATCCATATCAACTCATAATTATTTAATCGCATGGGATTTACTTTGCCAGCGATATGACAACAAACGGCTTTTAATTAATGAACATGTTAAGTGTTTATTTGCTATTGAACAATTGCATAAGGAGTCGGATACTGGTTTACATAGTTTAATTGATACTATTTCAAAAAATCTAAGTGCATTGAATTTACTTGGAGAACCCACTGACAAGTGGGATACTCTTATAATTTACTTGGCTACAACTAAATTAGACAGCGTCACTGCCAGAAAATGGGAGGAATTTAGGAGTAATAAGGACTCTCCAACATTAGAACAATTTTATTCATTTCTTCGTCAAAGAGCAACAGTTATGGAAACAATTAATGCTGGTAGGTCGTTTAAAAATGAAAAACGCCATAGTGTACCCAAAACAAAATCATTTATTGCTTCTTCTGTAGATCCAACTCCGAATAAAGAGTGTGTCTTCTGTAAAAACAATCATAAGTTATATGAGTGTACTAAACTTAAATCTCTTCCTGTTGAGGAACGAATCTCACAAGTTTCCTTGTTAAAGGTATGCACAAATTGTTTGCAGGGTGGTCACAAGGCATTCCAGTGCCGGCTAAGTGGTTGTAGGCTTTGTCGGAAAAAGCACAATACTATTTTACACAAACAATATTCTTTGCCGAACACTCAGCAAAATACACAGTCACCATCTACTCCTGCATCTACGTCTAGATCTATCACTACATCTACTGTTGATAATAATACTAGTGAAATTAAAAATAACTTACCTGTAGCTGGCTCCGCTGCAATATCTGGTCCCTCCACTTCTACAACTATGTCTGCTGTCTCCACCAATCAAGCTCTTTTATCCACGGCGTTGGTAAAAGTGACAGTCGATGACAAATCATTTATTTTGAGGGCTTTACTGGACTGTGGCAGCCAGACATCTTTTATCAGCGAAAGGGCTCAAAAATTAATAGGTACCTGTAAAAGAAAAACTTGTTACCATCATGTTTCTGGTTTAGGGAATGCAGTATTAAATGTGACAGAGCATTGCGACATTGAAATACATTCAATTTACAACTCATTCAGCGTGCCTGTCAAATGTTTTATTTTACCTCAAATTACTGACAATTTGCCTCATGCCACAGTGTGTGTGCAAGAATTAGACATTCCTAGTAATATCCAGCTTGCTGACCCTAAGTTTTATTTACCAGCCGAGATAGATCTACTGCTGGGTGCGGATGTATTTTGGGAACTGATGCAAACGTCTAGAGTTAATTTAGGTTCTCAAAGGCCAATATTACAAGAAACACACCTAGGGTGGATAGTGGCTGGCCCCACGGGGGGAACGTACTCTAATACAAATAATAAAAAAATACATTGTTATTTCTCACAACAAATTAAGGATCAACTAACTAAGTTCTGGGAACTAGAAGATATTCCTCCTGGTCCTGCCATTAATCATGATGATAATTATTGTGAAACTTTGTTCAACACTACTACGCATCGCCTTAGTGATGGTAGGTTTTGTGTTAAAATTCCTCTTAAGAATTCTATAGGCATGCTAGGTGATTCATACAACATAGCTGAGAAAAGATTATTTCAGCTAGAGAAGAAATTTAAAAGCAAACCAACTTTAAAACAACCTTATAGTGATTTCATTCATGAATATGAGCGTTTAGGTCATATGACTCAATTACAAATTAAACCTGAGTTTGCATGCTATCTTCCACATCATGCGGTAATACGAGAAGCCAGCGAAACTACTAAGCTGCGTGTTGTTTTTGATGCTTCGGCAAAAACCTCTACTGGAGTGTCTTTCAACGACATACAACATGTCGGACCAGTAGTGCAGGACGACCTATTTTCAATTCTTTTAAGATACAGACAACATAAGTATGTGGCATGCGCAGATGTGGAGAAAATGTTCCGCCAATTAATAGTTGATCCAAGTCAGCGAATGTTACAACAAATATTATGGCGCGACGAACCATCGCAGCCGATTAAGATTTTTCAACTTAATACTGTGACGTATGGTACGGCCTCAGCGCCATTTTTAAGTACTAGGTGTTTGGTACAGCTGTCGAAAGAATGCAAGGATGACAAGATATCAAGAATTATAAAGGAAGACTTCTATGTTGACGATTTTCTATCAGGAGCTGATACTGAAGAGGAATTACAGGAAATCATAGCGTCAGTTACTTCAATTCTCAACTCAGCTTGTCTTCCTCTACGCAAATGGCGTACCAACTCTCCGTCCGCAATTCATGACGATTCAAGTCCTTCACCATTAAAAAATTTAGATTTAAGCTCTCAAGCATCAAGTGTTTTAGGACTAAAGTGGGATCCGGCCGAAGACGTCTTGCGTTTTTCAGTCAACATACTATGTGATCAGGTTGTAACTAAAAGAACAATATTGTCTAACTCTGCAAAATTATTTGATCCTTTGGGCTTGCTCAGTTTGTGTACTATTATCCCAAAGATTATATTACAAAGGTTATGGTTATCTAAATTAGATTGGGATGATCCCGTAGATATTGCATTACAAAAGGAATGGAAGTGTTTTGTTACTAATTTAGAAAATCTTTCTCGTGTTGAAATTCCTCGATATATCCTTATAAGTGAACCCGTTATAATAGAGCTTCACTCATTCTCAGATGCTTCCCAAGTAGCTTATGCTTCTGCGATCTATCTCCGATCTATTGATAATTCTGGGCATATTCTTGTCAGGCTTGTTTGTGCTAAAACTAAAGTTGCACCAGTAAAGTCTGCAACCATTCCTAGACTCGAACTGTGCGGTGCCTTGCTGTCCGCACGCCTCAGTGCGAAGGTTTTGAAAGCACTCCGTTGTAAGATTAACTCGGTGTTTCACTGGACGGATTCAACAGTGGTGCTAGGTTGGTTGTTATCTCAAGCTTGTAACTTGAAACCTTTTGTCTCAAACCGTGTTAGTGAAATACAGGGGTTGACTAAGTCAGCCACTTGGAGACATGTTCCGGGAGACAGGAATCCTGCAGATCTAGCATCTAGAGGATTAAATCCTAAGTCAATTCAGTCTGCCACACTTTGGTGGCACGGACCATTATTTTTAACTGAGGACCCTAGCATGTGGCCTCGGAACATTAATAGTAAAAACATTCCAGAGTTGCCTGAAATTAAAACTAGTCAAAGGGTAACTACTATTACATTACAATCTACAACTCGTCCTAGGCTAGTAGACTGTGAAAGATTTTCTAGTTTCGCTACTATGCAAAGGTCTATAGCCTATGTCCTACGCTATGTAAACTACATAAGATATAAACTAGCTAAAGTTACTACCGGCCCACTAACTACTAGTGAATTGGATGCTGCATTAAATATTTTAATTAAACAACATCAAAATGAATGTTTTTCTAACGAAATTAGTTTAATAAAAAACAAACGTAACTTACCTTCGAAGTCCAACTTATTGTCTCTCAGTCCATTTCTTAATGATGATGGTATACTGTATGTAGGTGGCCGCATCCAAAATTCTAATGAAACCTGCAATAAAAAACATCCAATATTATTAAGCACTAATCATAATTTTACTAAGCTACTATTTATACATCACCACAAAAAACTTTTGCATGGTGGACCTCAATTGTTGCTCAGTGACTTAAGAAATAATTATTGGCCCTTGAAAGGTCGTATATTAGCTAGAAGTACAGTAAATAATTGTAAATTGTGTAGAATCTTAAAAGCTAAAAGCATTAATCCAATTATGGGTAACTTACCAGCTCCGCGAGTCACTCCTAGTCTCCCATTCCAGGTTAGCGGGGTTGATTTCGCTGGGCCTTTCTTCATCACCGATCGTAAGGGTCGGGGATGTAAAATCACTAAGTGTTATATGTGCCTGTTTGTCTGCTTCAGCACAAAGGCTGTGCATTTGGAAGTAGCAAGCGACCTTACTACTGATGTTTTTATATTATGTTTGAGACGTTTTATATCTCGCAGAGGAAAGCCCTTAGAGTTATATTGCGATAACGGAACCAACTTTGTCGGCGCAAATAATGAAATTAAAAGGTTTTTAAAGTCAAGCAATGAACGCGTGACCGGTTTCGCAGCCGATGAAGGCATTACATTTAAGTTCTCGCCAGCTTGCTCCCCCCACTTTGGTGGGCTTTGGGAGGCAGGCGTTAAGTCTGCTAAGCACCATACGACCAGGATATTAGGTGATAAACATCTGACATTTGAGGAGTTGTCAACGTTATTTGTGCAAATTGAAGCAATCCTAAATTCCCGTCCGTTGACCCCTCTTTCATCTGATCCTAGTGACCTAAATCCCTTAACTCCCGCGCACTTCTTGATCGGCAGGCCATTAACTGCATTACCGTCAGAAAACCTTGTCGATGCTAAACCCAACAGGCTCGACAGGTATCGATGCCTTGACCAAATGCGGCAACACTTTTGGGAACGATGGCGAAACGAATATCTCAGTGAGCTGCAGCAGAAGACAAAGTGGCGGGTCAACCAGAAGGGACTTCAAGAAGGCGACTTAGTGGTCATCAAAGAGCTTAACGTGCCACCCCTGAAATGGCGTATGGCACGTATTTCAAAACTATACTATGGACCTGATGGAGCAGCGCGGGTGGCGGACGTCAACACTACCAAAGGCACGGTTCGCAGAGCTGTCCACAATCTTTGTCTCCTGCCTGAGCCATCATCAACACCTCGAAACCCTGAAGATTTCGAGGGGGGGGAAGATGTTTAAGCCATTTTCTAGACGAAGCGGTGAACGACATTAACGTCACCGCTCAATGTCAGCTGTCATGATTGACGTGACAGTTAGACCAGCGTTCGCGCTTTTTACACACACACACATAAACAAGAAAGAAATTATCAAGATTGCATCTATGGCGGTGCCGGCGCATATTCAAATAATTAAAAGCAAGTAAGCAACTAGGTACTCTACTAGAAAAAGAAGTGCAACTTTCAACTAATGCGCCGTGCCGCGCAATCACCCACGTTTCATCGGCATGTTTCAGGTAATGGGTGCGATGATAACTGGGAACAAATCCAAACTCCGAACTGCTATTGAGAATTTCACAGAAACACCTATTAACACCGCACTCGACCTGGGAATCGAATGGTATCTCTAGCGTAATAGTCGCGCTTGAGACCACTAGACTAATGAGCCAATGACTATTTAATCATTTTGTATAAGTCTGATCACTCTAGTCGTCGTAAGCATAACTGCTATGCTAGAGGTCCTGGTTGCGATTCCCATACTATGATTCCAAATCCATGAAAGCTCTCCGTAGCAACTGGAAGATTATATTTGTCCCCGTTTTATGTAATAACTATATTACATGAGACCTAAACATACTGGCGACCTGTGAGTATCCTTTAGTATACCTCTGCCTAACCCTTTGAGAAAAACAGGCGTTCTTAAAAAGAAGGTTCGTTTGGTTTCTTAAAAAGAAGTAATAAGGTGCGCGATACACTTATACAAACTGCATTACTATCCCTAGTCCAGATGTGTGTCGTGCATAGCATGTATGCATAATGGTCTCTGTCATTCGTCGCTATTAAAGTCAATTGACTTCTTCATTTATTTGGCAGTTAATGCTCCATGTCGTTTTGTGCTTGAGTTTTAATATTATACATATATTTTCTTCTCTTAGCATTGCGTAAATGAAAGTATTAGGTACATAATGAAACTTTAATTAAAAAGAAAATTCAGTGTTTATGTGTTGTATTTGGAATTTCTTAATTGTATTACGAGATGATGATTGTGAAATGGTTGTAGTGATCATAAAATCTAACATTTCTAATTAAGAATGTTCTCTTTGAAATTAAACATTACGGATTTAATCGTAGCGCGATTAAATCCGCGTAAAATTGATATTATTTTATAATCGACGTTTGGATATAGCAGCATCCATCTTATATTCGCGTAAGCGTCAGAAACCGGTAACAATCATTCCAATTGAACCAACACCGAAAAAGGAGATTAAATTAGTTATTTTAGGAACGTCAATTCCACTACTTCCATTGAACAAAACCTTAAAAACAACACCTTCTTTTTGCAGGGTCGAAACAAAAGCGAACGAGAGCATCAAGCCAAGTTGCAAAGCTGTAAATGTTGTCCACCAACCTTAGGTATAAGCAATAGCTAATTGCCGGAGATAATAAGATTAGTATTACGTAACATTTGGTCTGTAATGGTAGCTTTAAGAGTATCGCGATTTAAGCTCTTTATTTCAGCGTGAGAATAAACACGGCTTTTGCTTATAGCGCTATAAGTATAGGGAGTTTAATCTGTGTTTATTTTAAAAACAATGTACTCAGACATTTATAATAAAATTAGGCATAAGAGGTCTCAATTAATTACATTTAGATCAAAATTCGAACGAGAAAATTCTCTTAAAATGTTATCTAAGTACTTTCAAATTGTTGTGAATTGTCTTAGATTTAAAAGCAAATTATTCAACATTAAAGACGGAGAGATACTATCCAAAGGGGAAGCAAATGCACTGTGCATAAGTGGAACTTCACATTGTCCCGCTTTTGTATGCCCTTTGAAACTCAACAGTGCTGCAGTAAGTGCCGAGCGAAATAAGCTAGCATATGCATAATAATAGTCGGCCAAACTAGCCTTAGGTTCCAGTGCCAATTTACAGGGCCAAGTGCCTGTGGAAGTCTGTATAACCATTTGAAATAATTCAATGTTCTCAGTGATAACCTAGTATAAAAGCAATATAGTCTAATCATATTATTGTCTATAAAGTTGTCTTGCTTCTGGTCAAATACACCAGACGCTTTTTACAAGCCACGGCGAGTCCCACCCGTCATAATTTGCCTTCACATTCTGAATTTACGTGAAGGAAAAAACATTGTGCAGCCACCCAAAGGAAAGAAAACTGCGCGATGCCTATCAGGTTTTTTCGACGTATGGAGCCTGTCAATTTAGCTATATCATATCAATGAGATGGAATTATAGTCCTATTTTAATTGTTTGGAAAGCCGTACGGAGTAGGACAATAACTGGTTATAAAAAAAACATTTACCTTTGTACTAAACAAGCAAAAACCAAATAAAAGAAGTAGTAAATTCTCTATCGATTTAGTTTAACATTTCAAATACTCTTTAACTGAGAGGATTCCTTCAACGTGTTCCGTTAAAGTAAAGTAAACATTAGCTTTGAAATATTTTTTTACACGGTTTAATTCAGCCCGTCACAGTCGGCACAGTTTGTGCAGTTGCTTTTTCAGAGTGGAAATAGCACTGTTTTTGTTCATCTTTCCATTGTGTCAGTGCATGGCCAGCGATGTATAAATCCTCTGATAGTGTACGAATATTTTAACTAGAAAAAACCGGCCAAACGCACAACATTCCGATGCAAATGCAATTCTGCCCACAGTGGTCACGAATACAGTTCACTGAAAATAACTAACATAATGCCTAACTTCAAGGATACGTTAAAGTAAAGATAAGCGAGAAATGTAAATGGAGAAATGGTAAGAAATAAAGTTTAAATTCGTACACCGATTTCCTTTTTCTCAAATCAACTGTTCGACAAATTGTAGATTCAATTGTATGGAACGATAGGGATAAAGAAGTCATTAACACACCGAAAACCTCTTAAGTACACCACTTAATCCAAACTGAATCTTAATCAGGGTTTAATGGTGAGGAGGCAGAAGAAAAGCGGGCAAAGAAAATGTGTTCCGAGCAAACTCCTCACAGCAACTTATCCAGAAAATTTTCAGAATTAACGAGATGTCGATAAAATTAATGGACAATAAGCCATTTGCGAGACTATTATGAATACAAAAATACCGTTTTATTTAACGGAGTATTTGAGTTCAATTCACTGCGATCTAATTATAAAGACTCGGTAAAAATCTAAATCAGAAAAATTATATTACAAAGTCGACAGGCCCCGAACCACGGCTGGGCGTTGTTAATTTACATGTAAATTGGTACAGATAAGTATTATTATCAGTGAAAATCACGCCTCAGACAAGTAATTAGTTCGTGAAGCTGGGGGAACCAGTTCGATTTGTTGAATATTTTACTAACGCGGACTATTCAATATTCAGGACTCCTCCTGACTCTTTGAAGTACTCTCTAGTACTCCTCTTGATAACTTCCATGACAGTTTAATTTGTGGAACTTGAAATTGAGTGATGCCATTCGTTTGAAGGGGTAGTCCAAGACACCCACAGCTCACTGTAATTAGGACCAATTCTTATTTGTTGTCTTATTGACAAAATAACAATGTATTTATGTATGAAAGCGTGTTGATTCCCTATAGATATCGACCTTGTCGATTGCCAAAAAACAAAATACCTAACCGCTGAAGTGGCGGCGATGCGGCGTTGACTAGCTATAAACGAGTTTGTCCAACCTGTCCTGTAACAAATTGGACGAATCTCCACGTTTTTTTTAATTCATGATAACCATATTGATTTATACTGGTTTCTAACACTAACGCGAATATTAGACATTGAAATAAAATTACTTTTTACGGATTTTATCGCGTTATATTGATTATTTTAAATTCCCGACGTTTCGGATCCTTTACAGCATCCATGGTCCATCATGATCCATCAGTCCACCCGTGACCATGGATGCTGTAAAGGATCCGAAACGTCGGGAATTTTAAATAATCAATATAACGCGATAAAATCCGTAAAAGGTAGTTTTATTCCATATCGATTAAGTTAAAAACCTTAAACGAATCCGCAACATATTTAAGCAGCCTATTCTGTATCACATATAAAATATTATAATCAATCTAAGCATGATGTTTAAAATAAATCTGGACATAGGTATCTTTTAAAATCATATGATGCATGTTGTCCTCTTATCTTCTCGTGTAATGTAATCTGCACTTATGACGCAGTACTGAAATTGTCAACAAGAATTAAATGTTCCAGAATCCTCAAGAAAGCTCTCGAACAAAACAATTTTTAATTTTCAGAATGCTGTCGCTGGATTGCGCACTGACAGCATTTAGCGAGGATCTAAATTTATAAGTATGGATTTCAATAATTGCCTCAAGTTAAATAAATTCGGAAGTGGTTTGAGACTTAAGATGTGGTACTGAATTAAGCATGCATTGTCACCTTGTACACATAATAGCAGAATATTACGGAATTAAATAAATATTTTCAGGTCGTGCAGAAGCTAGACAGGACTTCGTTCTTTTTTAAATGAATTATTATTTATGGTCATACCATGCAGTGATAGCCTAGTGATAGGACTAATCATTGGACTGCCATGTCAAAGGTCTCGAGTTCGAATCCAGAAGTGATGTGCGTATTAAAATTACGTAATTATCACGCGCGGAAACCTGCATGTATCAGAGATTTTCTTGACGTCGTGTGAAGTCTGCCAACCCGCAGTAGGCTAGCGTGGCGGACTATAGCCTAATCCCTCTCGTACTGAGAGGAGACACGTGCCCAGCAGTGGGACAATGAAATGTGTTGATGATAATGAATTATGGTCAATGACACTAATAAAATAAAATAAAAGTAAACCTAAAAGCAAAGTTATTTATAATACTGTTGTTTGCTAACCTTAACCGTAAAAATATAAAACGACCAACCAAGTTCCTATAGCTACAATGTGTTTTGTCTTCTTTTTTTTGTCACACATTATAGTTCTAAGAAGCATATAAAATATTTTAATGAATAAGAAGAATCTGCAATATGAGCAACACAATGTTCCGATATCAGTCATTTTTTTTTCATTTTGCATATCTTAGTATGAAACAGCGTTCAATCTTATAAGTTCCCGGAATTCAATGAACAACAACAATAATAATTCTTATAAAGCGATAACTGATAAGATAGCGTTACTTACTATACTATATTACATCATAGTTACAATATTTTTGACGAATCGCTGTCTATCAGACATTGGTTAAGACTCATAACTTTTGGCAGTAGCTCGAGAAATTTTCTCTAGCATCTAAACCTTACTATGTTAAGTTGTTTTAGTGAAGGAAAAATACGACTTCGGGCAGGATTCAAACCTGCATCTTCTTAATATGTTACTTACTTCTTACCATATTAACATAGTAAGGTTAAGATGAGAGCTTGAGAAATTTTCTCGAGGATGTGTGTAGTGACCACACAGCGTGGTGGACTAAGTATACAGTTATACAACCTAACCCCTTTCATTCTAAAAGGACATCCATGCACTTCACCGTCGCTTGGCAGTAAATTAATGGTACAATGAAACGGGAAGACGAGGTTGCATAGATACGTAACATTAAATACCATCACGCCTGTATTCCCTGGAGGGAAGGAAGGTAGGCAGAGGTGAACTCATGTACATTTCACCGGTATAGCCCATGTAATAGGAGGCGAGCCTATTGCCATCAACGGGGCACAAATCCAGACTCCAAGCTGCTACTGAGAATTCCATAAAAATACCTACCTAATACTTAACACTTTGCTCGTCGTGGGGATCAAACCCATCAGGAACTCAAGCGTCGCAGTCGCGCTTAGGACTACTAGACTAATGACGCAGTCTAGAGGCTAGTAACGACATATCAACTTACCAACAAACAGTTCTGAGATGATCCTCATGGCTGGAGAATCTTGCTTGATCAGTCTGGTACTGATCCTCCTGCTGGTTGCCCAGCGTCATCAGGGTCACCTCGTATTTCCTGCTGCACGTCTCATAGGCCGGCCTGACCATCTTCACACAATCCGCATGTTGGAGATACTCGTCTTGGTATTTTCCCCTGGTGCACAATTCTTGAACCACGTCGGTGATGCCGGCGTAAATACGCCGAAACATAACCTGTTCGTGCTTTTCCATGCAAACGTTTGTGTAGTTGTCGATGCATTTGATTCCCATGCGCAGCTCACTGTAACGAAATTTTGCATTTTAGTCATGTTATAAAGAAAACATAACGTTAAAAATTACGTTAAAAGAAACGTCCGGAAAGCTAGTATAGAATATGTATGGTGTATTGGTTAGTGAATGACGTCACAAACCGAGATTGTACGACCTCTGCCTAGCATAAAATTAAGATCCCTATAATTTCCTTATTGTTTAAATAATGTTTTTTGTTGATCGGTTCTATTTATGGTAACCATTTTGTTGAGGTCATAATAATTACATAGTCAACTAGCCAATCCTGTTTTAGTTTTTGCAATTAATATAATAATTATGTATAATGGCCATTAAAGTGTGAACTTTTTTTTGTTTTACAAATTCGCTTTTTTCTTGCTATTGTTAGTCACGAACGTAATATTCTTCGGCCAAAAATACGACGTAATCTTCTAAGCACAACTTCTTCCGGAAGAAGACGCGATGATTTGCGTAAATTGATAAAAAAATTACACAAAAATACTAAAAAACTAATTTAACGTATCAATGAGTAATTATTTTTTTAAAAACAGCTCAGTAACTATTTATTTCATTCTTCAACTATTTCATTAAGTTCATGAATTGGTGGGAAAAACTAATATTGTCATCAATGCAGATATTTACAGTTATGGGTGGTGGATTTTCTCCATTTAATCTGGCGATTCAAAAAGTTCTTATAAAAATGTTTTATTTCAATACTTTGACTTTGACATAGCGTCATCTATTACTACTCCTGAAACGATCGGCAGAGGTGTACCTACTATATATCGAGAAGAAAATCCATATCAATCGTCACGGTATCTAACGAATTCAAACCATACTTGCGTTTCGACTTTCCAAACCTATTTCATAACAGTTCACCAGTATAAGCAGTCAATGCCTATTTGCCATCTTATCATCCCTGGGCACGAATCCAAATTCTGGGCCGATATTGAAAAATATCAGGCTAATGTTACGGAATCGAATCCAGGGGTTGCAAAGCTGCATTTTAGATCTTAAGCAATGTGATCATCATGCTAAATAAAAAAAATCCTTATCAAGGTGAATGTCATCACGATTCCATGGCGCTGACTAGAGAAGGCAAATGCAGTTTTTAGACAAACAGTGACAGACATATACTGCCCCATGCTACCTTTCACGCCGATAAAAGATTCATGAAGATTTTCTGCACTATAAAGAAAAATGTACCAAGGAGCTTAGATCTTTACCTTGATTTTTTCACTTGTCAGTAATAAGCTATAGTCCAATAAATTCCAATCAGACATTGTTTCTGCTCGCATTAGCACTGCTTTGAGGATAATCCCTTAAAAAGGCTTGTGAGCATGACTGTACACATTTGTCACCCTCAAGCCACCATAATAGTCACCGGTGGTAATAGAATGAATTCTTTCCTTATATCTGGCTATAGGTACTCTATAGAGTACCTATAGCCAGATATAAGGAGGTTTTTGAAATAAGAAGTATAACGTATACGTTATACTTCTTATTTCAAAAAACCTCCGCTCATACATTCAGCATATTGTACAGTCGGCAAAAGAGTTACAGGGACTTAAAGACGTCCGGTCGTTACATGCTCCTAGGTATGATTTGAGTGGCGTACATATCATATACATAGTAGAGATGAATACGGTATAATCAGAGATAAGTAATTTTAGGTTCAGTGGAGTTAAAAAGGGTATCGGGTATTGAGTTTTTCTGTGAACTAAAGGTCACAATAGTGTGGGTACGTATTAAGAGGCATTCTATCTATTTAAGATTGTTAATGTTGAATAACATACCATCATCACGCCTGTATTCCCTGAAGGGTTCGACAGAGGTGTACTTAATGTAGGTACACCCACAGTTCGCTGATATATTTAGGTCCCATGAAATAAAGGAAGAATTCCTTGACGAATTTACTAAAATGTAGCACAGAGATAGCATGAAACCTATAGGAATTTACCTATTACTTCTTCGGATTTCAAGCTAGTACAGCCGCCAGCACATCAAGTTATACAAAACTGACAAATTTCTTCAAATGATTATAAACCTTAAATTGTTACAGATTAAGTTTAGTGAGAAAATTTGTCAGTTTGTGGTGTGCTGGCGACCGTACATGCACGTAGTTCCAAACGAAAATATCTTGAAAGAACTTACCTCCCTTCGTAATGGCAGCTTAGCTTAAATTGAAAATGTACATTTCACTTGATAGTAGGTATATTTATGTAGTATGTAGTACTACATCTATTCGCATCCACTTTAAAAAAAATGATGAAGTATACATGAATACCTATAAGCTACGTTATATACATACGTATACTTAATTTAATGTAAATATATCTATATACTTAATTTCATTGACGAATACCTATATAACTATTTAAATTAATGCTTTTAATTTCATTGTTTTCCCCAATTGTAATGATTTCCTTGAATAAAAATAGTGTTCCAAACAGTACATATATTTGTACCTACATATTAATTTTTTCATAATATTAACATTTCAATAAGTACTTACTTATGTAGTAGCTACTATACTTTGTCCAATATGTAAACCGTTTTTTGACAGATGGAACTAGTGATTGCAGGAACGTAACAATGCGATTATCGACCCGATTATTGACACTTTGATTACTGTCTAGTATTGATTATCGATTGTTAGGTTATCGAATCGAAAATGGTGCAACGACGACCAATAATAAATAAATATGTATAATATTCATCTGATTGTATTAATTTTTGTATAATATTCATTTTCCATACATTTCTTTTCAAAAAGATTGTTTAATTTATATTTTATTGATATTAGAGTGGATGCCATTTTCCGATACTGATTTAATGTCATTGTTCAAAATGATTGCAGCGAATACATTCGATTGCATCACTAGACACGGTAGAATGTGGTAGAATGTAACTAAATTTAATACGCTTAACAATAATAATTTTTTTTGGAAAATCCGTTACATTTATGGTATTATAATGTCTGCAAGGAATCATAATTAAGATAATTGAATAACATAAGGTAGATACTAAATTTATTGTGTTACGCATTTCAAAGTTAACTTTTACGAAATCTGGAACAGCTACGTTCTAAGGCAGTCTAAGGCATCTGTCAAAAAATTGTTTACATAATGGACAAAGTATAACTTTTTGTTTGACTATACCGATCGAGAGTGACATTTTGTTATTTAGTTAATGAAAGCCTAAAATTATCCATCGGACATAACCAATATTACATAATTTTAATAAAAACTCATACGAATTTGTATTGCATTGCTAATTAGCAAAACATGTTTCAATTGATCTGTATGACGTAAACGATGAAAATTCAAATGTACTTAGTTGATGTTAATAAAGTTAAAGTTTATTTTTTGTTTAAAATCTCTGGAATTACAAGCCGGAATTGGTTTTTTTTTGTGTTTTATAGCCAAATTCATGAGGAAGGCTAATAGGCTATGATAGCATCACGCTATGATCCTTAGGAGTGGAAAGTCAAATAATAACGTAATTTTTTAATTTAGCTTTTATCCGCGGCTTAGCTCACGTGGATGTAGAAGAAATATTAGCATAAAAATGCCGAAGAAGCAAAAAGCTTACAAAACTTTTGATTGAATTAAACACCGATGGTGATGATCTCTTCTTTGTATGGTGTATTATAACAGAGAAGTCAAGTACTATCTCTAGATCTGTTCTACTAATTATTCTGATAAAATGTACCGCAATTTTATGAAAAATATGTTCCATAACGGTTAAAACTAAATAAAATACTATGGAGTTGCTTTCGCGCGATCTCTTTTTGGGTTCAGAGGCGTTTGTCTAACCCACATGTTATGTTTTTAATATTTTAAATTTACATACAGAAGTATTTTACTATTTTGGAATAGAAGATATCATTATCTACCTACGGTCCGAATAAGTCCGCGACTTCCTCGTCGTTGGCCTTCACTGGCCACTGCGCACTTTACAGTGTGACATTTTGAGGATTTTTACAAATAAAAAAAGGGTTTTTCCAATCATGTCAATTATGTTAAGTAAGTACTTATAATATAATGGTATGAAATCTATTCAGCCCTACTCAAGTGGGTCGTTCTAAAAAAATAACAAAATCGTAAAATAGGCAAACGAATAGGCGTAAACCATAATAAATATTAAGTTATGTTTAGTTAGGTAGATGTTATTGTTGTTTTAAATGGAACTAAACGGTTAGTAGATATACCCACATATATAAAAATATAATTTTCTAAAACGGTTCTTAAAAGACAGAGTTCTGAGGTAACAAACAAAAAAACAATTGAACTGAGAACCACCTACTTACTTTATTTGAAAAACGTATGATCATACCGCAATACAATCACTTTCAGGGTATGAGTGAGGGAGCACATTATTTAGTCGATATAATAGCAACATCCCTCTCTTTTGTAGGTACTTCCTCAGTTTTATGTTGATTTATTGAATAATAGTAAGTAGGTAATACCAGCGAGTTTCAATAATTTCCCCGAATTTGACCTCTCTAATCTTGTAATGGAATAGAGAAAGGTGTCATTAGTATCCGAATCATAATATAAACCTACGAATAAATAACAAAATATGAACAAACAAAACAAGCGCCTGTCATATTATTATTTATTAATACATTATAGTAAACAACGTTGCGTAGGCACAAGAATAATTCTGGACTACGGCCAAAACGTACTACACAACAGATCATACGAAAAAATATCACCCGCATTAGATATGCTAATATCGCACAAATTCAGTATTTGCCGACCAGACCGCGGTAAAGTGCTTCATTGACTATTCAGCATCTATGAAGCGCTGAGTGAAGTCCGACAACTAGTTTCAAATTGCTATTTACCGCAAACAAGAGTACTAAATTAAGATGAGCTAACTGCGTACCGACCGCGCCATTCCAACGTTGAAAGTTAGTCGTCCCTGATGTAGCTAACTCTTCAGCTAAACTTACTTTTGAACGTAAATGAGAGGCGGCGCTGCGCCATGATACCACTGAAGTAAAAACAGAAGAAGCCTCGCTAGTGTTTCGGTAATATGAACGTTGTAATGTAAGCTGATCTGTGATCTTCGTTATTGTATTTAGGCTCTAGACAGACGGACTGCATTTCAACTGCAATCCAACTGCAAATTGCAGTTCGGATGCAGTTTGAATGCAGTTGACACGACTGCAATAGAACTGCAAACCAAACGTGCAGTCACAGTTCACACGATTGCACGCCGACTGCAATTGAACTGCAATCGGACTGCAAATTGTAGTTGGATTGCAGTTGAAATGCAGTCCGTCTGTCTAGAGCCTTACATAAAATAGGTACCCTTACTCCTTTATTCCCGGTTATAGTAATGTTTTCTACAGTTTGCCGGTATGGTTAGGTGCCATGTAGTAGGGGTTGAGCCTACTGCCAAATTCAATCTGCGTGCTGTTACAAAGAAATTCATAAAAACCCAATAACAATATTCTATCTAGGAATCCTATCCAATACCGTAATCGATCGATCGAATTTTACTTTCATCGGTAATTTTTACTTTTATTTGTAACATGACTGCAGCACTTCTGCCTTATTTTCCGTTCATTAAACTATTTGATCGAGTACCCTACTACCTTTTAAGCAAGAATGACCTATTTATTATTACTCATATTTTATGCGTGCATCTAATTTGATCGTCTCTCCATCACCGGTGGTCCGGCAGAAAAAATCTAAGGTATTAATACCTCCTTTGTACATTAAGCCGTATGTAGATTAATCACAACTAGAAAATACTACTCTATACTGTATACTTACACGCAACTCTTGTCCAGTTCTTCTCGGGTGAGTGCAAATGAAATTTCTGGCGAACTTAATACCGGTAGCGCCATTGAACATCTTTGTAGTAAATCCTCTTCCCGTTTGCATTGCCCTTTCAGTGCTCCTGTTGATAAAAAGTAAAACATATTTAATATTAAATATATTATTATAAAACATGTACGATAAGAATATTAACTTTTATATCGTAGCAAGTGTTATTATTATTGTATTTTGTATAAAGGTCTTAAACCTGCATCCAAGGCAACAGGCTTGTAGTGACATATTATTTTGCCAAGTACAGTAATATACCCAATAACTGAAATGAATTATAGGAAGTTAATAATATGGGACCAAGGATACTTCCTTGCGGCATGTATTGTGGATTCCTTGCTTGGTAAAGCAAAATAAAATGTAGGATGCTAAATAATATAATTTATTACTTTTTCTAATTTCTTGTTTCTATTTATATATATTTGAATATTTAACTGTTGAACGTTAAAATGTAGAATCAATAAAAACTTTCAATAAATACCTATTATGCTGCTTGGAATATTATTATAGAAAATACTTTGGTAAAAATGCACGTGAATGAGAAATAAGAATTCGTTAGCTATAAAACAAATATCTTTATTAAAATTAATTAAGTAATATTCTAATACCTGTTGGACCCTAAGTTACAGTAGAACAATTCAGACTATAATTGCCTGTTTCAGGAAATTTTACTACTACTCACGTTGTAGTTAGTTAGGTGAAAAGTTTAAATTAACTTTCCTTAAAGTCCCTTTGAAGGCTGAAAACTTATAATTCGGAGCCTACCACCTGGATTCTTAATAGGATTCTTAGATATATATTTTAAAAGGAATCCCAGGTAGAACAAATTACAGAAGTTGGTTAAATAATACTCGATGGCCTAATCAATTAAGGAAAATAGATTGTTTCTGCAAACCATTTCTATTGTTCCTTATTGTATCTTGACGACTATAATGACGAAATCGAATATAGGTCGTGAGAAATTGAGATTGAAACTAGATCCCCGTATTTCTTCCGGAAATTCTTAAAAGGAACTGATAATTTGATTCGCACAGCATCTGGTGCCACTTATTATGTAAGGTGTTTAAATTCAGTAAACATTTGTCTGATTTACATAATTAAACAAATTATTACGCTCTTTTGTGGCTTTTAAAGTTTGTACAAAGTAATTGACAGATTAAATATAGTGTAACAATCGCGATGTGAATATTTGCTCTTACACGACTAATTTGCAGGGAAACTATCTCTCTGAGTATCTTGTATGATAAATTGAAATTTAATTTATCCGTTCTATTCTTGAGCAGCTGTTCAATATTACTTTGTCGAACTACTGATAATAAATGATAGCCCACCTATTGGAAACCAGTGATGAACGATGGTTCTATTACACGGTAAAAGGCAGCCGCTGAATACTAAAACGAATGTCCAAATCGTCTTCAAAATCTCATTCATCTTTGTAGATAGGTGTTTTTACGATTTTTGTGTTTTTGATCAAGTTAGATTTATTAGAGTATTGAAATGCTTCAAAAATCTAAAATAAGATTTAAATGTTACAAATAAATTGCAATCCCGGAAGAAGAATAAGAATTATCAACATTTGCAAAAACCAAACCTTCTATTACGTGTCAAGGTTATATTAGGTAATCATGTTTGCCAACCAAGATAGTTTATTGTTTACAATTTTGTTCCAATTATCATTTTCCTTTCTCATCAGAAAATGTTATTATCTAGTCCTATATGTGCGCATGCGCGCGTCACCCACGCCCGATCGTGTTTCACGTGGCGTCCACGCAATCAGCTGTTTACTCGTATGTGAACGTGATTGGATCGGAAAATTTTAAAGAACCTGTTTTACACAAATCAACCAGTGATTACTCTATTTCCTTTTTTAAACCAATAAACTGCACTGGCTGCAGATGATTAATCGTATCTAAAATTACTGTCGAATATTTTTTGGAAACATTTATCTAATTGTTTATTCCTGCTTATAAGCAAAAAGGGACATCAATCCCTTCAAAATTGGCAATGGCCTCGGACGTCATCAGACGTCGTGTTAATCCTGTCAAACAGGTAGTTATTTTTAACAGTGCCGTTCTTAGCACGATACATTCCGATGGCAAAGTGGGGAGCCGAGCCCACCACGCCGCTCTCTACCATTGGCTGGCTCATATCGTACGATGTTTTTGCATGTGTGCGTGTCGTGTACACATTATGCCATACGCTCTCACTCAATCGAAGCATAATCGAGGACCAATTTAAGAAGTATAGAACCGCAGCATGATTGAATTGCTCCGATGCCATAGGAAGTCATTCTTGCCTTGACATGATGACGTAGCTGCTCTATTTGTTTTGATTCATCGTTAACCTCATAATGTATTGTGCTTCGCATTGTATTTTTATTTAGCTTAGTCAGATAACATTGTTGTGTAGGTATTTCACACGCTTGTACGAGTATTGTTATCGTGATCACCTGTATCAGTACCGTAGGTGTGTAATTCTCAGGTAGCTGAACTATTACTCAAAGTCAAGACGTAACGTTTCATCAAGCATTCGAATAGCGGAACGATCAGTACTATAATTGCCATCTACCTTTATTCGAAACTTCTAGAACATGTAATAAGTCCATGATTAAATAGGTATCTTGTGAAATGAATAACATAGGTACAAACAATTATGTTTTGTCAGCAACAAAGAGTCCTTTTAACGATACGGTGACTTCATCCAACAGATATTTAAGAGCGTTATTAATGCACTTGATAATTTTGCATTAAGATTAGAAACAGAATTGCGCAGGCAACCGTTAAGATTAATTTCCAGATTATTTATCTAGAAAGTTCTGTAAATTAATTTGAAATACTATTCATTTTTTCTTCTAGCAAATTAAAAACCTAGGTACTTTCTGCAAATTGAATAAAATAGAAAGAAAAATATACAATAAAGTCTAGGTTGTCCCTTAGGTTTAAATTAATCCCAGCATCATTTTTTAAACCAGAAGTTATAGTGGTATATTCATTAGATTAATGTTATTTTAGAGTTTAATGAGAGTTTAAGGCCGAGTCTAAGGTTATAATTATTTTACTTATTAAAAATAATTTTCAATTTAAGACAATAAGAAGTGATTTAGTTTACGTATCTTATTTAAATCATTCCTAAAGTTTGTTTAACTTAGCTTGTAAGATTGAAAACTATTAACGGTATTTCAGACAAGAACTTATTCTGAAGTAAAAATCGGTTGAAAATGGAGACGATATTCAGGGAAAATTATGAACAACTTCGCTCTTATCTAAGCATTCTAAAGGGTTATATTTCTGGAGGTTGACATTAATGTTAGCGTTTATTACACCAATTTACTATCTACATCTAGTGAGTGATAATGACATTGATAACGCAAGTAAACACCCATTTAAGTCTACAGTAGGTTATGCGTATAAAATTTATTTACCCAATTTTTACGTTAGTATTTATGTAGACATAGGTACTGTTAGTGTATGTACATAGGTAAGTTTTAAAAAGTTGAAGAAGGTTTATAAATTAAATACACCACAAAATTTCACAAATTACAGGATAGATATAGGACTACAAGCTTAAAAATTGGCAGATAGGTGCCCTATTAAATGAAAATATTTTCAGATATTCTCACGTGATGGGATCGGCAAAAACGAGGTAAAGAGAGTGAGTAGTATCATCATCCTTTATACAGCTGAGTATATTATAGAAGAACACATTATTACATACTAGCTTTCCGCCCGCAGCTTCGCCCGCGTTTTTGTTCCAAATTTCATCAAAATCGGTTACGGGGTTAATCCTGCAAGCGTGACTTTGTTTGGACTTCAAACGAACTTTCATCCCCTATTTCATCCCCACACAGGTCGAAATTTCAAAAACGCTAGAACAAATATTTATTTATATGTTATCAAGTGCCTTAATATAAAGTTTCATGGCTTTATCTTGAAAAATTACGGACTCCCATACAAACTTTCACCCCCTATTTCAACCCCTTCAAAACTATTTTTTGCAATAAAAAGTCTATGTCCTTTCTCAAGGTTTAGTCTATCCCAGTACCAAATTTCATCTAAATCGGTTGAGTGGTTTAGGCGTGAAAGCGTAACAGACAGACAGACAGACGGACAGACAGACAGAGTTACTTTTGCATTTATAATATTAGTAGGGATTTAAAATCATTAATTTTTTATAATAAGCGGTTGTCGGATGTGACCAGTATTCAATTGAGATGCCTGGAATTTTCCGAGCTTTTAAATATACGTCATATATTATAGAACGCGTTAATTACGTTCCAAAACTTACCTAGGTATAGTTTATTGATTGATGTACATAAGAACCTACTCACATACAATCATCGAAAGGTGAACAATCAACATAATGATTATGAGTATACCTAGGTATTGTTCTGTTGTGTAAAAAACAGAGAGATATACACGAGATATATATACCTAGAAGGTAGAATATACTATTCATTCTTGTTACAATTATTATTAGGGAGGTACTAAACCACTTACCATATTCGGACAAGGAAGTTTTCACTATAGGAAACTCATCCTTCCAGGTGTTTATTGGAAGCACAATAGCGATAAACATAAATATGTTTATTCACTGAGTATCTATAGGAAAATATAACTGCCTCATTGGTCTAGTGGTCCTAAGCGCGACTGTTACGCTGGTGGTTCTGAGTGCGATTCCCAAATCGACTAGTGTTATTGAGTATATCTATGAAATTCTCAGTAGCAGTTCGGAGTTCGGATTTGTGCCCGGTTAATGGCAATAGCCTCGCCCCCTATTACATGGGACCTAAACATACCGGCAAAGTTTGAGTGTACATAGTCCGCCTCTGCATAACTCTTCGGAGAATACAGGCATGATGGTATGTTAGGAAGGTATCAATTTTATTTCAATCCTCAACTTACGGGTGCTTTCTGAATAATGAAACAGTACCGACATAAGTTATCAAGCTTTGATTTATAACCTATGTTAGAACTTAGAAAATACAGTTTCAAGCATTTCGGTTTCATTTCGGTGTTTGTATCTGCACATCCTGTTTTTATAAGGTTCGAGCAAACTTCATTGTGTTTTAGTTTTTAATTTAATGATATTTGTTTGTTTTTCCTGCTCAGATTTTGTCCTTATGTTCGAGATATTACATCTGCTACAAATATTGTTATAATGGATTCAGATATAATACATTTTATCGAGTAGTCGGTAGGTAGTAGTAATAGCTTGAGTTCGCCATTTTTTATAAATCATACCTACTTCATGTAATTCATCATAGAATATTATTAAAGAATTATAACGGGTTCAAAGTATGAATTCGACAGCGAGAAAAAAGGTTTAAAATTTATTTAATAAGCGTTATTTACTTATTTATTTCAATTAAATACTCTTCATTCAAAAATAAGATTACTTTCGCCCGTGGAACTGCGACTACTGATTCAACAATTCCACCTGATTCCACCAAATCAATGAATATTTAGAATACGTGAATTATATCAAATCAAATCAAATCAAATGTTTTTATTTCAAATAAGCTTTCACAAGCGTTTATGAAACGTTATTGACTCTAGTTGCACGGTTCCAAAAAGTTGATCTCATGGAGAAGAATCCGGCAAGAAACTCCATAGACACTCTTTTAAAATATATTGTTTTAACATAATTTGCTGGTACATTATGCCGATAACAGGATGTGAGTGCATTGGAGGTTTATATCATAATTAGCCTGAAGTCGGGACTAAAATTACAAGAAGGTTCTCAGCAAATGAGAACGCAATGTCAAACTAAAACAGATACACTATGTGTAAGAATACACATCATCAAAAATATGAACTAGGATAACTATAAACTACTTAGACATAAATGGCTACGATGCACTCACATTTACAGTTCCTGTTTATATAAAGTGGTTAACAATATACAAGGTAATTGAGAGTGAATAAAGTAACCTCAGGTTGCCAGGGAGACCACAAGTGCACCCGTATTTTAACACCACACATTTTTATCATCAACGTAGTCCTTGATTTTGTAATATGCTTTCTTAACAAGGACCGATTTAACATAATTTTTAAATTTCTTACCGGTGAGATCGGTGACAGATTTTGGAAGTTTATTGTAAAAACGCACACAATTTCCTAGAAATGATTTATTGGTTTTAGTTAATCTAAACTTAGGTACCACTATTTTATGTTTATTTCTAGTATTATGGTTGTGAAAGTCGCTATTTATGCTGAACATATGCAGGTTTTTGCGGATATACATGATGTTTTCTAAAATATAAAGTGACGGCAGCGTTAGTATACTGACGTTCTTGAAGACTTCTCTAAGGGAATCGCGAGGGCCCATATTGTAGATTGCGCGGATGGCCCTTTTCTGCAAGATGAAAATAGAATCTACGTCAGCAGCTGATCCCCACAGCAGAATACCGTATGACATAATGCTGTGAAAGTAAGCGAAGTATACAAGTCTAGCAGTAGCTACGTCAGTGATCTGCCTAATTTTCCTAACTGCATATGCTGCGGAACTTAATCTGCAAGACAGGGCTGAGATGTGAGCACCCCATTGCAACTTACTATCAACCGTTATACCTAAAAAAACAGTTTCGTTGATTAGATTGAGTTTGCTGCCTTCAAGAATTAAATTAGTTTCAACTTGTGGTACATTTGGTAATGAGAATTTTAAACATTTTGTTTTGCTAGCATTAAGTAGTAAATTATTAGCAGCAAACCAGTTAGATAGTGATTTTAGGCTCTCATTTACACTAAAAAGATTGCTATCATTCCGTTCAATCTTAAATATAAGTGAAGTATCGTCAGCAAATAGCACTATATTAGAAATCTCAGACATCATATAGGGGAGGTCATTTATATATGCTAAGAAAAGGAAAGGGCCTAAGATAGAGCCTTGTGGAACCCCCATTTTAACTACAGACCCGGGAGATGTGACTCCATTAATGCCCACTTTTTGTCGCCTCTTCGAAAGATAGGAAGACACAAGCTCCAAAGATAGCCCCCTTATTCCGTAGTAGTCTAATTTACGGATAAGCGTATCGTGATCAACGCAATCGAAAGCTTTGGAAAGATCACAGAAGATACCTAGGGCATCCTGTGATCCTTCCCAAGCCTCTAAAATATGAGAGACTAACTTCGTGCCTGCATCAGATGTTGACCTACCCTTCGTGAAGCCAAACTGTTCATTATGTAAGATCTTATTAACGTGAAAATGTGCCATCATTTGATTAAGCATGAGTTTTTCAAATATTTTACTTAAAGCAGGGAGAACAGAAATGGGCCTATAATTACAAGGATCCGCCTTACAGCCTGATTTGAAAATTGGAATGACTTTACTTTGCTTCATTAGGTCTGGAAAGCTTCCTGTCTTAATACAAAGATTAAATAAATTTGCAAGGGTAGGTGCGATATCGTCAATAATCGACTTCAGTAATCTAACAGATATGCCCCATAGGTCTTCGGTATTTTTCATATTAAGACTATTAAAAGCTTTTTTGACCGTAAGGGGAGACACTTGACTAAATTTAAAATTTGGTATTTCTCTATTGAAAAATTTCTTAGCTAGAGATTCTGCTAACGATGAGGACGAATGTAAAGAGTTCGTGACCTCGATCGGAATATTAGTGAAATAT
Source organism: Subacronicta megacephala (assembly GCA_958496365.1). Classification (NCBI taxonomy): domain Eukaryota; kingdom Metazoa; phylum Arthropoda; class Insecta; order Lepidoptera; family Noctuidae; genus Subacronicta; species Subacronicta megacephala. Next base: position 8,771,963 of record OY292521.1, read on the forward strand.
TGTTCAAAAGCTTTTGCGACTTCTACTTTGTTTGAAATTACTTTGTTGTTTAATTTTAAATTAAGTTCTGATTCCTGTTTATTGTTGATGCCCCTTTCCGAATTTATTATCTTCCATACTGTTTTAATTTTATTATCGGATTTGTTTATTTGACGACTGATAAGTTTGGATTTTGCTTCAATGCATACTTTTTTAAAACATTTAGAATAATTTCGCACATAATTATGAAAACTTATATCAGAGGTTAGAGATTTTTCATAATACAGATTATAAAGCACATCTCTACTTTTCCTAATGCCGTCTGTGGCCCATTCATTAAATTTACTATTATTACGATGTGAAGCCTTTCTAAGAGGGCATGACTTGTTAAATGACTCACAAATTATATTGAACAGCTTGTTATAATTAGTGTCGGGGTCTTTCGAAGTAAAATCAGTGTTACACAATTGCATTTTAACTAATTCCTGCATTGAACGTAGTTTATTTTCCGTTAGAGATCTAACTGAGATATTTTTTTTAGTAAGTGGACTTTTGTTAGTCTCAATAGAGATCAACTGTCCCATGTGATCTGATCTAACACCGCTAACTAGTAAAGAGTCTTGAACTGCACAATTTGAAAAAATATTATCAATACAAGTATTGGAATTAACAGTAATCCTAGTTGGTTCGTTAAAAATATGTTCTAAATTAAAAGAACTAAACAAAGCTAATAATTGATATTTATCTGACGATTCTATTAAAAAATCAATGTTAAAATCACCACAAACAAAGATATATTTCTTACTTTTAAAAACTTTTCTAAGAACATCTTCCATTACTGTCAAGAATGTAGAAAAACTTGAAGAAGGTGGCCTATAAACACATATAATAATATAGTTATCTAATTATGTACGCTGTGATTCACCATAAACGGAACTATATTTTACAGTGACTATGTAATATGATGATCAGATTTTTTTTAATACTTAATACCTAATTTAATAAAAAAAAATAGAAATGATTAGAATTATCTTTTTGTTAGGTACTTACTATTTATTTTATTTTATTTATTTTATTATGGCACTGCAACGACTTATTCACTAAACACACAGTAAAAATTACGAAAATAAGACAGTTTGACGGTGAATTCGTCACTTAAAGAAGTGCACAGCACTGGCATAAGAATTGTAACAAAGCACTAGTTGAACTTTTAATCTTTAAACGACTAGGTACCTATATAATATCATTTAACTGGGTGGCGTGATATCCGCTGATTTACATTAAGTGACTAATACACATGATACCTAACGGTCTCAATTTGTTTTTAAAACTACATATAATTAAAAAAAAGTGAAGTATTATTTTTCAGCAAATAGTATTTTCCAAGAATTAAGTTAGTTCACAGAATAACACATTTTATTTTTTAGCTTAAACTGGATAAGTAGAGTTTGATCTTTAGCCGTGTGTACAAGATAGTCTCTAGAAATGTTCACAAATATATGAATTTTCTAATTAAAGAAAATTTCTAGTGAAAGAAAAATTCGATCTCAGGGTTTGAACCTGCGTCTTTCTGGTTAAGTACACCAGACGCTTTGCCAGCAAAGCTACCTAGACCACTGCCTGTGATGTCGAATTTCTCTTCCACATTTTACGTCTTCAGGCGACGGCAGATATTTACAGTTTGTTCGAAATAAGTAAGCCGATCGGAAGTTGTCTGCAAGTGGTTTAGAAGTGGTAAATTTTCATAGAAAGAGTCGGTGTAAAGGTAATTAGAGTCGTATATGTTTCACATTTCTAATGATTTTGTTTACTAATTTCGATATTTATGTATTAAAACACTTAATTAAACGATTTTATCACCGCGGTAGTTCGGAACGGCTAACTTCCGATCGGCTTACTTATTTCGAACAAACTGTAATGCTAAAAAATAAGCATAGTCTCTGGAAGTAAAATCGTGTAAGTATGTACCTCCTATTAATTTATTATTGCAATACCGAGCGATCGATCAATGGCAACTAATTGGCCGTATATGCGGATTATGTGGATATTGGCTAAGGAAAATTCCTTGACGATCATATCTGAGATAATATTAATTTGCAATAAAACTTCTGTCTATCTAGACGTACGCCAGTCACATCGATGTTTTATCGATATTGGTAGTATACGCATTTAATAATCTTATCAAGTTATTACAGTTTGATTCATTGAATAGTCCTTCATATTTTTTATAGGTAGGTAGGTGCTCGTAACCAGAGACATTTCCAATCTGCCATCAGTAATTCCTTATTCGTGTTTTCTTCATTTGATAATTTTCACAACATCACTACTTGATTCGTATTAAAATAAATGTAAAGCTGCAATGACGTATATCCATACAACAACCTTATTAAAAGTTTCATGTGTTCACGAACTGCCTCGTTAGTCTAATGGTTCCAAGTGCGACTGCTACGCTAGAGGTCCTGGGTTCCATTTGGGAATGGAACCCAGGACCTCAAGCGTAGCAGTCGCAATAACACTTTGCTCGACCTGGGGGTCGAGCAAAGTGTTATTAAACATACCGGCGAAATGTGGGTGTACATTAGTATACCTCTGCCTAAGCCTTCGGGGAATACAGGCGTGATGGTATTTATGTGTTCACAAATTACAGCAACATGAACTGGCAAATCTTTTACATACAGACTTTCCCCCGAGGTGAAGGAATCCCCACAAAACGTTATTATGAAAACATATCAATGTCGGAGTACATAAAGGGCCGAATGATCGCGAAGCAAATCGTCCGTTCTACTGATGTCTCGGCGCCCGCACCGGTCATTTGTCATAGCGCTCAGATGGGGTAACTTTTTGTACAGACCGCTGACTTCATCCCAAGTTTTGAAAGGAAAACGAGCCTTATTATCACACCCCGACACTAATGCTCCCCATTCTTACCGCTAATCGTCTCATTTGCGAATAATAAATTCGCGAAATTGCAATTACGGCTGAATCATCATCTTTCTTTATGACACGACAAGGACATCAACATTAATATTTGTTTTTGTGATTTGTAACTGGACTTATGTGACTACAAACACAATGTTACTAATAAATTACAATTTTCACATATCTATAATATCAGATTTTCGCGGAAAATGTTTAAGCCAGCCTCCTGCGGGTAATAAATTTGGATAAAACAATTTCATCTGACTGGAATCGCACCCCAAACTATGCGGCTTACCTCATAAATCCCGATTAGCCTTCGGTTGAAAGAATGAATCAATAGATTATCCTGCAATCATATTTGTTTCACAAATAACGTTATCGATGGTTGTTTGTGTACCTAATATGAGTAATTATTTAAGTATAATTAGCTTTTTATTAAAGTAAGGTTCTAGGTTTCATTCTTATTTAATGGAGTTACAGTTCCTTTGTTTCTGAACTTCATCGCGAAGTTGAAACGATTAAGTCAGTCTTAAGAAAAAACAATTTGAATCAAGTGCTTGGAAAACCGGCTAATTCACTCACTTAAGATGGAATAAACCTTTTTCTTGCATTAAAATGGACGAAAATGTCGATTCAGTCTAATTGGTAGGTACTATCAGCCGGTTTTTTCAAATAAACTTGACTCTCTCCTTATCTTAGTGATAAGGGACCTTCCCTATAATTGTGAAACGATACATAGTACAACTTTAGGCTTAAAACTTTAAATTGCCCAGATGCTTGGTAGACAAGCAATTCAGTTTGTTGTTTACAGTTACTTTAATTCTGTACTTAGCTTTAGTTTTACTTTAAACTTTTAGCCGACTACGGAAAAGGACTAACGAAGTTAACAGTCTATGTAAAGTCTGTATGCATATATACTATGTATAGATTTTATAAGTGTTATGTTTACAATTATTTTACAACACGACACGAAATTTATTTCAAGGTGTATTTTACGAAAATGTAAGCCTCTTCCTTACTTCGCTATTAGCACTTTCAGTCCAAGATTGCAACGTGTAAGCCAAAAATTAAATTTTTAATTTGTTTTATTTTAATAAATCCGTAAATTTCTTGCTATTTCATTAATGCAGACTTGCAAAGATCCAACAGGAGTAACGGTAGTTAAGCGAAGGGATCATTAGGCGCTCTTAACCAATCAGGAGGTTGAAACGGAGGCTGACTGCCTAGGCAGTTAATCCTAGCGAACGCTTGACCACAACCTGTCCTGATCCTGGCAAATGTCGCGAATCCCACTGCTATAGGGACGGGGAAGGCAAATGCGGTTTTTGGACACTATTCGTCTGCCCAGGTGGCAGATGATCCATGAGTAGTCCGTTAAGAAAGTTAGGCACCGACCACGGCATATATCAATGGTGCAATTATGTCATTTCCGACATCAATAAAAACAAAAATATTTTTTGTGTAGGTATTTGTAATATATTTATGTCCCCGAACGAGTTAATGTGTGGTTCGGTGTAACAATTGTTTTGCGACTCAGACTTTTCCATCCACCAATCAATCCACTTATTGATTTCCACTCGATCATATGTAAGCGGTAACACGAATGGGGATTGATACTCGTGATTTATATGTTTTGATGAATATGAGGCATATGTAAAACATACCTACAAAATTCTTGAAATTAAATAATTAATGGAACGTAATCGAAGAAACAAGGCCTAAAGAGCAAATTCAGTTTTGCAATATTTATTTTATTCTTCACTACATAGTATAAAACAAAGTCGCTTCCCGCTGTCTGTCTGTTCCTATGTATGCTTAGATCTTTAAAATTACGGATTTTGATCTGTTTTTTTAAATAGATAGAGTGATTCAAGAGGAAGGTAGATGTATAATACATACATATTATAGTACAGAAAAGTCGAGAAAACATGCGGGTGAAGCCGTGGGCGGAGAGCTAATGTTTAAATAAATAAAAATCAGGACAGACAGTAACACAACGGCGTACATTGGCGTACTCCTGTATGTTTAATAAAGGGTTTAATTAAATAATTAAACTGTTGAGTGCCGAGTGTCGACGCTAGAGTAAAAAACTGGTACCTACCTATGCTAATGAGGTCCGTACTCGTAACAGTGGTTCTGACCACATTTTCTGTAACCGTACTGGCTGAAAAGGCTGATGAAATAGGTCGGAATATTACTCTTTTCCCGAAACAAAACAAGTATTAAGTTCAAAGTCCTTCGTTTAAAAATATCAACCGGCAAGGGTGTGGGTATTATTTACGACGGAACACAATACCTTTATTAATATTGGTGGTATAATACCCTTAATGGGTAACGGTTACATTTTGCTTCGTCTTCTATTACTTTATTTTGGTAAGTACCTAACTATCCCTATGTTCTTCGCACATAACCAACCCATTTACTATTCCATTGCTGTGCACGAGTATACTCTCCTATCAGAATAAGATGGATCAGGCTATCGTCCACAACGCTAGCCTAATGCAGGTATGACTTCGCATGCAGCAAAGCTCCGAGAAAAACTCTCAGCCATGCAGATTTCGTCACGGTGTTCTTAAATCTTTCCCCTTACTGATGTGACGATTTGTGCGCTGAATTTAGAAAAATACCCTAAGTGATGTCCAATATTCGATTACTTCAAAATCTGGTTACAATTCAACTGTCATTCAAAATCGCTTTACCTACGTGCCCACAGTTGAAATCGAATTTCAATCTATATCGTTTCAAAATTTTGTTTGATTACGCAAAGGCTTAGGGGCGCCAAATTGACCGAATTCATGCCGCGGGCTGAATGTAATTTTCCTTTTAGACGAGCCAGAATTGCGTATTGATATCTAACAATTCGACACAACGTGCTATCAAATTATAGGAAATAATTTGTATTTTGGATAAGATGAAATGTCTGAAATGCAGACGAAATATATTTTTATGGAAATCTTTGCTTGAGAGACATAAGGATTGGGTCAGAAATATAATATCAGTTCCCAATATCACATTCAGCAAATCCACGTACTTGTCAGTATTCCCGTCTTTTTAATTGACTTGGTTAACAATATTGATATTTTTTTAAATAGGGTTTTACTCTTTTCATTTTTTAATAAATTATATTACACAGTCCTATCTTTCTTCTTCCGTAGTAGTTTAGTTAAATCAAAACACTAAAAGAAACGTAAGTCTTCATATGTTTAAACAAATGGGAGCATTACTTTCAAATAATACTATTCCATTTTTTCGGAGACCCGTAGGTGGCTTGTGAAAAATAAACAACTGCTACATAAAAGAAACTTATTCAATAGAGTACCTAAATCCATTACCAAAAAGGGTTATATAAGTAAAACAGTCTTTAGTTTCCTACACAGGAAAAAAGTGATGTCTTTTTCGGTACATCTCTACTCGAGTTTATTAAAGTCAGCCAGTTCAATTAGACTTTCATTCAGTTTACGGTTATATTTATATAGTAAGTATTTTATATGAGCAAATAAAGCAGCGCTTTTCAATTAGGTCATCATCGATATTCACCACGGTGCTGTTGAATCGAATAGGGCATAATTGCACGCCACTAGCGTAGTACTGACGCAGAAAAAACTCCATGACGTTCTTGATTTAAAATGAGATTTTTATTCGAACGAAATAGTAATTGCTCTATTTTTAAATGTTGTTTTTATTTATACGGAAAGTGCGCCGTGGGCCGTTTCCTCCAATAAACTTGTCTTACAAATAAATACGAAACGAACAAATAATTAAGTACTTAATAAGTACGTATTATATTTATACTTGTTTTGGACAGTATTTATTGATGAAACGAACAAGATCACACCGAAGTATTGCCGAGCGAACACTAGTTTATTTATTTTAAATGGATGCTATTCATATTTTGTAATACGATTGGCATGATATATATCGAATGGACATCAATGCGGAAGTACATGCGATATACTTACTCTTATTGCTATTATGCAAAAAATCGATTTAACTTGATCAAATTTATGTGAAAATTCGTTTTCTTAATGTTTTCATGCATAATGTAACAGATGTTGGGCTACAAAATAGGAATAATACCTTAATAAGCTCTTATATAAAATATATCTATCAAGACGTTATATTATATATGGTTGTACATACACACAGTCAAATATTTATCTTTACAAATCCAGTACTTATAGGACTATATATGACTGGTATTTGAATTATTAGAAATAATTCGTATAAGTACTGAAAAAATAATTGAAATCGATTTACAAAGTTCCATCCAAGATATAAAGATCTTTAATTTTTTGGTTGGGATTGAGAGGGATTTATTTGACCCTTTCCCTCAAAACGAGTATCAAAGAGATTTAATAACTAAAGTACTTATGTATTAAATGTCTTTGGTTAGTATAGAATATGTATGGCGAACGTATGGTGTGATATTTAATATCACAACGTGCTTTAGAGCGCTCTCAGTCTAGAATTCAATTAAACTTGTTATAAGTTTAATTATAATCGTCTTATTTTTATCCCGATTTTAAATTTGCTTTTCTTTTCTTTTTCGGCTCTATTTGTGTTCAACGTTTTTTATGGGACCATGTAAAATATTAGTTAACTAGCCTATCAAAGGATGCCCTATAATAAGAGACTAACTTATATTGGAAATGCATAACTTGACGGGTAGCCAAGTATCTGAGCAGAGTTTGGTGTGTACAGTTTGTTCGAAATAAGTAAGCCGATCGGAAGTTATCTGCAAGTGGTTTAGAAGTGGTAAATTTTAATAGAAAGAGTCGGTGTAAAGATAATTAGAGTCGTATATGTTTTACATTTCTAATTATTTTGTTTACTAATTTCGATATTTATGTATTAAAACACATATTTAAACGATTTTATCACCGCGGTAGTTCGGAACAGCTAACTTCCGATCGGCTTACTTATTTCGGAAAAACTGTAGTTATAATGAATGGAGTACTTGCAGGTAAAATTTACACATTAACACATTTTTATAATATGTATTATATTTTAACAGCATAAAAATAATGCGGAATATCCACAATGATATAAATTTTATGGTGAAAGAAAAAAGCGTCCGGTGTACTTAACCGGAGGGACGCAGGTTCGACTCCTGCCTCAGATCATATTTTTCTTTTACTAGAAAATCTGTCAATCATTATGACATTTATTTTGGGCTTCAGTGGAGAGGATACATTTTGAGCAGTGTTATTAGTTTTATTTGCGAAATTTTCAGTAGCAGTTCGGAGTTTTGATTTGCAGCCGGTTAATAGCAATAGGCTCGCCCCCTCCATGGGAACTAGATATTACGACAATCTGTGGGAGTACTGTACACTGGTATAAGTATCTCTGCCTAACCCATTAGGTAAACGGGCGTCATGGTATGTTAATAGCTTCTAAACTTGTTAGTGATCTGTTTTAATGATTCGAATCGAACAAGGCTGACGCATTTGAAGATGTTTACTTACAGTTATTTACCGCTGAATAACATAACATACCGTCACGCCTGTATTCCCCGAAGGGTTAGGCAGAGGTGTACTAATGTACACCCACATTTCGCCGGTATGTTTAGGTCCCATGTAATAGGGGGCGAGCCTATTGCCATTAACCGGGCACAAATCTAGACTCCATGCTGCTACTGAGAATTTCATAGAAAAACTCAATAACACTTTGCTCGACCTGGGAATCGAACCCAGGACCTCTACCGTAGCAGTCGCGCTTGGGATCACTAGACCAACGAGGCAGTAGTTATTTACCGCTGAATCCTACTAATATTATAAATGTGAAAGTTTGTGAGGATGGATGGATGTTTGTTACTCTTTCACACAAAAACTACTGAATGGATTTTGATGAAACTTTACAGTATTATTGTTTATACATCAGAATAACATATAGGCTTTAAATTATAACGATATTTTGGAAAATTCCCACGGGATCGGGGAAAAACTATTCCACGCGGACGAAGTCGCAGGCAAAAGCTAGTATTAAATATGATCTAGTGAAGTGTATCAATGGAAACGGTAATCGCGTCACAGACTGTGGGTGTTTGGAAGCGAGCCCGAAGACGCCACGGCGACCGCTACACCTCGAGATATACACTTGTACAGTCGACAGCACATCAGGTTCTACAAAACTGTCAAATTTCTCCAAACGATTTTAAACCTCAAAACGTTGACGATTAAGTTCAAAATCAATTGAGAAAATTGACATTATTATGGTAACTTGATGTGCTGGCCACACAGCTATACGTCGACCTTTACAAAACCAGTTTACGCTGGCCTGTTATTGTATGGAAACCATCTAGGTTTTTTTTTAACAAAGCTTATTTAGCAATGTGGGTCGTATTCTCGTTAACCCCTCGTACTAAGCTAAATGCTTGTATTACGAGTGGGTTCACGTCGGTACTGCAATGGGTGGGTTTCGAACCGGCAACCACATCATCGCTAGTCCGACGCCCTTAGGCTATCGCCGCTTTCTATACAATAAGAGGCGAGGTAATTTAAAACTAACTGGAATTGTATAGGTTGACCTGTAGCCGTGTGTATATTGTAAAAAAAAATACAAGCTTATCGTCGATACCCTAAGTAGGTACCAATGAACGTGCAAAGCGAATGAATTTATTGCGATAATACACGGATGCGCGGTCGCCATTATCGTTGCCTTTGAAACTTTACAAGCACAGCATTGTTCTTTTACAGCGAATAATTTTATCGTTGTAATGTAAATTTGTAATTGGACGGACAAAAAGTTCCTGTAAGTAATATTAGAACTAGCTGTTACGTTACCGGCTTTTTCACTCGAATCGTAACATGTTTTTTGCGTCAATGGGTAATCTATGACCTCCAAGGTCCAATCTATCTCTTAGGTTTAGGCGTGAAAAGTAACAAATACCTAGATAGACACAGTTTCTTTCTCATATATTATACGTTATACTAGTATGGATATTAGTAAGTATTATTGATATTAGTATCTATATTAGGTAGTATGGATGAAAAACGTAGAGTAAGGTACCTATTAAGTACATTAAAATGTAATCATTTTGTGCGTTTGTCATAATGTTTAATAGATCCGGTGTTATTGTGGTATTGGTAGAAGTGCACAAATAACTACCTATTCCTCGATGTAAAAATGATTAGAAGCGAAAATGCAGGTGCATTTGCTGCAGTGAGTCATGTCAAGCAATATAGGAACCGTTCAGAGTTTTCCTCATGAACTTCATTCATAAAACAACCAAACTGTGAAACTGCAAAAATATACATACTTAACTACTCTGCATTTTAGACAAACGAAGTCTAATATTCTTAGGCAAAAAAGTTGTTGACATTTTTTTTTAAACCTTGACCTAGGTTAAGAACAGTTGAAGAGTATCCAAAATACAACTAGGTACCTACCTTAATTTTTTTGTGTTATTATTGCACAGAATACGGTTTCGTTTCTTGGAACAAATCCAGAAACGCCCTCTTGTTTCGACGTAGACTCATAAAATTATATTATATTCTCCCAACACGCTGAAATGGGTGGCGAATGAATTCTAGATTACCTGCCTGGTACACACACGTTACTCGAACTGTTTCTCTATTATACGTATGTACATATTGAACATTTAATTGGTGCCTACCTACTTTTATATTTAATTTAATAATAGTATCAGGCTGAATGGTGAATACTAGTTCTTATATTTTCATAATTCATTCTTATAAATTCATATCCATACTAATACCTACCTACCTAGGTATGTATATAAACGCAAAAGTAACTATGTTTATCTGTTTGCCTGTTTACCTTTTCATGTGTAAGACGCTTAATAGGGTTCGATAAAAATTGACAAGGAAATATGTAAAAAGGTTCCTAACTAATAATTATTCTAAAATGGATTGCTAAAGGACCGTTTTTTTTTTATAAAGTGTAGTACTTTATAAAAAAAAACGGTCCTTTAGCAATCCATTTTAGAATAATTATTATTATTTTAATAGGGCCATAAAAATATGTAAATGTTAAATTACAGATCCATAAAGGTAGATATATAGAAGCTAATACGAAAGGAGGTACACTGTATCCAAAAAAATACAACCGAATAGGAAGAGGTTCTCACCTCTTCCTTTTTTAATTCGGTTAAAAATTATGAAAAGAACCAACTCCAAATCTTCAGCGTAACAACCGAGTAACACATTATGATTATAATTATGTATGTATTGTATTCACTCTTACGCTCGCTACCTACACTACGTAAGTACGTAACAATATAACACGTTACAACTCACCGACCTTGAAACAAAGCAAAACAGAACCTTATTGTTTTATGAATGAAAGTTACTTGAAAGACTGGATAATTACTTATTCGCACAATAGTTATTTTATACAATAAAATCTTAAAACGATAGAAATCTGGAAATCGGTAGTTCTATATCTTAAACATACATTATCGTAAGTAAATTCAATTATACTAAAAAAAATATGAGATGATGCAAAAGAGGTATGCAAGAATCGTAGCAGATGGCGTTCTGTAGTTTCTGCCTACCCCTATGGGAAAAAGGCGTGAGTGTATGTATGTATGTATGTAAAAAAAATATGGCAAATAAATAAAGGGAAAATACTTACCAGTTGCACTTAGCATGACGATAACTAATAAACAGCTTAAATAAATGTCTCTCAACATCTTGACAATCACGACTTATAACTTCAAAACAAGTTATTTATTCGATTTTTAATAAGATACAAAATTTATTTAGTTCTTCATATAGTTCACAACAATGTTTAGTTTACTCACTTTTTTATACGTGATAAAAGTTAATTTTTTTATCATTCATGAATAGTACCACTCCAACTTACACATATTACGCAAAGTTACTTAATAATTTTCGTATATAAATACGTAAGTTATAAGTTTACGAGTAATACGTCCTACTAACCCCACACTTCTATTTCAACTGGTTTACAAAAGAACGAGATTACGAAACGAACGACTTGCAACGCGGCGGGAAAGGGAATCAGAAGTTTTACACTGAACGAATGAACATAAGAACGATCCGATAGACTGATGACTACCTGTTTCTGATGTCCGACTGTAATTTTTACAATCTGTGATTCTGTGCTAGTTTTTTTTTTTATGGTATAACTCGGCAAACGAGCAGGCGAGCTACCTGATGGTAAGTAGTCATCGCTGTCCATGGACATCTGCAAAACCAAAGGTGTTGCAGATGCGTTGCTGAGCCTATTTAAGGAAACTGGAGGGAAGGAGAAAAGGAAAAGGAAGGGAAAAATTGGGAAATTGAGAAATTAGTAGGTAATCTCGACGATCTGTCTCGTTACGTCAATTTTATTATTAATGTAGTGCATGTTTAATATCATACTCTTTGGTGTAGTGTGAACTTACAACTTTGTCACAAAATAATATGTCCTATGTGGACTCTAGCCAAGGACTATCTATAAAATAATTGTACAGTTTACAAGAAAACAAAAAACGATTTCGCGCTCGAGGCGAAACGATCCGCCTCAAGAATTATCTAACAATAAATTGCACTTACTTTATTGTAACACAGGTGTCAACTGTCAAGTTGTTTTGTGTCACTGTCGGTAATGTCAGTTAACCTATCGAGCCTGGCTATGCAGTACGGGTCTTAAATAATGTAGTCGACATAGTTTATATTTCATAAAGTATCATAACTTAAAAGTGAAGTGACTAAGCAATAACGTATCATCAAGCCACTAAAGTTTGACCAAAACTGACTTACAAATCGGGGACCTAAAATAACCTAAAATGGCTAACAAAATCCTGGGGAATATTTTGAAGACTAGACCTGCTATTATGATGTTCAAACGATGGGAAAATTCTGAAAAACGTGTAACGATGCACGACCCGTTTTACTCCTTACCACAGAAAAATAAACAAACATACTTAGAAGTTGTGAAAATATTTGAAGGTCGGGACACAAGAAGACGCGGTCATGTAGAATTTATTTATGCTGCTTTAGCAAGAATGAAGGAGTTTGGTGTCCAAAAAGATATTGAAGTGTATAAAGCATTAATTGATGTATTGCCTAAAGGGAAATTTATACCGCAAAATATATTCCAGTCAGAATTTATGCATTATCCTAAACAACAGCAGTGCGCTGTAGATTTACTGGAACAAATGGAAGATAACAGTACTTATTGTTTACATTTTCTTTTGCTTACAGTGTCCATTCTAACTTCTGCACATCTTAAAATAATATATATTTTTGTGTACCTTAACAAATTTATTGCTTTATTTCTTAAACTCTATTTCTATTATTTATACGAGATTTTTCGATAGACCTTTTAATAATAACATGATTTTCTCTGAAAGTGCAGAAGTAATACCAGATACAGAAATAGAACAGATGCTCCTAAACATATTTGGCTCCAGAGGTATACCTCTACGTAAGTTCTGGCGCATGATGTATTGGATGCCAAAGTTCAAGAATCTAAGTCCCTGGTATTTGCCAGATCAGTTACCTAATGACACATTGGAGCTAGCTAGACTTGCGGTACAGAGAATAACGTCCGTAGATCCTGATATGAAAGTAGAAGTTTGGCAGGTGACAATTTTGTTTATTATATACTTACTTGCATATTTTCATTTATTATTATATTACATAATATGGACCAATAAAAGGGTTAAAATCATAGACTACCATATAGCTAATAAACTAGATAATATAATAAGGATGATGTTTATTTTTTTATTTGAATGAATTTTAATTTCTGGTTGATATGAATTAATGTAAGCATTTAATAGCCCATTTGAGAAAGGCTATTTAATTAGAATACTTTTGCTTGGTGGCAATATGATAATTTAAAAATAAATAATATATAAAAAATTGTTTAAACTATGTAAAATTTATATTGAATCAACTTTAATTAAACACGCCTGCCTCGTTGGTCTAGTGGTCCCAATCGCGACTGCTACGCTAGAGGTCTTGGGTTCGTTCCCCAGGTCGAGCAAAGTGTTATTGAGTTTTTCTATGAAATTCTCAGTAGCAGCTCGGAGTCTGGATTTGTGCCCGGTGAATGGCAATAGGCTCGCCCCCTATTACATGGGACCCAAACATAGCGGCGAACTGTGGGTGTACATTAAGTACACCTCTGCCTAACCCTTCGGGGAATACAGGCGTGATGGTATGTTTAATTAAACAATTTTTTGTCAGACAGAAGAAATAGAAGCCAGTTTAGACAAGACTTGGGTTGTGAGTGCCCAGAGCAATTCACAGAAGATTTTACTATCAGAACAGCCATCTGATGAGCCATTAGTTGTCCGAGGACCCTTCAATGTGTATTTAAGAGATCACACCGTTAGCTACTTCTTACTGCTAGGGAAGACAAGGCCAGAATATAAGGATGATAGAGATCCAGATGGTAATATTGTGTTTAATATTTAGGTTTTTTTATTAAATAAAATATACATCCAAAACATGAAAAAAGATTAAACACATAGGTATGGGGATACATTCTCAAAACAGTTTTTACCTATTATACCATTTGTATGTTTCAGATGTTTCCAATATTAAAAAACCTCTTGGTATACCTGGATTAGTTGGTAGTACCCAACTACCATCACTTAGACAAACTGTTCATGAGCAAGATGATGGTACAATAGTATCTGTGTGTGCTACAGGTAATCTAAATTTACTTCGATCTCAACAAAATTTGGTTTATGACACTAATTTTGTACTCAATATAAGATTAAAATTATCCATTGCATGCTTTTTCCTTTATTTTTCAGGCACATCATCAAGGGACTCCTTACTGTCATGGATAAGGCTATTAGAGAAGTATGGTAACCCTCAATTATCAAGCATACCAGTTATATTCACACTTACAGCTCCTCCAAATGATTTAGCAATACCAGAGACTCAACCAGCTATTAAAGAAGAAAGTGAAAGTAAACAATCCAAAATATAATAAGTGTACGTAGCTTTATTACCAAGTAGATGTATGTAGTAAAATTGTTTTTCTTTTAAATAAAATGTGACATTGACATGATTTCTTTTCATATAAATACTATCACATTTTTCCCACAAAGGAAGGGGTTATTCATCCACATATCCAGTACTTTTTTGAATCCACATAATAAAGAGTAGAAGCATGATTTTCTCTGAATTATGATCAATAATAAACATTTATACAAAATTAAGAGAGTATCTAACCTAAAATACAAAATCCACAAGTTACTACACAGTAAGAAACAGAATCTAAAGTTGCTTAAAGTATTATTTATAATCACACATGATTTGTTATAAGACTATTCTGAATAGGGTATTTATTTTTACAAGGGAATGGCTCCACTACATCATACATAAGCATGAGTCTCCTCTCAGTATGAGAGGGATTAGGCTTATTAGTTAACCAACTGTGGTTGGACAGAGGTAAAAGAATCCCTTATCAAAACAACTCCCAACACCTTACCCCAATCTCTAGAAGGGGCCAAATTATTTTGCCCACAATCACTGAAATACAATGCATGTAAAGAAGTGACCACATTGAAATTTTTAGCTTATTTACACACATCAACTTATAACCACATCAGCCTTATAAAATATTTAAGTAAACTATATTTACAACATTATAACTACTGCACAGTCAGTACACTGAATAGCACTATCTTTAAGTCCATTCATAGTCTTCATCTTCCTCAAATGATATGGTTCCCCACTGTCAGGTGATGTTGTGCCAATCAGCTTGGGGAAGTAGGTATGTCTCGTTGGTACTACGTACCACAGTTACACCGGCTCCATAGTAAGGAATGACATAAGCAGAACCATCGGATGGTCCAACCACCTGAAAAAATTATATGTTAGAGAATTGACTGTTCATAAATAAAGTAATTAAAAGTACATACTAATTTACAATCAAAATTTTTAAATTCATTGTTCCTGTAACATTTGTGAATTATATTTAAGGAAAGTTGAATTGTGACCGTTTTCTTATAGCCTCTATTCAATTTGATTACATGAATAAAAAAAATTCTCATTTACCTGAGCAGCAATGAGTATAATGTCCAAAAGCTGTCCCAAAAACATGAAGCCCAAAGTACAGAGCTTGGCCAGCCCAATACCTGGGTACCCAAGATAGAACCGATCCAGGCCAAACATACCCAGGAACACTGACAATAGGAGTGCTATCTCTAAGGAGTAGCCATTTCTGTAAAAGCAACACATTATTTTATTTAATTGTAATAAAAAGGTTACTATATGTATATAGATATTAAATAAGTAATTATTCATGCTTATTTTTTATTAGATTTTAGCATTCATTCCATAAATGTGGAAGAGAAATTCAACATCACAGGCAGTGGTTTCGGTAGCTTAGTTGTCTAAGTGTCTGGTGTACTTAACCAGAGAGACGCAGGTTCAAACCCTGCCTGAGATCAAATTGTTCTTTCACTAAGAAATTTTCTTTAATTAGAAAATTCCTATCTTTGTGAGTAATTCATATAAATGTATAACAACTGTATCACTTACGTCCATTTACATGGTAATTTTCTTGTGAATGTGGAATTGTTGGTCTCATTACAAATAATCCCTTCTGCTGCAATGCAATACACTGTAAAAATCATAAATATAATCATAAGTTGCTTCACTCAACTCTTTCATATAGCACCTGCAGTATCATGTCTTCTTACACTTTAAAATTGGAGCTAAAGATAGACTTATTGACAGTTATTGATGTGTGATATAAACTGAATAGGGGTTACTCTTAAATTTATAATCATAAAGTATTGTTTCCTTACCATCTGCTTCCCCTTCTGATGGTATATTTTTGCCTTTTACACAGCCCTTGAACTGCTGAGTGTCAGGGTCGATTTGATCTAAGGTAGGGTCCGGACAAATGAACTGGCCCAATCGCAAAGTACTGCAATCCACCGTCAGACCTTTATCTCCCTTAGCTTCATCAGACGCCCCTACTCTTGAATATATAAACAAAAAACAAATTTGAACGAAAAATATTCGTGACATTTTTAAGTTACACGATCTTGTTCTAGGCTCAATAGAACTTTAAATATTCATCACTAGTGTACATTTTTTGCAAAACATTATGTAGCACTTCATTTTATATTTTTATTATTTCATGATTCAATTTTATTTGATGACTGACATTACTCTTTGCTGACAGCTGACACTAGAGATGGGTAGCTCGCGAATGAGAGATAAAAATGAACTATAATCTTTGTTTCCAATCTAGCTTTCTAGACATTTCTCGTGTCAGTTCACGAGAAATGTAATTTTTTGTTATTTTTTTTGTAATATTTTTGACATGGCTTCATTCCATTTTTGTTTGATTCCGATTTCAGCTTGACAGGCATCTTTGTAAATTCCAAAACATTTTTTTTTAATAGTGATAGCATTCAGTTACCTATAATGTTAAAAAATACGTACAGTCCAACATAGAACCTCTTCCTCCTCTTGAAATCAGTTAAACAATCTTCCCTTGTCCTATAGTCACAGTCATGGGATCCGACTACATTCGCCAAGACCATGGCAATATAATCACTACGCACTGGCAGTTCTTTTGGAAGACATCCATGTCATAGATTTATATTTATAGCATCACGCCTATTTTCCCCGAAATATCTTGAGCAGCGGTGTACACCCACAGTTCGACGTAACAGGGGGGCCTATGGCCATTAACTGGGCACAAACCCGAACTCCGAGCTGCTACTGAGAATTTTATAGAAAAACCCAATACTTATCCCAGGAATCAAGCCCAGGACCTCTAGCTTAGCAGTCGCGCTTTGGACAAGTAGACTAATGAGGTAGTCATTTCTGTTATTATAATTATAAATGAGGAATCCTCAGCCCGTATTCGTGAACGAGCTGGACGAAATTTATAAAGTGAGTGAGTGAGTGAAGTTTTTAACTTTATCCTTTATGAGTACCTATATCTAAGATAAACTCAAACTTCAGTTGCCAATATTATATATACATATAATTTATTTTAGTTTAGTTTTAGTATTTTTACGCACGTCTACACATCAAGCTATACAAATCCAATATCAACTGACCTCAGATTGTACATAAATTCTTTTTGCACAATGCGAGGCCAGCCTATACTGGATTTGTATAGCTTGATGTGTAGCCGTGTGTACCAACACATTCTAAATTTATCGTCAGTAGTGGTTGTTCTAGCAACTGGCCAGATTCGACCTACATTCCGTTCAATTTCCGGAATATTCATTTTCACTGATACTGTTCAGAATATAGAGGCTACGTCGCCGTCGTAGGTACGTTGGGAATTATGTAACTACGAATTAATAACGAAATAAGTATTTCCCAAAAGATAACATACCTACTAAGTTAAACCAAACATGTATTTTATACAATAGATAGATTGATTATTCTTTATTGTACACAAAAAAAAAATACAAAACAAACGTAGTAAGTAGGTTCAATTGGCGGTCTTATCGCTATAAGCAATTTCTTCCAAAGAAAACCTATTACTGGATACTTTTTCTTTTATACTTAAAAAAACTTACTAGCAATGTGGGTAATATTATAGTAACTAGTATTCCTGTTAACCCCTCGTGCTAAGGCTTGTGTTACGAGTGGGTTCACGTCGGTAGTGCAATGGGTGGGTTTCAAACCGGCAACCACATGATCGCAAGTCCGACGCCCTAGCCATTAGGCTACCGCCGCTTTAAACGAATCTTTAACGATCTTCAACCTTTTATAGTAGTCTTGCGAAACATTACCTGGGTAATGGGTACTTATAGGTAGAAAAGAAACTAGAGATGCGAGAAATAGCTCAAAGAAAAGAGAGATATAGCTCTTTCAATCAAAAGAGATATACCTATCATTCTTTTAGCTCATTTAGCTCAAATTGAATCCTGAGTCAATGAGTTATTCGGTGAGCGAGAGATATACTTACATACCCTTTCATTACAACATGTGAGCGATCAGCGAGCTAGATATGTAAATATGCTTAAGCATTTTCTACTTTGTATCTATAAAAATAAAGATCGATTTACAATGAAGATTCATTGAGCGAATTGACCCGGAGAGCTAGATATGTGGATATCCTAAAGCATTTCCTACTTTGTCTCCATTAAAATAAAGATCAATTTACATTAAAGATCCATTGAACTAATTGATCAGGAGAGCTAGATATGTAAATATGATAGAGCATTTCCTACTTTGTCTCTATTAAAATAAAGATCAATTTACATTGAAGATCCATTGAGCTAATTGAGACCGAGAGCTAGATCTGTAAATATGACAAAGCATTTTCGACTTTGTCTCCATAAAAATAAAGATCAATTTACAATGAAGAACCACTGAGCTGATTGATGCGAAGAGCTAGATAAGTAAATATGATAAAGCACTTTCTACTTTGTCTCCACAAAAATAAAGATCGATTTACAATGAAGATTCATTGAACTAATTGAGCCGGAGAGCTAGTCTCTCAGCGAGTGAGTGAGTGAGAGCTAGATTGGAAACAAAGAGCTAGCTCATTTTTATCTCTCATTCGCGAGCTACCCATCTCTAAAAGAAACGAAACTTACTAGAAGTATTTGCAGAATGGATACTAAGGGTACTTGTCAACTATACCTACTTTGTTTTGTTTCCTTGGGGAAACCTACCAAAGATGACTGGTCTTTGGGGATTAGACCAAACAGTGCGGGATTCTTAAATTCTTACCCACTAAAATCCCTCTAGTGGCAACTATTAGCACATGGAGCAGGGCACTCTGTCGTCTTAATAGAGCTACCCAGGACCCCCCTTGTGCAACGCCTCTTATAGTTACCAACCTAAACACATTTAAAAATGAATTTTATTTATAGGAAAAATTGCGTCAGCCCCGTGTGAAGTTTCGGCTCTTATGTTGACGGAGAGCCCTTATGTCCGCTTCACATTTTTGTAACGGCAATGGCACGACATTTTCATGTTTCAGCTCAATTAAATTAATTGAATTTGCATTGTGGAGTTCGATGAATGACGCTTCGAAACATTTTCACCATTGCAAGCAGTTTACTACCTGATTTTTTTACATAGATATAGTACTATCGTACTTCAGATGTTTTTTCTACGCAAAGCCTATTTCTTCATTTTGAGACCCAGAATAGCTAGGTAATAGTTCCTTCGTTTATCCACTTTTAGGTAGATATCTATGAAGAAAAATATTTTTAAAGATTACCCACAATACGGTCGGGTACAAAATTACATAGCGGCGCATTGCGCTTTAGTCATTGTCAGAAAAAGACAATAAGGCAACAGCTGGATGTAATGAGTCCAATCTAGAGGTGCTAACAGCCCCGGTGTAATTGCAGCCAAGACTAATGTTCCCTATTACAGGGAACAAGTTTTGTTTACCAGACAACAACACCTGCAGCGCAAATAACTTGTCTTTGTTAGAATATAATAGGTAGATAGGTACGAAGTACGAACCCCATGTCTAGCTTTTGTTAGGTTTCTTTTACTCTGTAATAAGAATATTTAACCCTAACTACTGTATTATGGAAGTAACTTTCAACGTTTCACCAAAAAATGCACAACCAGAACTTTTTGAATTTACGCAAAAATAAAAAAATATATACATAAAAGCAGGCAAAATTATTTTTTTTTTGATTCCATGCTCGCCAATTGCCAACTGCTCAATGATTCGATCGTTCCCTCATTAGTGAAGTGGGACATACAGAAGTTTTTCCAACTGATAAAGTTTTTAAAAACTTTGTCCGAACTCATTATACATTCAGATAAGTCACTAACAAACCGTACGATGGCACAATTCGCATCCGGGCATCGGAATTACACTAACGAATCAACTTTGACTAGTCCATCGGCTTGGTCAGAATTAAAAACTAGCTGTTATGATTGGAGATGCACTTGAGTGTTTTGAGACCGCCGTCGGTAGGTAATGTTTTTACGCGACGGAGCAGTGTCAATGACTTATAATATTATGTGGTAGCTATAGATATTATAGAGAACCTTTTGGTGATTATTTCCATCCAATTTTTAACCTCGAAAAAGGTTGTAATATAATCAACGGATAAGCTTATAATATATTTTTGGATCATTGATATGAGTTTATTAGTAGGTAGCTACATCAGCTACAATGTCGCTGATGTCCATGGGCGGCGGTAGTCACTTACCATCAGGTGGCCCGCATGTTCATTTGTCCCCTCTGTTATATATAAAAAAAAGGTACCTATGCTCCATTTGGTTAGGTACTTAACTAAAGGTAAACAATAAAAATGGCGACGTTCAGGGCTCTTCAACCTTTATTACAATGGTATCTTATGAATTGGGAGTGAAATTAATAAGAACACATCTAACAATCAATAAAAACAACGAACAGACAAAACTATGACTAAATAATACAATTTACGGCAAAAGAAACACAAAAACGAACGAAAGTACAAACTGTTACGAATGGCGTCTAGTTACCCGACTAAGTATAATATTGGTTAATTATTTTGCCGCGCTTACTCGCGCTACTACTTCTTAATTTTTTCGAGTTATCAAAAGTCTATTATGTAGAAAAAGGTTTTGATTTCCTGTCTTTTTAGATTCTTTCTAGTAGGCACATTGCAATACTTTATGACATAATTATCGATTTGATTTATTTATTGGTCGCAAGCTTAAGAATTTATAATTACCATTTAATATTAAACAAAGTAGTAAAACATGCTAGTATAGTAAAGGAAAATCATTTTGAATGATGAAATAATTTATTTTGGTTACGTTTTGTTTCAAGATGAAAAATGGCCCTATAAAAGAACCTTTTTTATGATTTGTTTACCTTTAGTTAAGTACCTAACCAAATGGAGTATAGTTACCTATTTTGATTATAATACCTAAAATTAGATTTACATTCTGCAGGATTACCTACGTAGAGTATCTTTTAAAAAAGGAAAATTTGCTCATTAACGTTGGCAATACAAATAGTAGGGCTCTCTAATTGTACGAGTTCATTATTCTTGCACAAAATTAAAAATATATCAACCAATAGCACTGGTTACATGGTTTATTACAATTACTCATTAAATACATAAACTTGATTACAATGATTTCGTTAAAAGATTAAATACGACATTTATAAATATTATATTGGCACTAATATTCATTATAATGGTGAATGCTTCTTTGTAAAAAGACGCTTTTTGTAGTGTAGACCTCAGCCGCGCCAACCAGTAAATGATGGGGACCTGTTAAAATGCAGAAATAATTCGTAAATAGATTGGCGTTCGAAAGCGGATACTTGCGTTTATTTGCCGTATTTTTAAGGAATGATCAGGTCTGTAAATAAGTCATAGTCTCGATAACAAATTATACAGAATGTTCGGTGCATCGTTTGCTAAATGGAATTTGCCGATAGAAGAGTTCATTAGCTATGTCTTGAGGCCCAATAACGCATTGCTTGTCACACAGGTTTTCTTTACTTTTAAAAGGTGCTATAAAAAAAACCGGTATGTTTTGAATTTCATAGAACTTTATAAGAGTAGACATAAAAATTAAAACTGCGGGCAACTTGTGTTACGTTACTTCGTAATTACATGTGTTTTTCCTTTATAAGTCGAAGTTACGCGTTTATGAAATTCAGGCGATATTTGGAATTAATCTGAAGTAGAAATGGATCAATTTGTATGTCTGAAAATAAGATTTTTTGGTCAGAATTTTATTTTTCTAATTGTAAAAAAAAAATTGTTCCATCATGGGAGTCGATATCAGTGGTTGCTATATAGTCTGCCTCAAATAAAATATAGTATTGATACGGCTGTATGATACGGAATTCAATAATAACACAGACTACTGCTTAGGTTCTCAGGCAGGAGTCGAAACTTCTTCGATCAGAAAGCGCTACTCCAGACGCTGTAGGCACTAAGCTACCGAGACCACCTCTGATATCAAATTTCTCTTCCACATTCTACTTCTTCAGGTAATGGCAGCAACATAAGGCAACGGGAGGGACAACAACAAAGTCCGATTTGCCTAAGATCGTATTTTTCTTTCACTTGAAAATTCTTTGTGAATAATTTGCATTAATTAATGCTAAAATATAATAAGAACTACTTACGTGTTAAAACTAGGGACTTGTGGTTGTGGTGTCTGTGCCTGCTGCGCCAGGTTGCCGAATGTCAGGGTGTTTTGGGTTGCTAAGCTCTCGAACGTGGCGTTGGACTGCGTTGGAGAACCAAAACCTGCTATACGTAAATTGATACTGTATTTGAAGAGTCCATATTTGGTTTTGTCTTCATAAAGTCTTACATAAACTATATAATTAAGTACGTAGTGGTGCCAGTAAGAAGGAACAGAGAAAATGTTGGTACATTATGAGGCCGGTATTCTCAGTAGTCGGTGATTTGGGCTGAAAATATTATAATTCTACGTAGCACAGTCATCGCAACATAATAATACTAACTAGGTTGCGCATTTCCTCCGAACATCTTTCCAGGTGATGAACCACCGAAGGCTGCACCTCCTCCAAACGTCGCCCCGCCTCCAAACGCCGCCGGGGCCCCAAATCCTCCGCCCGGACTCTTGTTAAACCCGCCGAAGGAAGATCCAAAGCCCCCGCCACTAGGTGGCGATCCAAAACCTGAAGGTTGTCCAAAGGCAGGCTTCGAACCAAATGCAGCTGATCCGCCGAACGCAGGGGCTATGTAAAATAAAATAGCGTTCTAAACTGGTATGAAAACAAAAATATAGGTTTGCTTATTAAGCCGGATCATTGTGGATTGTGGACTATGCAGTTATATGGTACCTACTTTTACAAATGGCTACACGTCGAACTATACAAATCCATTTTACGCTGGCCTCTTATTGGATGTATAGTCTATACAATTCGAGATAAGCTTAAACTGGTATTGTACAGCTTGACCTGTATCTGTAAGTACGCACGGCTACACGTCGATCTATACAAATCCATTTTACTCTGGCCTCTTATTGGGTGGGAACCCTATACAATGCGAGATTAGCTCAAACTGGAATTTAATAGCTCGACCTTCGCCGTGCGTACTTGATTGTTGCTGCTGTTGTCTGTATAAACTTTAAACTATTTTTTTTATACAATACTAGCTTTCCGCCTGCAGCTTCGCTCGCGTGGACAACACGGTTTTGCCTCCTTAGTTTTTTCTAATTCTGGCAGGAAATTGCAAATTATCCTTACATATCTTTCCGTCCGCTTCTTTGCTCGGGTGCGCCACAAAATTTGTCTAACTTTATTATTTACCAAAATATAAACGCAGCTTATATCTCTAATCTATTTTTGTACCAAAAATCATCAAAATCGGTTGCAAGGTTGGGCTTCAAAGCGTGACTTTGTTTGGCCTTCTAAACGAACTTTCATCCCTTATTTCATCCCCACACAGGTCAAAATTTCAAAAACGCTAGAACAAATTCTTATTTATTTCTTATCAAGTGCCTTAATATAATATTTCATGGTTTTATCTTAAAAATGACGAACTCCCATACAAACTTTCAACCCCTTCAAAACTATTTTTTGCAATAAAAGGTAGCCTATGTCCTTTCTCAAGCTTTAGTCTATCCCAGTACTAAATTTCATCAAAATCGGTTGAGTGGTTTAGGCATGAAAGCGTAACAGACAGACAGACAGGCAGACAGAGTTACTTTCGCATTTATAATATTAGTAGAGAAGTAGGGATATTCCGATATAAAAGACTCGGGAGCACAAACTGGTAAGCGTGAGTTTTTATTAAAAAAAGTACCGTTGGTTTATACATACACTCACCAGCTTGTTGCTGTGGTGTTCCGAACACGGACGGCTTACTGTCACCGCCGCCAAATGGTTGGTTGGTTTGAGGACTGCCAAACGCCTGTCCTGCCGGTGTTGGGGTACTAAAACTACCGCCCGTTGTATTGCCGAAGATTGATGACGCCTGCGTCGTGGGTTGTTGACCTGGTAGTGGGAGATTTAATTAGCTACGTGTAGGTTTGAAGCGGCGGTAGCCTAAGGCGTCGGACTTGCGATCATGTGGTTGTCGGTTCGAAACTTACCCTTTGCACTACCGACGTAAACCCACTCGTTGGTAATACAAGCTTAGTACGAGGGGTTGACAATATTACTAGTTATGTGAGTACCACATTGCTAGTAACCTTAAAAAAAAAACAGGTGTCCCGTCTTCATAAACACTCCGTGAAGCCCTGCCAGACTGTAGCCGTTCAAGAGTACCTATATAAATTATGTCGACGAATTGACAATCATTATCCAAAATTGTTTAATGGCTATTACTATTATATCGATATTTAATAGTTTCAGACCAGTTATAGTAACAGTAATTACCAAATCCAGTTGATCCAAATCCACCTTCAGCATTGCCTGAAGACCATATGTTGGTGGCCGGCTTCTGTTGGCCAAAAGCAGTGGCGCCACCGCCGCCGAAGATTGCGGCCGCCGTAGTGTTCGATTGGCCGAATACAGTCTTACCGCCGAATACGTTCGTATTGCCATTACCGAATACTGAGCCTGAAGAACTGAGGGAAATGAAACATAACAATGATATTCGGAATAGGATCTGGAAAACCGGTAGTTTCTATTATGAAGTGAAGTTAAATGGATGTTTAGAGATTGGGAGGAAATGCAATTAATGTTTTTTTTTAATTTGTTTTTAAACGGTCCTACGCAATAAAAAAACATTCTAAGTTACTTGATTTAAAAAAAACTATCTTACATTCCGCCAAAGATGCTGCCACCGCTGGTTGGAGAAGGAGCGCTGGTAGTGGATATACTAGCGGCCGAAAACAAACTGGCTTCAGCACCGCCGAATATGGAACCACTCTGTGTAGTAGTTGGTTGAGTGCCAAACACTGACGCTTGCGTCGTCGGGGCAACTCCAAACACTGAAGCTTGGGATGTCGGTGTCGGCGACCCGAATACTGAAGACTGAGTAATAGCAGTTCCTGATCCGAATATCGAAGCTTGAGTAGTAGCAGTTGCTGATCCAAATACCGAAGCTTGCGTCGAAGGCGCTCCAAATATAGATGTTTGGTTATTAGGGGATGAAGATCCAAACACTGAAGTTCCCGTCCCACCAAATACAGATTGCTTCGTTGTATTAGCAGCGGCGAATATACTCTGGGCACCTGAAGATGGGGTACTCGTGGATGTGAACGCGCTTGGGGTAGTAGTGGCAGTACTACCGAATATTGAAGCTTGTGTAGTCGCTGTTGGTGTTCCGAATACAGATTGAGTTGCAGTCGTTGTCGCGGCGAATACTGATGCTTGTGTGGTCGCCGTTGAGCCAAACACTGATGACGTTGTCGAAGTACCGAAGACTGAAGATGGGGATGACGGGGCAGCTGGTTGTGCAAACGATGAACTGAATATAGATCCCGACTGAGTCGTCGCTGTAACTGTTGAACCGAATACTGATTGAGATGACGTCGGTGGTTCTGGAGACGAAGGTGTAGGTGTGCTAAAGACGGAAGGTTTCGTCGCATTGGCGGCACTACTGAACACTGATTGCGCGGTTGAACCAAATATTGAAGTTGTTGTAGTAGGTGATGTATTTCCAAATATTGATCCTTGCGACGATGTTCCGAAGATCGAAGAAGGTGTCGGTGATGGTGACGCTCCTGACGCAAATATAGATGTAGGTGACGTAGGCTTTGCTTGTGACACAACTGCCGCCCCGAAAACAGATGCAGCCGACTGACTATTAGCAGCAGTAATACTTAAGAATAGTGATGTTTTAGAAGTTGGAGGAGTTTCCTCTTCTGTGGCAGAACTAACTGGTTCCGATGTTGGTTGTTCAGTTGTAGCAGTGATAGTTTGTGGTTTATCTAAAAATGAAACATATAACATTAATATCAAATTATTGAAGACATGAATATTCGAGATTGGGGCGATGCAAAATATAAAACTTACCTGTAGGAGCTGTAGCATTAGCAGCAGCAAATATTGAGGAGGCATTTGATGTCGAAGAATCGGACTTTTCAACGACTTTTAGTGGTTCTGCTTTAACTTCAGCTTTTATATCTTTGGGCTTTTGTGAATCACCTGGACAGAAAGGCAAAGGTTAACATATACAATCATATTTCTTTCCAGTCTACATTAAAATTATGTTATATAAGAATTGATTCATTAACCATGGTATCAAATGGAGAATTAAATTTTAATAAGAAGCAGTAAATAGACTTACTTCCACTGCTGCTTATGCTCGAAGTAGAGCTGCTTACAGGTTGGGATGTTGTGCTATGCGTTTTTACAGTCAATGGTTTACGCGATGATAAAGTATCAGTTGCGGTTTTTTGTGATACTTTCTGATCTACCTGTGGCACATTTTCTTTGGATTTCACTTTTTCTTCTGGTTTAGAAGCGTTATCAGTCTTTAAATCTTTAGTGGTTTTCACGACATCAGGCACATGTGGACTAGGAAGCGGTGTGGACGTTTTCATTGCAAACAGGTTTGTGATTTGTTTATCAGTCTTGGGTTTGATAGTAACTGTTTTAGTTTCTGCCTCAGGCTCTCCCGTTTCACTTGACTTTGGACTGACGACTGCCGAAGTTGTTGTTTTACTGTCCGCGGATGAAACCTGAAGTTTAGGTTCTAGTCCGAAAGACGGTAGCTTAGCCTCTGCTGCAAATGCTTGGGGTTTTGAATCCGTTGCAAATGCTGCGGGTTTCGATTCCGATACAAATCCTGGAGGTTTTGATTCTGATGAAAATGCTGGAAGTTTCGATTCCGATGCAAATGCTGAAGGTTTTGATTCTAATGCAAATGCTTGTGGTTTTAAATCCGATGCAAACGCTTGAGGCTTAGGATCGAGGGCAAAGGCCTGTGGTTTGGGTTCCGTTGCAAATGCTTTTGGTTTAGGATCTTGCACAAAGGTCTGAGGTTGGAATTTACTGAACATGTTATTTATGTCCGCTATTGGTTTAGCTGTGAATACAGGTGCTGGCGCTGGAGTCGATGTTGCTGTCGTTGTTGTAACTATGATAAAATTAAATAGTATAAGTATGACATACATAAAGGCAATTACAATTAAAAATAAGGTTCCTAAAGAAAATAAATACAATACGAATAAAAAAATATTTCTTAATAAGAGGAAATTATTCACTTAAAAGTACAAGATGTATAAAACATTAAACTTACATGCAAATGACGAAGGCGAACAAATATTTTGTCCCATGAAAGTATTGGCATCGTTCTTCGCTTGTTTGTTTTGTAACAAGTCTTTGAGAACACTACGAGTATCGGCAGACGCTGGCGTATTTGAGAAGCTGAACGCCGAAACTGCCTTAGGCTGTGGCACTTGCATATGCGGCTTTGGTGGCTCTTGTTTAGGTTCTATGAACAGAAAAACAGGTTTATGTTGAACTACGTGTTCTTGTTATGGTATGGCAAGGGCGGGCTTTTTTCCGCAACTATACCACAAAGCGCGTATTTTGCGTGTGGGTGGGAAGGTTCTTTAAAAAGGACTGTGTTTATATTATGCAGCCAACTGATACTTTTGTGTATAAATAAAATAAAAGATTGGTGGCTTAATTACTTTTTGCTCTAACAACCTCCTTCAAAAGCCAATCTCTTACGGCGTCATCTTGATAATGAGTTTGACTATTAGCGTATCCAAGTGAGGTAGCAAATTGTTTAATGACCATTGATAACATGTCCACGGAAACAGTAATTATGAAGTTCAATTTGAGTGGTCCTTATTATATAATTGATTGAGGAACTCTTACCATCGGTAAACAGGGTTCTGGCAACGTTATTAAGACCAGGTGTAGTGGGTTTCATACCACCAACTGGAGTGAAGGATGGCACTGTGATGGGAGATTGCTTGATTGGCTCCCGCTTTACCTCAACTTTTGGCTCGACTTGAGGTACAAATGGTTGTTGATGAACTAAAAAGTATAGAAAGAAATATTTAACCTGCAAATAATCTTTATTCTTGAAATGATAATATATGTTTAATACCGAGCGTTTATCGCTGAACTTAAATATCAAGCAGATTGGTTATACATTGTCTTTTTGGGAAATTAATTTACAAAATTGAGTGTTATTAATTACTAATTTCAAAGTACTTCTCATGTTCTCTTTTGGAAATTGTTATCATTGCATATAAATTATAAATAATGGCTTGAAAATTTATCGAGCAACATCAGAGACTTATGTTAACGATTAACTGTCAATACCATTCTATAATAGGTAAAAAAATACTTACCATACTTGACTTGTGGTTTAACATCAGGCTCAGATTTTACGATTGTCTCAACGGGCTGTGCTTTCTCCTTTAAACTCTTCTCATAATTCGTTCTCATTGTAGCCAAGTGGTGTCTCATCTCAACGTTGACTGGCTTAATCTTGACTGTCTTATGGTTCGACAGCATATCTCTCAAAGCATCAAGTTTTTGGGAAGAAAGTAGTGGCTCCTTTTTCTTACTGTCAGTAGTATCAATACTCATATTAAGTATGTTCTTCGTTAATTTGGAGAGGGGATCCCTGTGGAGGATTTAATTTATTAAACCACACATTTGTTAGCGCATGCGGGATAAGTGTTATGATATAAATAACCATGCAGGTATTTGCCACACAATGGAACGAAGATCACGTAAAAAAAAATATATAAGGGAAAGATGAACGAGAACTAATTAATCGTGAATCAAACTATTGAAAAACAGAGTTCAATTAGCTTCGCGATTTTCATGAAATGGAGCAACAATAACGAAAAACTCCAATCACTATGTAAACAACTAACAGTCTAGCTGTTAGTTGAGAGAGAGATAGATAACGAAAACCATATACATAACTTAAAACCTACTTGAATAAAACCTACTTGTTTCTGAAGGGCGTGCTCCTTAGTAGCGAGGTTGACTTGAACATAGGCGAGATGTCACATTCGTTCAGTGTGTTTCTTAGTGTTCGCAGTACAGCTTGCTGTCGACTTAGAATCTCCTGCTGTTTCACTAGCGGCTGGTATACGTCATCCAAGATAGGACGTATCATGCGCTGGCCTGGCCTAGGAAAAAACATAATAAAAGACTGTCAGCATATGATAACATTTATTTTCAAAGTAGTGTAAATTACGTGACGAATGAATACAATATATCAAAATGCCAGCTGCCATGTACGGTGTTCATTCTAAAACATACTTTGTGTCATCGAGATAAGGTTTAATTTCCGTTGTTGCTCAGATCAATTTGAAGAGTAGACTAGTTGATAGCCAGCAATATACATAAACATATGTATAATATTTCATAAAAAAATATTTTATATACATCAGACCAGATAGACTTGGGCGAGATGCCCAAGGCTAGTGGACGGCAATAGGCTGTTATGATGATGATGAGACAAGATAGACCACCTCTATTCACTATTCTTTGGCAACACTTACTTGTTATAATTAGGGTCTCTGGATACAGCCTCGTTCCATTTATAATCAAGCGCTTTCTGAGCTCTTTCCAGTTGATTTTGTACATAATACGCGAGTTTCTTTACAGACGCCACACGCTTCATAGTCAATGGGTCTGCTTGCATCCATTGATGGCAATCTTTCGCTCTGAAAAGATTGAGAATAAATATGGCAAAGAACTATGGGACAAATTGGACCAAACAAACAAATAGTTTGTGTTGCGGGACAACTGCAAATTTCCCTAATAAATTATTTATTAATTCTCTATTGGTACCTACATTATAATGGAGTCATATTAAAAATAGTACCCACTGTTAAAACTGTTAGGTACGTTTTTCTGGAAGTTTACACACAAAAGTCTTTAGAAACTTTCTCAGGTCTTAAAAATAAAGAAAATCAGTCATCTTAGTCAAAATAAAGAATTCACTTACTCAGCATGCGTACGCGCCTCAGCGATTACAGCGCATGCGCGAACCAACTCCAGCTTCAACTGTACGATAGCACTGCGCAACTCATCAGGAGAACATTCCTTTCTCAGTTGTTCCGCATCTTGTGAGTTGTAGTTGAAATTAGCATTGATTGAATCGATGTCGCGTTGCATCTGTCGAAAATATACATGTTTAAAAGATTTTACCTCAGCGAACGTACCGCAACCAAATGCGGTAGGCCAGGCCAGAGAAAGGCCAGGTTACGAGCACCCTAAACCGACGATCGTGCATGAGAGGAGAGAAGGATAATGAACATAGAATAAACAAAATTGGTATGCCAGGAACGTAGGAAGGGTATTTTTATAAATTGTCTCTGCCTACTTGCATGGACTGGCGTGATAATATGTATGTATTACTTGGACTATTTTCTCTTCAGAGATTTTCTCCAAAAGCAGCAAAGGAACCTTATTTTTTGAAATGCCAAACATTAAAAAATAAGTTATATAAACTTCTATAACATAAACTCACTCTCGCTTGAGACTCCCTAGTTTTCACCATAAACGCGTAAAGTTCCTTTTGAAAGTCATTAACTTCCTTGACGAGCATACTCTTCAGTTCCTGGTTGGCTTTCATTTCGTTCATTCTCTCTCGTTCCGCTTTTAGTGCGGCGTTTTCTTGGGCTTGCACTGGTGCAGGCTTTGGAGCCACAGGCTGAGTTTGTGGCTGGTGAGATACAAATTAAAATTATTATAACACTATTCATTCACTACCCTTAAGGCTAAAGCGTCAGTCTTGGGCGTGAAATTCAATTTTTTTCTTGGTTTTTCGCATATTATTCGGCTATAATACATTCTACGTACATGGCAGTAGAAATTGAGACATCAACAATAATTTATTCACGATTCAGTATTAAAACATATTATGCTTAAAAATGGTTATCGTCGAAGATATTGGTGTAAATTGTCAATTTCGGTTGGTCCTCTATTGTACACAAAAATCTTATAGCATCATGTATAAATAGAAGTTTTGGATCTCAGCATAGAAATATTACATCATGGGTAAATTAAGCTTATAACTGCAATAATACGGAAAGCGTTGTTGTTGTTCTAATATACTCATAATATATATTATTAACATTCCTAATAAGATTCTATTGAGACAGTTTTGTAAATATGTTGATGTGTCTTACCAATGCAGCTTGTGGTGTAGGCTGAACCGGGGTTGGTTTAACTTCCACCGGGACCTGCTTTTGCTCAAGCTTAACGGGAGCTAAAACAAATAAGAAGACGTGTCTGTTGGGTCTACTTTTATTAAAATATAAAAGCTGGAGTAATGAAACTTTGTGATGGCTAACTACAATATCTTATGTTGAAAATTTGGGTTCTCTAGCGTTATACAGCCGCAAATATGAACAAAGCTTCGAGAGAAGGTCGTTAGTGTCCCGTCATATTTAATTTAAATACGTTATCACTACATAGTATAAAACAAAGTCGCTTTCTCTGTCCCTATGTCCCTTTGTATGCTTAAATCTTTGAAACTACGCAACGGATTTTGATGCGGTTTTTTTTAATAGATAGAGTGATTCAAGAGGAAGGTTTATATGTATAATACATACATATTTTAGTATAGAAAAGCCGAGAAACTACGCGGGTGAAGCCGTGGGCGGGAAGCTAGTACACGTATATTTTGTACTAACATGGTACCTGTTTATACGTAGCTGCGTAAAATAACAATAAACGTACGACATAAATACAATAAAAATATACTAATATACAATAAAAAAGTAATAAAAAATGCTAACGGCTAAATTTAAATTTGCAACCCGGTGGATTCGTAATAATTATAATAATTGCATCTCATCGAAAAACTCGATGAGCGGCGATATACCTGGTGCAAACCCTTGACTCTGCGACTGTGTGTAGCTCGGTGGTTTCGGTATATTTAGTACGCCGCTAAACTGTGAAGATGGCGCGGCAGCTGGCGGCTGCGTCTGTGGTGTTGATGTTAATGGCATTGTTTGTGGCTGAAAAGAGTTGTGGTCAAAATGAAGTAAATTAGTGACGTAGAATTCTTCATAATCGTATTTTTTCAAAGATTTTGAAAGGTCTCCATTTATAAATGATTTTAAAAGGGGGTTATCAATGCCTTATTTTTTTTTGTCTCCTCCTTTTTTGAACTCGGCTTATATTACAGATAGTCATAGATAAAGCCCAAATCACCATCAACCCATTTATTGTCCCAGTGCTAGGCACGAATCTTTTCTCGAAAGAGGCCAGGCTATATTCCACTACTCTGGCCTAATGCGGGTTGGCAGACTTCACATGCCATCAAGAAAATCGCTCAGGCATGCTGATTTCCACTCGATGCTTTCCTCCAGTTTAAGCGCGTGATATATAATTATTAAAGTACGGGTGTTTGCCAAAATCACCTTTGGTTGAACTACGGGAACTGGCGCGAAGGTAGGCTCTGGGATAGGCGCGGGCGCAGCTTGGGGAGGGGCCTCTCCCGGTATCACACTGGATAACAATAATGCAAATATTATAATATAAACAACCTTATTTATTCCGCCCTATAAGAAATTAAATATAATATGTATAAAATAATTCATAAATGTGGACCAGAAGCTGGTAATTTCCTAAGTGGTTAATATAATTATATCTCAATTTATTACAAAGAGGTTATTCTTGACTGTCTGATCGACCCAAGACCCAAGTTGGATAACGAACGAATGATGAACAAAATAATGAGTGTGACGGGTTATTGTTGTTGGGTATCAGATAATTTGTATTTGTAACATTTCAGGGGAAATTCTATACAAGTGAAAGGACAAGCCTTTTTTTATAGTGAGGTTATAGAAAATAAGTAATTCATTATTTTTCGTACTTGGTTAATGCAGCAGCTGGCAACACTAGTTGTTGAGGAGGTGTGCATACTTGCTGAGCCTCTTTGCTCAAGTTTATGATATTGAATATAGTAAGCAGGCCGCTCTGTGATACGACGTGTAGTAGTGGCATATGAGGCAGGGTTGTGTTCTCATCTGAAATATAATAGTTAGCAACATTGTTTTTTTAAAAATTTGAGACCTATCAGCTGAGCAATTTAGTAGTCACACTATTGGTGTCCCTTCGTATAGCAAGTTCAAATCCAAATCTTGTGACTTTTTTAAAATTATTATTTGCTTATTATGGTGAAAGAAAAAAACCATGAGGAATTCTGAATGCATCGACGGCGTGTGAAGTTTGCCAGCCTCCTCGGAGGCACACGATTATCGTCACATTTCAACCAATTTACGCAAAACATTAACAATTTATATACATACATATAACCTCATTAATCAATTTGTCGTTTTTTGACTTGTAGTTTTTATCGCAAACACACAGACGCAGTGCTTGACTTTGTTTTATAACATGTAGTGATACATACCCCATTGCAACTGATGTGTAGAGCAGGTGTCAATACAAAGTCCTACAGGATAGTTCTCTTGTTTTTTATCAGTTAATGGCAGCTCTGGCCTTGCTTCATCAGTCTATAAATATATAACCACAATCTTATTTAAATTTGATAAACAAATCAATCAAGGATCACAAGACCCTATCCATTTTTTATATAAATGTCATTTAAAGTTACGATTATCAGTATTCAGTAATGGCATGTGCTATAACCGCTGATTTTTAATTTTCATTTATAAATGTACACAATTATTATATCCATCGTCCAATTTGAGTAATGCGGCTTTTGATTTTATTCACTTGAGAATAAAAAAAATAAACAGAAAGCAATGTTTCCTCTACAGAATAACAGAAACCTCAATGGGGATATTTGTATAAATACCATAAAATATAATCTTGTATCAAAATTGAGGTAGCCTTGTATTAAAGATGGCCATGTTAAAGGGAGCGAACATTAAAGAATTCGAGGCTTACTTGACACCATTGAACCCAGTTCGCCCCATCAGCAGACCCAAGAGTCGCTATCTCCATACTGTTCGATGACGACGACATTATGATGTTCCTGTAAAAAAATACAAACTAAATCGCCAAAGCTACATTCCATCGTAATTATTTAAAAGAAGCTGAATATCATCCCGTTACTGCATATATTTGAATAGATACAGGCCAGTAGTCTCAAGATTACAGGCACAATAAAAACGGATTAATAAATCATAATCATCATCCTAGATTTTCTAGTAAACAATTCTAGTAAGTAAAACTAAAATAACAATTAAATAATAATTTGATATGCCTATCCCCAAAATAAAACATGTTTTTGCTTTCAAATTCGTACCATTGCGCCAATCCTTGCAAGTAGTAATACCAGGGTCTATTGGATCCCATACTGTAGCAAATATCTTCATAGTTTTGACAGGATGGCTGCCCAGCTTTCGGCGTGTTGATAATTGTTACAGCTGCAAGTAAAATAATTTGTAACAAAAATTGTCTAATAGCTTCGTTTCTAGAACGTGGTCACCACGCAGTGCAGTATAGTACGAATAAATATTTTTTAATTCATAGTCTAATAGGAAATTGACTGTGGTTTAATGTAAATTCAGAAATTTTGGAAAACAAATTTTGGTTAGTAGAGATTTACGCGCTGCCGACTGCGCTACCTAGTAGGATCCTGGTACGGTGGAGTCCTCTAAATGGGTTTTCTGAAGAATAGTATAACTTTACCTGTACACCCCAGGGGTACACAAGCATAAAAGCGTGATGGTATGAAACTTACGATGTTCCATTGCCCTATGATTAGGAGTATGAAACTTACGATCATATTAACCACTACCTTGACGCAAGATGCCTCCAAGGCAATTGCTGACGAGACCTTGCCTCAAATCCCAAACAAACAATTTTTTAAGTGCCGGAGGCCCAATTCCTTACTCACTCCCCTTCCCATCCCATTTTCACAAGTTCGGAAACGCGCGAGTGATACTCTTAACGTTGCAAGTGTCTTTAGGCTATGGTAACTGCTTACCATCGGTGGGCTGTACGCGTTTGCCACCTGTGTATAAAAAAATCACAAAAATATGGTAGATAGAACAGTCTTGACCTGGGCGACTGTTGTTCGTAGCATTCTTATACACAACAGCAAACTGAAATGTGGAAATCCAGTACACAGCCAATGCTTCCACTGGTGAACCTTCAAACAGGTTTGGTGCAGGTATGGTCTTCGCTGGTGTTAGGTCAGGCTTGAACTGGCTTAAAGTACCATCATTGTTGCCAGTCACCAATTGTTTGCCTTTTGGACTCCAACACAGGCATCTGATAAACGAAATATGTTGAATTGAAAGAAGAAAGCAATACTTATTTAATTAATCAAATTAAAGTAAGTATTGTTTTCTTTAGTATTATTGATTTAGTAAGTAATCTTGTTTGATCAAATTTTAAATCATCTACCTATTACATTGTCCCACTGCTGGGCCTGATCTTCTCTCAGAAGAAGAGTTGGCAGGCAAAACTTGACACTATATTGCATAAAGGCTTTAGAATCAAAAATATTTTATAACAATTCAGTTCTAGTTCTTGTAGCCTATCTTTGAATGTAAAAATTAAAAACTTGATTGTATGAAATAATACAGTAATTATTTCTACCTTGCTTTAGATGGCACTTTCTTGATTTGAGAGGTGCTAACTGGTGACACCAGTAGGGTTCCATCATAGTAAGCTATGGCAATGGTGTCAGGAATGCAAGGGTTCCATTGAAGAGCTGACACAAAGGTGGATGGGTTCACATCAGTTTTGATGGCTAATAATGGTGAAACATTCTGAAAACAATGTTTTATGTTCACAAATTTTCATAATTGAAGTGTTTTTTATGCATAAAAAGCAAAGTTCTTGAACCAACTGCATAGTTTGGAGTATTGCTTTAGAAGCTAAACAGTATTAATAAAATAAGCCAAACAATATTAACTCATTTGGGGTATGTGTCCTGTCACCACCCAGACCTATGAATAAATAATTATTTATTCATAGCTCCCGACTAATAATATTGATAGGGTTTCAGGTAAAAAATAAAGAAACCTTTCTTTTGCTATTTTGTCTAATAAGTAGGCATTAATATTTGCATTTAAAGCAATATTTATAAACATAATCTTTCTATGCTGTATGCAATTTATTTTAACATTCATTTTTATTTTATTTACCTGATTTTGAAAGTCAGTGATCCTGTAGATAGTCAGCAGTTGTCCGCCAGTAACAGCCAACAGTTCTTGGTCACAGCTAGTAGCAATATGAGTTGGTTTCTCTTGTAGTTTGACTGTCATATGCTGGGGCTCACACTCCTTGTCAATCAGTTGTTGAAGGTAATATACTGTAACCATTACAAAAGTTTGTTTTAAGGTACCTTAGTAGTATAATATTTATTACCAGAACAATTTTGATACAGTTTTAGTATTAGAATCAGCAACTGTTTGGAGAACAGACTTATTCAGACTTAATAGACATAGTAGTGAGTAAAATGACATAGTTTGTAAAGCCAGAAAGATTTTCAGCTTTAATGACTATAATAATTATTATAATTAATATTAGCTTTCTGCATGCAGCTTTGCCCTGTGGATAAAAGATTTTAACCATTTAACCCCCATACAATTTTTCAACCCCTTTTTTACAACAATACATAGCTTATACCCATTCCCAAGGTCTAGTCTTTTTTGTACCACATTTCATCAAAATTGGTGAAGTGGTTAAGGCGTGAAAGCATAACAGATGTTATAACGTTACAACAGAGTTACTTTCACATTTATAATATTAGTAGGGAAGTAGGGATGATGTAAATATTACAGCCTAGCTCAAAACAAATCATGCTATAAAAAGACGCATCAGATTAGAAAAACAGAATTATTCAAATTGAATATGAAAAGTATTGAATGCAAAGTGAAAAAAGACTGGGAACCCAGTTGTATCACAAGGTCAGGCAAACAGCCATGAATAGAGAACAATGGCAATTTCTAACCTTAGAGCTGAGCTTTTAAATAAAGAGTAACATAATTATATAGGTATGGCTGTTAATTGAAATAAAGATGTAGTTACCTGTCAAATTCCCATCCGGTGAGCCAACAAAAACGATTCCATATTTGCTTGCACAGGCAACCAAGTTGTATCCCCGGTTTTGTAGTGGGTTTGTTGTATTAAACACTTTGATCTTACGTTGCAATTTGTATAGGAGATTCTGTAATAAAAGTAAATCGTTTTGTTGTGTGTTCATCAAATATAAGTAGATTATTTGAATAGAATGATACTTGCTGTAATATGTGGCTCATATCTGATATTACAGCATACAGGTGATGCTATCAATTATTGATGTGATAAAATCTATTATATTTCTAAGCTTTATTTAATGTAGTTTTCTTGTTAAGTCCCAGCATAAACAGAGGGTACTTATTAAGTGTATCTGTCTGCGGTATTATAAATCCTACACAGATGAAGGGATTTTAATTAAGTATCTAAGTCTTCTTTGTTTAAATAAATGTTAACTTGAACGACTGTTTTAGGTATGGTTCAAGAAAATCTGTTCGACCGTTTGAAGATCACCAGGTCTTTTGTAGTTGATGAAGAAATGTGTGGCAAAATTTGGTATCCTCTACCTTCAATGATATTGCAAGACCATGGTAACTTTAACTTTATGCTGATTTTAAATTAAAGTTGTTTAGAACTTCAATAAATAGCTTCGTATTGAAGTTGTGTTGGAGTGAGAATTTTACTTACCGGTTCGTCGACCGAATTCGGCCCAAACACCACTTCCATTTCAACGATATTAAAACTTGAAGGACGCAGATGTATCCAATTGAATTATTTTAACTTATCACTGTGTTATAATTTGCTCACTGTATAAATGTTCTTTATAAATTGATAGCTTTTCCAATCGCGATCATGAAATCAATTCCGACTTCCGAGTATTTCCGAGGAACGTACAAATAAACTGTCAAAACCAAAATGTCAACTGTCATTACTGTCAAAACTTAAATCTACAGTGTGATCAGATTATTTTTTTTCCAAAAATACCGAGACACCTCCGAAAAATTCTGAAATTACTGAAATATACCTTCCAGGGCAAACATACCAATAAAAATGTTCTTAAGGCTAACGCGTCAGCCTAGAGCGCGAATTTCTTTTTTTTTTGTTTTTTCAGAAATTATTCGGCTATATGGGTGAATATCAACGACGTCCATTTTTTGTCAATTTTGGTGGCGAATATTTTTTTTTTTTTTTTAAAAAAAAAAGCTTACTAGCAATGTGGGTCACACATTAGGGCAAGTGACCCGGTTGTGGCCACCGACCCCTTTGTGGCCATTTAGAACTTCAAATCGTTATAACTAAGGCAAATACAAATATATTACTCTATGGTTTACGGGAATAAAAATAACTAATATTGGCAACAATGATAGCGTTAACAGCTTTGATGGGTGAAACTTCACTTCAATCCAACAAGTAATTAGTTTTTGACGAGCATCAATTGTTTTAAGTCTTAGCAAAAAGGCTAAGGCGAGCGGGTGAGTAATCAATCATTGTTTTTTAAATCCTTCTTATTTATTTTAATGTTTATGTTAATCCTTCATAAAGAATACACTGTCTAAGTGGTACTAATGTTAATTTATCGCTATTTGTTTATTAAGTGAGGTTATGAGAGGTGGCCACTAATGGAGCAAAATGAATGAATTTTCCCATCTTTGGCCACATGACTGGCCAAAAGTGGTGCACGTAGAACCCCACTTTTGGCCATTTAGTTTTTATCGTGATTTTTCAACTTAATTACTTAGCTATTTTGATATAAGTAATCTATTCATTTTCAGAGTTACGATTATAATGCCTCCATCGAAACCAAATACTAAAAAAATAGGTGTCGTGAAAAGAAAATTGTTCCAGTACTCACCGCATAAAATAACATTAGCGTTGAACGCAATAAAGAATGGGATGCCTGATGAATGGGAATAAAGACTGTTGGTCGTAAAATATGCGATTTTCGAATAAACTTTTTATTACTTTGAATTATCTGCTTTTTATTTTTGATGAATTTTGATGGCCAGAACTGGCACATGACTGTGGCCAGAAATGGGGTAAATCTGGCCAAAAATGGCACAAATTCCCATTTTTTTTTCTTTTCTACAGGATTATTTTTCCATTGAATCAATATGAAAAAAAATGTATCCTTAGGCTAGATTTATATATATTTAATCACTATTTACAAGAAATATGTCCGTGATAACAAAAACTGTAAAATGATATAGCCTCAAAGTCTACAAAATTCTTAAAATGGCCAAAACCGGGTCACCTGCCCTACTAGTATTCTTGTTAACCCCTCGTGCTAAGCTAAATGCTTGTGTTACGAGTGGGTTCACGTCGGTAGTGCAATGGGTGAGGTTCGAACCGGCAACCATATGATCGCAAGTCCGACGCCCTAGCCATTAGGCTACCGACGCTTCAAAATTGCTAATGCCTAATTCCTGCTGCTGCTATGCAGCAGCATGCTTAGAAAAATGATAGAATTAGAAAAATGAAAAATGATAGAATTAGAAAAATGCGTAAAATGATTTTCTGCTCAGCATTCATGCGAATGCTGAGCAGAAAATCATTTTACCTAAACAAACTAAAGGTACCTTGGGCGAGTCGATATTATAATTAGTACCCGAAAGTGTAGTATATACCTATCTATTTACCTACTCTTACAACTGCATATTAAGAATCTGTGCCTATTCTAAGTTTTCAGTTTTATGATTAGGTATCTTATACATATAAACCATGTTTTGATTTTTTTTAGATTTCATTGCATAGTCTAATAGACCTACAACGGCGGTGGCGTCCGCCTGTCATGTCCTATCTGTAAATTACTGATCTTTGCTCCCAAAGAAACGTAGATTGAATCCGGGGATTATTTAGATAATAATCTTCATGGAATTCCCCAAACCTTGGTTCGCGGCGCTCGCGGGACGATTGTTTACGGTATTACCATCTTCTTAACCAAAATATATCCAAAAATACCGACTTCCGCCAATATACCTATAAAAATACTCATATTCGAAAAAGTTGATAAAATATACTGAAAAAGTATTAAAATACTGAATCTGGTCACACAACAAATCTAGTTTTCAGGAAAGTTGGATTAAGGCTATACGTTCAGTTTCAAATTCAGGGCGCCAAATTCATTTTTTTTTGTTAATAAGAGGATTCGGCCAAAAATGACAATTTTACACCTAAATTTATTTTTAATTATTTAAAAATCATTAAAAATAAATTTATTTATTTAAAATATTTAAGTAATTTATTTTAAGCAAAAGTTTTAACACTCAGTTGTCATTGTTGATGTCGCAATTTCGACTGCCATGTACTACACTCATCAAGCTATACAAAGGCTGGCCTTATATTTTACGAAAAGCCTTTACAATGGGAGGCCACCCTATACTGGATTTGTATAGCTAGCTAGCTATATTTGGATATATATAAAAATCGATATACAATCGAATATAGCCGAATAAGTTCCAAAAAAAATAATTTGGCGCCCAAGGCTAAACGTTTAGCCTTAAATTATGTACCTAAGTATCCAGCAACTGCATCCCGATTTGCAAGGCCCTTAATAATAAATCATGCATTTAGGTACCTACAAAAAATAATTTTTTTGAGCTACTAGCCTTGGCCTGTAGGTACCAACATTTGTGGCCCCCCGACAAATGTTAGTTCTGCCGGACATGATCTTGTGTGTGGACCCATATTATTATTTTTTCGGGATGTTTAGTTTAACTAATATTTTACGAATTTTCGCTGAAAGATGTTGAGGAATAATTGTAGCCCCTTAATAATATCATTTATACTTACGGCTGATACGGCGGCAGTTACGCCTCTGTTTTGAAGCCTTCATCTGGCCATAGTATCGTAGTAATTTATTCTCGAAATGGTTAACGCGTACCTATGCGTTTTCTTATTGTGAGATAGAGAGGTACCTAATAAAAGTAACCTATCTGCTGAACTCGTAACTTTCAACTGCTATTTAGAAGTAGATTCTGCAGAGTAATGATGGATTCCTTACCAAGTCATTCAATAATTAATATTCAAAGAATGCTTTGAAAATTAGTTTCTTATTTGGATTTTATGATTGAAATAAATACCTTCATCAAATTAAAATTGAAATACCTAATAACTATAGATACATAGTTAGGCACGTATTGGGTGAATGGGTTACCTTATAATTATTTTTATCTGTGTATTTAGTTATATCAGACTAAATAAATACAGGAATGAAAATACACATAGTAGGAATGTAAATTATACGGACATAAAAAATCTCAAATACTTTATTCACTGGGGAAAATTAAGAAATTTTTTTACAAGCCAGTCGAGAGTTGCTTCCGGGAGCGGTAGCTTAAACAGATTATAGTAAAACGTGTATCTCCATGATTCCACTTTGTACAGATCCTTGGGACTATCATCCATCAAAGCTTTGACGAACGTCTCTATGATGTTTTCGTCTTTCAAAGAGTCGTATCTTGTGTTGCGAGTTGCTGACTGTAGATAATTAGTGAGAGTTGTGATCCTTTTCTCGTAAAAGGATTTCTGTTCGTCATTCAAATGTTCTAGCATCGCGTGTCCGCGTGTACCCTGACTTGCTAATAAGTTGCTGGAGCTGACAAAACCACCTGAAACAAAAAAAATACACGAATATAATCCAATTTTAGTCACAGAAGTTTTAACTAAGTAAAATAATGCCCTAAGAAACAGTTGCGTAGGCGCCATAGAACTCTATTCCTACAGGCTTTCTTTTTAAAATTAATTAGATACCTACTTGTGTCTACTATTGCCAAATAGTAAAAGTCTACATTATAACCTAATTACTGGCCAAATGTACGACGATCTAGGGTCTAGGTAAGTATTTTTTGCCTGGGCTTCAGTCTTATCAAAACCACCCCTTCGCTACCGATGATATTTATTTATACAATCCCAATACCTGGTACAAAAGCGACAGCACTCAACCCGTGTCTTCGATGCTCCATTCTCAAAGCCTTCGTAAAAGCCAGCACACCTGCTTTGCTGGCACTGTAAGCCCCGAAGCCAGGTAGCGGTTGTAAACCACAATGGCTCGCCACGTTGATTATGCGGGGTTGTGGTGATCCCATGCTCTGAAATGTCAGAATTGTCGTATGAAAAGATCGTGAACGAAAGAAGTAGGTAAAATAGGGAGAAGTTAGTTAGTTGATACATGCAAGGATGTATATACATGCATGCAAGGAACCTTAGACACGACTTTACAGTACATTGTTTGCATCTTAGGAAGTGGAAGGAGCCTTAGTGCCACTAGTTACAGACTTGGCATTTAAGAGGTATCATCAGCCAGAGATGTTTTTATCGATTTTAACGCTTCATTGGTTTAATCGACGTTCTGAGTTCTTTGCAGCGTCCATGGCAAAGCCAACTATCTACTTGACATTTTTTGAATTAGGAAAAAGGGAGGGAGTTAGGAGAAAAGGAGAAGGACGGGGACTGAAGGAGGAATTGGATATAGGTATGTAGCGATCTTCTATGACATCATTTGGTTTCTAGATAGAGATAAAAT
Organism: Subacronicta megacephala; assembly: GCA_958496365.1. Lineage (NCBI taxonomy): Eukaryota > Metazoa > Arthropoda > Insecta > Lepidoptera > Noctuidae > Subacronicta > Subacronicta megacephala. The sequence goes on from OY292521.1 coordinate 8,815,140, forward strand.
AGGCAACGGGAAAAACACCATTTTATTTTGAGGGACAATCCAAAAGAAATCCCGGCTTACGTTTTCAATTAAACATTTGAGCAAAGAACGTTGTTATTTTCCATAAAATATAGGTTGATATTATTTTCGGATGCTCAGTATTACGATTGTGGACCCGCCGTAAGCCCAAAAATAATACGCGTTTACACGAAATAATATTTACGAAGTCAATTTCATTTTGAGGAAGAATCCTATTCCATTGTTTGCGTAGAAATCACACGATTATTTTGGGCGGTATCAAATTTTCTATCGCTGTTATTACAATACCTGTTTCCGGGAAGCCGTAATAATATGAATTTTAACTTGTTGCCACGGACACCGTTATTTGGGATGTGCCAGGAGTAGGGCGACTTCGGAAATAATAATTTTGTCGTTACATATATATTTAGCTACCTATTATTCCTTAGCAATAGCGATAAGGGGGTACGGGGATTTCAGAGTTTTATTCAGCTTAAAACAGCTTACGTTCTACAGTTAGTTCATTGTACGAGTAGTACCTACTGATTACCAGTAACTTCATTTAACAACTAGCCGCTGCCCGCGGTTTTACGCACGATCCAAAAGGATTAAAGTACTTACTGTAACATGAAACATGCACCAGATTTTAAGTTAGACCTTCAATAACACAACCGTGAAAACCCGATTCAATTTTGCGCAGTAGTTTTTGCATGTACTAAAGATACAGACAAAATGATATTTTGACTTCTGTTGCCTCAATAAAGACCCCCAGTTTGATCCAAATAGGTGTTGTTATTATTTTAAATAAATGTGTTCTAAAATAAAGGATGAATACAATCGATTGCTCGGCTTTTGAATGAATCGTAGGTCAAAATAGCTTCATAGCTTCCATTGATTTGAAGCTTCAAAGCGTTATCGTCTCTATAATATTAGATATTAGTTATCTCAATGATACCTGGAAATGATTACCTCTAAAGCACTATTCCTCAGATCAGGCAGGAATGCAGTCGTAACTCTCATAGCACCAAGCAGGTTAATATTGATTGTACTTTCAATTATTGTAGGTGTTTGCCATTCGTAGTCTCCAATCGTCATCACTCCCGCGTTATTTACAATAGCGTGAAACTCTGAAAAAATGTTAAGTATAAATGGGATAGTGAGATCAATAAATACGTAGACGTTTTGAAGTGTATAGTTATCTACTTAATATTAGTAAATTTTCTGATTTAATTAACGCGTTAAATAAAACATGCCATGAGTAACTTACTGTAAGTAGGGTTGCCCTTCAGCAAATATTTAACGTAATCTCGAAATCCAGCGATGCTTTCCGCATTCGTCACATCTAGCGAACAGGGATGGGCACACAGATTCCTCAGGCTTTCTGCAGCTTTGGTATCAACTCCTTGGTACATTCCAGCAACTGTGACAAGGCCTTCACGAGCCGACCTGGCTGCTATGGCCCAACCGAGGCCACTGTCACATCCTGTTATTGCTACCACCCTTTTTATCGACATCGTATTCAGTAAAAAATGATTTTTACTGTGACTACCACTGCGTTTAAAAAGTTCTGTTTCAATAATAGTCGCGATAAGCACAAAGCTAGGAAGGAACTGACGTCCGTGAACGCGATTCTCGACCGACGCATTGCATATGAAACGGGTTTCGGGTTTCGTTGCATATTTACAATGAATATCATCATGTCTTTTTTTGTCCTGTTCTGGCCGACGAAGTAAACAAGGTTGATAAAATATCATGTCCATTTTATTTATATATTAACCTATCATCACTCAACTTAACCATTTTTACCTATACAAAACTGTCAAATTTCTCCAAATAATTTAAAACCTTAAATTGTTGACGATTGTTCAAAATCAACTGAGAAAATTTGACATTTTGTGGTAACTTGATAATTTTCCTCTTATTATCTTTTAGTTACGTATAATATGAAGTACATAAGATTCCTCTACTCAATACAGAGGCAGACGACTTACTATAAATTACTGTAGGTACCCATTTATTTTGATCTTATTTCAAGTAGTACTTAGGTACTTCAATAATAACATTAGTTGAAGACTCGTAAAGCAAGCGGTAGGTAGAGCAAGATCAGAAGCTAGTCTTAAAGTATTAAACGCTATTTGTACCAGTTGATCCTTCGGTGAACGGTACAACTTCCTTAACTCCTAAGTCTGACGTCAAAGAGGAATCGTAGATAGATCGTTAGGTTCACTCCGTTGAGAAATAGGTGGGTAACTAACTAACTTAAAATTCAATTCAGTAATAGTAGCAATTTAAGTAATTTAAGCTAAATGTACCTAATATTTCATTAAAGCGAAGCACTCAAGTACAAGGGTACAATTTAAAATACGGGTTCGGAATTTGAAACCTTCAGTTCCAACAAATCAAATTAAGAACTACCCGAGATGTTTCGCCGCAAACTAAAATTCGTAACCGATGAAAATGTCAAATACTTCGACAAAGAGACGCCAATAAAAGAGGATCGTTTCAGCACGAATACCCATCTGAGAGATTAGACCTATTGAACGGAAACAATCTTGTATTTCTGCTTGACTTAATTCAGGATCGGATCTATCAGCCTAAAAGTGTTTCGCCAAATAAGCCGCTAGGGATTGAATTAATTTCAACCGCATATTAAAACCTTCATTCTGAATTAAATTCGCACTATACAATGTTTATACATTATAATTATGTGTGCGTGCGTTAATAATTAAGTATTTACACTAAAAAGCAAAACTACTTACTAAATTAAAAAAATAGTAGACATTTAAAAATTATGAAAAAATTCTGAGTCCAATTATTATTTACTAAATGTCTAAATAATCAAAGCGTAAATTATAAACACTTTTTTAGAAAATCGTCAGTTTGGCTTACAAAATATAAAATTGTATGAACCGTTTTTGGTTGGCGTATCAGAGCTGTGAATAGATTGGCAAATAACAAAATGTGTCCGGCCCAGCGGGACACGAACTAATTGTGACGTGGCGCCGATATTTACCGTCACACCGTTCTTTATTTGTTGCATTGATTTTACATAAATTTGCCACCCGACGGGAGGATCGGTATAGATTGTGAATGTACCACGATATTGGGATTCAGGGGTCAGAGACAAAATCGCTGATGAATTGTGTCCCCTTTTTTTGTGAGATAGTCACGTCTCTTGAGCGTCAAAATTCGTCCCATTTGATCATATTACGAGTATATATCTTTCCCTTTCTTTTTATTTTCTTTAATAATAAATTGAAATTTGATACTGATGTTTCTGGTTTGCCGTAATCCTTGTAGTTTCTATGCAATGTACTTACTTCGGTAGTTAAGTAGTTACTTACTCTATTTACTCAGTTCTCAAACTACAACATTGATCTTTGTGGAAAGTTTTCTCTTTCCAGAATATGCGAAATCGAACGCGCTTCCCTTTAAATTTTCATTTATTATGTTTTTTAAGTACAAATAAGTCCGACCGAGGTTGTGCGGTGAATGGCGGTCATCGGGCCGGTACTTTTAAGGAGAAGGGCACTCGGGGGAAATCTATGCGCCCCCGGCACAGTCCTGATAATAGTGTTTGCTCATTTGAGTGTTCTTCTCCCGGATTGTGTTCCACAACGCTTAATAGCATGGGGAACGTGGAGCGTGCCTTTAAGAGCCTCATAGATGAGCCCAGAACCTGTATGTGAGCGTTATGTCCACACGCCCTAAGAAAAGTATCAATTACGCGTACTATTAATTGACTGTTCGTACCTACTATTTACCATCACGCCTGTATTCCCCGAAGAGTTAGGCAGATGTGTACTGATGTACACCAACACTTCGCCGGTATGTTTAGGTCTTATGTAAAAAGGAGACGAGCCTATTGCCATTAATCCAAACTTCTAGCTGCTACTGAGAATTTTATAGAAAGACTCAATAAAACTTTCTTGACCTGAGAATCGAACCCTAGAGTACCAGTCGCGTTTGGAACCACAGACTAATGAGGCAGTCATACCTATTTTTTAGAAAGACGTATTTGACTTTACTATAATTATAAAACTGCAGATTACAAATATTTGCATGAAGCTAAGGCTATCTGTTACCCCTTTCACCCGCATTCCAAAGGTTTTTTTTTAAGAAAAAGTAGCCTATATCCATATCCATAAAATAATAATAATTGGTTCAGCAATTTAAGTGTGAAAAGTTAACACGCAGATTTATGTCGCATTTTTAATATTAGTATACAGGGTGGAAGGGACCTCGACGCACATCCGCTTACCACGAATTCAGTACATGATTCTGGACCTCCTTGCGTTGATATTTTTCGTCAGTTATGAAAAAAAATATCTACTTCTTCATACAAAAGTGTAATACATTTTGTATAGTATAGTGTCATACATTTTGACCGTGTAGGTAACACGGTCAAAATGTATGACACAGCTGATTTTTTAAAACATAACCGACGAAAAATATCAACGCAAGGGGGTTCAGAATCGTGCGCGTCGATGTCCCTTGCACTCTGTATACTTACAGTGGTGGATCCAGGATTTCAGTTTTGGAGGGGCGAATTCTATATAGGACATTGTCTAGTTTTATTTAAGATTTATTAGGACGCAGATACTTTGGCAGGGGGGCGGGGGCGGCTTGAACCCCCCTTGCTGAATATAATTATGTTTTTTTGAATAGTAATGTTGTTAACCCCTCGTACTAAGCGAAATGCTTGTATTACGAGTGGGTTCACATCGGTAGTACAACGGGTGAGTTGCAAACCGGCAACCACATGATCGCAAGTCCGACGCGCTAGCCATTAGGCTACTGCCGCTTTATTAAAATAATATTATTATGGTGTTAATCAACATTTAGTGTAATGATTACATGGTTAACAGCAAAATTGTAAATGTAGGTACAGTCGCCAGCAGGTCAAGGTATACAAAACTGTCAAATTTCTCCAAATTATTTTAAACCTTTTATTGTTGAATATAAAGTTCAAAATCAACTGAGAAAAATTGTCATTTTGTAGTAACTTGATGTGCTGGCCACCCTACATATATTGCTTTTTGTCGCTGCCAACGCCTCGTGAGCTTCCCACAATCCATCATCATTCGTCAAAGGCACGGCTTGCGTGCTCCGACTAAATACATACTTGGAAAATAATTAAGCTGTACCTAAGCATTTTGATGTTACATTCACCATAAACATTAATAAGTAATTTGCGCTACATTTAATGGAATTACGTAATCTTAGAAAGACGACGCAAAGAAATACATTTGACAGTAAACTACATCTTAAAAATTTTTCATTATTTCTACATCTCCCTGTTTTTTCAAATTTATGTCCTATAACTCGGCTTCAAGGCGGCGTATCAACATGAATGCACTAGATTTTAAGTTAGACTTTTAGAAATAAAACTGTGAACACCTCATCCAATTTTGTGCTGTAGTTTTTGCGTAATGCGTATAAAAAGATACAGACCGACCAAAAAATTTAATTAAAAAATAGACTCATCATAAAAGTATTTTTTCAATATCTATAATGTAAGGACATCGGCCTGTTACAATTTTATTATAATAATTATGTAGATAAATAATTCGTTTTAAAGGTTTTATTCATACCAGCATAATGATGACATAGAAAATATAAGTACCTAGAAAGGTTTACAAAAATTAATATCTATTTTCTAACCCTCCCATGAATGCCGTATGGTCAGGAGTACCAATCAGCGTCACCATTTCTGTTGTGACGGAAAATCCCGTAATTCATTATTATTTCTTATGCAACGTTCCCCCATTCATTAACGGAAAACATGTGACTTAGCTGTAATAGGACCACGGCTCCTACTAAAGCAAAGTCTGGGTACAAAGATTTATGTTAGAAAGCGTAGGGACACGACAAACAACAGTAAATAATAGCTCACATGTTTTCCTTTAGGTGAGAGTATTAACGCATGAATTCCTTTTCTAATTTAAATTACTTCAGAGCTACTAGGACTACTTATTTGTTATTGACTAAGCGACTGAACAGATTTTTATTTTTATTCATGGGGTAGTATAGATAAGTATGCAAGAAAAATTGAACATTATAATAATAATAAAATAATAATAAAAATAAATTTTATTGATTTAACATTGTGTTTTTTAAAGAGTTAAAACCATACTTTGAACACATTAGCCAATAGAGTGAACGTCATATTTATATTCTTTCCTATACTTATAGGTACAAAATCAATTTAACACTTTATTAATTCAGCAACGCCTATAACTATTTATAATGCAAAATTAGAAAATGCAAATTGTAAAAGACTTACTCTAATAGATGATAAATAAATTGTTTATTTCTCTAAGGCCCAATTTCTCAAAAATGGAATACTTATGGTGTCTTAAGTGGTTAACAGTGACCTACGAGTATTTTTTTATACAATTAATATCGTCATTAGACCATCAATAAAATTAATCTTTCACTTCAATGCACAATCCTGCAATATCTGAATACGCTAGCAATTTACCCGCCACAAAGCCTGCCAACGTCACAGCAAAACAGCCACAAAATATTGCCACCTCGAATTTTACTGCGATTTTTCAGTTCATAAAAGTTTATTTGTGCTCGATAGCATGCAAAACCTAGCTCTTGTGAAACTCAGACCCTGCGTAGAAGGCAATCATTCCGCAATATTATGCTACATTTAACTCACCCATCGTTGGTCCTGGCACAAGAGGGATTCAAGGAGACTTTCACTAAATCTTTTTTGTAAAAATGAATTGAAAAGTAATTTATTTTATAGAATTCGACATTTAAACTTATTTTTGCGTAATTTATAGAAGTACTTATGGAATAATACATTTCGAAGTCAAGAGACTTAACCAAAGTAATTAATCCTTCATGGTGCTTCGTATCCAGTCACTGTAGTGGTATACACTCGTGTAGAGCGACGGCACAGAGGTCCCACAGGGCGCGTCCGCCCTCTTCCCACTTACAACACCCACAACTTGATACTTCCCTCCGTATACCGTCATAAGTGGACCGCCGGAGTCTCCTTTGCATGTATCCTCGCCGGTATAACCCGCCGCACACATTTGTCTCCTCGTCAGACCTGGATAGAATTTTTTGCACTTCTCTTGAGGTACAAGCTGGACGATTGTCGATTGTTTAATGTCGGATCTGTAGCGGCCGTTTCGACCCCAGCCAGACACGGCGAGACGAAGATTGAAGAAGTCTGGGCTATCGATGTCGATGGATGGAAGGCAGATCGGCCTTATATAATCTGGAGGAACAAAATGTACACGGTTTTAGCTAGAAAAATATTTGTGTAATATACGGAAAAGTATAAAATTAATATAAAAGAAAACTTAAATTCGATCCCCAGGTCGAGCAAAGTGTAATTGGGTTTTTCTATGAAATTCCCAGTAGCAGCTCGGAGTCTGGATTTGTGCCTGGTTAATGGCAAGAAGTGTGGGTGTACATTAGTACACCTCTGCCTAACCCTTCGGGGAATACAGGCGTGATGGTATGTTATGTTATGTTAAATTGCAATATTAACAATGAAATATTAAAAGTAGGTAATTCCTTTGAATAATTGTAAATTCCTTTAAAAGTAAGACTTTCAACAACAATCTTAGTTTAGTTGTTTACAAAACAAGTCTAGAAGCTGAACAGAGAAAACAGAAAATGATAAAGTAAGTCAATTATTCAGTTAGTTTATATTCGAAATTCGTACTGCTCGAAGTTATTTAATTTATTAGATAACAATAAACCAACCCGACTCGTCCTTTGAATAATTTAGACATAATTATATAGTAAACTTGTAAAGTTAATAATTTAAATATTTAAAATCTTAAAGAACTTCATAAATAGTCTATTTGTTATAAGCGCGGCTGCTGAACGTGAGAGCTTGAGTTCGATTCTTCAAATCGAAAGCTGTCTAAAACATGTTTATATATAGGATCCAAAAACATACTTTAGCTGTAACTGTAACTTTACTTATTGTATTCATAACCGCGACCACTAGATTCAATATGTTGGCACAACGTATAAGTCCGAAGTTACGAAACATTTTTGTTAGCTCGTTCCAATAACGTCATTGAACACTGCGAACATGTGAAAAGAATCAATTTATGAAAGCTTTTGTTTTTAATTGAACTTTAATTAAATGCAGTGTTCACGACAGGCTAACCCGGTCCTCGTCAAAATTTCTGTTCATTCGTTCACCGCGTTTTAGCATACATTTTTCCTTTCAGATTCGTTCGTCGAATTGTAATATAATCGTACTAGAGAAGCCAAGCTAAATAGTAAATATTTTTTATAAACAATAACTACGCTGAACAATCGTTCTTTGAGATTTCTCTATCGTATAACGCGGTCAGTTTATGTGTGACCATCCTTAGCACCATCAAATAGGCACGGCTACCATCTACACCTATACAAATCCAGTATCGACTGACCTCGCATTGTAAACGCTTTCCGCACAATGCGAGGCCAGCATACACCGGATTTGTATAGCTTGTTGTGTCGCCATGTGTACCTCCCATACTTCGGTGAAAATATGAGCCGTCGAAATTTTACTTAATGAACACAAAATAACCTTTAGATTACAGTACAGTGACATTATAGGACCGATTTCGAGTTGGAATCCAACATTTGAATTTAAGCAATAATTGGCTGGTTAGTCTAGAAGACGGTTTAAGTTTGGCAGTATTCTAGCACTCGCTAAACGTTAAAGGAAAAAATCGTGAGGATACCTGCATGCCTGATAGTCGATGCGTGAATTATGCCAACCTGCACTAGGTCGGTTAGGGGACTATAGCCTATAGGTACCTACACTAACACCTTTCATTCTGAGAGGAGACCTATACCATAGTGTAATGAAATCTAACCAATCAGTGACGACAATATACGGGTTGAAGATGATAAATATTTAGGCACTTAGTCTTTTTAAAGAAGCAAGTAGATAGTATATTAAGGGACTTATCTTTATTATTACCGTAATAGATTTGGTGGTTATAGATTCGGCTTAACTTCGAAGTGGCTTAGGGCGCGGTCAGACTGAAAGCTATAAACTATTTGCTAGCAGATATTTTATTAACGATTTTTTTCACGAAGAATAAAACTTCCACTTTAATTCCTAGGTTAGACCGAAATGAAACACGTCAGCTAATAAAATCAGTGTGGCCTAGGTACATATTGTGGCAAGAAGAAAAAGAGGTAGACCACTAAAAAGGTGGGATGATGACATCCCCGTGGCAAAAGTGACGTGGATCAGAGTAATAGTATTAATTAAAGGCTGAGTTACTCGCTTGCAGATCGAGGCGAGATAGTGTAGTTCGTAGTCTTACTTTACAGTTATGCTTTAATTCATATATCGTTTTACAATCCCATGTAATAGGTTCTATTACATGGGATCTTAACACACCGGCGAACAATGAGTACACCTTTGCCTAACTCTTCGGGGAATAAAGACGTGAAGTTATATTTTGTTTACTAGTTTAGTATCTTATCTAGTACCTGAGCTAGCAAGACCGTTATATGCTATAATTTTACTAGCACACTATGCACTAGTTCAGCTCGCGGTCCGACCGCGTCCTTATATGCTTACCCGTGTATGGAGCGTTGCCTTGTATTCTTATCAGCGCGATGTCATTGTTAAGATGTTCATCGTCGTACTGCGGATGTAGTATAACATCCTCGGCTTTCATCACGATGTTCTCAATACACTTCTTTCCTTGGCCTAGTACCATTTTGCAGTCTTCGGGGAACGTACGCTTGTCGTATTCGGCCAGGTAAATGTTGATACTGAAACGTAAAAGCAGACAAAATTAGAATTGGAATGATTATATTTTGATTGGAATACAAAAGGTATTTACACCTACCTACTTTGTACATTGGGCATGCCGGGAACAAGAGGGAAGTCTTCGACTATATTGGTAAAGTACTTCGAAATGTTACGGTGAGATACCTTCCACAAGATGACGTTGTATATATATTTTTTGTTTTTGATTGTTTGTTATGTAGTCTTGTGTTGTGAATATTAAATAAGCTTTCTTTCTATAATAAGTTACTTCTTGATGTATTACACGATATGAATGTAGAACACGTAACTCGGGACCCGTGTTGTATACAATTATTATTTTGTTTAGGGTCGGGGACTAGGCTACCTTTACGATGGTAACTTATTAGAATGCGCGCTTGGGACTACTAGACAAATGAGGCAGTCCATTAACACATCTCAAAGGCCTAAAAGCCAGCTTTAACTTAGAATGCTAAGGTATAGACAGTTCCACCATCCCCGTTCCACTATCAGATGAGCAGAGCTGCGGCAAGGCGCCACCGCTACGTGGTGGAAGTGCCTAAATCTCACACTAAGCGTTTTGCCTCTACATTTATAGTGCGTACTGCTCTATTGTGGAACTCGCTGCCGTAATTTTTGTTCCCCGAGACATACAATCTGGGTGTCTTCAAGACGAGAGTGAATAGGTTTCTTCTAGGCAAGCGCGCACCATTGTAGACCACTTCGTTGCTTAACAGCAGGGAAGTTGTGGTCAAGCGCAAGCCTATCGATGATAAAAAAAAGATTACTTTATAGATTGAGATGAGAGACTTACTCTATAACCTTGCCACTTTTATCAAACACGCAGTGTCCAGCAGTGAGAACGTATCGGGAGCTAAGGAGAGACCCTCCGCAGTTGAAGGCTTGCCTGCTATTCCCATAGTCAAAGGTTACCTCTAATAGCACCGTCCAGGGAAATTGCTCCAATTCTGTCTCCCGACCACCTGAAAATTAATATTGATTAACATGTGCTTTCTGCCATCGTGGTATGAAGTAGTCCAAAAAGACAGTTTTGGACGAAATTAGTGGAGGTATTTGCTTAGCAGGGGGACACAAAAGAGATTACATAAAAAATGTTACTTCGGCCGGGTTGATTCGCGTGCCTGTTATAGCTTTATCTTTCTAGGCTATTTCTAGGTATATTAGTGAATGTCATAACAGATACTGAGACTCAATTGAATGGAAGCGGCGGTAGCCTAATGGCTAGGGCATCGGACTTGCGATCATGAGGTTGTCGGTTCGAACCCCACCCATTGCACTACCGACGTGAACCCACTCGTAACACAAGCATTTAGCTTAGCACGAGGGGTTAACACCCACATTGCCAGTAAGCTTTTATTTAAAAAAAAACAAAATTAAGTAAGTAATAAACCGAAGTTTGGCTTAATGCCGAATAACTGATATAGAGAAATAATTAGGAAATATCAAATGGTACCTATTCGTAATTTAATTCCAAAATGCTTAATTAATTAGTAGTAACTCGAAGCGCATGACATTTAGCTAATAGCATTGGAAACTCTATACCTCCCACAATTCGCGAGGAATTCAAAATGATACAGAAAATGTTTGTTAATTAAAACGTCTATTACACGATCCTGTTAATTAGTGGTATTAGTAACATGGAACTTGTTATCATAGGACCAATGAGTAAGTAATGTGGAAGAAGTTGAATTATTTTTAACCAGTCACAAATCCAAATTCTAAACTGCTACTGAATTTTAAAGAAAAACTCAATAACCTAAGAATTTCACTCAGGATCTCTAGAGCATATTAATGAAGCCGTTATTAAAACCACAGTGAATCTAGTAAGTATTACCTGCTATCCTATCACCGACTTCAACTGGTGCTGCGCGTGCGACCCTTGAATAAGGCGTCCATGACAGCCTAGCTGAATTCTCATAAGACTTTGGATGTCTGCCAGTACCCGGCTTAGTGCGTGTGATTCCACGTCCATTGTCGTAATAAGAAGGTGGTTTTGTTTTATCTGTGCAAAGACAAAAGTTGTGCATAGAGGAAGAGAGTATACAATAATATTATTTTACCAATAATCCAGTATTTACTGAACATTTTTAATATTTTATAGAAACAGAAAGTGCAAACAAAATAAGCTACAAAGTGTTTTATAAAAACTCATCCATTTTAATTAATATTCCCAAGCACCATTGCTTTGTTCTACCTTTCACGTTGAAAGCGGAGCAGTGAATAGTGCACGGTAACTTACCGATAATCCTGTCGGTATCAGACGCCTCGCGTCCGCAACATCCTGTTTCAGGGTTTGGGGAAAAGCTTGTTACGGGACACTGGCCTTGGTTGGTGTTGCCGCCGAAATTACCATGCCCATGCACGGGGAAGAATGGACTGGGCGTTACATACGGACTATTGTTCATGTTAAAGTAGTTTTTTGGCTGTTCAGGCATATTCACTGCTTGTTGATAGCCGTAAGCTGGGCTTTCTTGGTACCCGCCGTTATTTAATCCCCAATTATTGTTATTTAGTCCGATGTTTCTATCATAGCCGTTTGGGTTCCGCACATTCGGGTAACTGTATCCAATACTTGGATCATCATAATTATTGTTGTAATTTGGATGTCTGCTATCAACAGTCACTTTTTGGACGGGATCAGAACAACACACCTGAAATTGGAATATTATTAAACAGTCAGTATTAAAATCATCGATGTTAATTGCAATTATACAATATTTTTTCCCTATTATTCTCTTAATTATTTGACGGATATTTTATTCGATGTTAACCAACTTTTTATTTTCATGTAAATACGTTGAACGGTTCGATGATTTTATAATCACACAATTATTTATGAAACAATTTTATCGCTACGCTTCAAGTATTTATAATGACATATTGGAAGATTATTGATAATACATCAGATTAATCCCTTGTGCAAACATAATTTATATAAAACTAATAGACTGTTCCTATTGGCTTTACATTTTTTTTTTCAGAAAACTTTATAGGCGACCTAACCAACATTTTATTATAATTGAAAAAAAATTAAAAGAACCAATAGAGGACGAATAATCAAAACATAATATTCATATGAATATAAAATATATATAAACTATTAAAACAATCATAGATAAAACTAATACGAGAACAAAGGTCAAGATCGAGCTATCCTTTTACTTCTGTATGAGTTTACCCTTACGGAAAAATAACGTGTGAAAAGTTCTTCATATAAATAAATAATGACTTTACATAAATACGTAATGCCTACTTAGTGTTTATAACGAATTACTAATTAGTTAGCGGTGTATTTACAAAGTCTCCTTTGGCGATGGAGTCAAATCCAAAAAGCTTGCTGTTTTCCTTCTTCTGGGCTGGTGAACACGGGTGTGCTATTTGCCAGGCGTCTTGTTCTTTCTTGCTTAGTTTCCCAAACGCTGTACACACCTCCTTTTTTAAACACTTCTCACACTCTGGAAAAAAATTTGGTTCTAGAAGCACAGTCAAACATTTAATTTGCTATTTGACCTATATTGGTCATGGATTTTCAAATTATTGATTGTAATAATAAACTCCTACGCAGATTGAAATATCAGAAAGAAAATTTACCCTCCGAAGCGACACTTAATATTATTGATGCAACCAAACTGATTGTTATAAACATCTTCATTTCGATGACAAGAGTATTTCAACACTACAAAACACAATGTCTTCTCATGATCAGACCCTAATGACTGCCACGGATATACTATAACATCGTACTCAAATGCTTCACTAATTATCAGGTAATCAAGGAAATCTGGTTGGGTACTTACTACTAATTACACGTCGCATTGATGATGGGACTAATAGTTGCGTTTAGTTTGTTGAATGATGAAATTATCAATTTCTTAGAAAGAATACAATACTTTTACTTACGTGGTTTTTTTATCGAAATAAGATTGATCATAAGGAAAATTCTTTAATGTTTCCTTTAACAAACAACGCAAATCAGTGCGTAGTATTTTCAGTGCTACGAATTCACAAAACCCCATTAGGATACGGAACACAAATCACAATTAGAAATAACTACCTATCCAGAATTACGACATATTTTGGGGGATGCAGTGAATAATGAGTTCTTTAGTAACGAACCTGCTGGAACACGGGTTAAAATGATGAATATCGATGATGAAACCTGTGATTACGACATTGAAGACAAACACTGGATTTAAAAAACACTGCCCCTTTAGTCTATTAGTCCCCCACGCGACTGCTACGCTAGAGGTACTAGTAGTAGGTTATTGGGTTTTTCTGTGAATTTCTCAGTTGCAGCTCGGAGTTTAGAATTGTGGCCGGTTAATGGTAATAGGCTCACCGCAGAGGTGTACAATTGGTACACTTCTGCTAACCATTCAGGCATGATGGTATGTATGTATGTATAAAAAATGATCACTTTTCATAGAGTATTAATAATGTCACCCCAGTGTTTTAGCAACAGCATTATTTTATTACGAAATTGAAATAATAAGGATCCAAAATCGATTAAAAACTTAATTCCACCCAAAACCTTTTATTATCAAGGGCGCTTGTTTCTTAATTTAAATTTTAATTACAATTTAATGGAAATCTCGTATCTACTTTACGATAAATTTTATTCTAAAGTTTTTTTACTAACATCACGCATATTATCATAATTATCCGCTGTGTTTCACTACCCATCTCCTGGCTCCACCAGACCTTCGTTACCAAATCCAAGCTATTGGTCTGATCAAAAGAAATTATATGAGCCCAAACTCGAAGACTTTACTAGTAGGCAGTCAACTATCCTCCTTTTGGCTGCATCATCAGATCAGCTCTAGGATATCAAATTATAGTTTTGTCATCTGAAGATACATACAAAGTTTCATTTCGGTACGACATTTACGATCTTCTTTATTATATTGTTTGTTAGTGAAGCAGTTAGTTACAAGAGAAGCTTATATGAAAGCACCTCAATAAAAAAAAATCCCTTACATAAAAATTCCAAACTTAAAATTTAGAAGTTAAAAGGCCCACTGCTTTTTAAACCCATTTTACGCTAAGCCGTCTACTTTACGATTTCGGTTTTTCAACTTACGAAGTGGTTGCTCCTGTCTGGCCGTGTCTACGAATACTAAAAGGTTTAATGGAAAACAAACACATAATAGAATTTAATTTTAAGCATATAAAGACATTGAACATGGCAAAGTGTTCTGAAGCAGGTGCATTCCAAACTCGGTAGAATTTGTGAAATTCGCAAAGTGAATTGAAAAGCAGCGGTAATTGGTCGGCACTGTCCGACTGGGAACGGAATCGACGCAACGGACTCGCACTGAGCCGCACGAGGCACATCGACGAAAACTCAATTAACAGAGAAACACACGAAATCAGAACCTACCTAAGTTCTGCGAGAAACTTAACACTGTTGTTCTAGTCGTTGATATTTTTAATCTAGTCCCTTGATGAATTTCTGGAACTAATTTAATTTTAAATACACCTGTTTCTTAGTAATAAAATATTCTGAAATCATTTATGTAAATTACTAATTGATACCTGTTGTTTTAATAACGATAAAAAATATAGTCAGGCTACATGTACAGTGCAGTGATAGCCTAGTGATATGACCATTGGACTGCCAAGTCAAAGGTCTCGAGTTCGAATCCAAGGCACGCACCTCTAACTTTTCGAAGTTATGTGCGTATTAATAATTAATTATCACGCGCTTAAACGGGTAAGGAAAACATCGTGAGGAAACCTGCATGCCTGAGAGATTTTCTTGACGGCATGTGAAGTCTGCCAACCCGCAGTAGGCTAGCGTGGCGGACTAAAGCCTAATCCCTCTCGTACTGAGAGGAGACCCGTGCCCAGCAGTGGGACAATGTAATGGGTTGATGATGATGATGACGATGTACAGTGGGTTAAAGCGGTTACCTGACCCACCGAGACCTCGCCGTCCCACCTAGGGTGGGTCAGGTAACAGTTATCGAAGAAAAAGGGAATAATTTTATTGACAAACACATAGATGGCGTAATACAGTATACGGCAATATAGTAGGTAGGTACTACTAGATACTACTAAATAATAATATAAAGTATAAGATGACAGGTAAACCTATTGTTTATAATGACATCGACTAACAATAATCTGTATCGAGTCAATTAACTGCCGTTTATCGAGCTCGTTATACTCCTATTATAAATGATGATAGTACCTACATGTCAGTGAGTAGGTGTCGGAAGTCCCATTAAATCTTGATTCCTGCTTAGTCCTAATGCGTAGGACGTAAGTCTACACTTTCTAATATTCGTTGAACTTCGGAAAGCGTAAACAGGAAACAGGTGCTATAAATATAAATACAGAGTGTTATATTTTGTTATCCATTAAGGCTTGGATGAAGACTGTCAAAAAAACCAATGGCAAAATGCATTTAGCAACATTGACAGTTGATTTAAGGGTATTACATTGCCGAATGACCTTGAGGATTCGGGTTTTTGTGCTAGTATTTGTTACTTCAGCGCCATCTATCGACATTTGATCGTACTCAATAAAAGGAACTGAAGATTAAGCAAGAATACAGATATGTCGCAGTGTCGTCATCGTATTTACCTATTTTATTCGTTCTCTGAAAGATTTAAGACATTTTGTTCCTCTAGATAAAAGTCTTGTACGAGTTACCTACATCTATAATTAGTATAGGTAATTCTTGATAATTTTGAAATAAGGGATACCTACACCTTTCTACATATTACTTTAGTACCTAATGAAAATAACTAGGGTGACCTGGCTTAAAACATTTATTTATATTTACATATAATTGAATACGGGTGCCACTATAATTATGATATATTCTGAGGGTCTGATGATGATCAGGTAAGTGCTTATAGGTTCTCGGAAACGGAGATAGCTAGGATGAGCTGTCTTTCAACATTCATCTAATTGAGCGAGGGTGCTACTACATGATACATTCTGAGGGTCTGATGATGATCAAGTAAGTGCTTATAGGTTCTCAGAAACGGAGATAGCTAGGATGAGCTGGCTTTCAACATTCATCTAATTGAGTGTGGGTGCTACTACATGATACATTCTGAGGGTCTGATGATGATCAGGTAAGTCCTTCTAGATTCTCAGAAACGGAGACAGCTAGGATGAGCTGAGGGGTATGGGTGTTAATTTCAAGGTTTATCGGGATGCTAATTACGAAAATGACATTAATTTTGAAATCCAAGATAGCGGACATTATTTTCTTTTTCTAAATTGATATGGGTGTCAATTTCAAGGTTTATCGGGATGTTAATTACGAAAATGACATTAATTTTGAAATCCAAGATAGCGGACATTATTTTTCTAAATAAATTGATATGGGTGTTAATTTCAAGGTTTATCAGGATGCTAATTAAGATAATGTCCGCCTTGAAATATATCTAAAATTAATATCATTTTCGTACTTAGCATTGCGATAAACCTTAAAATTGACAACCATATCAATTTATGTAGGTATTTAGAAAAATAATGTCCACCATCTTGGATTCCAAAATTAATATCATTTTCATAATTAGCATCCCGATAATCCTTGAAATTGACACCCATATCAATATTTAGTAAAATAATGTTCGCTATCTTGGATTTTAAAATCGATGTCATTTTCGTAATTAGCATCCCGTTAAACCTTGAAATTGACACCCATAGGTACTTATCAATTTATAAAGAAAACTAGCTTTCCGCCCGCAGCTTCGCCCGCGTGGACAACACGATTTTGACTGTTTAGTTTTTTCCAATTCTGGCGGGAAATTGCAAATTATCCTTACATAACTTTCCGTCCGCTTTTTTGCTCGGGTAGACCACACAATTTGCCCAACTTTATTATTTACTGATATATATATAAACGCGAAAGTAGTGTGCCAGGATCATGGCAAGTGGAAATCTATAGTCTCTGCCTACCCCCATGGGAGACAGGCGTGACAATATGTATGTATGTATATAGACGCAGCTTATATCATTTCCCAAGGTCTAGTCTATTTTTGTACCAAATTTCGTCAAAACCCAAACGGACTTTCAACCCCTATTTCATCCCCACACAGTTTGAAATTTCAAAAACCCCATATCAAATATTTATTTATTTCTTATCAAGTGCCTAAACACAAAGTTTCAGCGTTCATCTTCAACACTGATAAATTCCCATTCAATTTTTCATCCCTTACACCCTTTCATCCTTTACAACCCCTTTTTTTTACAACAAAACGTAACTTATATCCTTTCCCGAGGTCTAATCTATTTTTGTACCAAATTTCATCAAAATCGGTCCCGAGGTTGGGCTTCAAAGCGTGACTTTGTTTAGAATTCCATATGAACATTCATCCCCTATTTCATCCCCACAGAGGTCGAAATTTTAAAAACGCTGGAACAAATTTTTACTTCTTATCAAGTGCCTAAATTCAAAGTTTCATCGTTTTATCTTACCAATGACAAACTCACGTACAAATTTTCATCCCTTATTTCAACCCCCTTTTTGTTACAACAAAACGTAGGTTATATCCTTTCCCAAGGTCTAGTCTATTTTGGTACCAAATTTCATCAAAGTCGGTTCCGGGGTTAAACTTGACTTTGTTTGGACTTCTAAACGAACTTTCATCCCCTATTTCATCCCCACACAGGTCGAAATTTCAAAAACGCTAGAACAAATATTCATTAATTTCTTATCAAGTGCCTTAATATACAGTTTCAAGGTTTTATCTTGAAAAATTACGAACTCCCATACAAACTTTCACCCCCTATTTCAACCCCTTCAAAACTATTTTTTACAATAAAAGGTAGCCTATGTCCTTTCTCAAGCTTTAGTCTATCCCAGTACCAAATTTCATAAAAATCGGTTAAGTGGTTCAGACGTGAAAGCGTAACAGACAGACAGACAGACAGACAGACAGAGTTACTTTCGCATTTATAATATTAGTAGGGATAATGTCCGCCATCTTGGATTTCAAAATTAATGTCATTTTCGTAATTAGCATCCCGATAAATCTTGAAATTGACACCCATATCAATTTATAAAGAAAATAATGTCCGCCATCTTGGATTTCAAAATTAATGTCAATTTCGTAATTAGCATCCCGATAAACCTTGAAATTGACACCCATATCAATTTATTAAGAAAAATAATGTCCACCATCTTGGATTTCAAAATTAATGTCATTTTCGTAATGAGAATCCCGATAAACCTTGGAATTTGTCCGTACAATAAGCGGTCAGATTGTACTGGTGATGTAGGTATAGCTTGTTATACATATAAGCTGAGCTCGCATTATATAGACTTTCATGCAATAAAAGGTCAGCTTACTTACGAGGTCAGATAAACTAGTATCTCAGTCGGTACCTACTTAGGTACTCCGAGGTTCATTCAAACTTTGGATAACATGATTATTATGTATAATTGAATTAAAATGATTAAAAAAGATTGTCGGCATTTAGAGCCAGACAAAGGAGTGCGCCCGTAGATTTCATTACACTATGGTTAGTCTATGATAATGATCAAGAACAAAAACAAAATTATAAACTACTTTAAATATATTTACAAACTTAATTTCTACGTAATATTTATATTTGTACTATTTAAGATATTGCTTAATTCAAAAATAATTCAAAAATCATCACTTTTGTAATTTATTTGCAAACAATAACGCACGTACAGCCCACCCGTCGCAAGAGTCGTCGAGACACTGATATTCGCGTCCTGAGTATTCATCACGGGCATTGCGGGGGTGCTTCACGGGGGGCGCTAGTGAAGTTTCGGGTTTTTCTTTATTATTTAAAAATATTCAAAGAAATAAGAAAAATTAAACAATACAAGTTGTTAAGTGTGTCATTACAAATTTTTTGGTATAACATTTATGACAAACTAATAAGCGGTTAAAGAGACAAAATACAATTTAGTTTGGAAAAGGACTATTTTCTTGGATTTATTTAAAAAAAATGGGGCAATTTTATGAAAAAATTAAACAATACAATTTATTTGTGATGACCTTAAGTATAACATATATTTTTTATATGGCAAAGGCACATAAGGATTCATCTAGAAACTTCTTTAAACCTAGGGTGTTTTTGGGATTTGAGCGATGTAATACCCTTAAATCTGTAGCGTCAAGTACAAATTGAAAGGTCCGTAAGGTCCGTTACGTCACGAACTGTAATACGTAGGCAGATTTGTAATGGCAAGACGCGGAGCGCCAGTTAGCCTCACGCCTCGGGCCAAGTAGGATATTGTAACTAAGTGAATAAATGTTATATTATCGGTACGTAACCCAGCGTTGTGATTTATCATCCTACACACTAGAAGACACAGAGAATACTCACAGGTCAAAGTCCTCAGTGTAAGGAAAATCGGGATGAGTCTTAAGGTATTAAAGTGCGGCAAAACTTTCCCGTTCAGTATAAAGGGACAACAGCACTGGCAGCCAATTTAATTTCGATAATAAACACTGGAAGCTGTCCAAAAAGTCTATTACGAAACATGGATGGTGTAATTTAAAGAAATTATTTGTTCTGTGTTCATCATCATTTTAAACACACAAATATTGTGAGCACGGGTACTAATCATGTTAATAACGAGTTTATTTACTTGCATGAATAACTTCGTGAAATTGCAATATTTTTCTAAGTTTGCGAAACGATCCTTGAAAATTGCAGTATTTTTTTAAGTCCGCGAAACGACACTTTATGGAAAAACGCAAATTTTGAGGAGCAGTACCATTTGAACTTTTGATATCATTAAAGTAATAGATGTTTGAACAGAAGATTATTTGCATGTATTTAAAGCTAAGTTTAAAAGTAAGAAAATGTTTCTATCCCATTGCTTTACGTATAATTTAGATATTTGTAAAAACTGATGGAAAGACCTGAATATGGAGTCAGTTCTCTGGAAAAGCCTTGTACCTATTAGAAAACTTCAGTTTTCAACACAAACGGACCGACTAATCGAATAACTTGTGACATTGGTGGCGTACCGGTAACTATTGTATCCACTGACGGCACCCCACACAATTATTTTTCTGAAGTGCGAGTTTGACGGTCCTCAACAAATATCTGGTTTCAATTTTCTCTCAATTAACTTCAGGTTACGTTGAATTCGACAAGTGGCACTTAGTTCTAATGGGTCGAATTGGGGAGGGGGCTCCCTCGCGTATTTACTGTTATGTCGGAAGGGTTGCTTGTGTCCTATTGTGTCACAGTACCGCCGTCTGACGCTGGGCTTTCTGAACTTTGCCGTCCGCTTGTCAAGTTGGTTGAAAGGATACATTGTGTGTCATTCGTTTGGCTTCTTATTACTTTTAATAGATTGAAGAAACTTTTGTGATGTGTGTGTATGAAATAGTAGTTCTGTGAGTTTTAGTAACTGCTTCATTAGTCTAGTGGTCCTAAATGATGACTGCTGTGATAGAGATCTTGGTTCGGTTTCAGGTCGAGCAGTGTTAGGTATTGAATTTATTTCTAGAATTATCTTCTCATATTTCTTTTGGGTCCAGTTAAGCAATAAGGTCGTCCCCTATTATATAGGATCTAAACAAATGTCCCGGCGTACTGTGGATGTGCAGCAAGTAACCTTTGCCTAACTCTTCGGGATTACACACATGATGATAAGTTATATAAAAATGGAAAACTAAAGACGTAAATAACATAATAGTGTTGTTCTAACAAAAACTTTGAGTTTGTTTACTCATATAATGCAATTCACTGACTTCGTCCTCCGTCCTCCGTCCTCCATACTCATATCCTAATGGACAAAGTATAAAGCAAAGTTCACGCGAGAACCCCTTTTTGCTCGGGAAAAGTCACGAAGCGGAGCTAGTCTCAGAAAGTATATTAAATAAACATTGAGAGTGTATGCAATGACATTTTTTAAATACAGCCAATGGGGGTAAAATATTGTATGCTTTGGAATTTTGTAGCTATACCTACCTACGTGAAGTTTCGTAGGTAAATTAGGTTGTTAGTCAAAATATTTTAAGATATTTATGCCAAAATTTTCGATAAAAAAATTAAGCACAAGCTTAATTAAGACTAAAAAGTGTACCTGTTAACTTGGTTATTTAAAGTTCATAATTAACAAACTTCGAAAACTTAGAATCATTTACTTTCCATTAGTCTAGTAGGCCTAGTCGTAAGCGCAACTGCAAAATGTTATTAGGTTTTTCTATGATATTCTAAGTAACACTTCAGAGTTTGGATTTGTCCATACCGGCGAACTATTGGCGTACGGTGGTACACCTCTGCCTATTCTTTCGGGGATTACAGGATTGGTAGAGAATATTATGTTTCGAAATTATTTAAAATAAATTCTATTAGCGAAGATTGAGGTCATACTTATAAGTTGGACAGTCCAAAAATCGGTACCAATAAACGAGGAGGTAAACATACCTAATATTTTCGTTTACAGAGAAAGCAAAAGTTAATAAATGACGAACATCGCCCCCGCTGCACGTGTCGAAACATCGATCACGGCTCTTAGACGAAAACTGGGGTTCTTACCCTACGACGAACATTTTATATTATATGTATGTATATTGTATGACTCTGTTATGTTTTTAGTTTCTTAACACTTCAATTTGAAAAAAATATTTTATATTACAGAGGAAAGCATAAGAGAGTAAAACAATAGAAGGCGGTGAATCTGTAATGTGAAAGTGACGTTCAAAAACTACTATCTTGAATGTCTATGTTAGTTTGGAATAATTGTGCATCATCGATTACAAACAAACAATCAAATCTTCACCCTTTATTTTAGAGTCATAACGATTACCTATAAAAATAGTTCGCAGTTAGGTATAATTATATTTTAGTTTTTTTCTTGTTCATTCAGAGCTCACTTTTGACCTACAATTTTACTGTTGTAGCAGTAACAGTAGTTACCCAGTATTATAAAATATGTTGAAGAACTAGGTAGAAATTTGTGACTAAAATGTCTATACTGGCAAAAGAACAACGACTCCCTAAGTAGGTTTTTACTCATACCTAAATACAGGGATAATTTTAATCTGCGAGATTTTTTTGTACAGGCACGCACCCCGAATGTATTGTTAAATTAAATATTAACATGCGTCAGTAACACCTGGGTAACCAGTCAGCCGTTTTCAGTAAATTGCACTTCGTTTAAAATTCTATAGTAGGTCATTTTCCCTGAGCTATTTACGAAATACTACCCCTTAAAATAAAAGAGGAAAATATAATAGTGTGTATTGAGGTATGAGATGAGTGCAAATGAGGTATTATGCTATTAAAAAGCTATGTGCTGTCGAGGCTTTTAAATTTTCAGCCTTTTTCATACTTAAAGCTTGAATTATGAGGTTATAAAGCTTTTTACACGATTGTGTTAAAAAAACCGGAATTAATAATAATTTATTTGCCTAGCATTTACTGATTTGTAGGTCGTTTAACGTATAATTATTTTGCAATATTTTAAACACAGCGATCATGGATATTGCAGCAATCTTACCTACAGTGTTTGCAACATAATTAATTGGGGAAATCCAATATCCTCAGGCGAAACATAAACTTACTACCTTTTTGCGTATTATTACAGTAGTAATATCGTTGTAAGTTATTCAGGGTCAGTGTAGTTACAGTTTCAGAATGGTATATCCGCGTATCTAAAGCTCACAGGGAGCTTCTCAATAACCCATCCTTGCTGCGTCAATATTTCACATCCACCTGGTTCTTCAATGACCATCATTATCATCATATCTTCGTCTACTGCTGGATGAAAAGTTCGGACTAATTTTCGGCTTTTCTAAGTCTCTGCTACCCACTTTCTTCAATGCAATCTTATAATGCCAGTCTAACTATCCCATTGCTTCAAAACTATCTAATTGATTGTTGAATATTAAACTTAAAACTAAACACATTAAGTACAAATGGTCTTAGGCAATGACGTACTTAAGATAAGATGACATTAGAAGTTGTCGATAAGGGAATCAGTTTGAAACGTCATTATCTCGTAAAATTACGCTATCGCTAACCAGTTTAATAGAAGATCCATTAGTAGCGAATCTCTTCTACCATACAAAAAAGACAAAGGTGGATTTGACTACGTGCAATTTTGTACATATGCATAAAACTGTTTTTCAGGCATATGTAATGGAAATATTTTACACTAATTGGCGCAAAATCGAGATAGACGAGGAGTAACCCCCCCCCCCCCTTGCCTAGCAGTGGAACTCACCAGGTTTAAAGTGTTAAGTTAAAATAATATTTCCAAAAACATCGATTGACATCAAATTGATACAAATGTGACATTTATGACACTGAAATTGGACCAAAATAATATTGTGAATATTATGAAGTACCAGAATTGCCCTTCTGATCAAAGTTAAAGTCTATGTAATAAAATATCAGACAGGGTGCATTTAACCGTAGCATGAAACTCGATTGATTACCAAAATCCTCTACAGAAAATTACCTCGTTGAGTTTATGTCATTGGCCGATGGCGGATGGCCGGAGGGTTATAATTTAGTTATCGTCGTACATCGTTAATCAGTGCGGTCAAACAACGCTCACCGTAGTGCTGGATTGACGGCCGTTTAAACGCGCATCATGGATCCTAGAATCTGTTGTTGTATTCTGTGGCACGTCTGTTTTTGTATGCTTTGTTCGTTATGCCTAATTTGAATGGAGATTCTCATTAGAAGGTTATGTAGTTGAAGTATGGGTTTTAGGAGATATAATCTGTTGTATTACTACCATTACTATTATTGCGGCATCGTGTGGTATTTATAGAAGGTAAAAGTCCGAAAGAACATCTACGTTCCCCGTGGAATGAGTGTGTTTATATCTTCAGAATGGATTGATGGTCTTATCTAACGTTATCTAAAAACAAATCTTCGATTTTAATTAAGTTCGCAAGCAAAATCTGGAGACTGTGATGCGGCCAAGTATCACATCACAGAGCGGTGCAGTGCACATATTGAATATTGAATAATATTCCACATAAACGTATATTTGTAAAGAATATATGGTAGGTACAATCGTCTCAAATTATGCCTTCTTTTGTTGGATTTGTTTCTAACAAGCATCCCCTTTGAAGTACAACAAAGAACCAGATACTTAGTACAATTATCCAACTATATAAATCTTTTTATTCCTCTTGCTGTATCTCGAGATCTTTTGTATTCTTTGACACTGAATGAAAACTTTCCAGGAACAGATAATGTAATAATTACTTCAGCCGTTCTGGGCAAACTGCCTAGAAAGGGAAAAATTAAGAAGAGAAGGACTAGGGATTTAAATTCGAAGTGGGCGTTCAACCGAAAAATTTACTTCGCGGAGACTAAATTTTTTTCCTTTGCATTATGTAACTTTTTTCGTTTATCGCAGTGGGTAGATAGGTACTTAAAGTCAACGCTTTTGAAACAGTCAGCGGAGCGAGTAACATTATCATCTTTAAAATAATTAGTTGGAGATATTTTCATGAAGGCATGAGTAATCGCTTCCGGAGTATTTCAGCTATGAATTAGGAATATCTTTTGAAAAGAATTTAATAGATTTTTGTGCACGACGAATTAATCTTTCTATGTAGTAAAGTAAATTACACAATATATACATAACATACCATCACGCCTGTATTCCCCGAAGGGTTAGGCAGAGGTGTACTTATGTAAATACACCCACATTTCGCCGGTATGTTTAGGTCCCATGTAATAGGGGGCGAGCCTATTGCCATTAACCGGGCACAAATCCAGACTCCGAGCTGCTACTGGGAATTTCATAGAAAAACCCAATAACACTTTGCTCGACCTGGGGATCGAACCCAGGACCTCTAGCGTAGCAGTCGCGATTGGGACCACTAGACCAACGAGGCAGTCCAGCCAACATTATATACAGTTTGTTTGAAATACCTAACTTACTCGTCTGAAGTTAGCCGTTCCGAACTACCATGGGGGTGTAATTGCTTATTTAAGTTTTTTTACATCAATATCGGAATTAGTAATGAAATCGAAAATAATCACAAATACGAAACATCCATGCTTAGTTATTGCGAAAAAACTGTACGGTCGCCAGCATTACCACAAAATGTAAATTTTTCTTAGTCGATTTTGAAAATGACCCGTCAATGCATACAGTTTCCTCATGAGGACATAACAATAGATTTTGCATTGTCTCTACAATATGCCGCTTGACGGGTCGACGGAGAAATTTGACAGTTTTATATTAACCGTGCTTGCGACTGTACAATAATATTGATTATTAAGAAATTAAAAATCTAGTCATTTATTTAGTTAAATTATAGTTTTTCGTGAAGTATTTCAAGTATTGCGGTCGCGTGTGGCGTATGTTGAGAAAATTGTATAGTAGCAACATTGTAATTATGTTTGTTGTAAAACCAATAAAATTAATACTACATAAAAACAATCTATGAATAAATTAATTATGGAATTAAATAATAATATGGTAACTGATTAAATATTTGATTGTTCCATTTCCGAACGGACTTGCACTTGAAAGTTTGTGGGTAGTTGCGAAATTTTAATAACATTTTTGTTATTATCGTGTCATTAAGTGTGTGTGTTTAGTGATTTAGACACCATGTGAATTAGAGTTTGCTCATAATATATCTGAATAAGCTGATGAAAGTCCTATGGAGTGATTGCATTTTCAAGACTTTGTGGAATACGAAGACGGTAGCAAGCAGCGGTGGTACCTACTGGTGAGTTAGTGCATGACTTTTATATAAAACATAACATACCATCACGCCTATGTTCCCCGAAAGCTTCTGAGAATTTCATAGAAAATCCCAATAACATTGCTCGGCCACGGAATCGAACCCATGACAGAGGTCAATGCTAGAGAGCATAGCAATGCTAGAGAGCATAGCAGTCACGCTTGGGATCACTAAACTAACGAGTCATGCAGATTTTGATATTAGTATCTTTTTTTTGACTGCCTCGTTGGTCTAGTGGTCCCAATCGCGACTGCTACGCTAGAGGTCTTGGGTTCGATCCCCAGGTCGAGCAAAGTGTTATTGAGTTTTTCTATGAAATTCTCAGTAGCAGCTCGGAGTCTGGATTTGTGCCCGGTGAATGGCAATAGGCTCGCCCCCTATTACATGGGACCCAAACATACCGGCGAACTGTGGGTGTACATTAAGTGCACCTCTGCCTAACCCTTCGGGGAATACAGGCGTGATGGTATGTATGTATCTTTTTTTTTTTTTTATGGGATAACTCGGCAAACGAGCAGGCGAGCTACCTGATGGTAAGTAGTCATCGCCGCCCATAGACATCTGCAAAACCAAAGGAGTTGCAGATGCGTTGCCGAGCCTATTTAGGGAAAGGGAGGGGTAGGAGAAAAGGAGAAGGAAGGGGATTGGGGGAGGAATTGGGCCTCCGGCCCTCTCGCTCACCGAACGAAGCGCAGTAACGAAACGCTACTACTCGGACGTCGGTCTTCTGCGAGAGTGTGGTACTTCCCCGGTCGAGCCGGCCCATTCATGCTGCGAACAGCGTGGCCCTACCACAACAAATGTATCTCAAATGAAAGCTCTTGCCTTAATTACCTTTTTCGCATCGTCAGCATCGCCTTTCTCTTGGATGACGGGGGAGCGTTCAGCATTTTGTGTTAATCAAGTGCGATGATTTTTACGTGGAAAAAATAAATAGCTACATCAATATCTTACAGTAGCTATTTCGGGTTCATTAATTGATTATAATGCCTTTACAAATCTTAAGGGGTAAACTGGTGGGCCCATGCAATGGATACTCCACTGCGGTACTTAAAAATTAAAGTCTTTCATTATATAAACTTTCCGTCGATAGACGCAATGCGTGTTCAGATGTCTGGCTGCAGTTCAATAACACGTTATCAGTCTATTCTTATGATACTAACAATCGTTTTTTTTTTTGTAAT
The DNA here is from genome assembly GCA_958496365.1 of Subacronicta megacephala. Classification (NCBI taxonomy): domain Eukaryota; kingdom Metazoa; phylum Arthropoda; class Insecta; order Lepidoptera; family Noctuidae; genus Subacronicta; species Subacronicta megacephala. The sequence continues at coordinate 8,842,787 of OY292521.1, forward strand.
TAATTATACATTGGTATATTCTTGATTCTTGTTTCTTAGTTACTTTTAAAGTGGTTATTCATATTGTTTAGATTTAAGTTCATGATTATGTTCTGCTATAGGGGTGACATTTAACTAAGTGATAAAACCCCGTTAAATATATAAAGATAAACAAAATGTCTGTAGCTGTGATAAATGCAAGTAGGTAATAAGTATCTATAAAGTTAAGCTGCGAATCTTCAACATCATGGTTGTCATAAGGATACATATAACTGTCATTAGTGGCATTCAGAACCATGAAATTCCGATGATCAGTTCTCCTTGAGATTTTGCATTTGGTTGGACTCATATTTATTTAGACCATTGGACTGCCAAGTTGAAAATCTCGATATTCGAATGTAACCTCTGACTTTTGAAATTGTGTGCGTTTCGTATCATCCTAAGGAGACCTACGTAGGTCTCCTTAGGATAGGACAGGACGCGCCGTTGAAAAAATCAAAAATCTCACATTTTTTCAACGGCGTGTGAAGACTGACAACTCGCATTAGGCGTGGTAGACTGTAGCCAAATCCCTCTCATTCAGAGAGGAGACCCATGCGCAGTTGTGGGACAATATAATTGGCTGATGAAAATTTTATGATAATTTAATTAGACTGGAAGCTCCCAACATGACAGAGACTAGGCTAGGATGAAAATGAGCTGTTACAAATAGGTACTAACTTAAAGCTTCAGACGTAGCCAACTTTGATATAAAGTTAAGTAACTCTTGAAAACATATCAACACCTAAACGAAATGAATAATGGCCTTGCAATCTGTCACCATAAATTCCAAGTTCGATTCAAATATCTCAGCCACCAATTCTCTAGTGGTTTAATTCACATATCAATAGCGACACTGTAAGCTCCTTAATTTTTCGAAGGGAGGTGAAACTTCGCAAATTCAGTTTTGGTATTTGGTTAGTACGTCGCATCCGTCACCGCAGTAAGCCGATTTGTCTTAATTCGGAAACAGCCCGATATTCATTTCCCTTGGCAAACTCTATTTTGTAACGTGTTTGAGCGATTGCCGGTTTGGGGGCTTCGTAAGAGATTGTTGGTGAAGTAACTGTTTTTGAAGATTTAGTTTATAAGCAGTACACGAGACTATTCATCGAGACTAGTCAAGATATACAAATCCAGTATAAGCTGAGCTCGCATTATGAATTATATCCGTACAATGGGAGGTCAGTATATCGCACCCTTAAAAATAAAAAGATGTAACTCAAAAACTACAACTTGTGGGAATCGGCGATTAAAGTTTTCAACTTGTTCCGACTTGTCTTTGATTCAAAGTTTTAGACCACTTACTAGGTATTTAGATTTTGACGTATCGAGACGGCTGTTGAATTCTACCTAATCTTTACGCAATGATTAAGCGTTTTATTGTAAAAGGTCAAAATTCGTAAATTTTGAGTTACATCTTTTTTTTTTTAAACGAGCGATATGTTGGAATCGTATAGCTTGGTGTAAGTATAGCTGTGTGTGTGAGTTTCCATATTATTTGATAAAATACAGCTACACACACCGTACAACTTTATTCCAAAAAAATACGGAAGTAAATAACTTTATAAATCAATAGTCCGGTCATTTTAGACATAAAAATAGTGATCAAATAAAGAAAATTCCGACAGAGCCAAATCTTCGTAGAGACCTTAGGTTTACCACAAGGAATAAAGTGTCAAAAGTCCCCATCAGTCCCATGTGAGCTTAGGGACTTATTCGGGGCCCAAGGTAAAAATTTTAGGTTTTTTGGATTTTTCTCGAAAACGGTAAGTTTTATCGAAAAAGTACCTCAGAGCAAAGTTGTAGATCTTAAAATTCTCTATAAAAATGGTTCCTATGATTTTTTCTCTAAGACCCACTATTTCCCAGATATTTCGCTTGTAAGAATCACGTTCTACATAATATGCACACATTTCCACACCACCTGTGAGGTAGTGTACTCGGCGCGTTTTTTTTAACGTGGTATACCCGGTAGGCCTATTCCACGAACCTTTATGACGTTATTTTCAGGAACAATCATTATTTAATAGTATGAAGATTATTGATATGGGTTACTGAGTTTAACTGTCGTTCTAACTTTTTTTTATTACTTTAATCTGACTCATACTCTTCATATTCAACTTCAACAATCATGTTTTCTTCAATTTCTTCTTGTTCTTCTTCTTCTCCTTCCTGTTGATGAACGCTTAGAAATTGTTCAAATGAAGATGAATCAGTTGTCTCTTCATCAAAATCACATGAATTTTCCTCTCTTGTATTTAATTGAACATTTGAGCAAGAGACACCTTGGCAATTGGTACACGCTGGAGAACACTGCAACCCTACTTTTTTACAGCCACATTTGGCACTTCAACCTTTCTTGCAATTGCAAAAAATAGTGTTAAGAAGTTTTTCTGGAGCAGGGGGCAGTAAAGTTCGAATCGGTTCCAAAGTATTATTTATCAATTTCCAACCCCAGTCTTCAGGGTTCAGTTCATTGCCTTGCCATGTCTGAACTTGATAGTATACTCGAAACAAATGTTGAGTAGCAGATGCCGATGTTGGAGGAAGACAAGATAGCTGTACTTGCTTTTTGTTTCGTGTATTTTTTACAAATGTTAAATATCTGTACGTATCTATGCAATCAATTTTTTTTGGAGCTCCATAAACCGCAAGAAGAAACCGAATTCCTTTAGTAATTAGTATTTGAGGTGAAGAATTAATTTCTGTAAATACTTTTGCGCAGTCAATCAAATCATTTTTTTCAAATAATTTTAATACTGAATTTTTGCCCCTTCTAAACATTGCTGACGTAGTATCGCACCCGGTTATCGCATGTAAAAATAAAATAAAGTTTTGGCATTTTGGATAAGCTGATAAACTTTTAGAAGAATATATTTCTGTCCGTTGCTGCGCCTTCCCAGGTTTTAAAAAGTAAATAATTTTATCAGATGGAGTCCTTGCAGTGAGTAGTACTAATAAATCAACATCTTCACCTACTACAATAGTTGTATTTCTTGCATTAAATTGTTCTATTGCTGTTTCAATTATGAGGACATCGGCGTCATTCGGAGCTTGTTTCACGGCAATATTTTCAGCTGTTAATTTGTTACTCAACATAGAAATAAAACGAGATTTATTATTAATGTTTGCAAAAAAATGCTCGTTCAACACTAAAAGAAGCAGGTATACGTGAACGACACCACATGGACAAAAGAATAGGCAGATGTTTTTCAAGGCCAGATGTTATTCAAGTAGAGGGGATTCGGTAAGGGACCGGCGGTGATTTTAGAGTAAATTTTCTTAGAATAGTATAATGTATACATAAAAGAGACACGAGTAGGCATATTGCTTGCTTGAGTACCTAAATATGTATATACGTGGCATATGTGTGCATACTATGTAGAACGTGATTCTTACAAGCGTAATATCTGGGAAATAGTGGGTCTTAGAGAAAAAATCATAGGAACCATTTTTATAGAGAATTTTAAGATCTACAACTTTGCTCTGAGGTACTTTTTCGATAAAACTTACCGTTTTCGAGAAAAATCCAAAAAACCTAAAATTTTTACCTTGGGCCCCGAATAAGTCCCTAAGCTCACATGGGACTGATGGGGACTTTTGACACTTTATTCCTTGTGGTAAACCTAAGGTCTCTACGAAGATTTGGCTCTGTCGGAATTTTCTTTATTTCAATTGTCTAAAATGACCGGACTACAAATGATAAATATGTAATGCTAAGCTATGCGTGACTGTCAGAACCCAAACTTTTTATCAAACTCGAAAATTATGCTAAAATCGGTGTCCTGACTTGTAAATAAGACATGTTTTAATGAAATCAAATTGGATCCTTTTATGCGCATATTTATGGTTGACATTTAAAATATAAATCCCTAGGTCTGCGGCAGTTGTAGGTGACGACGACATATTGCGTACACATGATACGACCAAAAAACTCGAATTGCGCAAAAAGTTACTTTTATTCTCGTACTGCATAATGCGTATTTTTTAATGTTACCAATTAAACTTTCAGTGTTACATACATCCTGTCGTTTACTTTATTTTATTTAGTGAGTAAAGTACCTACAGTTTATTCGTAATAACGTCGCTCATTTGAAGTTAGCCGCACATGTGAAATCGCTTAAAAAGTGTTTTTATATATAAAAAATCTGAATTAGTAAAGGAAAATGAAATGCAAATGCGAAACATGTACGACCCCTATTGTTTTTACAACGACTCTTTCTGTTAAAATTTATCACTGCTAAACCGCTTGTGGACAACTTAAGACGCGCGTAGTTATCTTGAACAAAGTGTAGGTTTATGTTTTCATGATCATGGTTCATGGCCACCGGGAATAGCCTTGTAACTATATGGCAAGGGAATCCGACATGGCGCCTCTCCAGGGGGTAGAGGGGCAGACGTCCAACGTGAGGGTTTGCCTTAATAATATTTTACTTAATTTTTTTCAATTTAATGAGATAATTTGGCTATTCAGACGGTTTTCTTATGCGGCTACTAAAACTGGTGCATAAAAATTAAAAAGTCCCCGAGAATTGCATTATAACTCGACCGATTTTCATCAAATATAAGCTAAGAACATTCTCGAATAATTTTCCTGTCAAACGTAAAATAAATATAGTAAATAAAATAATAATAATAAACAAAATCGGTTCATTCGTTCGGGAGCTACGATGCCACAGATACACACACCGACACGTACACTTATAACACTCCGTTGTTTTTGCGTCGGGGTTAAAAATAGAAAAGGTAAAATCGTCACCATTGAAGACGGATTTTGTGGTTATATCCCCAAAACTATTTCTTTTTAAGGACCCGCGCTCAGTGGCTTTGAAAAATGAAATGGTAACCGAATTCAACACCCATGCTGTAGAAATTTAGCAGTTTCAAAAGCCATTCTCAACTGCAACCTCGTAACTCATATTAATAACGCCATATAACGTTAATTCCCACTTTAACGTGACAATTTTTTATATAAATCCCTTGTCGAGACCTCGTTTTCACACATCATAAAACGCAGGGGCCGTAATTTTGAAACACTCGCTTCGTCTAGGTATAAAAGGTCTCCTTCACTCTTACTCGGTTCTACAATTTTACCCTGCTTTCATGTTTCGAGGGCTAGACGACTGGCATATAACAATGTTCTTTTGACTGGCGCCGGAGTCAGCCAGGTGCGAACTACAAAACTATGCGACTTTTTAAAGTGCCCGTTTACAGCTACAGAAAATTAGACGTGGGAATAATACATATAGGGATGGAAAAAAACCGGGCCGTATTTTTAGTTGTTTTTTTTTGTAATTAGAAACAGTACCTAACCTACTTTTAAATGTGAAAGATGTTCTAATTGTGAAAGATTTATTAAAAACGGTTCAGTAGTTTCAGAGTTTATCGATGATAAACAAAAAATCACACAAATCTTTTCTCTTTATATTCGTATAAATTGCATGAGCATTCTCCAGAGAATTTCTCTAAGTTCTTTACTATTCAATTATTCGTAGTATCTATTAATTTAAGATTTAATTTCACTGCGGCTAAAAATTACTTAAACGTTGCCAAATTTTCATTCAAAATTTTTCGTTTATCGCCACAACATTCCGTTTCACTTGCACTCTCTTCACTAAATAAAGGAGATTACATTCTTCTTGCGGTTATAAAATGGGTATCATAAAATATTATGCGTCCTTACCGCTGTTATTTGTGGTTGCACTCCAACAGAGCGCGACAATAAGGCAAGAACACACCAGCGATGTCGCAATAATGTTGCTAAGAGTTACGATGTGACGGATACTTTACGCCTGCGGTTATTTCGGAGATGCTATCGCACAATGCGGCTTGTTAGGTCGATATCTCGGATACGCGGATATTGCGAGTGTGTACGCGACTTTACTGCAAGGGGAGCAAATGAACTCGGGCTGTACTCTGGCAATGATATTTGCAAATCTTTAATAATAAATATACAGTAGGGGAGTCGGTCGTACTTTGTTATCTGTGGTTCACAGCCTAGTATTAATGCTATGCTACGTCATCAGGATAGTTACTTAGAAATTAATTGCCACCAATGTTTTAATATGATTGCATATTATATTCATGATAATTGTTTAACACGAAGCTTAGATATATGAATTAGATTATTTGAGGATCATAATGAACTTAGGTAATTTGATTAGTGGGTACCTACTTTGATCCTGTCTTTGTCTCAGAGATGTAAGGGTTGATGAGTCTATCTTACCTATAGATATTTAAATAAAGAAAACGTGGTTGTTTGTTGGGACGCGCTGATAACTAACAGTCGGATAAGAAAAAAAATGCGAATATCGCATAGGTAGGTACTTATATAAACAATTGCTTTTCCTCTTTGGCAGACTATACCATAGTATAACCATCGCGCCTGTTTTCCCCGAAGGATTAGGCAGAGCTGTACTTAATGTATACCCTCAGTTCGCCGGTATGTTTAGGGTCCATATAGGTAAAAGGCTCATAGTCATTCACCGGGCACATACCTAAACTCCTTGCTGCTACTGTGAATTTCATACAAAAACCCAATAACCACCTCCACTCCACTTAGGTCGACTTGGGAATCGAATCCAAGAGCTCTAGCGTAGCAGTCGCATTGAAGACCACTAAGACTAATGCGGTATTGCAGTGCAGAGCAGGCAATGAGGCAGACTATTACAGTTTTATTTAATTTCAGCGGTCTTAAAGACAGTTTGACTGCGACTGTCTGTCCAATAAAGCACATAAGAACCTCAGCTGCGTTTTATTTTCGTAGTTTCATTGCAAGAATTAATAATGAGAAATTAAAGAATGTTTTAATTTAGGCGGACGGAGGCTATGACGGAACATCTACCGGCTATCAAATAGTGAGGATACTGAGGAATGAATGAATGAATTCTTTATTTGCGTAATATAGATAGATATATGAAGACTCGTACCTAGTTCTAATGTTATCAATACAGTCCAGTCCTTAACTATGTAAGTATATTCAGCCATCACAGCGTGTATGAAGAAGTTTTATGCAGTAATATTCATCTACATCTACATGCCGTTTTTCCATAGGGGTACGCAGAAACTACTTAACGCCATTTCCTACGATTCTTGCAGACTTTTGCTTTTGTTTAGTCTACATTCATTGCACCTTGCCATACGCTACCTACACGCGTCGGTTGTGAGTAATACGCACCTGACCTCATTAAAGGACCTCACCAATAAGGTCGGTGTATATCTTTTTTCGGTATTTCCCTTAACGGAGTATGCACTGACATTCGTTAAATCAACCAATATCGTTCCTAAACAGCTTTATGCAGCAGTCGTAAAATTTTAAACGACATTAATCCTTTCGGTGACGTGATAAAGTTAAAGAACAAAGTAATTACGTAGTGACGTCATTGTCGTTATCCAAAGTTCGTCGGTTTACGAGTGAGGAGCGCGGTCCACCGCAATCAAAACGTTACTAAACTGATGCTACACAGATATAGAGATACTTGAAAGGATGATACTAGTAACAGCTCTTACTCTGCGTTTTCACTGACGACAAAACAGGTTGCAAAAAGCTAGCTATACCTCTTACTGAAATAAAACTACTTTTTACGAATTTTATAGTGTTATATTGATACTATTATTTAATACCCGACGTTTCGGATCCTTTACAGCATTTATGGTCACTTGTGCACTGTAATACATATCGATACCTCTGGGCTCAAAGGTCGTAAAGGACAAAATGCGACTTTTCAGGAGAAGCAAAAAACGAAAAAAATAAAATTATTTTTACTATAACTTTTTTGTTTCTTGAGCTATTTAAATGAAACCTAGGAAAAAAGTGTTTATAATTTCTAGTATTATCTAGTGCAGTGTTAAAAAATTGCCCTAGTGCTGTATTTACCGAGATAGATTTCCTTTACGACCATAAATTAAAAAATTAAAGTCCTTTACACCCTTCATATTTTCACCCTATTATTAACCTAAGGGTGTAAATCCACTTTACTGCACAAAGATAAATAAAATAAGGAAATAATCGACAAGTGTAATATTTTTTAGGTTCTTAAGGATAACCCGCTAAGGTATTCTGAAAGGATAAATTCTTCTCACCCGCTAAGAAGAAGGATAAATTAATAATTAAATGGATTATATGATTTTGGATGTATTTATGTGTATACTATTCCTAATACTCCTTAGTGCTTTTGATTTAAATTACTTTTTATTTTGACACATGTCTGATTTTACTCAAGAAACGTTGCTTGATAAACATATAAAATGCTTTCTATGGCACACAAAAGTGGAATTGAGAGGCACACCATAGAACCCTTCTTAGAGGCAGCGATTGAGTGATGTCACTCAATGCTGGTAGGGGAATTCCGTCAGATTCTGTTGTACCTAGAGGAACCCGAGCAGACGAAGTCATCATCCATCGTCATCGTAATGATTACCTTTAAAAAGATACGAGAGAGATGCATCGTCGAAACGTGCAATACTGACTCCGAAAAACAACAGTTCAGCATTAATTACATACTTCTTAAACCGTTGGAGGGCTCAGAAATTGGATTCAGTGCTCATTCAGCGGTCGACGCAGTTTTTTATCCTATAGAGTTCCTTAACAGTGTTAAACCTCCTTGGGACACTTGTAATTCTGCTGCATCTCCTTAAATATTTAAGCTCTGTAACGGAACTAGACTGAGAGTATGAACATTGCACAAAAATATTAAAAAGGTCACTGTGATTACTGGATGTGCTCGGGGATATTCAGTTTTCATTTCTCGAATACCTACCTTTAATACCCTCCAACTATGTTTTTAAGAACGATTTCTCCCATAAGATCTGCTTTGCAATGCCTATAAATAAATTTCAGGGTGAGTCATTAAGGGTGGCAGGCATAGATTTAAGGGAAGATTGCTTCTCACACGAGAAATTCTACCTTGCCTGTTACTGAATCAGTATTAATAGCAGTCTGGTCATTTTGATACCAGACAGAAAAACCATCAATGTGGTACCTATACAAAGAAGTGCAATTTTTATTCTTGAGAGCAAAGTGGTCTTCCACTATTTGTACCTCCTCATGAAAATCGACCCTACGAGGCCTCCAGAGTGATAGACCATCGCAATAGCTAAAAGGACATGAATGAATTAATAAGAAATTTACATGTTATTTTTATATTTCATTAAAATAATATAGTGGAGCAAAATTATTTGGTCTCAATTTTAGATAATTTGTAATATCCCGCCAGAAATAGAAAAAAAAACAGTCAAAATCGTGTTGTCCCCGCGAGCGAAGCTGCGGGCGGAAAGCTAGTTATACAAATAAAACGTACATTTGTGTAATCAAATTGAGATCGTTTATTTGTACTTAGGTACTTAATCGAACACAAAGCTCTGAATCTTGTAGTAGATCTTGTACTAAATCCTGTAGATAAAATGTACAAGACTCGCTGGTCATACAAATTAATTTTATGTGTAGATAGCGGCCGGGGACTGGAACTTATGCTAGTAATCCGGCCGCTTAGTCTTTTTAAGGGCCGGCTTACTAGGCTATAGTCCAGTAGTCCGGCCACCGTATTCTCATACAAAATATTTTACCTATAATATTTATACAGCTTATTTTTGCGGCCGGAGACTACACCGGACCGGACACAAGATTATCTAGAAACTAAGAGAGATATTACTAATAACATTTTACTTAACAATATACTGGTATTCAAGATAATTTGACAAATCATAATTGCTTTCAAAGCTGGTGTCCGGCTGGGTAGGCCGGACACTAGAAGTAGCCTTTTTCTATGCCAGTCCAGCGGCCCCGGTTTTATTTAAATAAGATTTAAAACAACGTTCCAACGATCCAAATCTCCAACCAAGCATATTCGTGGCAGGCCAAAAGGTGAAGAAATACAAGTACCTCGGAACCTGGCTTATGCAAAACTGGGATAGCGATGTAGAGATCAAAACGCGAGCTGAAATCGCGCGCAGTGCCTTTGGAAAAATTAAAAAGGTACTCTGCAATCGAAATCTCAGAATCTCACTTCGGGTTCGCCTGCTTCAGTGTTACATCTGGCCTATACTTCTGTACGGATGTGAGGCTTGGACTATAAAGGAAGATCTCAGGAAACGAATAGAAGCTTTCGAAATGTGGGCCTACAGACGGATGATGTCTATATCCTGGACACAAAAAGTAACCAACGAGGAAGTACTACGTCGGGTTCACCAGAATCGCAAACTTTTGAAAACCGTCAAACAGCGCAAAGTTGCATACCTGGGGCATGTGCTTAGGCACGGCAGATATGAGCTCCTGCAACTTATTATGATGGGAAAAGTTGCCGGAAAAAGGAAGCCCGGGCGCAGAAAAAAGTCTTGGTTGAGGAACATCAGGGAATGGACCGGAATTCGGAGTGCCGTCGAACTCTTTCGCATTGCTCGGGACAGGATCAAGTATGCTGACTGCCAACCTCCATTAACTGGAGAGGCACTTGAAGAAGAAGAAGATTTAAAAACCGCCCAAAATAACTCACATCGAAATCGAATAAATAAACGTATATTTGTGTCATACAGTGTAAACATATTAATTATAAGTGATTAAAAGAACATTAACTCACCACCTGAAAACACCTCTCCACTATTTCTAATTTATGAAAAATTAAGAGGCAGGGATATCAGCTGCTTTATGTCAGCGGACTTAAAGCAGCACATATCGCTGCATCTAGGTATTAGGTAATTAAAAATAGTTTTTAAAATTACGGGTTTTAGGGTATAAATTATAAGAATTTTTATAATACAATATCGCGTGGACGGACATGGCGCGGGCCATGTTACCCTAGCTAAACTTGAACATCTTGTAATTTGAAATAAAACTACTTTTTACGGATTTTATCGCGTTATATTGATTATTTTAAATTCCCGACGTTTCGGATCCTTTACAGCATCCATAGTCACGGGTGGACTGAGGTGTTGGTCGTCCTAATGTCAAAATTATCAACAGCTACCCTACATTAATCAATATAACGCGATAAAATCCGTAAAAAGTAGTTTTATTTCAATGTCTAATATTCGCGTAAGTGTTAGAAAGCAGTATCTTGTAATTTCACAAAATTGTGAGTTAATAATATATAATCATATTGTGGGTTAATAGTTTTGTGTAAATGATTTAATTTTTATTAAGTTAGGTAGTAAGTTTAGATTAAATTCGTTGATTTTTGAATATTCTAGGATTTATGGGACAATTCCCGACTTATGTTTATATACGCCTTTAGTGGAAGCAAATAATTAAAATGAAACTAGGTCGTAAAGGACACTTGTATTTTTTTATTTTAAATTGTAAGGGTGTACAGGACAATTTGCAAAGACGATGTCCTTTACATCCAAATTTTTGAGGTGAATTATATTAACCACTTAAGGTAGTATAAGACAATTGATATTTTTTATGTATTATACACCCAAAAGTTGTTTTATACTTTGCTATACTACCAAAATGAGTTCACTCTGGTAACGAAGTGTTATTTACATCCATATTTTCACGGTAAACTATGTTTAACGCCTCAAATTATGTGGGTCGTAAAGGCATTTTTTTTGCGAATTTCGTAAAACGGAATATACAGATCGATAGAGAATTAAAAACCGAGTAAAACAGTATCAAAAAGTCATTTTCGCCCAAATGTCCTTTACGACCTTTGAGCCCAGAGGTATCGATATGTAGTACTGTACTACATAAAAAATAGTTTAATTTAAATGTCTAATATTCGCGTAAGTGTAAGAAACCAGTATATCCCTCTCACTCTTTGGGAGTTAGATAGAGTAAGATAGATGTTTGCAACATGTTTGTCGTCAGTCGGAACGCGGGGTTAGGGCATATCATATCTGTAAAAACATCTGTAAAATACTGATATTCAGCAGCACCTGGTTAGATAGGAGGATGATGATCTCATCTTCAAGTCATACTGGCCAACTGGCTTTTCGCGAGTCTCCTCTCAAAATGAAAGGGGTCAAGCTTTAATCCACCACGCTAGCCTAATGTAGGTTGGCAGACTTCACATGCAGACGAGAAAATCGCAGGCATGTCAGGTTTCCGCACGATGTTTTCCAATATTAATTAAAAGTACGCATATAATTACGACAGTATAATTATTATGTTCTTAATAATTGTGCCAGAAGAGCCATAGACTAGCATAATGTCTGGTGGTAGTGATAGGAACTACATACAACCTGACGTTTATTTTATTTCACAAATTAAATACCTAAATCCTAAATATATTCCTGATCTTGACTTTGTGTGTCAATAAATACATTTTCTTTTCTTTCTCTCATTGTCTTAAACAAAACACGTATCTTTATAAGTAAAAGTTTATCGTATGGTTACGACTCGTAAATGCTGTTAATATGGCGCCATCAAAGCCATTAACACGATTTTTATTTCGATGTATTTATTGGAAACACCACTCCGCTCATACCGTACATGATATATGCTCATAAAAATTATACGTAACAAAAGCTGTCTCATTGCTCTAGTAGTCGCAAGCGCGCCTCTGAAGTGTGAGGTTCCGGGTTCGATTAACAGTTCGAGCAAATTTTTATTGGTCTTTTTCTATGATATTCTCAAAAGCAGCTCAGATACAGGCATTACTCGTATTGTATGTTAAAACAAAACTAGAAATAAAACCTAGCGAATCAGGTTGTCTTGGTGAAAACTGCTTGTCGCGGTCAGGTCGCGGATTGATGAGCTGACAGACAACGCTAAGGCATCTTGGCAGTTTATCGCTGAAGAGGCGTTATACATACTGCATTCTGCATTTGACCCCTTTGAATTGGGTTCTTACAATTACCATTTATATTAAAATGGATATTCATTTGTTTGTCATCTATGCGTTCCTCTAACATTATTTCAATTACGATGAAACTTTGGTGGATTGTCTGTGGGCCTACGAAGGTTTAAGATACAAAAAATACAGCAGATATGAGTAACTTTAGATATAAAATGAATGATTTTATCGGTACTCAGATGTTTCTTAGAATTTTCAATAATTCACTTTCGATTTATTGTTTTTCGTGTAAACTATTGATATCTACTAATTTTGTAAAGGTGTGCCCGAATGTCTGGGCGTCTAACGAGGTAATTTAACCTCTAAGAAATTAATTAAAGGCACTGCACTGCACTGCCGTCTGCACGGCCAGTTTATGATGTTTGAGTTTCTTGTGCCTCATAAGTCTAGTAGTCTTTAGTACGACTGCTATACTAGAGGTCCTGGGGTCGATTCTCAGGTCGAGCACAGTGTTATTTGGGACCCGCTCCCGCTTCGCATGGGTAGTTGAGCATATCATGTCTAAATAACTTTTCTATCGTGGGCTCGCATGGTATCATTTTCGATAAAAGCTCCTAGGCGACTTGAAATTGCTGACATTTTTGTTCAACCAATTTACACAAAACAATAACTAAATATAAACTTAAATCTTCCTCATGAATCAATCTGTCTATTGGTGAAAACTGCATGAGAAGCAGTTCAGTAGTTTATGAGTTTATCGCGAACAGACAGACAGATGCGGCGGGGGATTTTGTTTTATAATATGTAAGAAAGAATGATAAAATTGCTTGGAAGGAATTCAATTATACCTAAGTACACGGTTCAATAAAGTCTAAATTAAATTCCTAGCCGTTAGTTGCTCTAGAATTTTTATATCTTTGTAGTAGAGAGATGTTTTCACTAGCAAGTTTAGAGAGATGGATGGGTTTATTACAAAGTACATAGTTAATTGTTAGCTGTCGAGGCGACCGGAAGGGGACTTACGGAAGGCGTAAATGAAACGACTAAGTTTCATTATTGCGGTTGCAGATTGATAAGTAATGGGTATAATTATGTCTTACTCTTACTCTGAATAAAATATATATAATATTAGTGCAGTGATAGCCTAGTGATATGAGCATTGGACTGCCAAGTCAAAGGTCTCGAGTTCGAATCCAAGGCACGCACCTCTGACTTTTCGAAGTCATGTGCGTATTAATAATTAATTATCACGCGCTTAAACGGTGAAGGAAAACATCTTGAGGAAACCTGCATGCCTGAGAGATTTTCTTGACGGCGTGTGAAGTCTGCCAACCCGCAGTAGGCTAGCGTGGTGGACTATAGCCTAATCCCTCTCGTACTGAGTGGAGACCCGTGCCCAGCAGTGGGACAATGTAATGGGTTGATGATGATGTCTTACTCAGAGCCTGCCTCATTAGTGTCCAGCAAAGGTCATAGGGTTTTTCTATGAAATTCTCAGTAGCAGTTCGGAGTACCCGTTTAATGGTTGCAGACACCAATTTCAAAAGAAAAGCTACCTTTAAACATATTTTGTGAAGTTATTGCAAGTGGTTAAAATATTTTCTGGCGTTTTGTTTTGAATATTAAACAAACATGGGCTTATTTTGTGAGAAGAAAATAAAAAACAAGGCAATTTTAAATAAAAACAAGAAATAAAAGGCTTTCAATTTACGTAAAAGTCGTAAATTTACTTTATACTATATTATTTCTAATCAAGTAGTGGCGCTGAGGGCACGAAAATCTTGAAATTGTATAGAAGTAGTTGGCTTTCAAGAGGTTAAGTAAATCTTTCATCATGACCTCATTGATTCTCCACATTTTTCTATTACAAAAGACTATTAACTCGTTTTCCTGATCTTAAAAATAAGACCTATATCATCGCTAAAGAACAACACAGTAAATACATTCTTAAATAAGTCTTATGTCAACCCTGTTCAGAACTCAAATTATAAAATATAATTAAGCAATGCCCTAAATTAAATGTAAACAGAGGCATCTCGGGCCAACAACGACCCACCATGACCCGCCTATGCCGCTACTGTTTTGATTGTTAGAGGGTCCTTAGCAGCAGGACTTGGTAGAAGTCTCGAGAAGATTTATGCCGTGACCCTTGCAATAAACAACGCCCCGGAGACCTATGTTTAGCGGGAAATAGCACAAATCTTAAGGTACATGCGTCTCAGATTGTTCCGCAAACTGTACTCAGCTTAAGTTATTGCAGCCATCACAGCTATTAATACAAATGAAGACTGTAGATGTTAAGGCGTTAATGTTTTGTTGGGGAGCGAACTGATTTCGAACCAAGACTTCCTTTTTATTGACTCAAATAGGATTTGGATATTTATATTTCTTGGCGTACTTACTAATACTGAAAAAAGGGTCTCTTCAGGAAAGACTTTGGTAAACTTTTCACAGGAGGATAACGTATCGTAAGGTAAGGAACGAACGCCAATACTTTTTGGATTGATGTAATGAATCTAAGCTATAATTATAGAAATGAATGAATCTACACTCTAATTGTACACCCACATTATAGCAGTCATAATTATGTTTATTTATGTAGATTTGCAAGCATCATAAATAGTCTTACGAGTTTTTCTAAAAACACACAATTATGGTCTAAAACGGAGCAAGGATTTCAAGTAAATACATTCTCCGTCTCTGAGCGGGCACACATAAGCTCCAGTGTTTTAATGATATGCTAACTGAAAAACCCATCCCTATAATGCTCAGTAGACTGCTCTTGCAAGTAATACACGAATAGAAAGTAAAAAAAGACACTTAAAAATCAGCTCCAAAAAATAAAATCGAGTGCTAAATATCTTTTCTGAATACAAAATAGTTTCAGTGCATTTCACACGTTACAGCAGCTACATATAATCAAATATCATTAGTTTCCACAGACTACGTGACACCGAACATTTGTTTCCAATTCTCTAGGGGATTTTACTGACATTTACATTGTATATTTTTACATAAAGCGCGCTCCACACAAACACATTTAATTCGCCACCAAGTTCAAAATACTCGTAGACAAAGTACAACAATAATTTATGGTTTTGTGTGTGACGATGTTGTTGTGTACGTACGGCTGCACATCAAACTATGTACTCGTATTTCCAGTAGGTATAAGCTGGCCTTTTATTTAATAGAAAGCCTTTACAATGCGAAGCCAGCCTATAGATACGCGTAGCTTACGTTCTATATGGACTTACCTAACTTTGTCAGTATTATAGTTAAATGTAAGTCAGTATGTGTATGTAATAAGATAAATATAGTAAGTACCTATATGTAGGTCCGCTTTATGAAACACTGTTCTCTTATTTAGCACATCCTCGTTTTCAAACCAATATCTGCTATGAGCCAAACAAATAACTATGAGATATTAAATAAAAACGTTTAGTCGCATAATGGTTAATTCTTAAAAAAGCAACCGAGTCTCGGTCAATCAGTCCTTTGACTGATTGACTGACATACCTATGTTCTCCTGTAAAATTATATTTATGGCTGATGCACATAGCTATTTTTCTAACGACCACATGCATTTTACCGTACAAATAGCAACATACTTTGACTGCCTCATTAGTCTAGTCGTCCTAAGTGCGACTGCTACGCTAGAGGTCCTGGGTTCGATCCCCAGGTCGAGCAAAGTGTTATTGGGTTTTTCTATGAAATTCCCAGTAGCAGCTCGGAGTCTAGATTTGTGCCCGGTTAATGGCAATAGGCTCGTCCCCTATTACATGGGACCTAAACATACGGGCGAAATGTGGGTGTACATTAGCACACCTCTGCCTATCCCTTCGGGGAATACAGGCGTGATGGTATGTGAAATAGCAACGTTAAAGAGTAACAAATAGAAACATTCACGTCCCTTAGCAAACATTTTATATAAAAATTTGGTTCGTAAACTAGTCATAATATCGAAGTTCCTAAAAAGTGAGTCATATTGATATTGATTTGATAACGACGTGTTTACACAGCAACAAACTTCAATATAAGCAGATTTCATTAAGAGGAGTGTCCCTCGCGAACGCAACAATGTTGCACAGTTGTCGCTGTCTCTATCCCTCGCGATGCGAACGCGTGCCCGAGAGGAGAAACAACAACATTTTCACGCGTATTTCGTATGTTCCGAATTTTGGAGATTACTCCTATAATATTGCTAATATGTAAAAAAAAAAATCTTGTAAAAAAATATTCACTATATTATCTGGGTTTCCTTCGAATCAGAACTTTTCTGTATTGATACATTGTCGAGAAATACTAGCATAAAGTTGGGCCGTTTTTCAACGAAAATTGCCAATCTTTGAGCTCGTGTAACTTTTTAACCGTATATTGAAATGGAATTTTATATTACAGGAACACGTATATTAATGATAAGATTGTTACTGCAAAATTTCAATGACTTTCATTGTTTAAAATTCAAGCAAGGGGCAAACTGCGTTTGTATGGGGCGCGAAGCGGATACTATCCTCTTAACCCACTCGCAAAGTCCCGATAGCGTCAAACAGTGTACAGTGTAGATACGCCATTACACAAGCTATCAGGACAAAGTTGGCGTTGGCTGGCGGGTGTGAAATCGCAAAGTTACCTCCATCTGTTCCATCCAGATCCTTAACTATTCGCACTGATGTGGCGCAAAATAGTTGCTGGAATACCTCACGTTACTGTAACTAGTTACATAGGTAGGTTACTTGTAAGTAGTTAGTCTCATAATTCGCGTGCGTTACTCGTTAGGCATTGTATGTAGGAGCTTAGTTTCACATAGTTGAGCTTAACTACCTAGTTGTGTGGATCTCGTCGTATGAAGGATTTAAGGTAGGTATTTAAGGGATGCTTAATATTCATGAATTGGTACTTCTTGCTGTTGATACTAGGAGAACAGTTTCTTATTCATTAAATACGGAAATAATGTACTTTTAAAATCAAAGTCAGAAAGTACACAATCTTGTTTTGAATTCTTACTATTTATTTTTAACTTACTAACTTAGACTATGTATAATCTAGAAGCCACAAAAACTAAAAAAAAAGTAATTTCACATGTCATGTTATCGATTAGTTATTTTGTGAACATGATTACGTGTTTTACAGTGGTGAATTAATAATGCCATCTTGTGCCATTCCTATCTGTAAAAATGCTGTTAGACTTAAAAAGTAACATGACATGCAAAAAATGGTTGAACGCAGCCTCTAGTTCATACTTATTCTTTTTTTTTTTTTTTTTTAATAAGCTTACTGGCAATGTGGGTCACACATTACTAGTATTCTTGTTAACCCCTCGTGCTAAGCTAAATGCTTGTGTTCGAGTGGGTTCACGTCAGTAGTGCAATGGGTGGGGTTCGAACCGGCAACCATATGATCGCAAGTCCGACGCCCTAGCCATTAGGTTACCGACGCTTATGCCTACTTAAAAATAATTACCTCTTATTATATTAGTTTCTCGTAAAAACAGATTAATTCGATTTGATTTCACCACTTTCCTATGAAATTTTCCTTATTACGATTTATTTTATTTAAACCAGTTTATTTTTCAATAACAATCCTTAGTTACGCTACCTGACTCATATAAACACCTAAACTACAAATTATAAAAGTCAGGTTTTAAATGCTTTTAATGATTGCTTTTACAAAATTATAAGGTGTCGACTGTCCATCCATATTCTGTTTTAATAATTTTGTTAGGTATATTACTTTACATTAATGGTACGAAACATTGGGCGAGGGTTTCCAATTAAGTCTTAAGCTCTGAGGGTATACTTTTTCGAGTACTCACCGGCCTCCATTAACGGACCATTATAGTAATTAACGCACATTAACACTTAATAAATCCAAGAAATAATACCATTTTATCCAGACTTGTTTAGACATCGTATATAATAAGGGATTACGTACTTAATAAGATCTAACTCAACGTAAACAAAAGGCTAACGAGGCGAGCTATAATTCAGCTCAGTTTACAACAAAGTACCGATTTAGACGCGCAACTTTCGAACCACACCATAGCTACGAAATGTTGCTCATCAGTGGAAGTGACATTCTGCTTGAAATTGCGTTATGATGGAAGTATCAGACATAACAGAACATACCGTTACCATTACCGTGCCTATAGGTATTCTAGAAGGGTAAGAGGTCTACTGCAGATGTAGAGGGTTAGAATAGAATAGAAAAAAAAAATGTTTATTTGCAAGATTGGTTTTGGTAGGTTATTAATACAATGGAATAGAGTTAAACCCAATGCCATTAATCGGTTACAAATCCAACCTCCGAGCTGCAGCTAATAATTTCCTAATAATAAACTTAATAACATTTTGCTTGACCTAGGAATCGGATCCAGCACTAAACACTAAGCATTCACGCATGTGGTCACAGGACAATTGACAGTTCGAGAACGTTTTCGTAGCCTTCATGTAGTTACGATATATCGCTAAAATTTACCACAAATATAGTTATAGCCAGCCACTACTTTGTCGCTGACGTGTTGCCGTGTCTATGGCACGTCTGAGCGATAAGCAATAAATTTACCAGCTAGTGGCAACTTTATTGTCTCCAGGGATAATATTTCCAGTTGCATTTGCTTCAAAGCGGCGGCGGATCGTTTACAAGTCAGCGCCGGACGCAGCGCAAGCGGCGTAACGAACAGATTGACTCGCGACTTCCGTAAGTTTAATCTTCAGGGAAAATACTCGAGTCGCCCCTTTAACTCCTAACATCTCGCCGCTGTGTGCTATTTGAATACGGCTAACGCAATTTCACTGGTTCGTTTTGTTTTATTCGATTGGAAACGTCGAGTTTTCCTTTTGTTTTGTATTTGGGAATAGGGGAAGAAAGTTCTTGTTATAGCTTGTTAGTTGGAAAAGCTTAAAGAGAAAAAATGGCTTTGGTGTTTTCAAGTCTTGACTTACACAAAAGAAATCAAGAATGACAAGATTTGAGTTTGTAATATTGCATGACTAGGGACTATATTGCATGTAACCTACAAACTAATCAGGTGCTTATTATCGGACGATACGTATTATATGAAAAGATCTACGTTCACAACACTAATTTATAGACAACGCATATTTGCCCGTATACAAACCCTAATACGGTATTTGGGAAATTACCATTGAATTGGAAAAAAGATGCCCCGAGTAATATGACCAGGAATAAACAAGATAGAGTAAATATACACATTATTTTGATAGGTCGACCAAAAGGTTAGGTGTTAATATAAAACCTAGTTCAAAGACTGTTACATATTTTATCCGCAAATAAACATTCGTCGCACTATACATGAATATATTCAACTTGCTACTAGATAATTTCCCCTGTGATTCAATATATCGTTCAATGCTATTCACGTAAAGTGGCAACGTATTGAAAAACAGTTGAAATCAGCGTGTATTTATAGAGTGAAAAGGATTTAAATATGTCAGGATATTTCTTTTTCATAAAATTTCCTGTAAAATGAGGTTTCTCAGCTATATATATATATATATAATATTGTCATTAAATGGAATGTGCTCAAATACCGATAAGCAATCAGTTACCAGCCGACTACATATTATTTGTGTCAATTCCTGCAGGAATTCAAAACGAAAATAAACACCATATTGAGTAAATATTCTGAAATCAACTTATATTGAGAATTAACAGATCCTCAGTAATTTTCTAATGAATTATACAAACATATTTTATTTCTTGATTTTATATAACCCACAGAATACATGTCTCAATTTTAAGTGGAGAGTAGGTTCACAGTGTAGCGATTCGTATCAATTTGCGGTTTGGCAGCATATTGACATAAAAACAAAAAACCCTCCATATCAAACAGAACCTGAAAAACTTCTCTTTGATAAATCATGTACCTCATGTTCCTCGGTAGTTAGGAATTTGAACGTAAATCACATCGCATAAATTTTCACTAAACTCGGAATATTTATCAAAGACGTATGAAATTCGATGTCAAAGAGTTGTTGAATGGTATCGCCGAAGGGTCGCAGAGGGTTAGAAATTCGCAGTTCGCTCGGAATCTCTGTGATGTCGCACAACACTGCCAGTCTGCCACTAAAACTATCATCTATACTCCATTTGGTTAGGTACTTAACTAAAGGTAAACAAATCTTAAAAAAGGTTCTTTTATAGGGTCATTTTTCATCTTGAAACAAAACGTAACCAAATTAAATTATTTAATCATTCAAAATAATTTTCCTTTACTATACTAGCATATTTTACTACTTTGTTTAATATTAAATGGTAATTATAAATTCTTAAGCTTGCGACCAATAAATAAATCAAATCTGATAATTATGTCATAAAGTATTGCAATGTGCCTACTAGAAAGAATCTAAAAAGACAGGAAATCAAAACCTTTTTCTACATAATAGACTTTTGATAACTCGAAAAAATTAAGAAGTAGTAGTGCGAGGAAGCGCGGCAAAATAATTAACCGATATTATACTTAGTCGGGTAACCAGACGCCATTCGTAACAGTTTGTACTTTCGTTCGTTTTTGTGTTTCTTTTGCTGTAAATTGTATTATTTAGTTATAGTTTTGTTTGTTCGTTGTTTTTATTGATTGTTAGATGTGTTGTTATTAATTTCACTCCCAATTCATGAGAGACCATTGTAATAAAGGTTGAAGAGCCCTGAACGCCGCCATTTTTATTGTTTACCTTTAGTTAAGTACCTAACCAAATGGAGTATAGAATCATGTATTAAGAAATTCTTAACATCTACAGCGCGCGATGTTACAACGTGAAATTTCAGAGCCTCTGAATTGAGAAATATTTAGTTTTAATACCAAGAATTTCTGACCATGTTTTAACAAAAATTATAAATTAATGAATAGCATTTTCGCGAGAAATATTCACGTACATATATTTATAAATGTCTAGCACTTACTAAAAAATCACAAAAATCAGAAAATTATCGTCAGCTTACAACGTTCAGGGAAATGAAAATCCAACAGTATTCATTTCTAGAGCTGATCACTTCGATAATATCATTTGTAATAAAACATAGTTCACCTTCAAATCTATCTCTTTTTTCAAAGTGACCTTTTGCCCCGTCTTATATCTCTGGATTGGATGGTGCGAGACACAGCTTCTATAGGTGCTATACACAGGTGCTATAACTTCATACATTTCCAGAATGATTTTGATATCTTACAATGTGTTACATGCAATAAGAATTGATTATACGATTAAAACCTTGATTATCGATTGATATAAAGTGACTATACACAGACACAAAGTAGCAAGAATCTGTCTATATTGTAACTCATAGATCAATACCGTTGTAAATATTGTAACGTTCACTTAGAATTCTGAGTTATCAATATCATAAGGAACCACACCTGTATCTCTCTTCGGTTTAAGATCAATTCTAAAAGGTTATGACATAAAATAAAACATATTCTGGTAGGTTCTATTCCTAGATAAAACCATTGTCATTACATTTTTCGGATATTGAATGCAACAATAGACTTGCCCCTTATTGTATGAAACCTAAACTTAACTATATCAGCGTAATATGGGTGTACCTTTACACCTCTGCCTAACCCTTCGAGGAATACAGTCGTGCTGGTGTGTATGTTAGAACATAAATTATGTCGTCACTCGATTTAGCCTTCCTTTTTATTTGTCGGTTACAAATAAAGAAATCTCTCTAACCTCGTACAATAATGCGCCCAAAGAAAAATGTTTCCCTCGCATATTTCTTTATACACAAGCACTTTCTTTGTACGCAAGCAGAAACATTAATTTTATTTCTTTCCAAGCACATGAGCTTGGAAATAGTATTCCCGGGAAATTAGCTACGTTAGCTCGTAATCAGTTTAGTACATCATTTCCTTTCGTACCTCGTGGAGCGCTTCCTTCATAAATACGATTTCCTTCAGTGTATTTGTTTTGTATGTAACTTTGCTGGCTTTGTTATGTGGATGAATTGTATTTAAAGATGTTGGGATTCATTTTAAGAACAACATAAAAGAGTTTTGCTTTAAAATCAGTAAAGCTTTAAGGAACTTTTTGGTTTTGCTTTATATTATGAATATAATAAATTGAATTTCAAATTATGCGTATTAATTGTAGACAATACAGTTTATAATTGTAGAGGACTGTCAAGTCATAGGTATCGAGTTATACTCAAGGCCTCTTACAATCTGACTTAGAAAGCATGTGCATAGGCGTATTGATATTAATTTTCACTTAGAGGACAAAATATCGTCAGGAAACCCGTATGCCTGAGTTTTTATTTCTACGCCATGCAAAGTTCACCAACCAAGGTCAGCTTTGTGGAATAAATGGAGGTAGACCCATGCCAATCAGTGGGATAAAAACAACCATATGCAATGGTTGTTAACTAAACAACAACAAACTCGCAATTATAGATACAATGATTCGCCAAGCGTAGGGACGCAGAGCAAATCTATTTACCATAATATTCACAAGTTGAGCTATTGGTTCATTAGTGCATTTCGCACATCGGCAGTTCCACTGCACCGGCCGAGCCCAGGGCAATTCCTCTAATTAGATAACGAATTAACGTCTTCAGAGAGAGGCGCTGTTTGTTTTCCTCGTCACGAGTGCCTTTGCACAGCGTTTCGGAAGCATTTTGAAAGCTGATCCGTCGTAGTGTTGACGCCATCGCCTTAATTACGTTGCGTACTTACTGAGCTATGTGATGCTAAGATGTTTTGACGATAGTGTGTTGCTTTTCATTAGAAAACTGAATTAATGATTTAATTGCGCTACCATAATTATATCGCAATTTGTTAAATTGCTTGTTTTGATACCGTTCCCTTCGAATATAGTATGCGAAGATAAAAATTAAAACATATTTTTTAAATAATTTTATGGTAACGTTCATCCCGCTGTGATGTTTAATTGTTTTGATGATTTTCCTTTCTAAGAACTTTTAGCAACGTTAGAATTTTTAGCAACGTTTGTCTAATTCTTTTATATACTTAGTACCTAACATAGAAGGGAAAATACTAGAAGGATGATGATACATACATACATACCATCATGCCTGTATTCCCCGAAGGGTTAGGCAGAGTTGTAATTTACACTAACACTTCGCCACTATATTTCGGTCCCATGTAATAGTAGGCGAGCCTATTGCCATTAATCCACAACAATTATTGGCACAAATCCAGACTCCGAGCTGCTACTGAAAATTTCATTGAAAAACCCAATAACACTTTGCTCAACCTGGGAATCGAACCCAGAATCTCTAGCGATGCAGTTGCGCTTAGGACCACTATACAAATAAGGCAAGTCGATGATGATGTTGTTTATTGTAATTAACGTAACTTAGGTACGTTACGTAACGTTAATTAACTTACGTTAATTGCCATGTTTGTGTAAAAACATATTTTAAATGTTTCTACAGTATAAGAATCAGCCATTTTGTTTTCTTTCCAAACTCCTTTCTTTACATTTAAACAAAAGTTGGCAGTATAAAGGCTAAGTTTTTACCTAATAAAAATATTCAAACATTCTAGTATTAATTAAGAAATATGAAGAACAAACAAGAATCAAGAAATGTATAGTATTCCCGTGTGTAAACATTTATGTTGAAAACAATCTTGATATCTGTTTACGGAACTAATTTGCTTGCTAAGTTAGGCCGTGCGAGTTGGCTGTATGACGTGTAATTAGTTACATTCAGTAACATATTTGAATAGGAACTGAGATAATTTACAATTATCTTCTTCGATCACTGGTAGTACTTATGCGAAAGTGAGTTTATTTGTTATGCTTTTAACGCCTTAATCGATGAACCGACTTTGATGAATTTTGGTGAAGATAGGCTGTAGACCAGAATTTACTGACAAATTCTATATTAACGCAAGAGAAGACGCGAGCAAAAGCTAGTCTAAACTAATATTATACAGCGGACAGATTTGATTGTTTGTTTGAATTGAATAGGCTTTGAAAGTACTGGACCAATTTGAAAAATTCTTTCACCAATAGAATGCTATATTATTTCTGAGTAACAGAGGCTACATATTATCCCGTGAAATGACAAGAAACGTATACTCCACGCGGGTGAAGCTGCGAGCGGGAAGCTAGTACACAATAGTTTTATTCTTTATAAACTTTGAATCAATCTAATTGTTATATTTAATACGAGCAGCATTAGTTTATATTAAATAGCGATTTTATCCAGTCTTCATAACACTGAACAACTATATACCAACCTACATTTCATCTTATTTAATAATCTAAGTATTTCAGTCATCATTCTAACATAACTATATTTTAATGTTTCACGCAAATTGTATCTTATCTTGAAAATAATAATATACGAAATCGCTTGAGGCGTTCACAATTAAAGAGAATCCTTTCTGAGTGAGGTAATAAAGATTTATAATAAATCTGCCCGTAAGCGCTATGTCTAGACGCGGCTGAGTCCCACCATGAATGTATGTTCGCGGGCTTCTTAGTAGCAGACACCCACACGACTCCCGTAATCCCATATATTATTAGACGCACAATATATAGCTGTTGAGGTATAGGTACTCGGTAGCAATGAGGCTACAGTAAAGATCGCTGAACAATGGCACTACCCCTCATAGAAGAAAGCTTATGGTGTCTGGACAGGCGCAGTGATATTTTGCTTTGCCGAACAAAAGATGAGACATGTTTTCCTGATCCTAAACAAGTAATGCTTAACTAGCACTAAAGCGTAACGTGCCCCCGAAACACGCTTACGAGTTACGACGAATTTTATGTGATGTCTAAACAACCGGAATCTAACAGTCAAAGTTTGATGGCTCATCTATAAAAACGACTATTTTGATCGAAGACGGGTGACAAACAAACATTTTTATTCTCCGCAAGGAAGTCGGTATTAGAACTTGTTGATACCGTTTTGAACGTTTGATATTTCTCATTCTGTCGTCACCGTCAGGTGCGACTGACGATGATTTATGCCCTCAGAGAAATGGAAGAATTGAATGAGTTTTGGCTTGAATCTGTGAAATTTATTTCTTTCAACGTATTAATATATCACGACAGATATATTTTATTACAAGCTTCCTTGAGGAAAATCGTGTCGTGATTTTATTTTCAGTGAAATGAACATCAAGTTCGTACGATTTCCATTAAAATAATGTTGTTCAACGTCGGAAGTGTGACCGAGACGTTCGTTTGTAGAAAAGGTGAGTTCAATTTTCGAACTGAAAACATACAAAGGAGATAGAATATCGTATCTCAACACATTTCATCTGCATGTACCTAATAAGCTTTGGGGTGGCACGGCGTGTCGTCTTACCATGCGTGTCGCTCTTTGCTTCATTTATTTCATTCAACTCAACTTGTTCGTTCAATGCGTACAATTCATTTTGTACCAAATTAGTGAACGCATTTAACGAACAAGTTGAAGATCCGGAGTTCATACTGTCTTAACTCTTATATCAAAAACTTGTAAAAAATTAACTGCATTCACGTTCACGGCTCGAATCAAAAGAGAAAATGGATTTTTTAAAACGTCCTTTTGTTATAAAGAAGATGAAAAGCAGGTCTTTATGGATGAGTTTAAAATAGCTAATTACGTTGGGGAAAAACCAGGCTAAGAAGTGCCTTGAAACTTCTCGGCGTGCTTTTAACTGTCACCATTAAAATTTAAGCACCTACTTTATCATACAATGTCTCAATACATTGCAATTATGTAAGTAGTTCTGTATGAAATTATACAAAAAAAATGAGAAAAAACGGTGCAATTTTTTTGTAATTACTTTTTACTCTATTCACTCATTCACTCCTTTGAGAGATAAATCGAGTTAGTTGTTAATAAGTTCGTTAGGGGTCGTAATCATTTATACACATACATATATACGATATATCTAAATGAAACCACAGCCTATAGGTATTTAATTGGAAGAAGAACTTCAAAATAGGGAATGGTAATTATAAGAACAAATGGTTTTATATGGAATGCTGTTTTTTTGTTATTTAATTACCATTCGTCGTATCCACCTTCTATATCCGTTATTAAATCATTATTTAGGCACTAGTGCAGTGATAGCCTAGTGATATGACCATTGGACTGCCAAGTCAAAGGTCTCGAGTTCGAATCCAAGGCACGCACCTCTGACTTTTCGAAGTCATGTGCGTATTAATAATTAATTATCACGCGCTTAAACGGTGAAGGAAAACATCGTGAGGAAACCTGCATGCTTGATAGATTTTCTTGACGGCGTGTGAAGTCTGCCAACCCGCAGTAGGCTAGCGTGGCGGACTATAGCCTTATCCCTCTCGTACTGAGAGAAGACCCGTGCCCAGCAGTGGGACAATGTAATGGGTTGATGATGATAGTTCCTTTAGCACTTTCAGATATTTCAAATGTTTTTTCTAAAGTAGAACAGGGAATGTTATTCATTTGAGCTTTCTTTTCGAACCACTTGTATAATAAAATAAAACGTTTAATCATAAATAAAATTACCTTAAATAGTGCAGTGAATGATACGGTTACAATAAGCATGTAAATTGATATGTAATCCGTAACTAATTACACTCTCACGCATTTCACATATCACTAAGTAAACCCTCAAAATGTTCGGTTCCAGTACCCACTACACACTCTACAGTACACTACCATCATACACTGACCTCCACAGCTCTTCCACACCGACCATTAATCAAGACATAGGTGAGGTCTTGTTAAATGGACACCGTATATACCGGGACAAGACATTACGCTCTTGGTTAATAGTCTTAGTCTAAATTGTCCATTAGTTATGTTGTTTCAAGTTCCATTTCACTTCTGCGACTATTTGAATCTTGTCATCAACATGAATATATAAAAGAGAGTCATAAAATAATTTATGTAAGAAGAAATTCTCAAATAGGTAGTTATGTTTCAGTGAAAAACTATAATACGATGTTAGCGCTTTGTTGAGATTCGTTTGTGCGAACTTATTAAATTATAAAACTCATGTTGCCTACCAATTAGTGTAGGAAACCGTAGACAATACCTTACAAAAACATGCAAAATAATAAACCTAAATATAACATATACCTAGGTACCATCATGCCTGCATTTTCCGCAAGGAAAGAGAAAGCCACAGTTAGCGCGTAGGTATGTTTTAAACTCCAAGCTGCTAAGTACGGAGAAATTTAGTAACAACACTTTGCTCTACCTGGGAATCGAATCTCTAAGCTCAATAGCCACCCTTGCTATGAATAATAATAATATTGTTATAAAAAAGTTTATAATAACAGAGTGGAATCAAAGGGACTTCAGTTTATTTAGATTTTCCCTCTCGTTCTAAAAGAAGACCCGTACTCGGCAGTGGGAAATGTAACGAGTTGATGATAACATAGTTGCAGCTTGTAGTTTTTATAATGGCCACAAAACCACAATAAAAGAAAAAAATAAACCCATTTACGCGACAATTATGCTTCGTCTTAACCCTTTCACGTTCTTTGTGAGTTTGCTTGACAAAACTCCGTCATAACACTCTGGCTATCATTAGCCGAGAGTATAGCCTCACGTTATATTTTACGACCGGCCTGGCGACTGTTATAACCCTTTAAATGCAACTCGCTGTTTATATGTAGATGGTAATAAACTTTTACGTTAGAACCAATTGTCTGAACTGAATTTTGGTCGCTTAATGACCGGTTATAAAATTAATGCATCATTTACGGTTGTAAGTTGTAAAATAAATATTTAATACAGTTTGAGAGGCTAAGGACATTAGGAACTTATTTTGGGATGTAGGAAATCCTCATGGATCGTGCGCCGCCTAAGGGAAGTTTTCTTGAGTAGGTATCATATTATCTAACTAATGATCAAGGTAATCCAAGAAATAATAGATAATAATACCCATCGAGCGACGGGTCGATCGGAAAAAGGAAATTCTAGTGTTGCAACGTTTTCAAGAAAAGGAAATTCATCATCATCATCAACCCATTACATTGTCCCACTGCTGGGCACGGGTCTCCTCTCATTACGAGAGGGATTATGGATATAAAAGGAAATTATGATAATGATAAAATTATTCTCCCTAAACAATCATAAAGTCTGCTGAGCATAAGGTCTTTGATTTGACTCTCAGGTCGAGCATAGTGTGATTAGATTTTTATAAGTTTCTGCGGATATGCCTATCTTAGTTTCATAAATAAACATATAGGTAGGTATTGACAGCATTACCGGTTATAATTTGATTCCCGCATTCGGAAAAACATTTGAATGCCCTGTAGGATATATTTTTAAAATCTAGATTTGTATGTAATCACACCCAGGCATCACAGACCTCGGAGAATAAATTATGCACTTCCCACAGTACCCACTTAATTGCATGAATACCTAACGTGGTTTATTTAGTTGCACATACATTACTCATTCTGTTTCACAGATATGTTGCACTTGCAGTACGAAGTGACCAGTGTAATGTTAACTATTACCACTGTAATAAATCTCGTCGGCTGTTCAGCAACTCGTTTAGGAACGGTTACAATTAATGTCGGATGTTATACAAGCAGCCTGAATGGGATGAACACTATTTGCTGCATTTGATTTCCACCAGTTTTCACAAACATTGTAATCCTGAAAGGTTATGCAGAGGTGTGGAACTGAAGTACTCCTACAGGCTGGTCAATGATGATTTTGAATTTTCGTTTTCAATATTAGTTATAACTATCATAATCATCGTCATCATCATATCAGCATATTGCCGTCCACTGTTGAACGTAGGCCTTTATAACTATACTTAACAATAATACGCAGTTTTATCCACTGTGCAGTGGGTGATCGACAACAGCTTTTATATATTATAAGTATAGCTTAGAAGCTATTTAAAGTTGTAGTTAGGGTCGCAAGTCCAGGTTGTTGTCAGTAAGTGACAAAATCACTACTAATATTACTGCACTAATATTAGTGCAATAATATATACATAATATTCGTGCCTGATGAGTTGTGGCCAAAACCACGGCAATGAGGATGATACCAGAAGAAGTCGCGGTACACCCAGAAGGAGATAGCTGGATGGCGGATTGACTCTTGCTGCGAGGGTTAGATGCTGAAAGCTCTCAACCAGGAAGACTGGAAGAAGGAAAGGGAGGCCTTTGCCCTGCAGTGGGACCATCACGGCTGATAATGATATATAAAAATTAATTTTCGTAATAGGCGAAGTTACATTAATATGTCGTACCTAAACTAAAATAAGCTTGAATTATTTAAGACCATTCAATTTTGTTGGAAAACTAATAAGCTACTGGATTTTGAAGCTATCAAAATAAATCTGAAATCCGAGATGGCTATGATTTCTCGGAGCTCCAGTTTTGTATTTTACATAAAGACTGTTGGGAAACAAAACTTGTTCACTACTTTGTTCTTACGATTTATTGTTTTCATGAGCTCTGAGGAATGGCATACTTAGCTAAATGTTTCTAGATCTGAATGATTTAATAGTTACGACATATTTTTATTGTTTTTTCTTACGAATACCAACAGACCAAGTATATCGCTTGTGAAAAATTTAAAATACTCCAAGTATTTGTAGTTAGTAGGGATGTTGACTCATGTTTGTTTTTGAAAAATATTTAAATCAACTACTAAAGTTCTAAGATATAATTGTTTAAAATTTTAGTTGAGGATTTAGGAGGAATTCTTTGTACCTTTCCCGCAAAACAAGGGTTGATATTGAATTTGAAGGTGCACATAACTTTTGATGTCACAACTCGCTCTACTACGAACTCTGTTTATCATAAAACTATGTAGCTTTCTGCCTGCAGCTTCACCCACGTGGACTATGCGTTTCTTTTCATTTTACGGGATAATATAATAGCCTGTCACTCAGGAATAATGTATCTTTTTATTGATGAAAGAATTTTCAAAATCGGTTAAGTAGATCCAGAGATTATCCCCTACAACCTCACAAACTTTACCACTTTATAATAATTTAAGTATAGATTAAAATCTCTACAATTTGTCGTCATGTTATAGGTTCTATGTCACACGAAACAAGTTAGTCTTTGTGATACCCAGCCTATTAATATGAAAATTTTAACAAATCACTAGCTGAAAAAAGCACTTGTCACGTTCCCAATCTTCATCCCATTACACACTAAAGAGGTCACGCAAAGGTCTCTGTATAAACTGAACATATATTTTACATTATTCTCTTTCGCCTCTGAAACAACGGGTCCTCAATACGCGGACACTTTTCCCCCGGAGGGTACTCTTCAAGTTTATTGACATTTACTTTCCGAGGGTAAACATAGCGACAGGGTTGTCTGTCTCGACTTGACTCACCGCATAATGCGTCACCTACTTACAGACACAAGATATTATTTATAACCAATTCATTCTTCCAATATTGTTTAAGCAGATAAACGATAGGGTAACGCGGGCCATGATTACATTTTTTGCATGCGCAGCGTTAGGGAAAATGTAATATACAGATCTTGAGTTTCTTTTGACATGTTTATGTACTCTGTTGTGTTGTATTTTCCTTATTCACTATTTTTACTGTTGTATCACTTTATAGATTTTACTGAATTTCTGAGATGAGCAACATAAACAGAACCCTTGTTTAGTTTTCTCAATTTTCTTTTAACAAAAGACTCAAATATGGATGTCATTCTTTATGACGTGAAAATAGGTTACGTAATAGTAAGTAACAGTAAACAAAATAGTTAGTTCAAAAAGATCAGAATTCTGTTATTAAAACATACACTGAACAAACTTCCCCATTTTTCCACAGATTGCGTCTCGAGAAACTAATTAAAAATTCCGCTTCACTTAAAACTTACCGCGGCCGACGCTATTCTGATTCGCTTCCTTGAATTGATAAAAAACTTATTGTTGATCCTCCTTGTTACTCGAACGATGGCGGAGATTTCCACATCAAGTTGAAATCCTGCGGAGTGGAGGGTTAAAACAATGTGTCGGGATCAAACTAGTTCGAGACGGAGGCTAATGCAATATGTATCAGCTCTCTAGTGCAGACCAACACTAGCCGAAGGCCAAAGTATCCTTGGGAAGTAACGACTTTTTATTTAAGCTGAAGTAGCTATTGAATTCACCCGACACGCAGGTAAAGTTTCAGAAAAATAGGACGCTTTTGTATTGGTTGACCGCACTTTGTATAAAGTAGATGCCTAACATTTACGACTACGGCTCGCGTTTTTGATGATAATGTCTTAAGTTTTTTTCAATCTATGTTTATACCTAAATTCCAAAACTCATTGAGTGTTTCGTAACTAATATGTATATAACTTAAAAATCACGAATGGAATTGTTTTTTTTTTTAATTAAGGTAACCTTGTGATGCTTGAAACTTTACATTAAATGATAAAACAAGCTAAAGTACACCCTGATTTAAAAAAAAAATACAGTTGACCACATACATATTCACTTCGGGTGGGAATCAAATCCACTACACCGCCTGTTACATCATTAATACTCTAGACGAGGAGGACAGCTACGCACATGGGAATATGTACTTCTTATAAACTATCACAATCAAACTTATCCGATAAAAACGGAATAGATGGAACGTATTTCGTAATTTGTATCAATAAACCCAAATTTCGTCGCGCCGTCTAAGGCGAATATCTATTGGCTCCTCAAGCACCGCTTGGCTCGCGTACAAGTGGGACAATAACAAACGGAGCCGCCATAAAGTGGCAGTGTCAATTCCAACTTGTGCGCTTTTTCACTAGTCTAGACACATTAACTAGCCATTGTGTAATATTTTACATTAATTTGTTGAACTACTACAATTTGTACTATAGCGGTATCATAGTTCCAACAATGTTTTTCATGTCGTGCAATAAACTCACTGTTGTTTAAAGTTACAGTCTTGGATTAACTAGATTTCGTTGTTATTTTATGTAATCCTCCAATTTTCGATAAAAATATCCCGCGCCAATATCCCGTTTACCTTTGAAAACTGTGAAAACTTTTCTCTCAAGCGAATTCCGAACGTAACTGAGGGTAAAACTTTTTGTGAGTACAAAACATGATTTGACAGATTGAAATCTATAACACCGTAGGGGCTGTCGACTGCTACCTAACCACGCGAGGGATGATTGAGATCAAATGGAATGATTGACACGTCACTCACTTTTCCTCATTTTGCTATTCTTTCGTCTGTTTCGTTTTCCAATTGAATGCCGGAACCTATGGCACAATATTTCCCGCAGGAGAATATATTTGTGCGCCGAAAACGAAAACGGTTATATTATTTATTCTCTTTGTTTAACATGCAATGCTACCAAATCCATTGTTTGTACGCGACCCAATATTTTTGATTCATAAAATTGCATTATATTTTTGGGGAGCTAACTGGGACAGAAAAGCGTTCATTAAGTGTCCATTTAAACATAAATTAGGCCACCGGAACTAAAATAACGGTCTATGTTGCGTGCCGGTGCGGGTTGGCATCGAATTGTGATAGAGCCTGGTTTCGCTGCCAAATTGCCCTGTCCGCTTATCATCTGGCTTACATGTAGCGCGCCACTAGGCGCCGTGTGCAGGGTTACATTTTAAAATTTGAATACAGAAGAGATTTTGAGGCGAAAGCCTTAATTTTGTCTCAGAATTTCGTAAATGCTTTGTGTAGGCCTATTTGTGTGTGTGAGCTTACATTCATGTAACAGGTCCCGAAAATATTGGGGTTGTTGCGTGGTTATGTAATGGAGGCAACTAGGTCAAATGCCTCTATCGTGCCAATTTTGAAACAATTGGTCTTTATTGAGGTCAACAACTGATGAAGCTACGGTTACAAATACTAAACAATCCTTAACTACATCATTAATAACTAACTTAATAATATAGAAGAAGAAGCGTGGTTTTAAAATCGGACCATTAATTTACATTTGAAAATTGATTACAAAAACGTTCAGTAATAACCGATTTAAGCCTTCGGTTTTGATTTCACAGTTTTCTATTGCACCGGGATTAAAACGAAATCCCGGATGCACGGCGCGTCGGTGATGCGTACCATGCATTTAAAAAGTCACTGCATACTTTTTTACAAAATTGTGAAAATTTCCAGGCCACGGGGCTTAAGGGAGTCGATGACTTGGAAAACATTGGTCTCCTCGCTCGATTTGCACCGCAAATTGATTTTTATATGGGCTGGGGAAGATTCCTCTGTTTGTTTGTCATGGTACGGCATTCATCAACTCGCTTTTGTCACTGCAATCTGTCGTTAGGGAATAGAACTGGTTTGTTATTGGATAATAAATATTTTTGTTCAGTTGGCAAATACGAGTATTTTCAGTCTGGTCATCATCATACTTTTAGCTTTTATAATCTCTGTGCATTATACTTCTTAAAGTGACGATAGGTAAATATCGTCGTTTGCAGAAAACCTACACGCATACTCGTTTACTTACGTATATGATTATGTTAACAAAGATTTCGCTTTTAAGTCTGCATTGCAGCGCACCTTTTGAAGGGCGACGGCGGGTCGAGCTTCCTGCCGGTGGAACATAATCGCAGCCGCTTTTGCGCTTTACTCAGCTTCTTTACAAAGAAAAACGTAAGCTTCGCTCTCAGTATCAAACGTTGCCGTTTCTGTACAACCCTTTTAATACTCACTGTAAGTAACATGCTCAAACTTTAGTGTTGTACCTAGGCATTTATTTTGGATAAAGAATGGCATGCTCTTAAGAGAATTAAAACTTGTTTCTTTTTACGGACAGGTTTATATAAGTAAGTATAATAGATTGTGATGTATGTGCCTACTTCAACATTATCATCAACCCATTTACTGTCCCAGTGCTGGGCACGGTTCTCCTCTCACAGTGGAAGATCCTACGTACCTATAGTATCGACATCGATATTGTTATATCAACGCCGGCGGCCATCACTTTGACGGGTGAGCGATTTATGATCCTTAATTCTCTCTCTACTTTGTTGAGAAAATTAACAGGCTCACACACTACAGGTGGTAGACAGACTGATTTAATTCGAATTATTAGGACAACATCGAACAGTGCGCTGTTTATATAAATTATACCTAGGTACCTCGTAATATAGTGAAGGCTGAGAACAAATATTGGAGGATTAAATCTATATTTTGTATAAAATGAGATAACACTTTCTGACTGATCATCAAATCTAAGAAAACAATAAGCCTAGAATTTAATATAACAGTTATCTAGTACTTTCACAATCCCATGATATACTCATGGGATTGTAAAAAAATAA
Organism: Subacronicta megacephala; assembly: GCA_958496365.1. Taxonomy (NCBI): domain Eukaryota; kingdom Metazoa; phylum Arthropoda; class Insecta; order Lepidoptera; family Noctuidae; genus Subacronicta; species Subacronicta megacephala. The sequence goes on from OY292521.1 coordinate 8,877,736, forward strand.
ATCCAAGCGATAACACCGCAGGGGCGAATTTCCACTTTAATTTTATTGTAATCGGGTTTTTAAGGCATTTTCATAATTCGAGTTTTGTTTGAAAACTGGAATGAAAAAAGAGCAGATTTAGTTCAACCTAGCGATGTGAGCATAATGTGCTCACGGTATCTTAGTGCATATATCATATTTTCTTATACCTATGTTCAAAATTCTGGAACTGGTGTGAAAGTGCAAAATAATAACTAGTGTTGGCTTTATTTGTAACCTACAAACCCATGTCTTCAATTCTGGCATCCATCACGAAGCTCTTCATCCAGGCCTGCGCCAAATCTACTTTAAAGTATACGTTATAAGGTTACTCGTTTTGAACAAAATTAATCTACGGGAGATTAATTGTGATACTTATAATCTCCTAAACCCATTGCAAAATAGCCTTCGGCTGCTCTCAAGATCTAATGACTAGGGTATCCGGTCCTCGGTAAGCTTCCAGAAACGACTTCTACAAAGCCGATATAGGTAGACATCTTATTACATTAAAAAACGTTATCTGGCTGAATGGCCACATTCTACGCGTTTGAAGGTAATCTTTGATTTTAAATATTTTTAACAAGCTATGGCATATCCTACTTAGTAGACTGCCTCATTAGTCTAGTGGTTCCAAGCCCGACTGCTACGCTAGAGGTCCTGGGTTCGATCCCCAGGTTGAGCAAAGTGTTATTGGGTTTTTCTATGAAATTCCCAGTAGCAGCTCGGAGTCTGGATTTGCCCGGTTAATGGCAATAGGCTCGCCCCCTATTACATGGGACCTAAACATACCGGCGAAATGTGAGTGTACATTAGTATACCTCTGCCTAACCCTTCGGGGAATACAGGCGTGAAGGTATGTTATGTTATGGCATATGCTACCTATTTATTAACTTTGCCTAAATTGTTTCCTTGGTAGATGAGGATTCTTTAATTTCAAAAGTATTTTGATATCACTGATGAACCCAGTATTAAATAATTTTTTTTTTTGAATAATTGGATATAGACGCCACTAGAAAGGCTTTTACGTCTTATAAACATTTATTCGGATAATTGAAGTCGGAGTCAAGTATGTCCGGAGAAAGTTACATATCGACGGAATATTTCTCGGGGAGACAGCGTTGGCGCGTCATTTCCGGCGATCCCCACAGGAGCCGGAAACGCAATAAATCATCGGTCATTGTCGCGTGCAGCCAATTGAACATTGATTTTTGTTTGGCGGCGAACACGCTTCGCATCGTGCCTTGATTTAGTTTTGTTAGAAAGTTATACATTTCTTGGATTGATATAGTTCTTGTATGGTACCTATGTCTGACGTAATTATGTAATACCATAAAATTATTAATGAAGTATACGGATCGTCGGGAATCAGGATAACACAATAAAACTACTGGACACCGTTCAACGTATATTGCGACTGACACAGTTCTGGTTTTAACGTCACTTGTTCCAAGGGCCTACCCACATAAATCTAACAATATTGGCTAGCTTATTAATAATTACCTACATACATTACACCTCACCGCTTAATCTCTATTCACCTTAATATTTATACAAGCTTGAATACACAAATCATTATTGTACTTGGAATCTAGTGACTGGTCTACGAGTACGTCTGTTACGACTCTCCGGAGTAGACGATGGATGCTCTGACCTTGGCACAACCGAATGTTCATGCTCCTGTACCTTTCCTTCCTCAACCTCGCGTAACTGATCAGGTGCTGAGCTGGTAACATCCATCGTCACACTTGGTGACGGAACAACATCCTCCACCGCTGGGGCCGGCGTCATAGAAGGTCCAGCAGCGTCTAAGATAGAACTATCAGAACATGCGAAGTCAGATAACCGCGACCTACGTTTTATTTGATCTACATGTTTCCTAGTAAGTCGACCGTCACCGTTATCCACTATATAGTCGCGCGTACCTGCCCTAGCCTCGATGACCCCCTTCAACCACTTATCACCCTTGCCATAATTCCTTGTCCACACTGTATCCTGTGGGTGTAGTTCCCGGTCCACACCTCCCGCACTTTGTACCTGCCGCTGTTGCACTGCCCTTACCCGGTCCTCAAGCGCGCGATCACTTCGCAACAGATCTAAGCGCGTTCTTAATACGCGCCGTTGTAACAACATCGCAGGAGTTTCTCCCGTTGTACATTGTACAGTGTTCCGATGATTAAGTAAAAATGTCTGTAAAGCTGCATCAATGTCTTTGTTATCCCTATATGCTTTCTTTATAGCCGATTTGCACAATTTTACAGTATTTTCTGCGGCACCATTAGACGAGGGGTGGTATGCCGGTGAGAAAAGGTGTCGTATACCATTATTATTCAAAAAATTACTAAAATCAGAACTCGTAAACGGAGGCCCCTGATCTGAAACTAATTCTACCGGCAGTCCAAATCTAGCGAAAGTACTACGTAAAACTTTAATGACTTGAGAAGCATTAGTTCTTGGCATTTCAAAAACCTCCAGCCATTTCGAGCTCGAATCTATTAAAATCAAAAAAGTATTGCCTCGATAGGGCCCTAAAAAGTCTACATGTAACCTGCTCCAAGGTTGTGTACAGTAAGGCCAAGGTTTGGGCTGTGCTTGTGGCGGAGCAGAGCCCTCTACCGCACAAGTGTCACAACTTTGACATATCTCTTCAATATCCCGATCTATATTCGGCCACCATACATAGCTTCGCGCTAATGATTTTGTCTTTACGATTCCCATATGACTTGCGTGTAGCTGCTTAAGAACCTTGTTCCTTAATGCTGATGGTATAATCATTCGGTAACCCCACATTAAACAATCACAATCAACATACAATTCGTTACGCCTTACAAAATATGGTTTAACTTGCTCGTCTGGGCACGATGCGGGCCAACCAGACTGTACGTATAGCAAGATCCTACAAACCAAAGCATCTTTCGTAGTTTGTTTTCTTACTTCATTGTTTGTTATGGGTAAGAAATCTTCCACAAAGTTTAAATATGTAATCTCTGTACTCGTATTCCTTTGTTTACCTTGCGGTAGCCTCGATAGGGCATCCGCGCAATTTTTCTTTGACGACACATACTCGATATCATAATTATAACCTGACATCAATATAGCCCACCGTTGTAACCGAGAGGCTGCCATAACGGGTATACCCACTTTATCTCCGAAAATATATGTAAGCGGCTTGTGGTCCGTCCTAAGCAAGAACTTCCGACCGTACAAATATTGGTGATATTTCCTAATACCAAAAACTATAGCCAGGGCTTCCCGATCTATTTGTGAGTAACCCCGTTCTGCTGCGCTCAATGATCGCGACGCGTATGCTATGGGCCGCTCGCCCGCCGCAGTGATGTGTGATATCACCGCGCCTACCCCCACGCTGCTCGCGTCCGCTGTCAGAACCAAAGGTAGTTTCGGGGAATAGTGCACCAATACTTCACTAGAAGCTAGCAGATGCTTTATCCTACAAAATGCTTCTTCGCACTCCCTACCCCAGTTGAATGGTACATCAGCTCTAAGTAGTTTGTATAACGGCGAGAGAATAGTACTAACATTATTAATAAATTTAGCGTAGTACATGGTCATTCCTATAAATGCTCTTAACTCAGACACATTTGAGGGTGGTGGTGTATCTACTATGGCCTTAATTTTATCTGCACATGTGTGCACCCCGTCTTTGCTTATTACATGACCTAAGTAACTTATTGACTCAGCGAAGAATGCACATTTATCTTTTTTTACCTTAAGGCCATATGATTGCAGCCGATCAAAAACCTTATGCAAATTGTTAATATGTTCCTTAGTGTTAGACCCTGTAATAATAATATCGTCTAAAAATACCCCAACGTTGGGCAAATCTGCAAATAATTGCTCGAGATGTTTTTGGAATATTCCCGGGCTAGACGACAAACCGTATACCAGTCTATTAAACATAAACATACCCTTATGCGTGTTAATAACTGTATATAGTTTTGACTCATCCAATTCGAATTGTGCATATGCTTGCGATAGGTCAATTTTACTGAATCGTTCTCCACCATGTAACCGCGCTAATAAATCTTCTACTCGCGGTAAAGGATAACGGTCGACTTCTAAGACTTTGTTTAATGTTAACTTATAATCTGCACAAATTCTGACAGTACCGTCTTTTTTTACCACCGGAACGATGGGTGTGGCCCAGTCTGAGCGGTCCACAGGTGTGAGGATGCCGTCCCGCACCAGCTGCTCGAGCGCGCGCTCCACCGGCTCGCGCAGCGCATAAGCCAGGGGCCGTGCGCGCATGAACACGGGCCGAGCTCCGGGCCGAACATGGATGCTTACTGTTCCACCGGTGAATCGTCCCAGACCGTCCTCAAACACCTTACAATATCTGGAACTGAAATCCACTACATTAAACTCCTCGTTCCTTATAGTGTTCACTCCTACGCTATTACATTCTACATTAGGTAATTTAATTTTTAATTCCGCCATCCATTGTCGGCCTAGTAATACTGTCTTGCCATATCTAATAACATACAAATCTAATACTTTACATTCCTTGCTATATTTAACTGTAGGTCTTATTATACCCAACGGACTTACTATTTCTCCTGTATAGTATCTTAAAACTACCTTACATTCTTGTATTTTTAAATTACTAAACATATTCGTATACATTTCATAATTAATGCAAGAAATGGCGCTTCCTGTATCGCACTCCATAGCAATATCTCTCCCATTTACATTTAATGTCAACCAAATAGGCGGATACTGACCTATCGCTACGTTATTTATATCAATAATAGTTACCTCCTCGCTGCCCTCACTGTCCGAACATGTTGCTATATTTTCCACATGATAATGATCCACTTCTAGGGGGCACACGCGCTGGAGATGTCCCTGTTTGTTACACATCCGACATACGTATCGTTTAAATTTACACCCCGCCGTGTCGTGCGGCATTCCGCATGCGTTGCACTGCTGGTGTCGCTGAGCACGCTCCCCCGGCGCCGGCGCTGCCGATGTCCCGTTGTCTAGACGCGGACCGCGCCTGCTAGCGCGACGGCACCCGTTTTGTATGGCAGTCGCACTCGAAAGCTGCTTGTCGGCTCGCGCAACTATCGCTCCTCGACCGATACTGCGCTTAGCTGACGTCATTGCTAGGCACTCAGCGACGGTATTTTTCCTATCCCCGTCTAAGCTACCTACAACCGCGGCTGCATTTTTCTCTGCTGCTTCCATGCTCATGGCCATACTATAGGCTTTTGCGTAGTCTAACTTATCTTCCGCAAATAAACGTTGGCGTATCACCTCGCTGTTAATTCCACAGACAAATTGATCTCTAATACTTTCTTCCAGCCACACCCCTAACTCACAGGTCTTGGACAATTTTTTTAATACCGCTAGGTATTCTGCAATACTTTCTCCTTCTTTTTGTTTACGTTGCCGAAACTTAAAACGTTCGGCCAGAATACTTGGTTTAGGTTTTAAATGCTTCTCCATGATGGCCGTTAATTGTTCAAATGTTTTTGTGTTTGGTTTATGAGGTGTGCATAAATTAACCATCAGCTCGTAGCTTTCTGCTCCCATTACTGTTATCAGTGTGGCTACACGTAATTCACTTTTGATATTCAGAAGACAGTCGTCGTCGTAACAGACGTACTCGTAGACCAGTCACTAGATTCCAAGTACAATAATGATTTGTGTATTCAAGCTTGTATAAATATTAAGGTGAATAGAGATTAAGCGGTGAGGTGTAATGTATGTAGGTAATTATTAATAAGCTAGCCAATATTGTTCACTAGAAAGTAATTCTCAAGACGTTCCACATACAAGTTCCAATCGTCCGCTTGCACTTTGAACTCTCCGATTTTGCCAATCGACATCTTTATGATTTCCTTGGTTTTCTATTGTTAACTACTTTCACGCGTGAAATTCTTATATCCTCGTCGCCACTGAAGTATACGGATCGTCGGGAATCAGGATAACACAATAAAACTACTGGACACCGTTCAACGTATATTGCGACTGACACAGTTCTGGTTTTAACGTCACTTGTTCCAAGGGCCTACCCACATAAATCTAACAATATTGGCTAGCTTATTAATAATTACCTACATACATTACAATTAAGTCGTCAATCAGTTTACTATCCTACTACTGGAAACTGATCCCCTCATGGCAAGAGGGTATAGGATAATGAGAGGACCTAAAGTGGGATGGCAGCTCGGTCATGGCTGTTCTTTCTTTCACCATTAAAGCGAGTAATACGTAGATAGTATTTTTTCCTTTACATTAGGAAATACTGGAACCCTTTGCCAATGAGAATACTTCAAAAGATAGACTGACTGTTCTTAGGTGATATTATGATAAAAACCAACATTTAGATTATTGTAAAAAATTGTGATATATTTCTTTGTTAGACTATGAATATTTAACTGTACAAAATACATGGTGTTTCTAATTTACAATTAATATTAATTAACAAAATAATATAATTATATTATATTATACGCGTATATAAAACATTACTCGATGGCTGGCGACGATCGGTCATTTGTTAACGTTTTCCTTAACTTCACCGTTGCAAATTGTTGTGGCCTGCGGGAGAAAATGTTACTTTTATAGCCAGCGTTTATTTTATCTGGGGTCTAGAATAATTACGGGCTTTAATATGGACACTTAACTTAATTTATTTTATTTTGACCGTATTCAACTATTACTGTTGCACCGTGATCAAATTTTTCGTCGTTGTCTGTAATTTTGTACAGGAATATAACCGTTATTTCTATTGTGTATTCGATTCGATTCAACCTTTAGTATTTCAGGAAACAAATCAGTATGTTTTACACTGAACTTTTATTATTGAGGTTTTAATAATTCTACATACGTGACATGAAATACAAAAGAGGAACTAGACAAAAAGCAGCAAACAAAAGTTATTTCATGCCAGACTACAAAAGGTAAACAAAAGGAATATCAGAATGTAATTAAAACAAACCTCCTTAATTTTACTTGTAGACAGCTGTTTCACGTCCCCACAAATCATACCACGGTCCAAAAGTATGGCCTTCTTCGGGCAACAACTCATTTCCTTCTGAAGGTCGCTTTAGTAACTTAGTTCGTGGCAGCAACTGCGGTCGCTGTTGCTTCAGGGCTTCGTTAAACTTTTGATCATCTGATTCGCTGTACGGCCCCTCACTTCGGCGGTCAACAATACGCCTGGCTTCGAGTCTTGCCTCTTCTTGACGGATCTTAGATTTTTCGGCTTTCTTTGAATCAGTTTCATAGTCGTATCGAGACGATCTTCGTTCCTGGTCACTGAAGTAAGATATGTTTGACTCGTAGTACCTTTCCTCTCTACGTCCATTGTACGGTAAAGAACTGTCATCGTAACTTCTGTTTGCTCTATTTTTCTTTGGATCTCTACCTTTTGTATCAGTAAATTCTTTTCTCGTCTGGCGTCTGTCTAATGAGTAATCAATTCTTGGTTCACGATTCGGTTCATAGGGTCTACCTTCTTTCTTTTGGTTTCTCGTTTCAGCTTGTGGATATTCTTTTTTATGACTCTTTCCATTTTCAAAATCGTTTGGTGAATGATTTTTTTCGTCCCTGCTTGAACGTTTTTTATATTTTAAGGTTCCCTCATCATGTCCGTTATAGATATCTTCATTGCGGCTTTCATTATTGATTCGTTCCATGGGAATACCATAACGATCGGTATGGTGTTCGTTTTCTTTATACTTAAGTGTTTCAGATGATGCGGAAAATGTATTTATTTCTTTCGAATTGTCTTTAAACGTTTTAAATTCCATAGTTTTAGGTGGACTTCTCTCATGAGAAGGGTTTTTAGTTTTTTCTGAAGACAATGTTGCACGAACATGAGGCTTGATTGGAGTCACTTCTATCTCTTCAAATTCTGGTATATAAGCGTTTTCTTTACGTTTCTTAACATCTTCAGGCATTTGCGTCTGTCGACGTCTATCCATTTCTTGTTGCTTCCGTGATTTCATATGATCATCTACTATTATACAGTCATACGGATCAGTGCTGGAAGCAACAGAATTGACGTCAGAGCTGCTGTCATTGTCATATTTTTGCAATATTTCCCTTCGTTTAACAGTTTTCATTACAAAGCCTTCACCGTTTTCATCATTATAGAAACTGTTTTCAAAGTTTGTTTTGATGGTACTCGTGTTAGTTAAATCTGAATGTCTTGACTCATTCCGAGGTATAAAATCTTCATGTTTTTCTTCAATTATCGATTTCTCAGACATGCTCTTTTTATTCATAGTTTGGGTTTGTTGGTAGCCCTCCATTATCTTGCGACTTTTTTCATTTCTCTCTTCATTTTGGATAGATCCCAAACTTTTAGCTTGCCTTATGCCATTAGGGATTTTCATCTCTTTTCTGTCAATAGTTTCTTTTGGACGGGGTGGATGTCCATTTTCAGTGGGCATTGTTTTATCTGGGCTTATTTGTTTCGGAATGTCCGGGGCAGGCCGCAATTCTTTCTTCATCTTTTCAAAGAACTTCTTCTTATATTCTGGCACTGTGTCAACAATATCACGATGTTGCCAGAGTGACATTCCTTCCATAATCTCTTCAGCAGTGGTGCGTCCGAATTTCCAGAATGATTTAGTTCTCTTAACTTTTTGGGAGTCCTTATCCATATCCAGCATGTTTCGCAACATTAATTGCTGATCATCAGTCAAATATCCATTTGCAGTGTTATTGGGTTTTGGACCGCGTTTTAGGCTTTGAGTTTTAAGCAAGTACGCTCTATTATCGTTGTTGTGTTGAGCAGATTTACTACAAAAACAAATAAAAGGGAAAGTAAATGGAACTAGCTTACTACATGAAAGCAACGAAAAAAGTCAAGCATACAGGAGTTTAAAATTAATTCAGACAAATATTATTTAACTGGCTACGGATAGTAAAAATACCTGATAGGTACTCGTAGTCGTTGAGCTTCTTCGTCACTGTAATCTACATCAGGCTGTGGTGGTGGTTCATTGGAGAACCCTGAATCATTGGAACTGTGCAGTGATACATTTCCTACAGCACCAACGGCACTTACTACGGTTTTAGCTGGTCCTGCTTTATTCTGAGCGACCTGCAGCAAGAATATGAAAAAATAATAATATTTAAATTATAATAAGAAGGCAGAATTTGTGTTTCTAGGCCAATTAAATACCTGTGAACGCATGGGTAATGTTTGTGGCCCGAAGCTCCTTGTTTCTATGACAGCATGAGTTGTGAAGCTTGCTGATGATGTTGAGTTCTTAATAGCACCGGGAGCAGCTGCAGCTGGGGTGGACGCATGGAATGTGGCGCTTGCTGACGTGCTGAGAGCATTGGGTGATGGCGCTGGTAAGGTGGGTGGCAATCCCGGAGATCCGCTTCCAAGGCGACCCTACAAAAAAAAAGTTTATTTAAAAACATTTGATAGTTGGCCGAATTTATTTGAATATCCTGGGTACTGAGTATATTTGCAGCTGTCTATTTTAACAATGGACAAAAACCTTACGTCCTCTCGATTCTACAGCCACTGACTCTTGGTTTGTTTCTCTGTAGTCCTAATGTCGTGAAACCCTTCTGTCATTGTTTGGCTCAATTTTCACGGTATAAGATAGTTTATGCCTTCAGCATCATCATTATGACTATTGAACTAACCTTAGTTATATGATGAGCGGTAACAGTGTCTCCGAACATACGCGCAGGCGGGTGCGAGTGCGAGTGCACAGTAGCTAATGGAGTTATTTGCGCATGCGCCATCGGTGCCGGTGGAGGTGCCTCTGAAGGTGTCTGTACGCTGCTCCATCGAGCTGGTGAACTGCTGTTGACGTAAAGAAAAAATATTTATTATATTCATAGATAGTTATATTCTTTTAATGGTGGGCAGTCGCTTAGGGTATGGAATATAGGCATGTACGTTTATCGTTTAGGTTTTCCTTTCGCTCATTCACCCACATATATTGAGTGATACTGCCTTTCCCATATTTTGTTAGATAAACCTATTCAGAAGTCACCTGAGCTAAAGTACAGCTACAATTTTAGACTGAGAACATCACAAAAACTTACCCAGTTTCATCATTGGGAATCGGCTCGGTGTAAGCAAGAGGGAACCAGCCGGCGTGATGAGTCCTCAAGTTCTCTCCATATTGCCATCCCTTGGTCCTTTCTCCCAGCAAGGCTAGTACATCACCTTGCGAGAAGCTGAGCTGATTATCACCAGCAGCAGCGTAGGCGTACAAAGCTCGGGCCAGTGGTGGGTCTCTGGAAGTACAAGTCGGTGGCGCGAGAGACGATGGACGGGTCGCTGTGCGGGTATCTGTTACTGCAAGGAAATGAGAATACTTGTACAATAGGATCCGATAAGTTAACAAAGCGATGGAATCATACATTACATCCTATTTCAGATTTTTAGTTTAAAACCGATTCATACATACACACGCATGAAGCTATTATTATGCAAAAAAAAACAAATTTAATTCTTACCATCGTCTTCATTATTAGAGCTGGCTTGAAGATTGAAATCAGACTTGGCCCTCGACAAGCCTTGGGCTGGAGAGCCTAGGTCTCCCATAGACCTGACATCAAGACACGAGGCATCCACCGATCTGGTTTTACGTAAAGCCGAGCCGACTGATGCTCGGTCATCATCATCACCAACCCTTGGACTGGCATAGACATCCTCGTCAGCCCAGAATGACACTTGCTGTAAACAAGATTAAATTATTTGCCGAAATCTGGAGGTATGACTATTAATAAATACTTTATCTTTATTTATCTATCGTGTCAAAGCGATATGATTTAAATAAGGCAATTTTCAAATTACTACACTACGCTTTTAAAGATTCATATTGTATAAATAGTTTGGTGACAAAAGTACTCAAGAAATCCTTCACTAGTAATCAACAGATCTCTGATTCAGCTATGTAGGTGCTGATCAGTAATTAAGATGAAGCTTAGCCTTGAGCACGTCCATAATTGAGTTCAGGGTTTATAGCTTTTATCAGGATTAGATAACAACCATCAAATGTTCCGTTTGCCAGAAAAACAGTGGCAGACAGAATTCACAATCATAATGTAATTTTACATATTCTACGGATCCTGTAGGTAATTTTGAAGGAATAAGAGCTTAATAAGATTAATAAGCTTTTAATAGAGCTATATAGAACGTAAGAGCTCATAAAGCAAAGTTAGGGGAGAAAGATTTTTATGGGACATGGCAGCAGACTTATTTAAAAATATATATTTTTGCATCTACTTGTATCTGATGCTTGAGTTATAAGTATCTATCCAATGACAAATGGTGAAAATTTCAACCGCCTCTTGGACATAAGTCTACTAATTAAAACCTTTTAGGGTGACATTTAGATAGATTAAAATTTTGACGTTGATTTAATTTTTTGTAGTAGGCACATTTAATACCGTGCCTCGTTAAGACCTGTACTACTTTAAAACTACACTTTATTTTAAACTCAAACTGCAGAAACCTGAGCTATTTGTAAAATAACGCTGAAAGAAACCATTTTGTTTATGCTAATAAATTCACGTTTTAGATTGGCACTACACTTAAGTGTAAAAGGGCCGAGATTAAACAGAATGGTACTCTAGTTTCGCAAGAAGTCGAATAACTTTTTTATAAAATTTGTATCAGAAGAGTATCTACGTGCTCCAGAGACTTACCCTCATCCTGCTCACAAACATGGCTTCAACATTGGGGGGCAGGTACTCGCGAGTCCTAGACACTTCGAGCCACTCGTCCAAGCCAGAGTTGTAAGCAGCAGCTCCAGCAGTATGGTACGCTAACCAGTGTTTGGCCAGAGAGCACTGCCTTTCCAACACGAAGCCGTAGCGACGTCGCTCTTGTGTCATGGCCTGCAGACCAAATAATATTAAAAACAAAAACAGCAGACGGTATCCTGCTAGAATAATTTTCTAAAACTGATCTTGGAAAGTTACGAAATACGATACTATACAGATGTGATAGATATATTTCATTAGAATTTTAGCAACATCAAACAGTAAAAGACAATCTCAAAGCAGCTCTGGTAAAACAAATGGTAAAGGACACATTTCTGTTGTAAAATAGAACAATGTTGCCGTTCTTCGAGACAAGTAAATATACTTTGGGTGGGTTAATTTAATTTATGGGCTAGTTAAGAGCAGAAATCCTATTCTAGTGGTAAAATATTCAAAATAAAGTTAAATGATGTTTTAGTGCCGTATCAAAAATGGCGATCACATTTACTTAAAATTGTTCACGTAGTCTATATAAAGAGAATATCATTCGACATTTATCAGATTGAGAAAAGATTGTTACTTTTAACATTTTCCATTGGCATTTCGGTTAAAATTAAAATATAAATTCTTATTAAAAATTCACTTCTATCGAATGAGGCGCGCTAGCCGGTAGGTGGTTTATTTAAATAGGATCATTATTTATTGACTGCAAGTGGTTCTAAGTTTTCATTATCTTGAGTTCTAAGACTTGTCTGTAAATTCAATGAATGAATAAGACTAACTGGATGTAGTTCAACCAAGATCAATAAACGTAGTTCAGTCCGCTTCTCTTTGTATTGTGGCAGGTATATTACGATGTTCGTTGTTACAGTACTTACGTTCTTCAAGCTTTGTTCGCAGAACGCATCCAATTTGGTTTTCTCTTCCTCTAGTATCTGCATGTTCTGTAAAAATAGTGAAATACATTATTAGTTTGTTTAATGTTTTCAATTGGAATATATTTTAGGATTTTACTTTTTAATTTGTACTTCTTTAAGAAATTATCAGCAACCCATCCAATGCAATGGTTTGGTTAGAGTTGTGGGTTTTTTTCCCAATTAATAGGTAGATAACGGGCTAGCAACCTTTTACATTAGACTAGGTTCCGGTGAACTGTGTGTCATATCAGCACACTTTTGCTAATAATTCGAGGGATAACCTCGTAATGGTTATGTTATGGGCTAACTTTACAAGATTAGGAACACGATACTATGCGAGTTAGTATCGTGATAATTGTTAGTATTGTATGCTTTACTGCATCGTATTTCATATTTATACGTGAATTTATTTATGCGTAACTGGTATTATGCCCATTACGTGAAAATATGTCAGAGCAAAGCTCATTGTGACAATGTTAGTAAGTATCCCACTGATATTTCTCTAGTTCCTATGGTTTGAATAATACATGCAATTCTAGTTTACTATTACCATTGAATGAGAATATGCTTAGAATTTGAATCGATTGCTTTATTTTGAAGTGTCATGTGGACTCATAAATTGAATAACTTTTATGAGTAGTCGAAATAGAAGCTGCTCCAAGTGGCCAAACAACTCTACTTCACAACTAAAGGTAACCGAATATTTTTAGATTGTCACTTATAATAAAATCGACTCTCTCGCTTTTGCTGTTTTGTTTTCATTTTTGCAAACATTGAAAATTGACATCAAAGTGGACTAATTTGATGGAACAATATATTTTCTATTTGTCTTTCGTTTTTTTCTAGAAAAGGACATAGAGAGACTTTTTGTTTTTAATCTTTCATTCATATTATGAGTAAAGCTTATTGTTTATTTCTTTTTTGCTTGGTAATTCGATAAAGTGTATCTATTAATTATTAGACATGTATTCAAATTAGAACGAATATTTTTTCAATACCTTCATCTCCTTGTCCATAGCAGACCCCACTTTAGTGACATTAGGTTTCTTCTTGCGTTGTTTTTTTATGGTAGCAGCGGCCTTACTGTAACTTTCTGAACGAAGTTTGTGTTGTTGTAAAAACCTCTTTTGTTCAGACTGAAACAAACAAACAAACCACTAATTGAATGCACATCGGAGGGTTCAATTGTTTTGTGTATGTAAATCGTTTCCGTACGTCATACGCCAGTCATAGCAACGTAGTTAACCTATATTTTTCAGTGCCATGAATATCCAGTATTGAATTTTGCATGCAAAGATTAATAGTTTGTATTGTTAATTAGAAGGACAATTCTAGTAATAAAAAAAATATTGTAGGTACAGAAGTACCTAGGGTGATACCTGATAGGGTTAATCACACACATTTACAGCATTACCTACTCCTAGAAAAACTGTCACTATCATTCGACATTACTCGTAATCTATTGTTAAAAGCGCATAAATAAGCGTTGAACAAACAAACTACGCTACGTCTAGAAATATATATATATACGAGCTGTTTTGTCGAAACTTTTTTAATAGAAACTCTTATCTCACGGGTGCGATACTACTCGCACGCTTATTTGAACTTCGAACCCTGTTCCCTTTCCTCGGTAAACAGTCCCTTGAAACTACTCACATAAAAGATTATGAAGAAAAAAGAACCTTATTGACTGACCTGTACTACTTTTGTATCCTTCTCCAAATTAGTTTCCAAGGGTACCAGCAGATCTACGTAAAATGCCTTCAACTGAAACAAACAAATAACTTGCAGATTATATTAGACACTTTGTGATAGTTTCTGCTATAAGGCCAGAGGCGAATGAGGAGATTTTGGTAGGTACTACAAATAGTATATTTGTGTTTTCTGTTAGTTTTCCTTATAAATGAGACTTACTATATTCATTTGTTGATCTTGTATCTCCCGGTACACCTCGACAACTTTCATTAGGGCTGTTCCTGAAATGTATTGTTATTGTTTAGATTGCTAATAATATTTATAGAAGTTTGTGAGTGTCCTAATCCTTATAGTTTTACAAGAACTTTTAGTGGATTTTATGTATTTGTTGATTGCAAACTGTTACTTAATGTAATGTTTCTATTTACTATGGCTATCTACTACTACTACTCATTAACTCAATACATTGTCCAACTGCTGGGCACGGGTCTCCTCTTAGAACGAAAGAATTGAGGCTATAGTCCGCCATGCTAGCCTACTGCGGGTTGGCAGACTTCACATCCCATCGAGAAAATCTCTCAGGCATGCAGGTTTCCCCAGGATGTGTTCCTTCACCGTTTCAGCGCGTGATAATAATCATTAATACGCACATGACTTCGAAAAGTCGGAGGTGCCTTGGATTCGAACTCGAGACCTTTGACTTGGCATTCCAATGGTCGCATCACTAGGCTATTCGGCTATCGCTATCTATATTGATTTAATTCAGTAATACTTTGTGCACAGTACGTATGGTCGAAAGGTGGTTTGAATGATGATCTATGATCAGATGTCAATTACAATAGTAACAGTGTTAGTTTTCTGACTTAAGCAAATCTTATTAGAATACAGCACGATCGCTTAATTTAGCGTGCCATTCCTTCATGATTTCTTTATCGCCGACCTTATCATACACTATAACATACACAATACATTCCATACCTATGTCGGCACATCCTCCCCATGTACCCTGCTGCGCCTGCCTGCCAAGCTTCCCCACTGCATCCACATACAAGCGCGATGCCGCGGCCGCACCTGCGCAAAAAAACATTCAGATGAAGCAATATGTATGCAGTTATGGACTCAGCATTTGTTCCGTTTGAAACGAATGGTTTAATGAAAACGTGCCGATTGACGGTACCTACATGTGTGAAAGAAAAATGAAGAATGCATCAAGTGCTTACTGGTTTGTGGAAGTCGTTATAATCGGACAAGGGAAGGCGATGAAATTTTAACAGGATTGAGTTTTATCCGCTTTTTGCGTTAGTTAGATAGGTAGATTCTATTCTATAGTAGGTATCAGACTTGATTGTCAACTGTTTCATGGTGAAGCTGTCTGCCCAGAATACATCTGTATCCTCATTGATCAGTTTATAGAAATCTTTCTTTTAGTACATTAAATGTACCTACCTAACTGTGAAAGTTCATAAACGTTAATCATCTGTGGGAAGTGTCCTCAATATTTAGTTGTATTGTATCTAGTAGGTACTAAAAATAAAAAAGGTTATAAATATCATTTTAAATCCGTTTTTTGGATGCTATGTTGTTGTTCCTAAAAGTACCTTTTTGTTTGGTCGGTAAAATGCCTGTGTGCATGATATAGAATTAAGTTAAAGTAAAGTATGTATCTTTAACTAGTAAAATTATTTTTTATAAAATTCTCTCAGTATCTCCAATAGATCCAATGATAATTAATATGACGCAATTAATTTAAGAAGCATAAATCGGTCCAGTCTAAAGCTTTCTAATTCGGCAGCTGTTAAACAGTAAAAATAAATAATCAATTAAGTCGAAACAAGATTGTAAATAAATCTAAAACTAGTTGAATTTCATCATATTTACATAAAACTGACGTTACGTCGACAACAATCCAATATTATGCCGGTCGTTCATCCGTCAAGCCATATTAATTAAATTAATAGAATATGAATTGATAAAAAACGTGATACTATTACGGATATATCGATACGATAATAATATATTCGAACATAATGGTAATACTGACATACAATATAATATTACGTCTGTAGATTTGCACTGTGTGAAGCCACATTATCTAAGTAGTGAAAGTATGCATTATTATTAAATTAAAGCCTTATGCCAGTGTGCAATAATATTGTATTCTTTTTTACTTACGTAAAGCGGATTTAGAACTGAAATGATTGATCTTTTCTTTTTTAATGTAAAGATGGCCAGTCATAGAATAATATAAGTAGGTTAATGACCTCTAGTTACGTAAACGAGTTACTCCTTGCTGTAATTAAGATATGGAATAAAGATAATTATTATAAATCGTAGCTATTTTGCAAATATTTAAGACGGTGGGAACGTCGGCTAACAGTTACTTACGCAGTTTAGATAGATAATGGAGACAGTCTTTATAGGGATGCTGCGTGGTCTCTGAGAATAGGTCCCTTATCTTATCCCGTTTGGGTCGTAAGAAAAGGGATTATGGGCGAATGGGCACCTGTACTCCGATAATAGAATAGGTAAATCACCCCGATATCTTAGTCATACGTATATCAAGGCAAGTTGTGGAACTCAATGGCAACCAGTCCAATAAGAAAACTGTAACGAGTATTTAGGATCCTAATAGATTACTATAAAAGGGAAAATAGCTACCTAGATGTTCACTAGAATATTTTAAACAGACAAGTATGTGGTTGTCAGGAGCGGTATTTGGCACAAGCCATAAAAGTACGGTTAAATAACGAATGTTGTTGTCCTAAAAGACTAAATCTGTGTTCAAGAACCAGAACATTTTTTCGTCCTTTTAAGGAGAAATATTTAGGGTCAGATTAAAAGAGGCCGATGACATTCAACGAATCCGTAAAGTAACATAAAAATGTTAAGTGTTTCGAGAAAATTTCCAATCGAGGAGAGCATTAGGCGAAATTAAATTTTAACATTCATTTTACTTACTGTGATGAAAGTGAAGTTTATCCATTTTGCTAGAAATGTAATTAATTAATAATAAAATTGAGTAATCTACTAAAACAATGAATAAAATTGCTCTTAATGCAATTTAATGGTACCCATGTTGAACACTTTGATTTATTAACAAAAGTTTCTTAGAAATGGGACAATGGGAACAAAGTTCAGCTAATAAATAAACAGGTCATTCATAGACCGAGATGAAACAAAATTAACCGCAAAACCTCTAAATAAAGTCGTACATGGAGGCCTCTAGAGCCATACATCGTAGGAAT
Source organism: Subacronicta megacephala (assembly GCA_958496365.1). NCBI lineage: Eukaryota > Metazoa > Arthropoda > Insecta > Lepidoptera > Noctuidae > Subacronicta > Subacronicta megacephala. The sequence goes on from OY292521.1 coordinate 8,895,323, forward strand.
ACGCAAGTTTATTGCTGGTAGTGCTGGCTATAATACTGTAGATAAGCCAGCAGAGACAATTTGGCACAAACCACGCCCCAGTTTCGTAGCCAAGCAAGCGGGGAACACCGAGGTTTTGCATATAGATGCGCCCATTTGGCTTACAGTACATAAATTAATTGTGCGCGTTCCACTGAATATACGTCAACACAAATAGAGACCAAAAGACGATTTCACTTTCTGTATTGATGTAGCTAATTGTGTGGTGTCTACGTGAATAGGTCATAAGTACATTATCTAAGGTAGACGAAACATGAACAAACAAAAATAGGATTATTCTATATGGAAATATTTTCACATAAAGCGAACTCCCATGGATATTTACCAATCTTTCCCCTGTTAGGGTCACGAATTGTTAGAAAAAAATGGGTCACGTATGTTTATTTAAGAAATAATAAAAAACTCTAAAAAGACAAGTATGTAAAAAATATTGTTTCAGGTCGATGCTTAACTTTATAATGTTACCTAAAATCATATATTGGAACTCAGCGAGCGCAAGCACAACTTGCACATAGCAAATCAATCCAGGTTATTGTTGTAAGAGTTTATTTCCTTAGCTACCTATTTTTAATGAGAGGTACAAAGGTTTTGTAAATATTAAACTTAAGTGAATTTGTGGTCGCTTTGTACGCGGAAACTTTCACCGATACAAAACAGGTCTTTCATAAAGTTCTTTATTATGTACATTGTACAGCAGTGAGTCTCAAAAGATGAATTGAATAAGCTAATTTTAAATGAGAATTTCAAAAGAATATTTTTTTTGTGTTTAATTATGAACTAAACAATTTCATATATTTTTTGAAAAACCCATTTTTTAAACGTTGCACACTAGGATTTTTCTCCTGTATTGTTTAACAATAAAATCTGTACTGAATCAATAATTTGTGGAGCAGAAGCTAACCATCCACTTACGCCAAATTTAGTGACTTAGCCCCTAAAATATGGTCGATCTTCAACCAGTCACCCAGAACAATAAGGTTCTGTCTAATGTCTGACATTGACATTTTGTTGGTACACTTACCAACAAAACTACCTATTACAGTAGCTACTATTAATGTGCAGTCGTTGACAGTGACTTCCAACCGGTTTACGGTGGTCGTTGTTTACCATATAATTCTAGAACATTACTGCCTCCTTGTCTACGCATCGCGTAAGATATGCCATAAGTACACTATGAAGTCACGCCTGTGCATACTTAAGTAGCTTCAATTGAAGTTTTGCGCATAACTTTGCATCATTTGGACTAGGGTTTTTCCTGTATTATAGGCATTTGTGTATGAATTTATTCACACAAATACAAAAAACACTCGGAACATGTGTGAATGACACGGCGATTTGATTTTTGCGAATGATTTTGTCGTCACATATCTCCTGGTAAAGCTATGGCTGAAGAGGAGATAATGAACCTAAGTAAAACGACTTAGTTGTCATGGAACGCATGTTAGCACTTTGAAATGAACAAAGGAGTTCGTCAAAATCCCACATAATATTAACTCGCGGTACAGAAAAATAAAGGGTACCGAAAATGCTTTATAAACAAATAACTTAATGTTTTGATTATTATCGCAATTCGCAGGTCTGCTAAGTTACTGCTTCAATTGAGGTACATTTTAAATGTAATCTAATAAAAGGTGTTATTTAAAAGGTACTTACCATGTAAAGCCTTTAAGTAGGCCTTCCCAGCCGTTATCATTTGTCGAGCACCTGGATTAAATTTGTCCAGGATGTTCTGTAACAACAAAAACAACATTTTTAAATGACACGGAATTATTTCATGGGAATTCTGTAAACACATAATAGGAAACTTTTTAACACGTTTATGAAAGTTAATGTAATTTAAATCCAAGCGAACATGAATATCAAATATTAGCGAATGATTATATTTTTGTACTAAATATTCGCTCGTCAATCAACTTTTGTTGCATTTGTAGCTTTGGAAGTCATCTCCATATTAATACTTAATTATCACGCTCTTAAAAAAAAAAAGAAAATGTCGTGATGGAACCTGCATGCCTGAGAGATTTCTGCCAACCCGCACTAGGTGAGTGCGATAGCGTTCTGGACTATAAATCAAACCCTTTCATTCTGTAAGGAGACACCGCGCCTAGCAGTGGGAATATATACTAAATGGATTATGCATAAAGAATCCAACAACAAAATCATTGTAAAACAAGCGAGAGTCTACATTTCTTCAGAAACATCGTTACGAAACCACCATTTGTAATGGTTATAGATAAGACCCATTCATATGCAATAGAAAATGAGGTCTTAGACCGTAAATAGACTTTGGTGCTGGAATGCGGCCTTCAAGGATGCTGCTGTGGCAGGCGGCCTCGTTGTCGAGGTGCGCCGACGACAACATTCCTTTGCAAAATACTGCTTTATGCTACTTCTCCGAAAGCGTAAAAAAATCACTAGTACTTTTACATGTTGTGCCTGAATGAATATAAAATGTTTTCTGTATAAAGAGGTTTTAAATACAACAGCCAGTGTGCCACTCTATTAACAGAAATAAAAACACACGTTTTACGAATTGAAATACAGAAAAAAAGTTTCAACAAGAATAAAAAAAAAGTGAGAACAAAACATTTGTATACAAATACTCGTACATGTCTATTGTTATCATTGCTTAATTTATTGTTGAGTATTTTTAAGTAAACAATATTGTGTCCTTTTATATCACAGCGTGATTTCCATAAGATGGCTTAGGGCCTGTTTCACCGCCTTTTGATAAGTTCCCGATAAATTATCTGACAGTTAAATACATACAAATTTTGTTGTGTTCCAATTTTGAATTTATCTGGTAGATAGTGCTTATCTAGAGGACTCATAATAAAATAGTTATGAAAGGAAATATTTTGTTTGCATTCGCAATGAGTTTCCAGCCGGTTTGCCACAGGGTGTAGACCCCAGAATAGGCTGATAATATGGAATTTCCAATCAAATCAAACGTAAGTAATCAAATAAAGGCTTTAGAGGCAGGTTTGGCGTACCGGTTAAAGTGGTCACCTCGTCACTACCATTGCGTGCCGTGGGTTTGATACCCACCCGATGCGTTGTTTGTCGTTGTTGTTGTGTGTGTTTCGCAATTATTTGTTGCGAATGGGTGTGCTTCGTGTTGATTGATTGTATGTCTGTGAAGTGCCCTGCAACACAGGGTGTGTTCCCTAGTGCGGGAAGTGAGTTATATAAGTTAAAAAAAACCTACAGCTGATTCCGGAGTCAATAGTTAAAGTTAAAATTTTCAATTATTGTTATCAATCAATACCTATTGTATCATTATAGTGAATCGTCTTGTCAATTTAATTTAAGTGTCCTACGAGTAGTAAGTATTTGCGTATAAATTAATCATAATTATGTTTAAGCCAAAGTCAATTCTTTAAGTTATAACTTTGATTCCGATATTAAACATCACATCGCGTTACATTGCTCAAAAAACGGGATCTCATCATTATAAATAGATATTATATCTATACTTTGTCCATTATGTGAACCGTTTTTTGACAGATGTCTTAGACTGCCTTAGAGCGTAGCTGTTCCAGATTACGTAAAAGTTATCTTTGAAACGTGTAACAAAATAAATGTATTATCTACCTTATGTTATTCAATTATCTTAATTATGATTCCTAGCAGACATTTTAATACCATGAATGTAACGGATTTCCCAAAAAAAGGTTATTGTTAAGCGTACTAAATTTAGTTACATTCTACCACATTCTACCGTGTCTAGTGATGCAATCGAATGTTTTCGCTGCAATCATTTTAAACAATGACATTAAATCAGTATCGGAAAATGGCATCCACTCTAATATCAATAAAATATAAAATAAACAATCTTTTTGAAAAGAACTGGATGGAAAATGAATATTAAACAAATAATTTGGTCTAAAACAGTTTGGGAAGTCGGTGACTTCTATTTTAGTGGGTCTTTTATTGTCGCCACCGACTTCCCAAACTGTTTTAGACAAAATCATTTTATTATTTTTTGAAGGCGGTTTAACTTTTTGCTAAAAGTAATTTTATTTTGTAATTTTTAGTGGAAAGTTTTGTTAGAAGTACTTGTTAGCCAACTAAACGCACTGCTCCAATAAGACATCGATGTTTCGGAGTATATAAGCAGTGATAGCCTAGTGATATGACCATTGGACTGTCAAGTCAAAGGTCTCGAGTTCGAATCCAAGGCACGCACCTCTGACTTTTCGAAGTTTTGTGCGTATTAATAATTAATTATCACGCGCTTAAACGGTCAAGGAAAACATCGTGAGGAAACCTGCATGCCTGAGAGATTTTCTTGACGGCGTGTGAAGTCTGCCAACCCGCAGTAGGCTAGCGTGGCGGACTATAGCCTTATCCCTCTTGTACTGAGAGGAGACCCGTGCCCAGCAGTGGGACAATGTAATGGGTTGATGACGACGACGACGTTTCGGAGTAAACGATAATATCATTGATGTAAACCATTTTTAGATTTTTGTTGATATTTTCAAAACTGCTCAACCGATTTCGATAAAATTTGAACGGGACCACCTCTGAAACTGACCACCACCACGGAACCTACCAAAAAAAAAACAATCATTAAAATCGGTCCACAACTGGCGGAGATATCGCGTAACAAACATACAAAAAAACACATACAGACGAAGTCGAGGAAGTCGTTTGAAGTCGGTTGAAAATAATATAATCAGATTAATATTATACATATTTATTTATTTTGGTCGTCGTTGAACCATTTTCGATTCGAAAACCTAACAATCGATAATCAATACTAGACAGCAATCAAAGTGTCAATAATCGGATGGATAATCGCATTGTTACGTTCCTGCAATCACTAGTTCCATCTGTCAAAAAACGGTTCACATAATGGACAATAGAAAACCAACAAAAACAATATTGAATTTAAAACACAAAATGACGGCAAAAACTTATTCGCTTGTTTTCGTTACAAAATTGCTTTAAAGCCAAAAAAGAGCTCTACTAAATCCCTTGAAATATATTGTGTTCGCTGTTTAATTTAGCAACGACGTATCCTATCTAAATCAATACAATATACGAGGCGAGAAACAGGCCTTAGCTTTTATGTCTAAGGATTCTCTCAGATAACTGATACGAGTAATGAGGGAGAAAACAAAACACTGGCTACGAGCAAACTGGGACTCGATTCTCAAATACTCGAATACACGAATTGTTTCATTCGAGCAAATGTTTCCACATGGTATATTCCAGAGAGCTAATACAATCTCCATACGGTTTTCGAGTTATACCAATTTGGTTTGACAGCGTTTCAACAGTAAGGTGCTTTTGAAAATAAGGATAATAATATATTAGTCGTTCATATAGCGTTTAGAAGACTGTCAGAGAAATCGTGTGACATATTGACTTAAGGTTATTGAATACTTGCTAAATAAATACTATAAAATATTGATGATTTTGCCCACTTTCTTTGGTGCTGAATTTGTGATTTCATTGTCATATTATTGTCATTTCCTCATAAAAATTACAAAGTATATCTTTGCCCCACATTACATTTTAATCTAAGCGTAATCGATCCTTTATACACGTTAAGATACCCATACCCAGCGACCCCAACGTTAAAGATTCTCCATCGTAAGCAAGTTACGGTATAAGTAAGTAGGTACGTTGAACAGAAAATGGCCGAGAATTCCGGGACAGGCCGTCCTAATCCCCAGGTTATTGCGGCATTACAAAAAGCCAATGCATTTCTCCCTTATATTCCAATATCAGTTGGTTGGCATGGGCCTAACTACATGTTAATGTGTTTTACGGTGGAAAGACTCGAATTTGTTTATGCTGTGTAAATAATACTTCCACATTTGTTCAGCGGGTGTTTTTGTTTTATTAATTTTGTTTTTACTCTGTGTAAGTGTGAATTGTGGCGTAAAGAGGAAAGCTAGATAATTGAGTGAAATTGGACTGTTTTGTGTGAATAATAAACAGAGCGGTGTTTGGAGTTGTATATTAAATATACATTTTTTAATGAACACTTTTTGCATAACCACTATACTGTCACGCCTGTATTCCCTGAAGGATTAGGCAGACGTGTAGGTAGGTTAATTAATGTACACCAACAGTTCACCTGTATGTTTCAGTTTCATGTTATAGAGGCCAGTCTATTGCCATTAACCAAGCACAAATCCAAACTTCAAGATCATTCACTAGAAATTTCATAGAAAAACCAATACCCTCGTTTTGGAAACTGATTGTTAGACCTTTAGCTTCGCGGCTGCGGTTACAACCAGTAGGTAGTCACGATGAACACGATTAAATAGAATAATATAGTTAATTAATTTGTTAATAATTTAATTTTAATTTATTTGTTTTATATTGCAACATGAGTTTAACACACTGTTCTATGTATATTTTTGAAGTGACGAAAATAATGAATAAAAGTCACTTAATTTAATAACTTTGTTTAACAAAAATTTAGCTGATGTTAATAGCTTTAAACGAATCACCAGCTCAGTTAATGAATGCAATTATTACTTAAACTCTGTCGACTGACTCATATTCGTTCGTGCTCCCTCGATCGTGCACTGATGCAATAATGCAATATAACTGACTATTTAACAACACTTCAATTATAATAATTACACGCTTGTCCGTTATCGATCGAAGTTCAATCAAAACTCTAACATTATTATTTGCATGTTCCTTACAACATTTGCCGCGAATTCTCTCAACACTTTCAACTTCACTCTTGACTTACTTTTGTTATTGAAAGCCATTTCAACAGTAAAACCTTTCTGAAAACATTCCATATTGTATCGTTGACTGTTAGTGTAGGCAATTTTGACACTTATTGCCTACGTAATTGGGACGTTGAGGCGAGAATAGGTTGAGATTACTTGAGCTTTTCATTGCAACAGTATGATTGTGTACTCCCGTAAGATGCACATGTTAATAGGTTGTTGGGTCATAGCTTTCAAAGCCCCATTAAAACTCGTTTCTCTTCAATTCATTCTTACATAGAAATCCACAGAATATTGAATTAGTCCCATTTATAAGCACCCACATCATCAAAACGTTGTTAAGCTGTAGGGCGTGTATCGCAACATAAACACTTAACGGTTTAAATAAGTTATCTGTCCCCATCTTCATGGCCGTTCAATACACGAAGATGACTGAAATATATGGCTTCTCGGTTGGGGCGGGCGGGAAGCAATTTTTCACCGGATTCAGACGTACCTTTTTAAAATACCGAACAGGCTGCGTCGTAGGTAGGCACGCTTATTGCTCGCGTCGAGAGCGTAAATCTTGAGGGATATTCGTGAACGGAAGACGGCCAAGGGTGAAAAATAGATTCGCACTTAGAAAAATTAAGCAACTCGCGAAGGGGAGCCGCTGACAATATTTTTGTGACTATAATTTATAGTGTGAGTGTATTTTCCGCCATGTTACGGTAATTGTACTCAAAACATGAAGGTTCAATTTTCTCTTACACAATCGTACCCAGATTTAGGCAAGATAATATATGCGGTCCTTAAATAACTTGGAAGTCATTTATCATGAGCCTAAATCTCTTTGAGACGTTACGTCCGTCACAAAAAGATGACGTTTCCCTTGACGTAGGTAAAATAGTCAGATGATATTGTATCGTGAGCTAGCTATTCTAATGTAATAGTGCGACTTTATCCCATCCTCTTTATTTGTCGGGCACGTACCGCACGACATTTGGTACAAAATTGCTTGGGGCGGACTCCGTGATGCTGCCGGCTTTCCTACCCTTTTTGGGCCTAATGTCCTTTGCACACGTCCGATATTTTTTTACTATCTACTGCGAGTATTGGCCGTTTAAATTCATACGGAATTTTATGATAAGTTGAGTTAGTCAAGACTGTATTCAACTCGATGGATGATGGAAGTGGATGAGCGAGTGGATACGACTTCACGGGTTGCGAGTTCCATTCCAGAGAATTTGTATTTGTAAACATATCCGCGATACAGAAGAAAAACGTAGTGTAACTTCTTTAAGAAATGCAATATCAAAAAAATTCTTCGTTCACTATGTTATGTAATTAATTAGCTACATACTTTATAACTTACTAATTAAATTATTTGTAAAACAAATTATTTGAAATTCTAAATATCAATGTGGTTCGTGTGGTGCGTTCGTAATTTCAATTCGTCACAGCGTGTATTTCAAATAGCTAAGCTAGTTACGAAAATTTAAAACATTAAACCGTTCATTCACAAACAATTCCCCGTGGACCTACATTAGTCATACATGCATAAATTAAATTAAATGTTATCATTCACATGGGCAACGTTGTGGAATACTTAATGAATTTAATTAGCTAACTTTAATCACGTGACTCTCTCTGATATCTGATTTTTTATCATTTTTCTGAGTGTTACTTGATATTGTTATTACTAATTATTTAGATACTTGATTTATAAGCACTGTTTCACGAACGCTATCTTAACATGTATGATAAGAATAATAAGTATTTGCCGAATATTTTTTTAAATTGTGTGTTGCGTTAATAAAGGAGTGCCTACTTTGAATTGTAATTTTTTCTTAGTCATTATTATTTATTGCACGATACTAAAATTATTAATTTACAAATTAATTATTTACATTTTACTTGATTATTTACCATTCTTTTGGAAATAACAGGTGTTAGAACCAAGCCATGTAAAAAAGTTGCAATCGAATACATTAGAGTCAAATCGCCAACAAATAGAGGTGTTTCGGAAAGTTATGTTTCTAATCATAATTTTCCGAATCACTGGCCGTTCATAAATGACGTTACCATCCATATGACTTTAACAGCTCATAGCTGTTAAAGTCATATATAGCAGTGAGAATAATATTTGTTTAAAACTACCTTCCAAGTAATACCGCGATGGCTTTACTTGACAATAAAGTCGAGTTGACGCTGCACAGGTACGAAGCTGCAAGCAATCTCAGGGTTTAAATCTTTTATAAAATGTTTGGGTATACAAACATGCAAGTTGTACAACAGACGCGGGATGTTTGCTCAGAACACTTGTTGCCACTCTAGACGATAGGGACATGACTGTGTTGTTTACAACATGCCTGCAAGCGAAGTTTATCCTTAAAAATAAAACAGATCAACAAACTTTTTACCCCTGAAACTGTCTGCAAAATTTAACTTTGCAGATGTTGCTTATTTTTACATATATTTTTGCATTATAATTCAAAATGTTTACAAAGATATGAATTTTCTAGTGGCAGGGTTTCACGTCAACTGAAGTAAAATGTGGAAGAGAAATTCGACATCACAGGCAGTGGTCTCGGTAGCTTACTTGGTAAAGCGTCTGTTGTACTTAACCAGAGGGACACAGGTTCAAGCCCTGTCTGAGGCCTATTAATGAAGTTCAATTAATCATTAATTATGTCTTCATGTCGTTTGCAAAGACATTGCTAATACTTTACAGGAGTTTTAAATTGATTGCAATCGGACAGGTAACTGTTAAATTCTAATTTAAGCTCCACCCTGGACGGCAGACTGCTTAACGTAATCACGGCCGTGCAATTTGTTACGGATTCAACAATGCACCTCTTAAGTTCTTTGCTGGGGCAAAATAAAAGAGTTCCTTTAAGTTCGCTAAATGAAGTCGACTACAAAAGGCGGAGCCGGGCGTAATTCAAATGAACGCAAGCGGTCGACGCTCCTGGCTTTGATTCCGTACTTTTGAAAAGTTTAATTTTTGCAAAGTTTCACTTGCAGGACTTTTCAAATACTTTTAGATCTCGTTCGAACTTTAACATTTGACTCGATGGTTTTGCCTAAAGGCCTGCTAATGTTAATGCTAGTCATTAATCACTGATTGTTTAAGTTGTTAATGACAAAGTTTTTTGGGTGGTAAAAAAGAAGCTGAAAAGTTTATTGTGAAAAAGGTTTTTGATCAAACAAAAACTGTGATTGATCATAGTGACGGAAAACGTTAAATCATGTTGTTCATTGTACATTATAGGATCACACAACCGTACAACAAGGTCGACATCTTAGTAGATATTTGTTATTTATGTATGTAGAACGTTTAAAGTGAGTATGTTGGAGCCCATTGTTTGTCTACATTATTATGTAGATCTATTTGTTGCCATTCACTGTTGCTTATGACAATTAGAACAAACGCAAGGTCAGACTCATGCCAAATTAGCTATATGGCCGTTTTGTTAATAAAACATTGCCTTGTCACGACTTGAACTTGAATCCGAGAAAGTTAATAACTTGAAAAGTTTCGTAATAAAATGTATTTAGTTCTCGCTATATGAACTTGCGAAGTAGCGGCGGGATGAATTTTAATAAGTTATAAGTGGGTACAAACTGGTTACTGTACATTTACATTTACATTTATACATTTATTCTTTATTGTACTCAGAAAACATACAATATTAAAATAATTACAAAATAAACAATGTACAAAGGCGAGCTTAACTCAAATTTGAGTTTTCTACCAGCAAACCTTTGAGTGATCGTTGTTGAATCTATACATTCTCAGGGTTTGAGTAAAAGTGGTATAGTGTACAATTATCTAAATAAATACATGAGGACTACAACATAATATATATAATATATAAACATATATATATATATATATATATATACATATATACATCAAACATACATACTTATATAAAATATTACTTACTAATACATAAATATGAGTAGGTAAATATATATTACAGGTTCTTAATTATTAGATGATGTAGCGAGAAAATGCTCCTTTATTCTCTTCTTGAAAATGAACGGAGAGGGGCTGTCTCGTAACGAGTGCGGAAGAGAGTTCCAAAGACGCACTGCTTGTACAGTGAATGAACCGTCATATCGGCTCGAGCTGTGACGAGGAGTACGTAAAAGAAGGGAAGAATTTAAGCGACATGGTTTTCCCCTGGGGACAAGATACTCAAAGCGTTCCCGAAGATAATTAGGAGAGTTAGGATTGTGCAAGATGGAAAACAGAAGAGAAAGGATGTGAGTATCTCGACGCTGTCGAATAGGCAGCCACTTCAATTGATTCCGAAACTCCGACACATGGTCGTATTTTCGAAGTCCGAAAATAAAGCGAATGCACAAATTTTGCAGGCGTTCAAGCTTATTAAGGAGTTCTTCCGTTGCATCGAGAAAACAGACATCAGCATAGTCTAAAATAGGGAGAAGGAGAGATTGAGCTAGATTTAATTTAGTTTTAAACGGCAGGAACTTCTGGAGGCGCTTGAGAGAATGAAACGAGCAATAAACCCTCCTACTTACTACTGTAAATCTCTTCAGTTAAGTTTTATTGCAACTTTAGGAGATTTAATGCGGACGGAGGGGTTTTATATATCTTACATTTGATTACGAAAAGGTAGAGTTTTACAAGTAATTGAATCTCTATTTTGTTGCTAACCTAATTTGGTTTTTTTTTTGCTAAAGGACGTTTCATTATGAACGCCATAAACCATAACTGCCTGTTATCACCACACACCTAATACCTACCTACCTACTATAAGTAGATATAGATCATCCAAAAGTCAGAGATGCGTCGATTTGAACTCAAGGCCTTTGAGTTGGCAGTCTAATGGTGATATATATATTTTTTTCATTTATTTATCATTTTACAAATATTTAACACATCATATAATAATAGCAACTAAAAACCACTGACGTTTAAACCTGTGCTATCATGAGTCTGACTATTAGCAGGCAATTATCACCAGGCTATCAGTAAATTGTGAATATTAGATGTCTATAGTCTATAAAAGTATAAGAAGATGTTCTTGTGATTTGTCTCAGTGATAGCAATGAAAAACATCAGTAGAAGGTGATGAGGGCGATCTTTAAGAAGTGGGGTTAATGTAGATTGAAAAAAAAAAAAAACAAAAACAGCAGAACGTGGTTATTGGTGTCAAATGACCTCTGTTTCCTACTGTTTAACTCAGTTTACCTTCTTTGTCTTGCTTGACTGCTTAAGTTTCAAAATACATAACATAATACACCTACATTTTGACATAAAAAAAAAGATCTTGAACCCGGACTTTTGTGCTTAGGAAACAAGTCTACAAACCAACGCGGTCACTGTTCAGTAGGTACCTACTAGGTATAAAGAATCAGGTAAACGAGCTAATGTGGGTCTCTGAGACCGTACCAAAACATGTATGGGGCCGATGTGACCTCGCAGCTTATAATTTATGAGCTGTATGGGGTTGAAATAAGCCTGTTTTTAATACATTTACCTATACCCGTAGATACGGTGACGATTTAGTCACGTTCAGTACCTAGTTGTTTTTTTATATATACATTATGCACACACACATAGGCATACATACACTCAAGTATGTCTTGTCTTTTTGTTAAGTTGCTAAGAAAGGTCACGAGTGCGATTCCTAATGGGCCTCGATTTTTTCGAAGATATAAGTACTGTTGTAACATAATTAATTATTACTTGCTTAAAAGGCAATGAAAAATATAGAGACCTTCCCAAAGGTGCCTGGTACACGATAGTCTACGAGACGCAGGACCAAGAGATTGATAAGAAAGAGAGATATCGATATTTAACCTGTACAGCAGCATCCTCCTCCAAAATCCTAAAATATATCACTATAACTCGTCGTGGTACGTCGTACACACGACTACAACTTATAAAATTCCAGTTTCACCTGATCTCGCATTATATAGGCTTGCTATACAATTAGAAGCCAGCGAATTAATACAAGCAAATGGTCGAAGGTCGCATATTTTCTTGATTGGATATTCATAAATTAATTTGTACACAAATAACTGCTATTACACAATTAAATATCAAGCTGATGGTTGAACTACACTGGCATTTGCTGTTGTGGTTGCACAATTGTCAAAGGGCCCGTATTATACCTTTCAAGGAATGTAGTACCTGCACAAATATAGGTACACATACTTATGCAGACTGCCGCTTCCACTCTTGCATACATCTTTCGCTTCTACCCCATTCATACATCTTGTCAAACACTCGTGCCGGTTGAGAGTACTACGCACCTGACCTTTATTGACGTAGAAAACCACAAAAGAACTGAGTTCAATAGATTAGGGAGAGGAGGGTCGAGAAAAACCCACAGTTCGCTGGAATGATGGTCCCGTGTTTTAGCCAGTCTATTACCATTAAAGATTGACAAAACTCGAACTCTGAGCTGTCAATGAGAATTTCACGAGAGACACGAGAAACCTACATCATATTTTATGAATTGTGAAAAGGTAAACAGAATTGCAATTAGTAGCAAAGCACTACTTGCCAGGCCGCAATGCCTATTTACAAACACAACAAGCTTTCTCTTGGTACACTTGTGTTTTGTAGTGAAAAGCGGCTACATATTCTTTTACAGAATGTACTATATGGACGTTGATAATTTTAAAGGGATAATCAACGCAATTCTATCATGAAATTGAATTGACTTTATAAAATTGCCTATTATTATTAAATTTTATTAATTAAATTGAGACGAAAAGGGTATAAGGGTCAGAGGGTCAACTGTCAATAAAATAATACTTTATTGAGTAACAATAAGTTAGTAGAAATAATATTAATAAAACTGAAATTAAAAATGAACTAAATACTTAGCACTTTTCCTCCTCTCTCCTACTGAACTTTGCTGTGCCCGACAGTCCATAATTTTCCATCCATAACTTTTTTGCTTGCTTGCTAAATCGTTTTTTATTATTTAAACCGAACATCTGTTTAGTGTTGCAATGCAAATAATACTGGATATAGAAAATTCTCAATAGACACAATAAAAATACAATAACTACCTACGTATTTTTATGACACCAATCGAAAGGGTCTTTAATTAGCATCGTATTTTAAAAATAATATTGTGTCTTTGTAAAGGACGCCTGATCCGTTCTTTCCACCTTGTATCTATAAGTCCGATGATAGTGATTGAAACCAAACTATCAAGCTAACCAGTTCCAGATATTTATTCATGCATGTTTCTGCGCAAGTTTATCGCATATTTATGATCAATTCACAAGATATACATCATTGGTGTCGTCATTTAGAATAAATCCAGTGAACGTGTATTAACTGCCGCATTCCTTTTGAAGTGCGCCGTGCAACTGCTTATTTGTGCAATATATGGTGTTGAAAGCACGGAATAGGAAAATTATACAGATAAAATAATCTCCGGGTAGTTGTACCAATAATATTATTATCATATTCATATGACATAATACCGCATTAAGAAACATTGAGTGAGCATATTATTGACAAAGTAGGCTCTCGAGAGCAGTGGCGATGGATCAATTTTGGTAAGAGGGAAATCAAAGCCAAAATTGCTTACATAACATAACATACCATCACGCCTGTATTCCCCGAAGGGTTAGGCAGAGGTGTACTTAATGTACACCCACAGTTCTACGGTATGTTTAGGTCCCATGTAATAGGGCGCGAGTCTATTGCCATTCACCTGGCACAAATCCAGACCATTGCTAACCTTGCTATATAATACAAGACATGATTTAATACTTAGTTAGGTTAGGAAAGTTAGGTTAGTTTACGAATTTAGGTTCGAAAGTTAGTTTCGTATCGCTGTTTGGTATCGGTTGTATGGAGCCTTCGCTACTGCTAAAGATGATACACCATCAGTTAAGGAGTAAGCGCCACAGCTGTCACAGATATGCCAACTTCTTTAGTGTTTTCAAAACGTAATATATTTTTATAATTTTCTCTTTTCTTTTAAGTTTTATCTACTTCTCCATGCACGGCAAGGCCTACCCCGGTCTGGTAAAATAGTAAAGGTTCTCTCGAACCAACAACTATTAAATACCGATAAAAAGACAGGTTTATAATAAATCTATTGCAGTTAATATTATGCAGATAGTACGTGTGAGTGATATGGGTATACTCTCAATTTTTTCCCCAATAAGGGTGGGCAGTGTTTGCAGTAACATTAGCAACACATGCGCGTTATTTATTACTTGTACACAACGAATTTATAAACACGGATATTTTGGAAATTTATGAGCAAGGTATCTTTATTATGTAAATTAAAGTTTATATAAGGTAGGCATTTCTTAAAAGTAAAAATGGGGTTAAATATTGCATCTGAAGATACTTTGGTAAGGAATTGAAATATAAACTAGATGGGTTGATTGAAAACTACAACAAATACGAGAAATTGCAATATGAGAAAACGCACTGCGAGAATTTTTTTTTATAAGCTTTGACTAGTATAGTTGGCATGTGACAAGGTTGTAATTACACTGATAAAAAGATATGCAAGGGTAAGCTGCCTGCCACGGTCAGTCTGCGGATGGGTGATTCAAACACATCGAGACCCTCCCCTGCCTCGGGTAGCAAGTAGAGCTGTCAGTCCCGATTTTTTATTGCCTTTGTCAATCTTAGTGGTATTTAGAAAACCAGTCTATACCTTAAATATCGGTATTGTGGAGATCTGATAGCATTCGCTTCGTGTAAAACTACTGATACTGGAGTAGCCAACAAGTATATATTATGTTTTACTTTATAGGCGATGTTTGTGTGCCAGAGAGAACAATCAAATCCGAACTACAAGCAAATCTAGATTAATTCATTCATGCAAATCTAATAAGGTGGGCTTTAAATCAGGTGGAAAATCCTTATTGAAATCATCCAGCAAGATCAGAAAACTCACGACTTCTCATTAATTAGTTTATATACTGGTTCGCCTACTAGCCTCTTGACCAAGACAAGTACAAGTCACGAGCAGATGGAACGACTTCTCATCGTAATCGCTTTAACTCTGGACCAGTACTATAGTGAGTCGTGAGAAAGGGATAGTACTAGCTAAATTATAGAGCGGCATCTCTTTCTGACCACTTTAAACTGCCCGCAGTAATATTCTGTAGTAAGGGCCTTAGACTTCCAACTGAGAAGACTAATAAATACAGCTTAGATTTGAAAGCGTTATTTATCTTTATAATCTGTACCTAGTTCATTAGGTACTCGTATCTATTAGCTCGACATTCTTCACAGCCTACATTTATGCAAGCTTGAGCGCAATAGGGTTACCAAATAACTCGGTATAAATTCATCGTCCGCGGTTTATAATGAAACTGCCGCAGCGGATTTCAATGCGGTCACAATAATTTGTGGTTTTTGTAACGGAATGTTCGGTTTTTTTACAATACGGATTACGATACAGATTGCAATTTGCAATCCGTATCTGTGTGTCTGTTCTGAAATTACACGATGGGGGAAACATATTATGTCGTATAATTTATGGCACCTACCTATAACAAAATCGCACGCGTGACAGGGCTGGCAAAACGAAGTCACGGAGAGGGTTGTAAGTTTTTAAACACGGGGCTTGAGTTGGGTTATTGTTTTGTCAGCCTTTTTTAGAAGATTAAAGTGAGTTAAGAGAATCTGGATTAATATTATGACGAAGATACCGATATAAAATAGTGTACCTACGAAAGAAAAGATACTATTACGACATTTTAAATTTAATTTTCTTTATAGTTAGGTACTCTTTAATTATTGTTTTCTTTTAAGTTATTGTGTGCATTATCCTGTGACTGTCTCAATAAATATTTTTTCTTTCTTTCTTTCTTACATGAAAAAATATATGTATTAGATATTATGCAGACACATTTTGTAAAAGAAAATTCGAAACCTGGCAGAATGTTAGGTACTTTTGAAAATTTTTAACATGCGCGAATGCCATATGCAAAAGAGGAACACAATTAAGTCTAGTTGGTGACATACAGTTTTTAAATGCTTATAATAAACTATGATGATGAACTCACTTCTTCAATGTGTATCCCAGGTGGCAAAAGATCCAGGATTTTTCATATTAAAAAAAAAAGATATTTTCCATAAGGGACCTACTATTTGCCCCTTGTTCGTCTGTTTAACTTGTTTTAAGTAACTTTTTAGGAGATCAGCAGTTCATCATTTCCAGCAGTAGATAACTTTGTCTCACGATGAATAACATCTTATTTGTATACAAAGTCTTAGCCACCAAGTATCTGAACTAGGGAAGAGAACCATTGTGTACAAATAAAACCAAGTGTCGGTCTGACCTTGAATTCCACGCTTCGATCCGCCATAACATTGTAATCGTAACTAAACGTCTCGGTTTACATGACGCAATCCTATTTAATTATCGAATCGTGTGAACATTTGATCACTCAATGTTGAATGCGATGCTATTCGATTACTGCCGTGTGCGTATTGATTGGGGCACGTACGCCCTTCGAATTTAAATGCCGTGGATTGTACTGATGGTTTGATGGTATGGCCTGACGGGAATTCTTGTGGGTTTATTGTCCTACAATCTATGATAATGTTATGGTGATTAAACTATTTACCCACATTTGTCTGAGCCATAGCTGTGCCAGGTTTCCGCTAAAAATAGCATAGGAATAACATAGGTCCATGATGGTAAAAGCCTGCAGGTCTCTAAGCGGTAACTAGAAAAAAACACACTTACTTAAATAATAATGTTTTAAGCTGGAACACTTTACTTTATTATTAAGAGCCATTCTTAGTAAAAATGAATGTAAAAATGAGGTTCAATTGAAATGGATTCTTAGAAGAAGGCCTTATAATGCTTAGGTAAGTAGATCGTAATATATTTAGGCTAGACAATAGGTACCAATCTGACAGCGACCGACATTTTTTTCGAGTGAATGTACCAGCCTAGATCACGTCACTAACATTTGGGTAGGTCAAAGAATTTATAAGCTTCCTATCTATAGTTTAACAATATTTAACATGTAGATAATGTCTAGCATCTAAACTCCTTGGCTGCTTGCGCATTACGCAGACTAATCTTAATAGTCACGAATTCTATGTTTGCAGCCGCATTCCACGCCAAACAGAACCCACACAAGCATACCACAAGCTATGTGAACGAACACAAAGGCCATGTGTCTAAGAAAAAAAAAAACAGACAATTTAAAAAAAGTTTTGAGTTGAAAATGTTCGTGAAATTAGCAATAAAAATTACACTGGCTGAATATGGAAAAGAAGGGGCGGATGAGTCGCCTATTCCAATTTTATATTTCAAATTAGCACTTACGCAACACGGCTTAGCGAATAGTTTAACAAAATTATGTAATTTTACTGTAATAAAAATGCTGTTAAAATTGCTAATTAGATTTCTAGTAAACTTTATAATTAGAATTTGCTGTTTAGTTTCAAAACGTGTAGCAATTTGTAAAGGCAAATTATATTGAAGACATTTAAATATTTAATTCTGTGCAGGCAGTATTGTACTATTCGGGAAATGCAGGGGCAAATACTTACAGCAAAGATAACGAGCATGTAACTTCATATTAAGACTGAACTTCCAGCGTAAAATTAAATCATAATAAAGAAAGTTTTCTTTTACAAAGACTTCAATATAATTCAAAGTGGGGTTTGGTCTGCATTTCAAACGGAATGAATTCCAACGCCCGTCTAGGAAGAGTTTCACCATAATGAAATTCTTCAAATATCGCCCTCACCCCATAAGGATTAAAATTCATGTAATTGCGCGTGCGGTTTTCTATGCGGGCCGCATACGATTCCAAGTATTTCGAAAAATATTGAAGGGGAAACTAAAGGCATGAAAACAACAAGCAGGTTATGCGCTTTGACTTCTAAGATACAGGTTACTACCTAGTTTAGAAGTCAGGGTCTTTTTACTCTGGTCCACTTAGCTTAAGCCATACTTCAACACAATGTAATGTTTGTACAATTATTGGAGAAATAAAGGTATTATTATTATTTTATTATTATTATTTGTTTTTTCATTTCGTTTTCATTTGTAAGCTCGAGTTAAGTAACGATTAAACCTTTTAAAAGGTGCAATCCTCGCTCTATAGTGTTTGTTTTCTCAGCTCCGTTTGTTTTTACAAGCTAAATAGTTTTGTAGTGGCCGTTGGAAACTAATTTCGCATTGTTCGCGATACCAATGTGTTGTACAATAGGATTCCTTGATCTGAAATTAAATATAGCACTTTTTTTATTGTTGTCTGAACTATCGAGTATCGTATATCATCAATCAACAACTTCAGCAAAATGTACAATTAATTTTACTTTTTGTACGTCACTGTATTGGGGTATCATATCCAACAAAACAATGTTACAGGCCGCTCTCTAATTAATGGAATTAATAAATTAAATGTATCTAATTACAATTAAATTTCGTGTAAAGGTTATTTAAATTTCGAACACACGTAGCCCGGTCGAGTAACTGTGCGCGGGCCATTGAGGCCCCGGGCACGTTCGGTTTACAACCTGTCGTGCAAATATTTATCCGCATCGGATTTACGTGTTAACCATCCGGAATGTAATCAGCTTTGACTGGGAACGCGCTGCCGATGCCTCGGAGACTAATGGTATTGCTATTTAGTATTTAAGTACACCATGTAGATCTCTATGGCGGAAAGGTTAATTAATTTGTGCAAAGCGATTTTATTTGCATCATTCGGTAACCCGAATTTGCCTATCACATTATTAATAGCGTCATTTTGTAGCTCTGTTTAAATAAAAGAAATCCTACACACAAATCTTTTATCAATAAAAAGGATCATGTAAATTTTTTACGCATTCGGGCTGTATAGTTCACGCCGCTTATTGCATAGATCAAAAGGCAATTCAGCCCATGCAAAGAGAAGCGGAACACGGAAAAAAGAAACGGCAAATAAAAGACATTCTTACAAGGAAAACTTGCCATGGATTCATATTGCTTTAATTGCAAGAAAACGAAAGATAACGGAATAAGCGGATAATTTAATTAGAAAGAAATTGAGACGACGTCGGTGTTCCTGATAAAAAAATAAGGCTGCAAACTTGATCGTTTAAGTTTTCCCGCAGAAATATCACGTATTTCTCGGCTATACGTATAAGACTTTTTCTTAGATGGTAAAAAGTCGTGCGGAATTCGGACGATGGCATTCAGGCATTTGTCACGGCGGTCGCGGGACCGCCGCGCTACCAATGGAATAAATTTTGGGTTGCGCCGAAACAACGCGCACTCTACGGTCGCAATACTTTTGTATAATCCCAATTTCACGCCAATTTCTAGGTTACTGTCTGTTTCACTTAGAAAGTAAAACGACACAATGGGTCAAATCTAATTGTTGCACAAGAGACACATCGATTCTTGTGACATCGCACTCTTGAAGGGACTACACACTTAAGTATATGTCGTTCTCATTTCAAAACTAGCAAACTTTCGAGAGATATGGGAATAATAAATAGCTCGGTCGGACAGACTGCTAAGTAAATGCTCTGTTCGCATTCAGGTGATGTCATAATCCGCTACACAGAAATTATGTTTTGTTCCCCGGCGCGCAATTACGAAAATATTTCGGGCACTTAGAGTAACTAATTCCTGATGGCTGTGAGACGACGAGCACAAACCGTGATGCTGCAGAATGTAGGCAATTACATAAACGACAATCAACGGCACAAAGACGTCAGGAAGGGAAAGTCGGGTAATGTAATTATATAGATATGGCAAGTTAGCGCCGCGCAGTGTGACGGTTCAGACGCTGCGGGCGAAACGCTCGGGAAACCGAATAATTACTTATTAAACACCGTTAAGATACATGCTTCCTACACAACGAGATCAGAGTACATGCCTAGTACTGTTACAATTGATCATAATCTGTCTTATCAGATTTCATCTCATATTTGTTGAACGAAGTAGAACAGAGCAGACAAACGCTAGTCAGAGTACGTAACGTGTCTTAAAAGCATTATGGAAATTATTGCTTTTAACAGATTTGGCCGTCGAACTAATTACTTCTTCATTCCTTAATTACACTCAACACAAATATTAACGGGTACCATCTGATATCAATTCGATCTTCCCGTTGCGCGTTGTAACGTAATTATTTCCTTACAATCCAACACTGATAAAACAATTATGGTTATTGGAGCGCTTGAAACGTCATTTTGTATTTCGCCATGTCTAATGTAGGCAATAAGCATTAATGTAATTTGGGCAAATATGAAAACGGCTGAGTTTTCCCTTATTAGTTCAGCGAGGCAATTGCGCGGCTCATCTTACGCTGAGTCGCCCTAATACGTACAGACATAATTACATTGTATTTGAACGCCATCTGTTCCCAGACTATTTTGTTTGCCGATATCATAAAGCGCGTTAAATAAAGATAATTTAAGGTCTAAAATGTTTTGTTTTCAACCATCTCGAAACAAATTTAATTAACGCCTGTATTCTGTATCAATTCGGGGTAGCAAATGTAGATTAGTATGTCTAACTCGGCTTACAAAATGACAATCACACCACCGAAACATTCAGGACAAATCGGTTTAATTTAGAATTTATAATGTTGGCGCAATTTTTAACAAGATTAAAAAGGCCTGAGCCGAAAGTTAAGCGGATTGGGAAACATAATTTACGTTTGTTTACAAGCGACACAGTCAGGTACCCGCTGATAAAATGAAGAATGAATCTGTCATGTTCGAGACAACTCCCCGTTGTGCTGATTCCGCATCTAATTTATAGTGAATCAGCTCCGTCGATGGCAATTTTTCAATATTAAATTCGAATAAAAGTATCAAGTTTCCTGCTGTTCATTTTACGATGAAAGGACTTTGTATAATTTGGAAGCTCCTTTCAAAAAATCTTTTACTTTTTCAAACGTTGCCACCACACTATAAGTAGTCGTAGAATACAATAATAGCGCAATATAAGGTGCTAATATGAACACAATAATGCTAACATTATATTGTGATATTGTTCCGGATAGAAGGGTAATGTAGTCAGACAAAAAATAAGGTTTCATAATACTTGTTGTTTACGTCTATAGGTTGCGGTTGCTGCCTACCATAGGGAGGCCTATATAATATGATAGTTTGTCATCTTATCAATAACAGTTAATGTTGATTCTTAAGTAGTATATACTTCGGTTATATTACAGGCATTTATCTTTTAAGCACATTCTAGTAATTAAAAACATACTAATGGATACATTTTCATACATAACATGCACTCCTAATGCATCTGAATTCTCCTGTTTACTTACGGAATCCTATTAAACCATTAAGGTGTGCTTCCACCTCATGGATACAAAAAAGGAACGTTTATTTTTATACAACAAAAGGGAAGCGGGTGTGAGGTAGACAGGCGTTTATAAAAATAAATTTTCATTGTATTTTCGCTAGGGTGCCGCCGGTGGGCGTGTTCTCATCCGTGCTTGTTTAATCTTCGAAATACTCGGATCTAATCCTTGAACATCTGGTTTTTGGTAACCTTTGACTATAAAGACAAAAACTCCAAAACTGTCACGCTTCCTTACCTTCAAAGTTTTATTAAAAATAATAAGTCTGTATAAGATACTCGTATGTGCGCGTGTCGTGATCAAAATCATCAACAATACCAAAACTGTTATTCTATCCAGCGTATTCATTTGGTTCTGTACCAATACGAATAACATTCAGGTGTTACGTGCATTCCTTATGATATTGTCGAGAGACACGCCTGCAAGTCGACCTACTTTTCGCTCCGTATTGATATCATTTCTAATACAGCAGAGTTAATAAAAGTGCTCATGCTCAAGCTCTTTTTCGCCTCTAGTTAACATTGCGCGCGTTAAATACCACCGTATTTTATTTAAAATTATTTTTATGGAGAGTTGCCGAGCGCCTCAGCAATCCTAATAACTGTCATCCAGATTTAATATCACATCTTCCATTTTGTACGGGTTCTACCGAGAGGCAATTTCCCTCCTAAAATTGTATTTGGAAGAATACGCGTAACTTAATACATATGCGACCCGAAAGACAAATTTTATTTATATTTTCTCTGCGTGCCATAGATTCTGCGATCTGCTACTGTGTTTTACGACATGTGTTATATTGATGGCTTTATGCTGCCGTTTTAGGCTGTAACGCATAAAATATCGCTTTATCTTAGAAAAAAACAAGGAATCGGCATAAATTTGAAGTAGATGGGTATATATTTTACTTGGTTAATAAAATTTAGTTTTGGATAGGTACCCCCCAAACAACTTTGTTGAGAAGGGTGGCACAGAACAGGCTCATAAAAAAACATATAAAATTGGCACAAAACAATTTTATACTTACAAGCACAATAAAGAAAGGAATCAAGAATGTGTCTTACATTCTTTCGTCACCATAAGGAAAGTTGTTAATTGAATATGTAACCTTCGGAAGTCGTTTTTGTAAATCATCAACCCATTATGGGGTCGGATCTTCTCTTGAATGAGAATCTATGGATCCCTATTAATTCTCAAATTCTTAAAAAAATACTCTTCCATCTAATAACTCCTCATAAAAAAGTGCTCAGTTATTACTTCCACTTAACAATCTGAGGTTTAATAAGATCTATATTAGTTGGTTATAAATTTATAATACAGAGGTATATTTCATATCAGGTATTGAAAGTAATACTCATAATAATATGGTTAGATTAGATACTAGAACTTAAATCCTGCATGGCATAAAGCAATCGTTTTATCTATTCATCTATAGAAACTCCTCGTATTACGACACCGCCCGCGCCACTCAGTGCAATAAGCAGGTTGTATAGATGACGTCATTAGTGTCTGACCTGACCACTCTATAAATAACGATGGCTTCAAGGATAATCCTAAAATATTGCACAAAAAATGCCACAGCCATTAAAATATAATTCAGTTCATAATTTCCTATGCGAACCAATCTTTTAACAAGTAGTTTGATCTATTAAACAGTAATCAAGGTAATTTGAACTCGGTTTGTGAGATCTGATGATATATTCACGACTTTTCAAGGGAAGTCACGTTTTTTTATCCGGATATAAAACATGTTTAGGTAGGTACTGTTAATGTTATTTACACGTTAAATATAAAAATATAAAACGACCAATAAATTTTCTATAGACATCATACGTTTTGTCTTCTTTTCCCTGTCACAAAATATAACGTAATGTATTTTGCCGTGTAAAACAAGACAAAATACATTATAGTTTCTAAGAGACTTTTATGACAATTCTTATATTTTTTACTCATATTTTTTATTTTTTACTGCTATTTTTTGTCCTTATGCTATCTCGATGTGATTCACGTTCTCAAAAAAAAAATACCAGCACGAACTCTGTTGCATTTGCACGGTTAACTTTTGCAACAAAATGTTTATCTTTCGGTACAAACAGTAGTAGGTAATGTCGTGGAACTGCCAACTTTTATAGGGGACTGGTAGAAGATTGGTTGTATTCTAGGGCATTCACAATTTTATGATGTTTCTTTGTTTGTAATGTTTTTTTTAACAAAATTCCACACGCGCCTATTGCATTAATATCGGTTAAGTGATATAAAGTTCCCCTCACAAGATGTGTTATGATATGTAAGTGATTGAAAGCACCCAACCACCTCCAGGGTCGGCCTGATCGCCAGCCTAACAAATCGACCTATTTCCGAGGGACTCGTTACTCAATTTAACTTGCTAGTTTCTTAGTCGTGAAGGAAACTTCGAGAACATCGACTACATTGAAAGGGTGAAACGCAAAAGTTTCGCCTCTCAGCCTATAAGTTTTTTAGGCGATACTAAAAAAACGAATCAGCGGCGCCTAGAGTTTCTTTTTTCTATAGATACTTATACAAATTAAATGCTGTTCTCTCACTCTGAGACGAGACCCCTGGCCCAACAGTGGAATAATATATAGACAAATGATGATAGCGAATATTGTTCAAAATATGACATTTAATAGCTAAGTATATATTATAGTGTTAATAGCTAAGTATATATGTGTTTCAGTGTAGTAGCAGAAAAGAACTTCTAATTCTGACATATGATGTTGTCCATTTTAATATACATTTAAGTTTAGCATAATTATCATATCGTACTGGGATATCCTGTAAAGAAACGTGGTACAATGTTTAAGGTGGGAATATTTAATAAACAGACAGAGATACTTTTCCTACTTATAATATTAGTATTGTGACTGCTGAAGCCACAAATGAATTGCGTTATGTTTTTAGTTACGTAAGTTATTGTTACGATAACGTAGTTTTTAAAGCATGACCATTATAAAAAGATATTTCACAACATAATGATCGTGGAACTATGAAGCCTGAAAGAGTCTAAATAACTAAAAGTTTGATTAAAATGACAAAGAAATTAATATAAAAAGTTTTAGGTTTACCAACCCAAGAAAATTCTGTAATTTAGGCAATACGAGTCCTCACTAAGTAATTAAAGTTTATTTTTAATAATTTTCCGTGTAGAGGCAAAGAATATTTCTTTTTGAAAAAGAAGGACTGTTGTCGTTGTGTTGTTGACTACTGTTGTCGTCCAAATATATCTATAGGTACTTATAATATTATGAAGTTTGTGAGTTTCTGAGGTTGTAGGGAGTAATCTCTGAATCTACTGAACTGATTTTGAAAATTCTTTCACCAATAGAAAGCTACATTATTCCTGAGTGACAAAGGCTATTCACAAAGAAATGAATTTTCTAATTAAAGAAAATTTCATAGTGAAATAAAAATTCGATCTCAGGCAGGGTTTGAACCTGCGTCTCTCTGGTTAAGTACACCAGACGCTTTTCCAACTAAGCTACCGAGACCACTGCCTGTAATGTCGAATTTCTGAGATCGATTTTTTCTTTCACTATGAAATATTCTTTAATTAGAAAATTCATTTCTTTGTTAACATTTCGCAATATTTAATGCTATTTAAGCATTACCCCGTAAAATTAAAAGAAACGTATAGTCCACGCGGGCGAAGACGCAGGCGGAAAGCTAGTATAAAATATTTTTTATTACACAACTACTACCTCATAATACCATTAATGCCTACATTAACGTTAATGCATTACCATTTCCGATGGAATTACACACGTTGTATGCTAGCAAGGTAAGTGGGCCCGTCTGGCCTGTCCCGTGGGACCTTGTCGGGCCATTCTTATTCAAATAAGTGGGGGCAGCGATTTACCCCCGGGAACCGTGACACTGCAGCGGTTTCCACAACCCCGCTATACAAATGTTTGGACTGAATGATAGTTATAAGGCGGGTTTGTTTATGCAGTGGACTAGCTTTGTTCACTATAGACTTTATAATGAATAGCTGAAGGGAGAAGAGAGTTGTGTTGTTTTTTAATGCGATAATCTCTGAAACTGTCAGATTTAAACGACCAAATTTGTATTTGATAGCCTGATATTTGAGGAACGTTTGAGGCTATTTAACTTCACGCTGAGCTGAGTCAATGAGTGAAATCACGAAACGAGCTGGTACTAATATCATATCGCTGAAGAGTTCGTTTGTTTTTTGTTTGAACGCGATAATCTCTGGAACACTGCCAGTCGAATCAGAAATATTCTTTTTGCATTTGATAGGTCAATTTTTAAGCAAGGTTATAGGCTATTTAGCTTCACGATAGGAGTCATAGGAGCCGAGCAGGCGGGTGAAACTGCGGGACACAGTTAGATATAAGATAAAACGTGATTGTTTTATTTATTTTCTTCTTGAATGTAGACAAAGTCAATTGTATTTTAATAATAAAATATGTGACTGATCATGAAAACAGTTTGTGACGAAACGTAAACGGATAGTGAATAATCTTCTTATTCATCTTAATGGTATTAGAACTAAATTTTCTTTAATTATTTGCATTCAACAATATTTTGTTATTATAATTACTAGTTATTCTTTAAGAGAATTGAGAGATCTTTGTATCTGTAGATCTGATATTTTTTAAGAGTTATCTGTAGTTCAATATTTAGGCAAAACAACCAATCGAATATTCCAAGACGGCTAACTTTTAAGTTATTTTTAAAATTGTTAGATTTAGCACCGAAACCGGATGTCACAAGTCGAGGTCAATCTGCCATAAAAAAGAGAAAAGAGGTCGCTTTTCATTGTTGGCTTCACTAGTGAACATTAAGCTTTATTGGATATTTTGCAAATGCAAATTTAACAGTAAGTAACCTATTTTTCTAACCCACTGTCGAATTCACACGTACATGCTAATTACAATATAAAGTTTACATAAGATATACCAAATAATACTCGCATGAATTTCAAATTGTTGATATTTTAGACTTGATGAGGAAATCAATTAAGTTGTCTGTTATATAATCAAACAGTTTCCGATCAATTCACACTAAATTATCACATCACGAACAAATCTAAGACAGGAAATAACATAATATACCATCGCCTATATTCCCTTATTAAGGTGTAGGCAGTGGTGTACTGCTGATTTAAATCAGGTCGCCAATAATCTGGTACAAATCGAGAATTCGAGTTGCTAATGAGAATTTCATAGTAAATCCCAATACATTTTGCTCGACTCGTGAATCAAACATATGAACCAATGGAGACCAATACAGTTCACTAAGAGAGGAAATAATTCGAATAATTAATATAAATATGGTACATAAAAACAAATGAAGCTTACAGCAGCCATTGTGTGCCATATTACATTATCCTTGAAGGGAGGTTTCATACGGAGATCCTTCCAATGACCGGGGGAAATCACGCAATACACGAGAACGTAGCTACGAACAAACAGACAACGTAACGACGAAAATTTACATCAGCCTGGTTTAATGTCGCGAGGCAATCTCATTCTAGGGAGGAAACGGGGCAACAGTGGACCACTGATCTCTGATCCCGCAGCATATTATTATAAAGTAGGTGATGAGGCTCATGTTATGATGGTCGGCTATGATCAGTTACGATGATACTCGCGATATGGCTTCGGAGACAAATGCGTTGCTCGAAAGCGGTTTTCATACCTACAAGTTGTAAGTTTTACTTAAACTCTTCTCCCATATTTATGTAGAAATATGTGGTAAATTGTGGTTTATTATGTTTTTACGACACTTTTTTGTATAAAGTAATCGTAAACTGTATTCGTTATGCCATACCCAATTTCAATTTATAAAATCGGCTTGGATGACTGCTTTTCTATCTCATGTCTTGAGTGATAATTAATGGACAAAGTCGCTAATGTATTCTGAATATGGAATCATTACATTACTCGTAATTAATAAAGCACTAAGTGAACCTATCACTTATTTTTACAACTTATGACTATAATATAACTTAAATTATCGTATTTACTCCGAATAATATTTTTGATGTCAGAACATGAAGAAAATTGAAGCAATAAACCCAGCCATGTTTCATGAAAACGTGTATTTGTACAATTTCTAGTTATTACTAGTCATATAAGAATGAACAAATTTTATTGTGTAGAATTTTGGGATAGGTATTTTTACTTTAATATAGGATCCCTAAAATGGTAGGCTATTTTCGGGTTATAAATTCTGCCCTAGCAGACTTATAGAGCTTAAACGAAAGAGTGCCTTATAAATAGCATGGTCCTACGAGAGCCCTAAGCAAAAAAAAGAACTTAAATATATGGAAAACTCAATTACTATTCCAAGAAAATCGCACCCAAATCACCTATTTTCCAGTCACCATTATCCTAATTATGTAAAAGGCCTTCCACTCTATGAAGCATAAATATCTTAAGTTACGTTTATATTCGGTGGAGTTTTTATAACAAAATGCCACTCAGTGAAGTGATTCAAAGCCACGTAATTGTGCTGTTGAGGCAAAAAGTCCTAATTCTCCCCTCGCAATTCTATTTAGGTGACAACGAAGTAAAAACTGGGAAATTTATAACAGTCACGTAAGTATAATGAGACCACAATTTTTAATTAAAATGTGTTTTGATTTTTTATATATTCTTTTTTGTGCTTTAGTAATGCTGTAGCTTGTCATTTCTAAGAACGAATGTTTATTATTTAAAGGCTTTATAATATTATCGTGAAAATTTGGAAAAAGTTTCTATTCGTATGATATTTTAAATTAAATTATTTACATAACATACAATCACGCCTGATTCCCCGAAGGTTTAGCAGAGGTATACTTATGTACCTGCACTCTCCGTCTGCCGCCGGTAATGGGGGTGAGCCCTGCTATTAAACGAGTACAAATCCAAAGTCCGAGATGCTAAGTGCTAAATTTTATTGAAAACCCAATAACTCACCCTTCTAGACCTGGGAAATCGAATTTAGGGTTTCTAGCGCGCTTAAGAAGTAGTTATGACTTCTTAAATAATATTTTGCAAGACATGTCATCATAATTATTAATAGCATCGATTGTTTTGAAGGCAAACAAATGCATAATACATGACACGTATTATATACTCCATACCGCCAGGTATGTAAAATCGACCTTGCCCTTGTTATTGAGCAATATAAGTACCTACAAAAATATTACCTCTACAGGTAAGATACTACGAGACGAGAATACACTATCGTGGATAATTATAATGTATACATATGTATATTATATTTTATACAATATACTTACCTCCTCTAATAATTCCACCAGTGTTTTTCCAGTTACTACAAATAAAAGACGATGAACATGTTTATGTACAACGTTGTACAATTTGTTAACACCAAAAGTCGCTGAACAATTTTAAATAGAACAATAGGAACGATGATCATTTTACAAATATCGGTGAACGGGATAGAAATAATAAAAAAAACGATTTACTTTCATAAAATAGTTTTTTTTGAGTTTACGTTTTAGGTTATTTTCACATTTCTTACAAATGCAGGGGTTAAATTATTACTAGTGTAAAAGGCTAAGGTAAAAAAAA
This sequence comes from Subacronicta megacephala, assembly GCA_958496365.1. Lineage (NCBI taxonomy): Eukaryota > Metazoa > Arthropoda > Insecta > Lepidoptera > Noctuidae > Subacronicta > Subacronicta megacephala. The sequence continues at coordinate 8,924,922 of OY292521.1, forward strand.
AAGTTTTAGTAGGATATCCGCCCAAAGTCAGTGTTTAGAACACTGATTATGATCATAATTACTAGAATCATTAAATAAATCGATTGTTTCATTTATTTACTAAATAACAGAATAACTGAACACTACTTTCATTTCAGTTGTGTATTACTTTACCAATTCACAGCAAACTTAAAATCAAAATTATTTCATTGTTATATTTCATTTTGCTTTACTTTATTTTTTATTATAGTTTGTAAGGCAAATAAAATATTTTTATAATAAGTAGCACCTTCTTCAAAGCCTTGACTTTCCCAGTAATTGCAATTGCAACGCAGCAGTTGCAATAACGTAAAAATATGATTGCAATCTTCGCGTTCAATACTCGAAACTGCATGAGATCGACACTTCTTGTACAATTACTTGGAATTCTGTTGAGTTTTACGAGAGAAAGTAAGAGCCATACCTGTATGCATGTATGTCGGTACTTATATAGAAAACAAACCAATGGAATTACGGTATCATCATTTCGTTTTCATTGCAGCGAAGAAAGTAATTAGCAAAGATGAAATAAACCGGTATTAAATAATGTTTCTTGACTTAAAATTTGTTTCTTAATCGAAAATAATCTTGCTATAATTAAATTTAAAACACCTCAATATATTACGTCGACAGAAAATATATTAAGAGATAGTAGGTAACAGATTTTATTATAATATTTTACAAAGATTTACAGAATATAACGGATTCCTAGTTACGTAATGTGATGTAGGTATAAATCATTAAAATTAATCCGGATATATACACAATATTGTATAACGTCATCTTATTTGGTCTAGTGATCGCAGACGCGACTGCTAAGTGAGAGGTTCCGGGTACGATTCCCAAGTTGACCAAAGTGTTTTTTATTTTCCAAACTCTTTCACTTCAAGTTCCAATCTCTATACCTACCAAAATTCTACAAAATTGGTGCAGCGGTTTAGACGTGAAAACGTAACAAAACAACGGACAGACAGACAGGCAGACAGAGTTATTTGTATGTATTAGAGGTTTATTAATGATTCGTATTTAGGTATGGATTCTCAGTAGCAGCTGCCTCCCTGGACATCAGAATATTCCGGTGAATTGTACGTGAATTACCACACTTCTACTTAACCCTTCGGTGATTCAGGCGTAATAATATGTTAAGTTTCTTGTATAACGTTATATAATTAATTAAAGGCGACATCTAAATCTAGCATATCTCTCGATAGATTATATTATTTAAAACGGTTTGAATAAGATAAAGATAGTAATTTTAATAAATTCTACGAACGCGTAACAACCGAAACAGGTTTCAGTGTGTAGTTTAAGTTTTTTATTTGGGTCTGTGGATGTTATTATCGATGATTTGACAGTGAACAAGGTTCTCGCCGTAAAAGTTGAATCGTACATTAATTTAGTCGATCGGAAACATATAAACAATAATTCGTTGTCATTTTTCTGCGATGATGTTTCTTTTATTTCACTTCGTAAATAAAAGATACCGAGTATATTTAACAAGATTTCTTTTTTATTGACAAACGTTTGTGGTGTTGTAAAATAATTTTTTATCTATATATACAGGGTGTTCACGAAAACGGGGTGTTATAGTATAACGTAAATACGAGCCATTTTTTATTTTATGCGTATGTACCTATTTATAAGTTGGTGTTTGGATGGATTTTTGCAATCACCATTAAATAAATAATAAAAATAAGGTTTATCAAAATATTTTAGATCACTGGTTTCAACTTCTTTTATGTGAAATTATAGTAACAGAAACCTTTAATTTACTATAATGTGTCTATAATTATGAAGATTGAAAGGTAAACTTAACTTTTTATTAATAAAAAAAAATTTTTTGCAAGCCTAACTAGTTTGGATGGTGGTGCCAAAATAAATTCCCACGGCATTAAAAAAAAAACAAAATACACCGCGGGTAACAGTACAGGTTTTATACATGGCTTGTAATATATATATATATATATTTCTGTATGTATAATTTATGTTATACATAGCAAGGCATTCAATACCGACTAAAAACGAAATTCACAATAGCAGTGATTATTAAATAAATACATATAAATGCCAGCTATAAAACTTTCTAAATAATTGCCAATAGATATTCGAAAGAAACGACGTATTTAAGTCAATCATCGTTATTTATGACAGTAGGCATCTAAAGGTTTCACAATATTGTCCCATAAGCCTGTGTTAGAATTGCAAATTAGCCGAAGTCCATAATCATGCTTCAGGAAGTCATTATAAGATGTTAATTCAGTGGCCGTCGCATCGTCATAAAAATCTAAAAATCTAGAATAGTGGATTAATTAGAAAAAAAGGATGAATATTAACGCCCAAATTTATATAATCTTTAATTTTGGCCAATAAATTAAAGATAAAAGCAAAATTAATGAGGAAAATTAGAAATGCGTTCCTTGCAAAGTGTATTATATTCTATTTTTCAATCTATAATTCCGAGTTACTACATCGCACATACTCGGAATTACAGATTGAAAAATAGAATATAATACAACGTTGCGGTTTAAAACACGATATAGTGACACGAATTGAAAGGAAAATGCTGAGATGTTTGTGGGTTTGTCGAGAGAATGAATGAAAGGCGACTAACGAAAGGGATAATAAAGCGAATGTCAGCACCCTAGAAAGACATACACCGACCTTATTGGTGAGGTCCTTCAGAAAGGTCAGATGTGTAGTACTCGCAACCGGCGCGTGTGTATGAAAAGATGTATGAATTTGGAAGAAGCGAAAGAGGGATGCAATTGGCTGTCTATAGTTTCTGCCCACTAGTGGGAAAAAGGCGTGAGTGTATACATGTATTTGGCTAATAACTCTTTGATAATCGAAAATCTATTTAATTTTCATAACATTATGCATCCCCTAAACTTACCTGGAAGAGATACATAGCTAGTCGCGATAAGGCCGTCATTGTAGGTACCAATGTCTTAAAATACAATTATATGCTATCTGTACTAATATTATTTTGGTGTACCATACAGAGTAGATATATAAAGAAATAAACATAATAAAAAATATAAATACAAATTGATTTACGTTAATCAGGATAATTTTAAGTGTTTATATTTTAATTTTCCAATATATATTTCTTATATACCTATAGAAAAGTTTGTATAAACTAGTTATATAAACTACCTTCACCAAGTAGCATCCTAAAACAAGTTCCAAATCCAAAACAAAATTTTTAGAACAGCCGAGAGAATAAAACGCTAGTTTAATTTGAACTAATAAAAAAAAACAGTTTTTATTGAGCAATCTATCTAGACTACGAAAAAACCCGAGCATCTAGCCGATTACATCCGATCAGTCTTTTTGTGGATTTTTTCCATAAACAACTTAGTTATTTATAATAACGGTCGCCACGAAATTAATTCAGAATCCTTTAAGTATAACGGTATCAACGCCTACTATTTTCATCACGCGAAAAGTCTAATAAGAATCCTGTCACATTAACATACCTTTGGCCCAAACTGGTGCTATAAAGACGAAGCCCAACAAAGCGTCGAAACGAAACGAAAGTCGACACATCTATCTAAGGAATGCGATAAATATACATATTTATACAATAAAACGTGGAGAAATCGAGTAGGGACGGTTCACGCTTGACTGTTTGACCTTGACATTTAAGGCAGGTGCGAGATACTCCAGTCAATGAATTTAATTAAGTTGTATTTTTACTTATTAATTATTTTACTCGGTAGTTAGCGACCGTATAGTGTGTAATCAATCATTAGTGTAAATGTCGATTTGAACTTGAAGCTTTTTAACCAACTTAAAAAAGCAAAAAGTTTTCAATTCGTCTGCATAGTAGGCGCAATAGCTATATTACGGTTTTCTGTTGCAGTTTTCTGTTGCTCATTAACTTTTTAATAGTCTTACAAAAGTAACAATTTTAATTATTTTTAAAGTGATACTATAGTATTGTATAGAAGGCATTAATATTTCGAATGATATTAATAATTTTGGTTGAGACAGAAATTTTAATAAATTTATATCAGAAAGAAACTAATTATTTTTTTAGAATAATATTAATTTCTATAACGAAAATAAATAGGTACTTAGGTAATTAAATTGCACGCTATTTGATTCTCACGTGAGGCAATGACTTAATTATAATTATAAAATTTAAATTAGAGTAATCCTTACCTTATAGATGCCATCCACAAGTTTCGTCAACTCCTCCGTCTCCATGGCGAAAGATTTTCAATAAACCAATTCCGCAAACAGTTGTGACTACACGAGAAACTTCATCGGGATAACAACAACGTACGAACAAAGTTCAATTTTAACACTATTCACACAGAATTCACATTTCAATGTACACCCACAACGGTCTACTCCCTTTCGGTTGTCGAATCACTCAAGCAAACAAACTCACTTTCGAAGACATCTGAAACAAAAGAAAACAACAATTAACTTTTGATATATTCAAAAACAAAAAGCTTTGCATATTCTATTCAAATTTCGACTAAACATCACGTTTTAAATAGGGAATAAATATTAAGATTCTAAAATAAAAATTTAAAATAAATATTGAAATTAAACGTCAAAAATAGTTTTTTTTCGCTTTAGTACCTGTCTGAGATAACGTCAGCTATGGAGCCGAGGCGTGCGTCGTACGCGAGGCTCGCCAGTAGAGTCACCTATCGCCTTCACCAGTAGGTATCTCACGAATGCCGATATTTAGAAACACGAAGTAAACGGACTGGTAGTAAGATCAGTATGGGCCCGATGTCTAAACCTCTCGCTATGTTTACCGTAACGCGTAACGCAGCTTGTTTAGAAACTACGTACCTACATTTGTTGGGTCATTTCGAAATGCTTAGTTCAATGATCTTTGAAGGTTGTTTATCATCTGTGTGTTAATCTTACCTCCATATTACATCCCATTTAGAGATCATCGTAGAGATTAAGGTACGCTACTAGGCAATAATCATTATTATTAAGTATATTATGTTTATCTTTGATCTTTTAAGGTAACACGAAATAAATAGCCTAGAAGGTAGACCAGCGGATAAGAAATTCGTGACAAAAAATGGTTCTAAAGGCTGTTATGAAATAGTTGTCAATGTCAGCGCAACAATATGAAATGCCTACATGCAATTTGCGTGGCAGGTGTAACTCAAACGTACATATTAAGAAGACAATAGAGAACAATGTTAACTTTCGCTTTTGATACCGCCTACAGACAACCAAAAATATCAAATTCCGTTTAAAAATGCAATAACACGACTGGTTTTCATCAAAAGGCGTGCCGCAAACTGTTACTTTCTAGATTCAAACGCATTTTATGCAGATAAAGGCATTAAAAGCGTTGTCAAAATGTCGAAGCAAATTAAAGATTTTTAGAAGCGATTTACATAATTGGCCAATGCGAGAGCTTAAGTACGCCGTTGTTAATCGCGTACAAGGCCCGTCTTCAATAAAGATTATTTAATTAAACGTAATTTTATTAACTAGTCAATAACCTCACGTCGTTGTTCAATTTAAGAACCTGCTTTTCGCTTACTTAAATCCACATTCCATTCATCTGATTTGACTGTGACCTTTTTGATCCCCGTGACTAGGTGCTAGATACTTGTTACTTAAATTAATATAATAGTTATTATTTTATTATACACGCAATCAAATATTATAGGCAACTAGCTGCTTGTACCTGGCTTCGCCCAGATACATTTCAATGATCTATCTATGGAGATTTGCATTCCCAATTTCCAACTTTTCTAGCGAAATTTTCTTAAAACTTTCTTTAACTGTGCTGTCAATTACAACCCAACAAAAAAATCATGTTGGTCGAGCCATTTTCGAGGCACCGCACGTGTATTTTTTATATCTACACGACAAGTATTTACTGTAATCCAACCACCGAGAAAATCATTATCAGTTTGAGTTCTAACTTTTCTGTTGTAAGCGACATTGAAAGAAAGAAAAACATTATTCAGCGCCTTCACGAGCAAGCGGACGCAGGAAAAAAGGTCTCGAACTATGTGAAAGTTTTTTTTCGCGTCACATGCTGAGGAAAAATATAAAACACAATTTCTGAGCGGATCCGTAACTTCATTTTGAACAAGAGAGATTTGCGCCCGCCCTCGCACTCCGCCACCCTTGCATATGCAACTGGAAAACTGCGAGCTTGCCAATTTTTCTTTCTTACCCGGTATCCCTAAGGCGCGACGGAGCATGTGTGCAACGGGTGCTTATTTCACTTGGAACTTGTTTAGTCCGGATTGGACTTGTATCCGGATTTGGGAGTTAGAAACCTCGTAAGTAAGGACACAACATTCCGAAATCAGTTAAGATCCCTAAAGTCGGTCCGAGTTTTGGATTTGTTAAGGTACAGTTGTGGAGTTGAACTGTTAGTCGGTTTTTGTTTTAAAGAAAATCTTTGCAGGAATAATGTGATTGCGATGTATTCTGGTGCCAAGACAAGTGTGGGTAGGGTGCGGGGAGCAGTCGAGTTAGCACAAATGGTTCGCATGCGACGTCGCCGTTCTGCTGACGAACCTTGTTATCGTGAATATAATGTGGAAATGCACGGTGCAGCTGAATATTCATGTTCTTATTCTGAACAGAACTTGTAGACACATCGAATTTCTTGTATTACAACTATGTCTCACTACCTCAAGCGAAATGCCACCAGTCAAGGAGAAACAGAAATTATCTAACAACGAAAGTTATCTAAGTAAGCTTATACTTGGTACTGGCTTGGTGTTTGGCTCACATTGTACATATTTAGCTCTTGTCAGACACCTGATACGTTTCACAGGATGTAGAAAGAAAATTTATTCACTTATGCAGTTAGATATTATCGGCCCTTTGAATAAAACATGCTCTTTTGTGTCGTGCATAATGTTAAAGCACTGAAGTAGAAATTGAATGTACCTAATTATGAATAAATTAATTAAACAAAACAGACCTTTATTTTTAGGACTGCAAATGCAAAAAATATTGTTAGATTAATTTGTGCATGCGTGCGTGGTATAAATTAATTAAAACGAATTTATATCTGTCATCAGATGATTATAGTAATAGCTGTGGAAATAGTAAGGAATCATGTTCAAGTTTTTGGAGATTCTTTTACCTGAACTAGGCTATTTGGCACAAAATGCCATAGGGCACACAATGCCTTTGTTTATTGTGACTGTGTCAATAAATATTTGTTTATTTCTTTCTAGATGAATAATTCTGGTAAAATTATAGTTTCACTTTAATGTCAGTATCATAAATATCACGCTTTTTTTTTAAAGATTACTAGCAATGTGGGTCACACATTACTAGTATTCTTGTTAACCCCTCGTGCTAAGCTAAATACTTGTGTTACGAGTGGGTTCACGTCGGTAGTGCAATGGGTGGGGTTCGAACTGGCAACCACATGATCGCAAGTCCGACGCCCTACCCATTAGGCTACCGCCGCTTTTGTAAGGCGAATTTTGACTGTTATTAATTAATTCCTGGAATTGTCCTTCTGATATTATTGCCATTCCTTTGCTCGTAATCTCTCTCACTCTATCAAATTTCGGAAAAAGCAATATCAATGTCCGAGTATCTCGATAGTTTCGGAAATCATTCATCTGTCAACCACACGTGTGCACCAAGTAATGAGATTCCCATTCACTCCTGGGAAATTTCCCATAATGTGCCGTGCGTTTGACGTTGGACTGGCACGACTCATTCGTTCGCTCAATCATTCACGAGTTTGGCTATGGACGAAATATTGTTAATGTCAATAATTATGTATTTTAACTAATTGGTTTCTATGTCATCATGCCTTTTGAAATTATGTCCATATAAAATATAAAACTCTAGATTTTATACATAGGTACCTTGAATGAAAAATATTCAATGCAAGATTTTATCTGAAAATTTCCTTATCCAGTCCTGCAGGCTTTACATAATGCCTTAAGGATAACCTTAATAGCTATCATAACTTTTAAAAGGCCCCATTCAAAACGGAAGTCATAAGGTGACCGCAAAGTAAGTTAACCTTTATTTCAGAATGTCACATAATTATCTATACTAATATTATATAGAGGTAAAGTTTGAGGTTGTAGGATGGATGAGGTCTCTGGATCTACTGAACCGATTTTGAAAATTCTTCTACCAATAGAAAGCCACGTTATTTGACGCGAACATACGACAGAGATGCAAAAGTAGTATTTATGCAAAAATCATACTTCTTGTGGACTTGTGCCTAAGCCTGTGGGAAAAAGGCGAAAATGTGTATTACATTCCTCTGTTTATAGAGGCTTATGTATTACTTAAATTTCTCTTTTACAATACAAAGCGCGGTCGTAGGTGATAGTCGAGAAAGCACAACGACTTTTTAACAGCGCAATATTATAAAATTGTTATCGTCAAATGCAGGGGTAAATTGTTTCTTCCGCCTCTCATGTTCTCTAGTAAAAGTCTTGAATAACGTTAGTGATGTTCTCCTGGGACGTAATAAGTCTTGGTTCGTATTTTAAAACTGGAACTAGGTATATTATAGTACCGTTGATTAGAAGACGCTAAACAGAAAGGATTTTATGGGTCCAGAGCTTTTTGTTTTAATACATCAAATGACTTACTTTTTCGACTCTGGAAGCCAATCTACTTTAAACACCTTTAATTTAAACATGTCCAAGAATCTTTTGCTATATTATTTGTGTCTTTAGTAAAAATATGTTGATGATATAGTTTTTTTTTATGTTTTAGTTGGCAAACATTCAGAGTCTGAATGTCTAGTCTGTCTATGTCAGTGGAGGCTAGTCTGAATTTCAGACTAACCTCCTGATGGTATGTAGGCATCGCCGCCCATCATCACTTGCAACGCTAATGTACTCGTAGTTGCAGATGAGTTGCCGAAAGTAAAAAGAACAATTACAAAATAAGCTTTTCAGTAGGTTGTTAGCAAGCAGTGGAAGTGATGATGACTGCCAAGGCTTTAATAGGCATTCGGACACTAGACAAAATCCATAAGAATATATACCATCTTCACACACCTCTTAAAGGTGCATAAATCCCTATTAAAAACAGTTTTAAATAGAAACTAGAAACTTTTAAAGAAGAATAAACTTGCACTACCAAAGCATTACAACTTGAGGGAAAAGAAAATTATAACAGAGCGTTAGTTATAATAACATTTTAACGTAGTTCGTGAACAGCGTTAGACCGAAACCAATCACAGGAGTTTGCGATATTCAATACATTATTAATTTTCCCGTACGTTGGCGCTAGCAAAAGTCTAGTATACTGCTAGTGACGGCCCTATGTGTTTTATAACATTAATGTCGGGGACTACCACTGTGTGTGGTAGCCCTAGCCACCCGGGGCCCGAGTGCGTTTGACAACTCGCTATATTGAATAATATTTCCGTATAATAACTAAAGTTCATACGTTAAATGTTATTCCAAAGCTGCAATGTGACAGCACAAAAAATGGTTTTGTAATATTCTGCGTAAAAAAGTCATAGCTTTTTCTGAATTTATTTTGAGGATATAAGTAACTAAGTCTATTGTATAATAGTATCAGCAACTATTATGGAGCTTATACGCTCGCATTTTTCTGTATTGAGGCGAACAGTATGCTTTTGGAAGCTGCATAGGAATAACATTGTGGTCAAATAGAATTGGGTCCGAACATAATAGAAAGTTTCCTTTTAAGCTCAGGTTAAGTCAATTTTATTAAAATCCGTTCTGCCGTTGACCGTACACAATTATACAAACTTATACTTTTCTAATAATTAAAGTAGGATACATACATATATGTGCGAATATTTCCTAATGAATAACACTAGACAATACCGTATTATTAAAGAAATATTAGTGCTTCTTGAAAATTCTTACGAAATTAATATAAAAAATAAGATGAATTGAGGCAAATCCTAATAAAAGCTTGGATCAATCACTCCCCTACAGAGGGAGGAAACGTTAAATACTGTTCTCTAATCGCGAGTTTACAAAACCAAGCCGCGGATAAATCCAGATAATTAAATCCAATTAATACTTCGTCGAATTAGCATTGCTGCCCATTGTTGCGTATCTATCAGTTCGACACTGCGTAAAAATAACATTGAAGCGTGTTACGCGATCATGGATTTTTGTCGATTATTGGTTGTGAGCGTAAAATATTTGATACACCGCTTTAGTGGGTAGGAAGTTTTAATTGGCAATTTGTGTCTTTAAAATATATTCGACAAATTTAATGATTTTTGACAACTGTATACTTGTTTTGCATATCCTTTGTCCGTAGCAACTTTTGTTTAGATAAATTTAACATTTTCTTTTCTTGAGAGGAAAAGATAAATTCTTTTATGTTTCCCAATGTTTTGTATTTTGGCTTCCGTAAGATGAAGTGTCCTATTGTAGCGTATAGAATGATAGTCCATACAAATTTTAGGCGCTATTATTTGCGTGACAACAAAGCGTATCATTGTGTTGAAACCTGTAGTCAATACATCAAATCTTTTAAGGAAATATCCAGGAAGTAAACCACAACTGTATAACTTCACGTGTAATTTTTCTGAGTATAAATAATCTGTTCTTGTATTACATTATTATAACTAATAATTATGTACTAAAAGAACACTTCCTCATTAGTCTAGTGGTCATAAGCGCAACTGCTACGCTAGAGGTCTTGGGGTCAATCCCGAGGTCGAGCAACGTGTTATTGGGTTTTTCTATTAAATTCTTAGTAGTGGCTCGGAGTTTGGATTTGTGCCCGGTTAATGGTAATAGCCCCACCTCCTTACATGGGACCTAAACATACCGGAAAAATGTGGGTGTACATTAGTACACCTCTGCCTAACCCTCCGGTGAATATAGGCGTGATAGTATATTATGTTATAACTAATAGAGAGATGGATGTTTTAAACATGAATGATCAATAAATCGTCCTAGACGATCGTTGAAGTAAAAGGATTTTGGTATAAAATATATTCTGTATTCAATCGAGATTCAATATAGATGAAATACGTACCTACATTTATATTAAAATATATATATTCGCGTAACGTTTATTGAGCCTGAAGCGACAGATCGAGAAAACCAGTATAAACATTTTTAACACGAGGCCAGGGTTAATACTGTTCGGCGGTACATCGCCCCTCGATGCGATGCGATTGTTCAATTGGCGAGAAATTGCGACGCGACTAAGCTTGCGGAAAATTGGCGATATCGTTAATATTCACCCGAAACCGGCGGTTCACGTGGCGACTACAAATAACGAGCCGACAGCCCCCATAGATTTATGCTCTGTCGTTTTAAGTGATATATAGGTCTCAACCCACCCAAACCGTCGATCTACTGAAGAATATCTCAAGTAACTATTTACTGCCACCATCCGTCTCTATAGATCCTCATTTGGCTACCAATCTCCTGAATAAGCAATGAATAAATACCGTAGAATATTTCAACCTAATATTAGGTAAGCGTGCCACGTCAGTTAATAGACCGGTAACGTGATCGAAACGCTATTTCGTCGCTGTCATCGTCGAAAAGGAACATAACAAGGCGTTGAGGCAAGGTTCATAAAATATTCGATATCTTGACAGCACCCGAAGAGTCCCAGGTAAGTCTAAGTAACTTTTTCTGGGGCGTTAAGCTGTTCGCCTGAGGAAATTGTTGACAAAAATATTCCGGTCATGTAGACGGCCCTTGTTAGCGCGCCCCAAAAATACAAGAAAATTTCCCCCTCCTGACACGGCTTGTTTCTTAAGATGACTCGGTGGTCTCTCTAAGTTTTTATGGCGACAAAATTGCTGATCTCTTAAATTCCGTGTCAATAGATGCAGCTGCTTGTGTAACACCTTTAAAATAAATGTTTACTTAAAGTGCAGGCGCTACGATAGGTCGGTGTAAAAGACGTTGCAAATTTGGTTGTTAAGCTTATATTAGCTTGTCGAAGAGATTGAGTTATGAGTGCGTAAAATTTCAACCCTTCAAGCATGTTGTAACTAAACCGTTTAATAAAAAACTATAAAGTTTTTAACGTTAGTTGGAAAACCAAATTCAGTGTAAGCCGAGCATACATGCGACGGGTCGTTTCAAAAAGCTTTAACGTAATTGCCCCCTCTTTTAGAAAAAGTTTGTCAACGATTTTTGCACAAACATGAAAACATCAGTTTAAATACCGCATGTAGGTACGGATCAGCCCTATGCTTTCACTGCTGTTATAATAAAGTGTTTTTTATGTTTCTTTATCTTCTTTGGGTTCCCGTAATGAGTGTTTATTGCTGGTATCGCGCAAGCGTCAGCGGATTCCCAAAAAAATAAAGTGCAAAATACGAGTGTACTGACCCTGTATAAACATGTTACAATAAGTCTGTACTTTTAGCCATGAGTATGATATAAACCGTGTGGTTAGGCACGCACAGACGTAACTTAGCGACATGGTTTTGCAAAAAAGTTCTCAGTTCTCAATTATATCCGCAATTCCGTATGTTCTTATCGCTAGCCAGTTTCTACGGCTTCCCGTTATGTGGATGGTTCGAACGAGAGCAGCGCCGGCTGGCACATTGCATTAATCTCAGCTACGGACTAAGGGCTGCCTATTACTTTTTACTGCGCGACACTGATCAGATCTTTAATCAACACTTTAATTAAGCGTCTTTTCTTGCTTCCTCAAGTTTTATGTCCATTTCTAATTCTATTACAAAACAATGTATTTTTATTAGTAAGTAGTTGGATAAAGAAAAAAATCGCCCAATTCGGACTCAAACCGATGACCTCCACTTTGTTAGGCCGAAACTTAAGCAAACTTAGCTACCAATGACACTTTTTGTGATGCTGAATTCTTCTACGCATTTACAGAACGAAATTTTAGTATAGATGGGGATTTTTAACGTAGGTAATTTTGTTGTTGCCGAACAAATGTTAGTTAATTCTAAAAACTAAACAATAAGACAACGAATAAGTGTAAAATGGGAGCAACGAAGAACCTACCCGTTAAGTACCCACTAAGCTTACAGAAGGAAATGTATCACGGAAAATCAAGAGTATCAAGCTAGTTAATTGCACGGGAAACTTACTCAGAAGTAGCTGAAGTTCGTGTTACTGAAGAGTATCACTGGGTGGAACGTTTTTCCTCATTAGGAGCTCGCCAGTAATAACAGAGGCTAACGAACGATGCCACAAACAAAAATGTGAAGAACCGACCATCAAATCGCGGCAGTTTTCATCCAAGTTTTTTACGCAGTCCAACTTTGAGATGTGTTTCGTTTATTTTTTATTCGTCAGTACTTTTATTCGTTACTAAAGGTACATATTACCATATTTTTGTTGCTTATGCTTTTATTTTCACAGAGAGACTTTAAGTTACGAATAGTAGGATCGTGTTGGGTTGAGGATAACCATAGAGTTTGCATGTGTGTGTGTTTGAATAGCAAAACGCGTCAAGCGCAAGCGAAGTGAAGCAATAAATTTTCCTCAAACTCAGATTGCAGTATTTGCAAGGCTTTGTTTGTATGATGTAAAATAAGAATTACATAGTAGTAGTAAAGTTATTTTATAGTTGTTAAAAATGGACTCTATTTTCATAGATATAACGCAGGTAATCTGCTAAATAGTGACAGAGTAGGCGGCTCTTGCAGTATGTACAAGTAGAAACCCTGTGCCGTCGGGGATTTTACAAATATATGTCAACGGACCCAAAGTAGGTATACCTACCCAGACTTGAAACAAGCATTTTGAAAAAACACAAATATTTTGTATCTTTTGGGAATTACGACCACTATACTCGGCGCATCGCGGAAGAGTTAGCCAAAGTTGCACGTAAAAACAAAAAATCCAGAAACTTTAGGTATTTTTTTACGAAATATTAGACCAAAGTAAATCAATATTTTATAGATGCATTAATGTTTTTGGGACTTTCTCCAAACAACATCCAATGGATAAATTCAATCATCAAAAAATTGACTTATATTTGGGCAAACATTTTATTATTAAGATTTGCTCGAGATACTAAATTGAATTTACTCCATTGCAATATTTCTAAAGTGTATTAGAATAACCTCTTTTACTGCTCTCAATTTTGTTAACACAAAAATAAAATACGACTTTCCTTTATACGATATAATTCTCATGCTCCCATTGATTTATATTGTCTACTTTTCGTAGCTTGAAGAATTAATCAAATCCACATCCATAATTAATATTATAATAATCATTACACTTATTTTACTCTTAGTACTTCTGGATACGGCACGTATCATCAGGAGGTTCCTCTCGCTTAAGCCCTTACCAACAGTAGTTGCACATTGTTCCCTATATTAGTGGGCTACTGTTTTCTATATTTTTATACCTTTCGCTTAAATATATTCAAAAATATTGAGATAAATGAAATAATCACAAAGCACAGCAAAACCTATCCATGCCAGTGCACGTGAAGTTCTGAAGTTTCTACGTAAAGGTACCAGAAATCTTTAGGCGAATCAGCGCCAAACAGCAAATAATTCAAGACCATAGACAAGAATTAAAGAAGAATTCAATATCTACAAATAGCATTGAGATGACAAAACTCCCAAATAAAATAAAATACTGACAAAAAGAAATTATACAGGCAATTACGATGCCCATAAACAACAACGCCCATCTATGAAATCAACACCAATAAACATTCATCAAGCGCCCACAAATTTGTGTGTGATCAAACCAATAAATGCCCTATAACACAGACGCAATTGAGCAGTACAAAGGCGTACAAAAACGCAGAGTATTTACCGGCCAGTTAAATACAACGTTTATATCCATTAAGGGTACTTCCGACACGTAACTGGTAATCATATTCCGGGCAGGCACAGTATAAATCATGGAAGGATAACCGAGGGGCAAAAAGCAAGGCTGGACACACGCCCTAACCACTGTTTATTGTAGGTTTTACATTCACTTTATTGTTCAACATATCTGATGTGGATTAAGGTGGTGTTTCGTAATTTGAGAGCCTGTTTTATGTGATGTTCATTTGATAATGATAAGGTATATTTCAATGGATGTGTTCTCTAAAAGTATGTGTGAGAAAATATTGGCGCACATGGTTTTAATACAGATTTTTTTTTTACATTTCGATGTTTTAATATTTTAGTCTTAAAATCAAGCGTATATTTAGACTTTTTATTTGATTTTCCAATATTTTTTTAACTATAGTTGTGCAACGTTCGAATAAATAAGCTCTATAATACGTGGACCCTAAAAATATACCAGTCACTGTTGGTGCAAATCTCTGCCTTAACCGTATCGAAATAAAAGCGTCATGTTATCATGATTATTCATTTAAATCTGACACTTTTCTATGACGTGGTCTATGTTATTTAAATATTTTCTCCATGCCTAATAAAATCTTTTATAAGTTTAGACGGCAACGTCAAAGGGTTACTGAAAAATTTATGAACCTTTTAAAAATCGTAAATTTTTAGTAGGTACCTACCTCGTCGTTTTATACTTTGAATAAAGTTATGTAATTTACATAATCGTCTCAGAGTGAATAGAAAGTATAGAGTGTACTCGAAAAGCGAGCATAGTACTTATTATTCCGTCAGTGTAAAACGTCGTTTCAAGAATAATTTGTTTACTGTTATCACGGAAGAGATAAATAAGATTGGAATGGCCATGTGGGCGGGGCAGGCGCGCCACAGTCATGTGTCGACAATCATAACTCGCCCGAATCATACATTCGCCGCGTTTAGTGTGCTTACGACTACTTCAGCGAACAGAGCTCCGCTTTAAAATGCCGTTTTGTGTTATTCTTACGTGATAGACAAACTGTCAGACCTCCAGTATATAGCGTGGAGGTATATCTTTCCATCTGTAAGTCAAAAATAGCATTTATTTGCAAAATAATTGGTAAAAACATAAAAATATACTGATCACTATGAAATTCCAAACATCAATCATATTATTGCAACAAGTTACAAATAAAATACATTGCCCGATGTGTTCTCGCTTAAACAGCGCGATGACCTAGTCCGCTTGCAATGTACTGCATGCATTGCGTTCTCTACACTTCAACCATGGCCGTTGTTCGTCGTTTGCCGGGGTTGGCCGTGAGTGATGCACGGCGTACATCTATCGATATCGAGGTGACCGTGTAGTTAAATAAAAGCATCGATAGAATTCTCAACTATATACGTTTGACGAAGATATTTTTTGAAATATTATATATTTAATTGATGAGAGTATATTTTTAGTTAGATGTATTTTATTTTATATGAATCATTGAATGAATTTTTCATTTTTTTTTACTTAGATTTTAATACTGAATAGATACAATAAAGTCTAGTCAAATCTAAGTCAAATACTATACCTACTATTTTATATATGTTTTAATATTTGATTCTATTCGACATATTATTTATGCAGTTAATTTAAATAATGTTTTGATAAAACTCTATTATGTTATGTTAGGTTTGCTTAATGATTACGTTTCGTTCCAAGGACAGTAATTCTTTTATAATAAATGAAAATAGTTCTTGATTTTTATGTTCCCCTTTTCCCCATTCAATATAAAAATACATAACAGACTGAGAATTTATCGATAAAAATATCGATAAATTCTCAGTCGGCTTTTCAAGCACTAGCGTATGCTTGTTGCGTGTGTGTGTATTATGCCTACGGGAGCTTGGCGCTAGTGTGTGAACAAATTGCTGCCCACAGATTTATGTGTGTGTGATTTGATTGTGTGCGAAAAACTTGTAAAGATAATGTTGCGTATGTTTGAGAATTGAAATAGTGGGAGCAAAGCGGCGACACTGGTCCTAGTACAAAAGAGCGGCTAGGGCCTTTCCAACCTTTTTTATCTATTCCGTGACTGTTATGTTATCAGCACAGTTTTTAAGACCTTACAACTTAACACTTAACTTAACAACATCTTACGTAAATATTTACTGCGTGATTTTACCCATATGACATACCATAATAGACGTCACCTGAAGACGGAAATTGTGGAAGAGAAATTCGACATCACAGGTAGTGGTCTCAGTAGCTTAGTTGGAAAAGCCTCAGGTGTACTTAAACAGAGGGGGGTAAACGCAGGTTCATAACCTACCTGAGACCGAATTTTTCTTTTACTAAAAAATTCACACCATAATAGAAAAAAAAATGCAGATTTTCAGAGTAAGAACCATACGGACTATGACGCAGATAACTAATCTGCCTGAATAATCCTATTAACGTAGGCAATGTCTTCGGAGAACATTGCCTACCTGGAGACTGCCTCGTTAGCTTAGTGGTCCCCAAGAGCGACTTCTACGCTAGAGATTCTGGGGTCGATTCAGATTGAACAATATGTTATTGAGTTTTTCTATAAGATTCTCAGTAGCAGCTCGGAGTCTGGAGTTGTGTCGAGTCTGGATTTCTGACTTAGGCAGAGGTGTGGTTATGACATACATCCACATTTCACTGGTATGTTTAAATCCCAAGAGCGGGCCTACATCCTAATTCCTAGCTCCTATTGAGAATTTCACAGGAAAGTTTTATTGGGTATAACACTTTCCTCGAACTGAAAATCGAATCTAAAATCTCTATCGTAGAAGTCGCACTTACGATTGCCGAAGTCTAGCTTGACAGAAATAACTGACAGATTAAATTAAGCAGTATAATTTCTTCTTAAAGAAGAAACCTTTTAACAAAATTAACCCAAAGTCAACCCCGTGACAATGATCATACGAACTCATTATATGAAAAGATCACGACTGCGATACAACACTTTTCGTTTTAGCCAATGTTTTTAGGTTCCAGTTTAAAACTCGTAAAATTTTCGTTGCTCGCATTTTAGTGTTAAATAAAATGATGTCGGGCTTTACGAGCCAAAGTGTTAGCTTACTTTTTATGTCACCATCCTGTATAATATATATTCCGTTTATTTTTCGTCCGCTTATTTCAAAAAACTTTCGTAACTTAAAATTATGAATGAGTAATAAACAGATTGAGAAATAATATAGACCGGAATCTTCTCCTCATTAGTCTAGGTGTCATAAGCTTGCCTGCTACGATAGACATCCAATAGAGATATAGATAGGGGTTCAATTCCCAGGTCGAGTAAAGTGCTATACGGCTTTTCTATGAAATTTTCAGTCGTAGCTCGGAGTTTCGATTTGTGCCCGATTAATGGCAATAAGTTCGCTGACGATTAAATAGTACGTACCTAAACTTACAGGCAAACGGTGTGTGTATATTAGTACCTCAAACTCTGTCCCCTTCCAGGAATGCAGGCGTGATAGCATGTTATGTCATTTATCATTTTATGCTTTAATATTAGACTTCTTTGTGGCCTAAAAAATATAATTATTAGCAACAAGATTTTCTACGCCATTAACTTTTTTTGTACACAGAGTAGGCTGACGTTTTTTATTCAACAAATAAAAGTGTATCTTACCAATTAAAAAATATGTAAGACTTGTCAAGTAAGGTATGTATTACCATTTATATGTGTGAAAATATGTTATAGGAATTCAGGCAAGTAGGCTTGCAAACAAATATTTAAAAAAACTAGAGGAGAGTCCTAGATCCTTCTATTTACACACACTCTCTATGTTGGTAGATAAGCGCAAACACATTAGCACGCAAATAACTAAATTAGATATTATCATGCAAAAGAAAAAACCAACATAATTTTCACTCCCACTTACGCTGCTAAGAAATCATGGAACCTAGCTAAAGGAATAAAAAGATATTCTAGCGTAACAAGCAATTGCTCTTTAAGTTCTACAAATAGAGAGGCTAAGTACCTATTATTTAGTTGTTAGGAGAGCTAAGAGCCTAGTTTTACGATGGCGGGAAATAAATACGATACCTACCTGTCGGTAGTTCAACATTTATAAGTATGAGGACTGGATTGATTAACATACCATTACGCCTGTATTAGGTTTAGAAGAGATTTCCCACGTAATAGGGAGGACCCTATTGCCAAGCCAGACTCCGAGCTGCTACTGAAAATTTCATAGAAAAACTCAATAACACATTCTTGGACCTGGGTCTCGAACCCAGCGTAGCATTCACCCTTAGCACAATAAGACCAATGAAACGAGTCAAACCACGGGCAACAATTAGCAGAGAATAATATTGTTACATAACAATATTGCTTCGGAAGTAGCTCTGATAATTATACTCGATATATACTTTTTTTTAAGATTATTAGCCTGCAATTTGAGTCGCACACTACTAGTATTCTTGTTAACCCATCGTACTGAGCTAAATGCCGAGTGCACACAGTAGGTATTATTTGAAAAATAAAACAAGCAAATTTGAATACTTTTTGCTAGATGTGTTTTAACTTACGCTGTTTCCACACGTTTCGAAATATTTTATCACTCTACAAATGAATTACAACGTTAATTATGTTGTGTCATATGAAAGAAGACGTAGCGTTATAAATTAATAATTTGTAATTTATTAAGTAAGAATAAATTACCTACAAGATCATGAAATTGATTTCTGAAATTAAAGCTGCGTTTCAATTAATGTTGATTGGACTAAATATAATTATATTTCTTTTAATTTAATTTAACTTTATTTGTAAAATTAAAATTAAGTTCTCATTTAAGTAAATTGTCAAATTCTTATGAGAAAAAAATGTCTCAAACTTTATAATGATAAACAAACGCTGATCAGAGTTAAAAGAAACAACACTTTTCGTACACTAAGAGGTCACCTCATAACAAAAAGTATTGCACGTTGTGAAGTTGTGTGTCCATGTGAATCATATTGTGATCCAGCTAAAAGTGGCCTTTTTAACCCATCAGATAACAGTGGCAAAGGGCAATTTGGGTAACAGGGATTTTGGGCAAAAATAATGCTTAGATACGATGTCGAGAAACCTTCGCCAGACAATGCTCTTTTTATGGGATAACTTGGCAGACGAGCAGGAGAGCTACCTGATGGTAAGTAGTCATTGCCGCCCATGGACATAAGCAAAATCAAAGGACCGACCCAATCTTACTGGCATGTAGACATGCCAGCGCGACACATAGATACACTATATTAATCAGCAATAATAACACGATCTTTAATTAGTCTTGCCACGGAAACATGAAATGAAACATGGCACTTCCAGCTCCTCTATTTCTAGGTACATGAGGGCGCGAACTCTTCACCTGTCTGCTTTCACCACCTGCCCAGTTAAACCGCTTAAGGTGCGAACACACTCACGCGACTCAAAGACACGAGCGAGTTTACGTTTTAATTTGCCAGCATTTATTTAAGGTGGAGACTATTGACAAGAATTGGGTTTAGTGGGCTGTCAGTGAGGATAATATTTAAGGGCATGGTAACATTTATAGCTCTTACCCAACTTACTTTGTAAAAATATTCTAGCTTCAATTAGTAACTATATTGCTTTTAGGGTAAGTAAAATTAATTAAGTGGAAACTAAGGACTAGGGCCGAAATTAGTATGCTACATATTTTATGAACTCAAAATTTTTATTACTAGACCGCGATTTATGATTTCTGACAGTTTCGTCTACCAAATCTGTCGGTTCTTGTGTAATTTGATGTCATTGGACAACCATTCTGAATCGAATGAAGATGCAGAATTAAACTAAAGTATTATGCTTATATCTGGAAAGATAAAATTAACCCTTACATTCGCGTCGCAATCGCACCTTTTAAAATCGTGGATGTGTGGTCGACGCCTTATTGTAGAAGTGAATGCTGTATGGTGGTATTTTAAAAACATTTTACTTATTTCAGTGCAGAAATATGAGCTTAACTCGCTGTCTCAGCGTATAAAATGAAAAGCTCTGGATTGGACATTAAATATTGAATTGAATTTTTCTTTTAGCAAATATGTTTTAACATGAAAAATGGCATATATGTTTATGGATTAATAAAATGGAGAGTGATTTTCATGCCATCATGCCTAAATTCCCCAAAGGGTTAGGTTAAGGTGTACTGAAGATGAAGGTACAACTATACCTAGTCAGTTCTCCAGTACATACCAGTGAACTAATTTTGTACTTGACTATAGAATAGAGAGAATTTTCAAAAACCCAAAGATACTCAGCCTACTCAGAAAGCTTTAAGTGAAAGAATTGCTTGTCTACTTACTTAAAACTCATTTCTTTTAGATTTGTAAGTAGTTATAAAATACAATCAAACTGATACACTCACGGCCGATTTCAATAAAAAATCTATCGGTAGAGTTGCTTTCTATAGGTAAGCTTGTTTGACTAAGAACCCTTGGCTAAAATCCTATCACAAAAACCAACAGATTTGTTAACCCTTCAAGTCTCATTTTATAATCACTGCAAAATCTATTGTTTCGGTCCTATAATATACTGTTATAAGTATATTTTTAATTTGGTGTCAATATAAAACCGAAATAACTTACAAATTTTAATGGGCAGTGCTTCTGTCGACGCATTTTGGTTAATTAATAGTGCGCCACGGTGCGAGCGGTACAGCGGAAATTATAGTCACCAGCGCCCAGAGGACCCGTGTTTATTCCACTGGAAATCACCTATATTTACTTATTAAATTAACGGATGTTATTTTGTCTGTTATATATGTATATAACTGTAGCTATTACATGCCCCGTGTTCAGCAGTGGAACAGTAAAATAGTTGATGATAAACTGCAGCTAGCGGTTAACTTAACAATTCATCATCATCATCATCATTATACTTTACTCCCTTCATTTCAATTAAGCTCCAATACATAAATAGGTACCCCTATTTACGTATTGGAATAAACCCCTAATAACAGGAACAAAATGGGTGATTTGCATCTAGGAAAAAATATTCTTTTATCTTTTTCCTCTCTTACATTTATATTGACTTACCTTGACTAAATACAGTGCACCTACAATAATTTATTAGCCTTACACAATAGACAAAATTACACAAACATTCTTATCCCACTCGTACATATAAAAAAACCCACGTAACTATAATGTATCGCAAATACGATTGTTATAATACATTGATAAGCTAGACAATCGCGTGCCCTCACAGAAAACCGTTGTGACCGCACCCGGTAGTTCCACTCGATTGCTTTACAAATTACGATAAGCACTCCATACACTTCACTTTCAACCAACAAGAACCAAGTATCGCCTCAATAATGTGAACATAAGTTCACATTATTGAGGCTTACCTCACTACTGAAAGTGAAATGAATTACTATTTATGAGTTTAAACTCTAGGTGATTTATTTTACCTAATATTAATTAAATTTAAAATTTGCTACTTACTGCAAGGAATCAAGCAAAAAGTAGCTATACATTCAGAAAGATATTTGAGCAAATTGTTATTTGAAACCAAAAATGTGCAAAAAGGATTTATTTCCACGAATTATTCCACGATTATCACTGTGTCCACATTTCTATGAATAGTTAACCAGCAACCGCACTCATTCCCGATCTCAGTGCAGACGATTGTTTAAAGCGGCTACTAATCGGATTGGACGACAGTGCACGCTGATCGGGCGCAAACGGTAATGGAATTAAACACAATGCAATTACACACAATACTGTATGAGATAACGGTGTTATTGCGATACAATTATACTACCTACGTGCAGAAGATTATCCGTTAATATTGTGCCGATGATGCGGATATGGAACGGATTGAAATTGATGTGAGTGCTTGGTCTCAGAAATCTAGGCGGTGCTGGACATAAATAATGTATAGTGCAACTTTTCAATCGTTTTGCACAAAATACACCTGTTTTATTATAGCAGCAAAATCAAGAAGGGAGCACTTAGGATATTTTTCGTACACAGTAATTAATGTAAACATTTTTAAATTTACTGTAGGTGATGCTGGCCGAAAAAAAGTATAGTGCACCTTTTCAATTATAATTGTGCACAAACTACACCTGCTTTATAAAATTATCAAAACGAATTCTGAATGTGGTAGTAAGTCATGTAACGATGTTTAAATATACGTTTACAACATTTCAATACTTTTTCCAGTAATTACTTGTTGCAGGTGATGAGTGATGACATAAAGGCAATAGAAAAACCATTTTATAAGAGTGCTATGGATAATTGGATCTTTGACGAAGCAACTTAGATATAAGGGATAAATATTATAAGTTCATTTGAAAGAAGTTTCCAGCTTGTTACTTGTCCAATCGTAATGACAATAATACTTGAACTAGTTAAAACTATTATCATGAATGCTATAGTAACTCTGTCTGTTTATTTGTTAAATATTCACACCTAAACCGATCACCTGATTTATTTTGTACGAGTAGCCTGCCTACCGACCGTTTTTGTTGTAGGTACGGTCGCCAGCACATCAAGGTCACGCAAAATGTTAATTTTTTTCAGTTGATTTTGAATTTAATCATCGACATTTTAAGGTTTAAAATCATTTGGAGAAAGTTGTCAGTTTTGTATAACTTACTGAGCTGGCGACTGTACTCTAATTCCAATACATAAAGATGAATCCAAAAGAAGAACTCATCGATAATTTTACCCGTAGATAATTAATTTAAGAGTTCTTTTATATATTATAATGACCAGTCTGCTTGAGAAAGCTAGCAGATAAATAATAACCTACTAAAATACTATTGGATTTGTCATGTCTGGAGATTCAAATTCAGATTATACAATCGACGACGGCTCGATTTTCACTGTCGCTAAACGATCAACTCTTGCGCAATGGCTTTCGGGTTATGTTTCTGCACTGATCAAATATTTATACTGGCTCATTAGTCAAGTGGTGCAAAGCGCGACTGCTACCCGGTCCAATTCCCAGATCGAGCAAAGTTTTATTTAATTTTTCTATGAAAATCTCAGTAGCAGCTCAGAGTATGGATTTGTGCCCGGTTAATGGCAATAGGCCCCTATTACCTACTTGGGGCCTAAACGTACTGACGACCTGTCGGCGAATACATTAGTACACCTCTGCCTAACCATTCGGGGAAAACAGGCGTGATGGTATGTGTTAAAAAAAATTATATAGGTGATAAGTAATTCTATCTGGTAGATGCTTGCGCTTACGAGACTATGTATCAAATGTGATACTATGAATCAAAGTTAAAAAAAACACGGCTACATTTTGCACGGACCAAATCATCTAACTACTTATTAGATGATTGCATCAAACGTTAAGCTCCTCGTAACGAGTACCCTTTTTTTGTAAAACGAAAACATTGGTACTAGATTGGAAACGTGACCTATTTGAAGGCAGCCATGTTTTATTTATTATAGGCAGTTCATTTCTCTCAACACACGATCATTGTTATGTCCGAAGCTCTCAAATACTCGATCAATCGCAAATAACGTTAAGAGCCAAGGCCGTCTAGAGTACTTTATAAAGGATTTAGAACATTTGTCTGAATAAATGTTGGTAAATAAATAAGGGACGTAGTTTAGTTGCTAGATAATTGTAAAAAATGTGTCCGAAGTCCTGATTCACGGGAATTATTTGTTAGGTTTCCAAGTATATTTACAAAGAGGTTGTTTATATGTCGGTTTTCAGGGTTCTGCTTAGCGTGGCTAATGGTAATATTTAAAAAAAGGCTGCTAATCCAGTAGTTAGTGAGCTGACCTGTCGTAGATAATGCTCTTAGATTCTAGTTTCTCAGACTTTTCAATGTCACAAAGTTACATTTTAAACCAGAAAAATATAGAATGGTTTTAATATCAAAACAGGATTAAATTTATAATACCACAGCACCTATATTCTCCGAAGGTTTAGGCAGTTGTTTACTAATAGACACCGAGTTTGCAGGGGCACGAGCGTATTGCCATTGACCGGGTACAATTCCGAACTTCGAGTTGTTACTAAGAATTTAATGATAGGAAAACACAATAAAATTTTGCTTGACCAAAAAATCCAAACCAGGACATGTAGGCATCGTACCGTCTGTTTTTCGTATGACAACCACATTTTATTAGGTGCAGAACTCCATCTTTGAACATCTTTCGAAAGCTCTTAATTATTTTCTTCTTGTTAAGGATTGTATTCTGTGATTATACTCGTATCCATCATAATAATGCGTTTTACAGGCAGTTTTCAGTCTAACTAACCTTGTCGGATATCAGTATTTAACCATAACCAATTTGTGTGCTCTCCATAATTACCTCAACCACTGACCGGTGGAAATACGGGCTTCAAATCTGCAAACTAATCATGTAACTCCAATAGTAATTGAAATCGGTTTCATTTCACGTTGGAACGAGCTGTGTACGTTCAATTAAACACAATCCGGGTACTGACGAGTATAACTGTGTGTTTATTGTACATAAAATGAGTCTGTGAAAGAGCGAATTGCAATTAAATCTCAGTTTGACTACGATAATAACCGAACCTCATTTGAGGTGGAAAAGTACTATGTGCTGAGGTTCCTAGTGTGTGACCCACAAATTTTTATATCTGTTTGTATAATTGTAAAGGTCTCTTTATGAAGAAGCCAAATAATATAAAATTAAAAATATTTTGAAACAAAAACCCTACAAATTATAATTTCAAAGAAAAAAAGCCAAAGTGACAACGGAAGATTTTCGTTTGCACCTTTTTGGCACGACACGACACCTCTAAAATGTGTCACGCCTACGGGCGTCATAATTATAATATTTTTAACTGTCTGCAATTTTTTACAGTATACCTACTTTGTAGAATTTGTTTTAAAATCAACCAGATTTTATGTTTGAGTAGGTATACTAATGTTACGTTGCTTATTTCTTCTACAATATATTTTTTCCATCTTTTCATGTAAGGCGTTTAATTCTAAATTCCCGTTCAGCAATTTACAATAAGTGCCACTATGGCGACAGCTCACGACGGTACAAGAATGCACTAAAGATTTCAAGTGCAATTGCATTGCCTGACTCAACACCCTTTGGTGTTCTGCAAAGAAAATCACATCCGAAAACTTTACGTAGATATAATTCCCGTATGTATTTATCATTAAAAGGGGCTCATTTTTAATGTCCTTTTAATGCTTTTATCAGGTGAAATATGAGCTTTTCAAGTTGGATAGGATCAAGTCTACTAATACACTACTCGAAATAATTACTTACTCTAATTGTCACCGTTACACCTAGACCAACGATATTATAAGGGTTATAGAGTGGACATTGGGATATTTTTTATACAAAAACATTGACAATGAATTGAATTCTTAGCAAGAAATAAAATTTAAAACTAAGCAAGAAGACTGACGTACCTATAACTAGGTAAGCATGGGCTTTTTACTTATACAATAATAGTATGATTTTGTTCGTGTTGTCCAATCGATCGCACGTAATATTCAAATGTCTTTGACCTACAACTAAAAGAGCGATTCTGATTCTGTTATTTAATTACATATAAAAAGCTATATCGATCACCCAATCAAGTGAAACGAACTATTAAACTATTGAATTAATAGCTGAAACAGTTCCAATCACTTCCAAATTAGGATCAACATTTTAAATATTCGGTAGTTAGTTACGTCCTATAAAAACGATGTTATTGATTTAGCAAATACCTTTTTATTCCGCAAAATATAAAGTTGAAAATTCTGTGAAACATGAACAAACAAAAATAGCCAAGATAACCGTGTTAGGGGCAGTTTATCGACATCACAAATTCTGAACATCAAGCCTGTTCACACGGACTGCATTGTAATAACCCTGAACCGCCGAGCAAGCACGCACAGGCATTTTGTCCTTATTATATTTAGCTCTAAACATCACACTGTCTTCTTCGATATAGGTACAACTAAAGGTATATCTTATGCTAAAGTGACGTTTTATTTGACATTTATGACTTTGTACATCTTTTACTTTGTTCTAAAATGGTTAAAAAATAGCCAACTTAATTGTTAGTTACCGATTTTACCAAAAAAAAGGGCGTAAAAATTTACCTTTTTAGAGTACGGAAAATTCTTGTGGAGCATCTTGACGGGCAGGTAAATATGTCGGAGTCGTACGACCTAAAACCGCACTTTTCTTGTCATTGTCATGGGATTCGTGAAGTTCATAACAACCTTATTCGGGCTTAAGATTTTCCCAGGCAAATTTATTTTTCTTTTGTGACCATTGAAGCTTATTGGATACTTTGACAAAAATGTAAAGAAGCACATTGACATAATTCCAACTGGAAACGTTTCATTCACTCTCGGTCTCACAAACATGTTATTCAAAAACCTTCATTTGTCAGCAGTGATTGGTTATTTCCCTATAACATTGTAGTTTGAAAGTATAAAGGGAGGGCGGAGCGGATGTGCGGTTATCACTCACCTTTATAGGCACTAATATTGACTTACGATCGCTTCCCTAAGACCGTCCCAATCTTAATGATAAGTGACGGCCAGGACATTAAAAAGATGGGTTGCCAAACTTACGTGTTATCGCAGAGATATCAGAACGCCACGTTCCTATACCCTGCTTTTGAATGGAATTTTCCATTCTTAATTTTCTTTGTCGATCGCTTTTACTAACTTTCTACTAAGGTAAAGTTTTTCTTCGCAATTTATCGAAGATTGTTGGTCTAAAGAAATTTATCGAAAGGTCCGTACCTACCTAAATAAACTGTTTGGTTCTGCTTTTGGAGCATTGCGACGAAAATAACACGGACAGTTGAGAACATTGCAAATAACGCTGAAAAATTTAACTACGCTGTGACCGTTTGCTGCAAAGTTAGTGGATACTAAAAGCTTGTAGTTGGCTTTATTTCTGTATTGTAAATACTACGAGTTTTCGAATTTCTAAAACTTTTAAGGCTACTTTCATGCAGCAGAAAATAAATAGCAAAGTTTTCGAGAGAAATGGGTCGATATCCAGGTCTGCAACTGTTTGACTGTCATTGCTTGAACCTTCTTTTTATATGAATAAAATCCTTTTATCTTCGATACACTCTACAGCATCGTTGTACCTATAAACTGTATGGGATTGATTGGATTCTTTCTTACCTGAAACAAAAATAAAATGTACATAAATATTTGCATTTTTTTGGATAAAAAGTATTAAATAAGAGTTTAACAACGAAATAATACGTTAAGTGGCGAGTACGGATCGAGACAGCCAAATAACAAATGTTCTTAAAAAAGACCAGGCTTCGAGCACCCTAAACCGACAATCATGCATAAGGAGGTTAATTAATGTAGAGGAAGCTAAAGTAGTGTGGCGGGGTCGTAACGAGTGGAAATCCATATTCTCTGCCTACCCCCATGGAAGACAGGCGTGACATGTAAGTAAACGTCGAAAATGAACACGTCATTTAGCATTATCAAGCTGTACTTCCAGTTTTAGCTGAGCTCTTATTGTAAAGCCTCTCAGTACCTTGAGAGATCAGCTGAATACTGAAATTGTATAGGTTGATATTATGTAGCCACGTACAAAACACCACACACAACAATTGTAAAGTTTATCCGCAACGCGTTTTATTTTGCCAATCGCAATTTTTCACCGAACATATTTTTCACGACAACACATTCCTGCGCCAGCAAAACTTAGCCTGATTAATCCAATGTTAGATTTATTGCATAAATAAATCAATTCGAGTGCGACAAACAAGCCCCTTTTGCCTGTTGATTTTTTTGTCTTCCCCATTCATTCTGTTGCCCTAGCGATAACTTCGAAACTCCTGATAAACAAATTAAATATTGATTTTTATTCGCCTGAGGGCACGAATTTTTCAAATTTCATAAGGAAATTGAGTTCGCCTGATTGATTCTTGGAATAAGGGAAATTGAATTGTTTCTTAGATAAAGCACATTTATTGTTACCATTATAGGTATGTTGGACTCGACTCGACTCGACTCGTTGGTACCGACGAAAAACTATATTTTGAATACAGCTAATTACAGGAAATATGGATAGCATAGTAGATGCTTTTGGTGACGTGAGGGATTTAGAGAAAAGGAAAATTCTTACGGGTTCGGAGAATAGCGAGATCTACGAGGATAACACTGTCAGCATTGTTAAAAAATAAGCCTAGGATAGAAATAACTCTTGTGAGTTGTCAAAAGAAAACACAATAGCTCCTTACGGCTGAGGACCAAATGGAAACTCGCGGTAATCAGCGAACGGGTCACAAAGAGGTTTTAGGTTACATGAGAGGGATAGCACTATTTAGCCTGTAGAGCAGCATCCCTCTCTCGCACCTATATAATTATGATCGTGTTAACTAGTAGTGTACGGCTTCTGATTTTAATGTTATGCGATGCGGAATAGCCCAGCACGCACCAGTCACGCACTGACGCTCAAGGACGATATTTAATGTTTCAAACTTTGAAATAATAATAAAATTGTTAATATAAAAAAAACCTAACTAAGTAATTGATACATAGGAGATAACATATCATTATTAAAGAAAAAATACAATGACGTATCTTTTTAAACTTCTAATCTTTTTAGCAATTAAGTTCACAACAATAATATTTAGAATTTTTGTTTGTCTGTCGTTACGTTACGTACGTTAATATGGTTGTACTTGTACGCGTATCACTCAAAAATAGAGGTACACGACGGGACGTAAGAGGGGGCCAAGTCAATTGACATTAACCATTAACAAATCCAAACTCAAAAGTGCTATTGAGTGCAATTTCACAAGCCCAATAACACTTTGCTCAACATGGGAATCGAACCCAGAAACTCTAGTCGCGCTTAGAACCACGAGACTAATGAGGCAGTTAAAAAGATTAAAAATGTAGATTACTATGAAACACACATTTACAATTAAATCCATCTAGTAAACACGAACATATCCATTTACACATCCCATATTAGTGAGCATTCATTTATATCAGATATCCATTTTATGGCATCCATTACATTGTCCATAACGGAGTGGAATTTTGCGTGGAGGCCAAATTGCGTTGCCTGAAGCACTGCCAAACATTTTATTACTTGATAAAAACACAGGGAGAGGAATTTGTCCCTTCTTCCTGAATTTTACGACCACACGTAACTTCAAATGCAGTGGGAACATTTGGAATAATGTACTCTCTTCACTAGGAGATGTAACGTTTCCTTCGAAATAAAAGTTAAAGAGGGTTGTTTTCGTTTTGACTTAGGTACCTACAAAGAACTACTAGCTAGGGATTGTTTTTCTCACTATCCATACTTTAATATTATGAACTCTAAACTGTATGTTCATCTGTTTGTATATTACCCTATCACAACTAAACCGCTAAACGGATTTCGATCAAATTTGGTACGAAGATAGATTGTAAGTATCTTGAAGAAAGATATAGGCTACCTTTAAACTCAAAAATTCCTTTTGGAATGCGACCATGCAAGTAAAACCATGTGAAACAGTAATAATTATGATTTTATTGTTTGTACCAGATGTCAAAATAATTGAGAGGAAAGCTGAGAGCAAAATCAGAAGCAAAATAATCTAAAACAATTTTAGCAGCCTATATTAAACCCTAAAAATCTCCTCAAATCAATTTCACCGTAATAGCCTTCATTTGACACGAGTTAACAATTTATTAAAGAAACGTTTTCGGAATTATCCGAGGACTAAGCTCCTTTTATTTAAAAAGAAAACTAATTTGGCCTTTATTAGGCATCATTCGTCTCCGCAATCCCGGGCGGGTCGTAACGTGGTATATATTTCTACCCGAGATTAACTTTGGCCCTATCGCCGCGTCCTAAAGCAATAATTAATACTGCGTAACAAATGTAAGGACAATTAATTGTTGTGTTAGAATAACGATCAAATGCGCCGCGAATCGCATTATATCTATCCCTATCTTTCAGACGTAATCGGCAAAGGACAGCAAATATTTTAGAGCTGTCAAATCAGTCATGACATTTGTCATTTACCGAAATAGGAAATAGCCGTGAACTATGGCTCTGTTAGATATTCCTAATTTAAAATAAGTTGGTGGACTAATCAGGGCTAAGTCCTTTTTTTGCTATTTTTTGTTACAAAGAGACATGGACAATTTAAATTAATTTCATTTCCAAGTGCTCGTGTTTCTGCCTACCACGATGAGAATTAGTCGAAGTGTATGTTTATACACTATAGGTAAATAAAATTATGAGTACCCATGTTTATTATCTTTGACAATATGAATAAACTTAATTTGACTTTATACAAATCTACCCACAATCTTTTTAGTTTTTAATACGGCCGAGTTTGCAAGTCAAGTGGAGTGCACAAACAAACGTCATGGAATGAGGTCGCATCTCTCGCGGAATTTGGTATTGTTCGTATTCTTTTATTACTGCGCAGTTGCGCACGCGTTGTTTTAAATCCTTTTTGCGTTTTCTCACGAGATTCGATTGCGCGTGATCAGTGGTGTTGTGACAAGTGATAAAAACCCGGTGGTAGCTGCATGGCACTTGGGTGACTCGATAAGGTCCAGGTAAGGTCCTGAATTATTTATTGCATCGAGGAACATTCAGGTACTAGCAGTCGAAATCTGAGTTTCTTATCGCATCTGTAGTTTCTTACTTGGCGAATTGTGCAGATTTAGATTGTTTTATCGTAAACTAGCTGACCCGAATAGAGACGAACGTTCTACTTAGCAATTATTGGGCTTAACCACAGATTACTTAATAATAATAGCTAGATCTTTACTACGGCATCAATCATAATCGCTTGATTAACAAGCAGATTGGGATAATGGCCGATCATAATGATTAAATTTATAGCAAATGTTACGGTATCTACGTGATCTCCATTATTATACTATAACCAACTATTATTATTTAATAAAAAAATACGTTTCGTAAGAGATGATGTTAAAATATCTCAAATGTTCTACAGTTTTATTGCTATGAAAGTCCTTGGATAGATCGATTCTTATTTCATTTCAATATGATTATTGACATTTCGTACTCTTAGAGGTCAGCTTATAATAGATATTATTACGTGTCCATGAATTTTAAAAATCTATTAAATGTGGCCATTCTGTGGCCAGTGGCCGAAGTGGCACGTGATGAAGAGGGATGAAGGGGTAGAAGTCAGGTATGATAGAAAATGGATTGAATGATGAGATGACGACTAACAGCGATGAATGGAAAAAAAAGGAAAAATTGTGCCGACCCCAAATTATTTGGAAAAGAGCAGGAAGATAATGATTACAAGTGGCCATTTTTGCTCATTTCGTTACTCACTTATGACGCAGATCGAGGCTGAAGCAAGCCGCACCGTTCAGGTCAAGGGCCAGACCCCAAAATGAACCTAATACTTAAGAGGGCATCAACCTTTGTCTTTGTCAGTCGGAGCAGCACTTCTCTTAATTTCCAAATAACATTACTAATCAAATCAAGTCAAAGATGCCTAAATTCAGTCAAAGGCCTTCCCTGCCTGTATAGCCCCTATCTATCCCGATAGATACTTTTACGATGGTGTATTTACAGTTAAACAGTACACAAACTAACAGAACAGTCTTGACAACTTAAATTTCTGCCAACTTATCATGGAAATCATAGCAAGACGTTAGAAACAAAGAAAGTCTTGCAATACTTTATGCTAGTGTAAATTATATTGTTTATGGGTTCCCATCGCACTTACGGTTTGTTAATGACATTGTAGTTAACTTTTACCACTTATTGAAAGCGAATTTCCAACATTTCTAAGAGACGCTTCATCAGCTCGACCCACTTTCTATAGAAAATGTGTCAGCGTCGTTATTATGATCAATTTTCATCATAAATAAGAGATATCGATATATTATATTGGAAATATATTAAATAAATCATCTCTAAAACTATCTAGTACAGTCTCCATTGAGGCAGAACTTATTATCTTGAACAGTTTGTCAACGAGGCTTTGAGAGTGCGCAAAAAACTAGGAAAGTTAGAAAAAGAATATTATAACTTCATTTACTTCGAAGTTACTGATGATTTCTTCGAAGATGACCGAAAACAGGTAATAAACTTCAAAATAAGGTAAACGTAGCGAGAGAATAAAGTGATTATTGATTGAGAAAATGATTTTAAAATTTTAGGTAAGTAGTTCCTAAAACGCTTTCCCTTCATATTGTCAGTCCATTGGCTTTTAGGATCATCACTCTCAATACCCACTCTTCAAGTTCCATAATCACATGGAACTTGAAGAGTTAAGGTCATATGATACCGATTCGTCACTTAATTTTAACACCTTTTGCAAATAAACTGTTATAATTATGATTGTACTTTTCGTCTTTCTCAAATGAAAGGACGGTCATTATCGTAATAATTATAACCCAAAATACATGTCTTTTCTATAAGCAATTAATTGCCAGTTTCTTCCTTCTGTCCCTTATGCGTCTTACATTCTATATAAATTAACGTGTTTGTTGAAGCTAATTGAAGGCTAGAATCAATTTATTTTAACGTTTTTGATATTGTATTACATTTTTGTATATTATTTATTATATTTATATTCTTGAAAGCAAAATGACTAGTGTTTTGCAGAGATAATCTATATATATTTATATTTATATTTATAGTATAATCGATCGTAGCGATTTTACACTTGACCAATTTATAAAACAACATTTGTATTATTAAACGCAGACATACCATTGAAATATTCTCATTAAAATAAATACCTTGCCACCTACGAATAAATAATACTCAGGAAGCGTAACTCGGAACAAATTCCGCTCAAAAAGTGGACCTTCTTCAAACCAAATGACGACGATTCAAAATTCAAATCACTTGCGATGTTTCAAATAGACACGCTTGGTCATTGGTTTAAATTCAGAGAAAAAACAGGGATTGGTTCGCGCGCGTGCTGTAATGTCATATATGGCATCAGAGGCAAAATGTCGTGGACGATATTATGCAATAAGTAGACCGGACCAAGTCAATAATAAAACAATATTATAATTATATTAAATATTTTATACTATTGTGATTTTTTTTAAATTATACTATATTAATACAGGGTGGAAGGGATATCGACGCACAACCGCTTACCATGAATTCAGCACATGATTTTGGACCCAGCGTAGATAGTTTTCGTCGGTTACTAAAAAGGCGTAGATTGGGTACTTTTTCGTTTTGTTGTATGGTGCTAAAACGAACAAAGCCGATGGTTTGCCAACAAGAATTGCGACTTCATCTATTGTTGGAACGTTGAAATAGTGTTAGTGTATTCAATTGGGTCGTTTGTTTGCTCTGATCATAACCTTGGCAATAGGTCACCAGGTTCCTTTAAGGTTTCTGTTGACCTGGTACTTCAGTTGTATGTGGATATCTGTACAAACTGGTACTGCAGTCTTGTGTAACATGGTATATCCCTTTAATGATTTGTAAAAATATTTTTCATCAAAATGCATGGAGCATACTCTGCTAGTTTCCACAGACATCCAGTCACACTCTCGTCTTTCTAATTGAACTGCAGCTATCCACCTATTTTGCCGAATGGGATCGGCAGGGAATCTAAAAAAAAATCAAAATACTTAGTCTTAGAAAAATATCTAAATTTTATCGATTTACTTTTCAATATTTCATCTAGAAAAAATACTTTCTAAATTAGGTAAAAAAATGACTGACTTCATTTTGCATAATATTGACCATCTCGTTTTGATAACGCATTTGAACAACTTTGAATATAATTATAATTAAGCTACTACTTACAAGTGAAAAGTGATCTCTGGACATTTTAATCTTGTATGTTTCCTGCACCACTTCACAACACATGATGGCATCATGATTCACAATGATATTAAGCTAAAACCTATGACATATGCTCGCTTGCAAGGAAAATGTCCGACTGATGGCGTTCTGGACACAATTTTGAAGCCCCGCCTACTTGGACACAACTTTTGTTGGGTCATTTTCTTAACGCAGTTACATTTCCTGAGTATTATTTATTCGTAGCTTGCCACAGGCATAATCATAGCTACGCCCTTCGTTGACCTCGCTGACAAAAAAAAAAGAATACAGGCTCCAGAAATACGAATACAATCCATATGTCAGACATTTTCTATACTTATATGATTCTAATATTGTATCGTGTGCCCAATAAAACTAGGTAGGTGGCAAAATATGGATTTATTCAAGTATAGATGTTTACCCGTTTGATCGTTCATGATCTACTGGTTTCTTGGACAGTTCAGATAGGTTTAAAAATAAATAATTTAATAAACACAACCATTACGAAAAGCTAACAAATTCTAAGAACAACAAATTCTACTCATAATATCATCAACGTATTAAATATTTTTTCCACTTTTTCTTTTTACTTATAACCGCAATATAATCTCGTATAATTATGTTAGAATAATTTGGAACCAGATAACATTCATTCATTCATAATAGTCATACAGTATGACCTCTTGGAATGTGAAGGCCGTAGACAAGGAACTTAAATGCCATGCCTTTTGATTTCGGTACATAGCTTAACGCTTGGGTGTCTATTTTAAACAGGATTGAAAAATGGTAGGCTTGCGTCACTTCCCGTGGTTAATTAATTATACACGTTAAATAATTTCGCATTTAGATTTGATATACGTATTGATAGTTTTTATTGGTCCTTTGATCCGGATGTAAAGCTTTTATATGGATAAGTCGGTAACACTAAAACTCATTGAGACATTATTAAAGAATAGTAATACTTATAACAAATAACTGCTCAAATTGGAATAAAATAATGGTTCCTCTTTATACTTAAATCAAATTAAAAATGAATTCACTAAAGCGATCACATAGTGCTACATCTAGATTTGGTTATTCAAAAGGGATAAAATTATACGGTATAGAATTATAAACAGTTTTTAAACAGACTAGCAATTCAAATTAGCATATATTTGTAGGTAATTAACACTACAACTTTTTTTAGTAATATCAATCTGTTTGTTAATCTCGTTCCATGTACAGATTTCTAATCACAGACAATCGAAGACGGTTTCTAGACAATAATATATGAAACAATCGACTGCAACGTGAATCATAAAGGAGAGGCAGACGTCGGTATTCAATACAATAGGTTAATACGCTTACAAATACCGACGCAATTGGTTACATCGTCTATCACAACAGCGTCCGCAATTATAGACGATGTTCTAACGGGATTAAGACGGGAAATCGTGTGCCAGGATTTGGGATATAATTTAATGCACACGGTTCGATTGTTTGAGACACCTTGAAGCTTTGATTGGAGCATGTTGGTGCGATAGCATGAACCAGGTAACACGCTCGGACGCTGCGAACAAAAGCTTGCTAATGAGGAAACCATGTACACAACACGACCGATTGAGAGTACTGAATACGTTGATAGAGTGAAAGTAACTACAGTAAACACAAAACCGGTAACGTGCGGTAACAACAATACAAGTAACACAGGACTTGTGAACTTGGAGAAAACTAGAACGCGTGTTATTACACGCCGGCAAGGTTAACTTAATTTTACTGGGAAGTTTGACTGCTCTTACTGTGTTATGTTCGTAATATCCGAGTTTTCTGACATACATTTTGTAACTATGTTCCAGGCTTTTGTATTGCTCTTGTTTCTTGTAATTGCCTTCAGTTTTCATTGTTGGCGCATGAGCTAGAACTTTAGTGTAGAAATTGTGTTGCTTGTGATGTTATTGAAAGAAAACAATTTTGTTTACTCATCAATTTGTCTTGTTTTTAAACTACCTCATTGGTTTAGCGGTCCTAAGAACGACTGCTACGTGTTATTATGTTTTTCTATGAAATTCTCAGAAGGCGGTCGGGTTTGGATGTTGCCCGGTTAAAGGCAATAGGCTCGCCTAGCTCTTTTGCTTAGGACCAAAACAAACCGGCTAACTGTAGATGTACATTACTCTGCATTTCTACCTATGGTATGCATGTATAATTTGTTATGTAAATTTTATTGCTTATCGGTGCTTAAATCTCGTTCCGTTTTATCTAGGTAACTTGATTTTTAGTGTCTTACGAATTCTGAATCAAATTCAATATCCGTACAAAATGGTCGTAATAAATATTACAAAACAAAGAATAGCGCAGTTACTATTTGCACTAAAATTTACGCAATATTAAATTGAACTTTTAAAGTCACTTAATCTAAATTGGTTCGGTTCCACTCTTGCTCAATATCAGGGATAAACTGTTTACATCAAACAACTATTGTTTGACTTTGAAGTCTTAGTCAAACTCGTAAATATATAAATTGAAATCAATTGTGTTGGTGTTTCGAAGTTTCGACAATCTTTAGCAGTATGGCTGCGAATGTGAGTCGTTGCAATCCATACTAATATCATGTCTGTTTATTTGTTGCTTTAACACCTAAACCACTGAACTAATTTTCATGATTTGATATAGACATAGCCTAGTGGTTCCAAGCGCGACTGCTACGTTATAGGTCCTGGATTCAATTCCTAGGTCGAGCAAAGTGTTGTTTAGTGTCAGTAGCAGCTCGGAGTCTGACATATAGACAAGTGTGGTTGTACTTTAGTACATCTTTGCCTAATCCTTCGGGGAATACTGGCGATATGGTAAATGTATAATGGTCAATATGTTACATTCTACCCTATTTCTCTAAACGATAACAATAAGAACAATTTTAGATTTTTTCACGCACATGTAACATAGCTTGGGAAAACTTAATTGTTTCTTTTCGTTACACACGCACTATTCACACGCCTTAATTTCTAAACCTATTGCACTGAATTACATAAGAAATTGCTCAATTACTGCATTTTATTGCTTGGACAATTAATGTATAGCTCAGTTTATATTAGGTGGTACAAATTCCGATACGGATACGATATTTTAATTACGAATCATTTGGTTTTTTTAATCTGATAGCTAGGCTGACAGCTCAGGGTGCGCCGGACAATAATTGATTTGAATATTAACTACATATTGCTCACTATTCCACTCGCATCTTAAAGGATTATTTGAGACAAAGGCTAGCCTATGACTTTTTCCAAGGTCTAATTTTGATGAATTTTGGTACAGAGTTTACCAAAGTTGGTAAGAATTTTGGTAAAATACGTGTGAAAACGTAACAAATAGACCGAAAGAGTAGGTAACTTTCGCATGTATAATAATAGTGTGAAAGTATGGATTGCCAGTCAAAGACTTTTTATTTTACAATTTTTATATTCATAAATATAGAACTCTTCTAACTGATAGTGAATTTTGAATACGGTATCAAGTAAAGCTTCAGACTTAAGTTTAATGTCCTAAAGGATAATTTACGTTGGCACATATCCTAATTTCTGAAAAGCCTGACAAGTAGTAAATCCTTAGAGAATATCAGTATTGTCCAGAAATTGGGCTGCGGAGGTTTAATGATAGTCGCTTCATGTAAAAAACGTAGATATAAAGCCACAGTTAGTTTAGCTTTTCGTCTATTCATATTTTAGAAATCATATGATTTGTAATTTTTTATACTAATAATAATATGTAAAGCATCGTGCATATAACTCGACATCACCCCTCATACAGAATATATATATACAGTATACACGCGCCGAACAAAGTATTGCGTAAATGCCATTACTGTGCAATATAACAAAGATGTTTTGTATGTAACAAAAAAGGCCGTATTATCGATAGATAAAATTCGCCACTCCGCGTCGTAACTGCCGATGATAACTTATTCGAGAAGCCCATTTTGCCCCAAATTTATGGTTGATTTAACTCGTTTATTCTGGGAAAAAACTTCCCATGCTTAGCAATGACGATAGGGCAATGCCGGAGCTTTTCTAAATTTTACGCATTTTTCCTCGTTCGAAACTTCGGTATTCTGTGATAACTTTAATTAAATGGATCGAAACCAGATCAAATTTTTATATTTTGATGTACATTATATCCTTACCTGGATTTCTAAAAATGCTTTCTTATTATTTTTTAATTTAAGCGGCGCCGGTAGCCTAATGGCTAGGGCGTCGTACTTGCGATCATGTGGTTGCCGGTTCGAAACTCACCCATTGCACTACCGACGTGAACCCACTCGTGATACAAGCATTATAGGTACCGCTGTAAAACATAGGTCATGGAAGGCAACCTTTGGGCAGACATCCAAACTACTACTGAGAAGTTTACAGACAAAATAACGCTACTAGACTTTGAAATCAACTTAGGTATATACGCTCAACAACCACCAAACGTAACATCCGCTCTTCCGACCAAGAGGAAAGTAGGCCAATAAGCATGCATATCCGTAAACAAAAGCGAAATCCGATGCGGGTATCATAATTCCGAATCTCATAGTTGCTAAGTATGCCACGTGCCGATAATTGATTTCGCGCCTCTGATAACTACGTATCGAGTATTCGAGATGAAGTCGCGTACAAACACGTAGGTACT
This sequence comes from Subacronicta megacephala, assembly GCA_958496365.1. Lineage (NCBI taxonomy): Eukaryota > Metazoa > Arthropoda > Insecta > Lepidoptera > Noctuidae > Subacronicta > Subacronicta megacephala. Next base: position 8,964,059 of record OY292521.1, read on the forward strand.
GCGGACAACTCGCGACGTGACGCGAATGTTGCAAACTTGATCCGTTAAAAGAACGCGATCAATAACACAAACAAACCGAAGGTCTCGGTCAAAGATTTTCTTTGACAGCTTCGTTTGTTATTCAGAACAATCGCTTTAGTAGGCCACCCGCTGAACTAATTTGACATGATATAATTATATTATTGCGAATTACCTACCCAGACAATAGCTAGACACGAGGTGAAGTAGCGACACATGTTTGCCGAAAAAATTAATTGAAACCATCAAAACTAAAATCACGCACCCACTTTACCCAACATTTAAAACAGCAGCTTATCTTTTGTGACTCCAAAGCGATATCGATAACTTACTTAAAATGCTCACAATAAGTTCAATGGAGGAGTACATTTCTAATGTTAAACTAGAAAATCGCTAAATTCATGAATGAACGATTCGTTTTATACTCATTGATCATACTAGAATTTGTTGAATAAGGTAATAGTTGCAGTACTTTCAATCATATAAGCTTTCAATTAATTAAGTGTGCTCTCTAATTCTGTAAAGCGAGGCGATGCATTTAATCTCGCTCTTCCGCACTAGCTGCATAGAACCTCGCCTTAATTGCAAAGAGCTGCGTCAGCTAAGATTTACCAATTAAGGGAATCGGAAGCGGAACCACTTGCCCAGTCAGCGGGGCTCGGCGCATCGGAGCATGGTGAACCAGCCACCATATATGGAGAAGTAACGAAAACGGTATATGAAGTTTAAATTAAAGAGCTTTGCAGATTTTATCTCTCAAAGACACGTATCTTATGTTACACTCGACTTTGTGTACCTTACCAGTAAAAAACATTAGCCATAAAGATACAAAACCCATAAAGAAAACTTATGCTTTAAACAAATGTTATCGCAGGTAGATAAAAGCAAGAATTTAATTTACATTGATATATTTTTTTAAATAAAAGACTAACAAAATTGATACTTTATTTAAATGTACCCGCGTTTTAATACCGCTAGTGAGCAAAGGCCTCCTCAATACATTTATATAAATTTTGTAAGACCTGACATGAAATTGGAAAGTAAAAAAAAAGATTAACAACACCAATGTTATCAATAAAAACGATTTTGTAAAATGAGTAACAATACCACTGAAGCAGAGAAAGTTAGTTTAAAATGAGGTACTTTGTAAAAAACGGTGAAAAGAAACTCATAAACAAGGCTATTTGAAACGGTTGACATGCCAATTGAAAGGGGGTTTGGTATAGCACCTATAATAATACAACAATTTTAAACATTATTTAAAACTTGTACAAAAATAAAACATCCGTTCAAATACACACATAGATCTTTTTCTTTTTTCAATTATTATCTATTATTGCGTTAAGTTGTCTAAGTTGTAGTTAGTCTAGTGGTCCTAAGGGCTACCGGTACGCTAGAGGTACTGTGTTCGACCCCCAGGTCGAGCAAAATGTTTTTTTTTTATCTATGAATTTCTCTGAAGCAGCCCAGAGCCTGGATTTGTGCCCAGTTAATAGCAATAGGCTCGCCCCCTATTACACTGGACTTAAACATACCGCAGAAGTGTGGGTCTACATTGGTACACTTCTGCCTAACCCTTCGGGCAATACAGGCGTGATAATACTTATATAATTAAGTTGTACATTATCACGTCATTTCTCATTTTAGAAATAGTATTGGTTTGCTGGATAGCTCTATATCGATAAGAAAAAATGTGCAGATTTTAGTTTTTGCGGATCTAAAGACCCAGAATTGGGCTGTTTGAACAATAATGTAATAAGATTAAAGGAAGTACTTCTTCTTAACTTATCTGTATCACGGGTAAGCAAACCCTCGAGTTGGTATGCAATAAAAAGACAATAGAAAGGGAACAAAGCAAAGGTAAATTAAACAAGAAAAAAATAGGCATCACGTTTGAACGTAAATCTTTAAGTCGCTTGAGGAAACGTCCCCTACCTTCATGGGAATAACACGCCTCTAGCTCATTTTTCCCCAAGCTGGGAAACCTGTTTGTTTTTATAAACGCAAATCTCTGAAGAGAATATCCAATTAAAATTCTAAAGGCAAAGAGAGGGTTCTGATAAAGCTTAAACAGAAGCTAAAAAAATAAAAAGGCAGGTTGGTCTAAAAGGAAACTTCGATTATAATTATATTTTAATGACACAGCTCACATCACACACAGCATCGTTAAAATATGTACTTCATTACGTGCCATCAAGATAATGGCAAGAGTTGTTAGATTAAGGATTTTTTGCAAAAAAATCCATTGATATATTTAAAGAAATAACGTTTAAGTAAATAAAAAGATTTTAAATCGAATGACGACAGTTTATCTTTAAAGACTTCGTCTTTGACATTTAAAACTAATTGGGAAGCACATACAATTACTTACGAAATATTTAAGTTAAATTAATGTTAAATTTAATCTTTCTTAATTTATAATGAATATGGGTAAATTCTTTCAACATATAAGGCGCCGCGCCGTTGAGAACTCTTAAAGCGTTTTGGTTATATGGAATCAAAATTTAAAAAATGGTAACATACCATCACGCCTCTATTCCCCGAAGGGTTAGGCAGAGGTGTACTTAATAAACACCCACAGTTCGCCGGTATGTTTAGGTCCCATGTATGTAATAGGGGGCGAGCCTTGGCATTGGCATTCACGGGGCACAAATCCAGACTCTGAGCTGCTACTGAGAATTTCATAGAAAAACCCAATAACACTTTGCTCAAACTGGGGATCGAACCCAAGACCTCTATCGCAGAAGTCGCCATTGGAACCACTAGACTAACGAGGCAGTCACTAGACTAACACGCAGTTAAAAAATTGTAGCCAAAGCAATAAATCTATTCAGCTGCTTTTGAATTTTATATTTCAGCCGCTTTATCGAAATCATCGTAGACTTTATCCAACTATATTGGAATTTGCTTTCAGTTAACCAGGTGCAGCTCAATATCAATATTTAAGTTGAAGCAAACACCATCAGACCGCAATCCAATTCCTTCGATATGCTGGGAATAGACTTGCTGTTATGCTATTTGGACTTCCGACTAAAACAAACTATTGTGTTCGTATGACAACCGGAACCGATAGCTTTACTTCCTCTCCGAGACATCCCATATTAAACATTATGATAATATCTAGATAATCAAAAATTCTTCTCACGATACCAATAGAAAGTCTCTGTATAAATTATGCATATCGCTCATCTAAATAAACATAACATGTTAGGTAAAAGAAAAATTTTTACTAGTTCAGAATATTTCCATTCTCATAACAATTCTTGTTATTTCAATTCTAGAAGAAATTTTAATTAAAGACGCTCAATTACGTACCTTGCGAATTCCATAGAACGATAGGTCCTTTTAACTGATACTGCCTTATCGTAAGGCTTAGTTGGCTATAGCAGTAGAATATTACTACTGGACTATTTAACTGTTTAGAATTCTGTGTGTCCATGAGCGATAAAGTCGACGGACCTAATAACTGGTATAATCAGCCAGCGTAGTTATTGCTGAAGCAGCTATACCCTTGCGACAATACGCCTTTAAATTGAATGTCTACTGCTTATCCTTGTTATTATATTCAGAAAGCTTGGATAGACGATCTCTATAATTTACTCAAGTTTTCTCTAGTTCATTGACTTTGCTTTAGAAATTCGAGCAAGGTTTGATTTATGGCAAGTCAAAAGTCAAAGCATACAATACATTGTCGATTTACCTTTAGGTTTGTACAGTAACTAACACCAATATGTATAAATTCAGTAAAATTCAACAACGATTTTCTCTGAAACGACTTATAGATTGCAGTTATGAGATGTTGTGCTGACGTAGTCTTTTGAACAATATTTCGACATTTAAATCGATATTCTAGGACATTGCTGTCGAATTTCAGTAAATGTATACATATTTTTGCTCGTGACTGTACATGTCTGCAATCTACAGTACGATGATTAATTTTCCTGCCGTCTACACACACACACACACAGGTTTGCTTTTCAATCCTGAAAACCTCACAGAGATAGTGTGTATGTGTGCATGTGTTTACAATAAGTGTAATATTGTGATGTCGGGGCAGTCCTCTGTGGTGTCAGATACAGGTGTCGCGATGTGCAAAACGCAATAACCCTGTGTCGGGAGCAGGAATTGCCTCGAACTATTTGTGGTCCAGAGTTTGGAATGAGCCTGCGTTACGCTCTATGTTGCTACGTTGGTATTCTTTTCAAAAAAAACTTTTTCGGTCCTAAAATTTTAATGTACTTCTAAATGCTTCTTTTTTCGTCATTATGTGTAATAGCAAAATTTGTAGCTTGACCCTAACGTTACGTTCAAAAGGACGAGGGTTTTTAATACCTATAACCTGTAAATGTTTCTAATTTTCTTCAAGACCCATTGGGATAAAATACCTACATAATATTACAGATTCCGTAATCGGCAAGTATGAAAGAAATTAGATTCCCTTTGGGTCCGGCAATTGAGTGAAACCTAATGGTCCCGAGAGGCGTAGTCAAATAGCCCCGCTCAAACGAACCAATCAAGAAAATGATCAACTTTTGTATGTAATATTACTTTTTAACGACTCACAGGCACAGACTACAGTTTATTCTTCAAGTAATTTTCTGGAACTAAATTAAATAGCTAAAATATTTAAATCTGCAGCAGTAAATTTATACTAGAGTAACCTGCATGGTATTTTATTTTGATAAGGCTCACCAACTGCTTATACATACTACTTTATTACTATAATACTTATTTAGAACTCCCTAAACCTTTGTGATTCCCAAGTTTTTATTATTTTACAAAAGTTTTTTGAATCCCTGATAGATATTTTCTAATATCCCTGTAACGTTATTATGCTGCTCGAATATCCTTGTATTATTGGCATATACCCATGCCTTGTGGTCCCTACCAAACGTCAATTAATTTACAAGCACAATATTTCTGCTCATACGTCGTTATTTTACAGCAGAAGTAGGGGAGTCTACCCAATAATAATAATTAATTAATTTGCATTTATTACGGCACACGTCCGATAAGTTTTTATTACATTTGGACCCAAAAATTAAAGCTAACACACGTTTACTAATTTGATGTGCGAGTCACAGACATTCGTGCCAACTGTTTCGGTAAACTGTCGTTAGACGCAGGGTTGTCAGTACGATGTTCCTACAAAACGGTATTTAAATGCCATGTTGACAAATAAAAGGGGATACAGAATTTTCAATTTCTGTAGATTATGTCGCAAAATTTATTTGTGCTACATTACACAAACAGCTTCCTCATACCTGAGCGGAAAAACGAAACAAAAATGCGAAATTTAACATTTTTCTTTCAAATGAGATAAGGTTCAATATGTTGTCCGGTATTTTTAACAGAGTTATGTGCCAGGCGTGTGCAAAATACCAGCAAACGTAGCAGCGATAAAGGGTTAGGTTCAAACTTATGGGCGCGCACCGGTTGAATGAATAGTGCTCTTAATTGCCAACCGGCCTTGTCAATGGCTTTCCACTTTTTAGGACGCCATGCCCGAATAAAAAGGGGCGGAAATTGTAAATCGTATGAAGTATTTCGTGCAAATTAAATTAACTTTGAAATGTACGGTATCCGTGTTAAATTGTATTTTGAAATTGTAATAGGGAGGTACAAAGCTATTTAAGCAATATTTATCTTTTTCAATGAATGTTTATTTAAAGTTTTGACAGTAACAAAATAATGCAAGTGTTTAGCATAAGCATACAATTGCAATATATTATTTCGATCGTATCTCAAATTAGTTAACATTTAACAATCACCTATTGTATTCATAGTGCGGACATTCAACAAAAATAATGAAGTCATTAAATATAGACCTTAGCAATTTATGTTTAATAGACCGTGCTGTACTTTCAAATTAGGAAACAAAATACGTGACAAATGGTAAACAAAAAAATAATGATGTAAATCTGACAAGCGGATCATAGTAACCCTTGCGTGAAGTTAGTAGTCACGCGCTACGTGCGAAACTTAAACGCGATAACTAAATATCGATATCGATATTCTACTCAGAAAACGCAAGTCATCGCCTTACTTATAATTAAATTGTAAGCGATGTGGACATAAATTCAAACGAAGCAGACAAACACTAATCAGCAATAACTAGTTATTTTTTATTATATTTGCCATTAAGGAATGCTAAATATAAGTGATAATTTTTTTTAAAGGTTGTTATATTTTATTTAAAGATTGATGCTAATTAGTGGGCAAAGAAAATTTTAAGATATAAATGTTTTTTCTGATACTTTACACGGTTTTACTAACATTTGTTTAAATAAATTGATAATAGGTTATAAAATTAGGTACCTAATAAAAAAATCTCCCATTAATACACCATTAGAAGACTGATTTATAATGAACTGTCTACAAAGCTTCTATTACCCTTACAATTTAAAGCCAATTTTTTTACAAAATTTATGTTTACATTAACGTGATTCAAATAGCCAAAGTTTTGGCTAAAGTAATTAGTCGAATACGAAATAGCCCATCCCTAGCTCTGATTCAGTTGCTGCCTTTATAGTCGGTAGTTTGATTCGTTTTATTTGTTGGCGGGTATTTTCCGATCCCCATTCACATGAATCAAACCGAACGGACTCATTTATTTGATAGTAACCAACAAGGTACACCCCTACCCGAATATAAATTTGTACGTAGACAAACTAGTGTAGGGAATAATAAAATAAAATGGGATAATCTTAATTAATCATCTCTCTATTGCTTTTGTTTTGTATTGTTATAACAGTGACATATTGTTTTTGATGGTTGTAGAAACTGAAATACAATTGCCTGTTTGTCGAATACGTTTGTTATCTCCGTAGTGAGAGGAACATCTCTAGAATAATTATTACATTTAAATATCTTACAACATAAATTTACCCTTATCTAGACATGCCTAAAGCCAAGATAAGGGCGTCTAGACATCCATGAATGTAGGTAGAAGCTTCAATACAAGAACCTAATTTTAATTCTGACTGCTAGAAAATTAATTAAATTAATTTGTCTGGCCCGTTTGAGATGGTCCTTGCCTATAAGACACCTATTTTCTTCATTTTCGTATTCCGCAGTCTTATTTGATAAAAGATATCTTATTTCATTAAGTTAATTAAAAGTGTTAGATATCCAATCCGATGTACTACTAATTAATACATTAGAATCATCTGCATTTTGAAATTGGGGGTAAAATCTCAATAAATTTGTACTTATGAGGCTGCTTATTTTTTGGTGTTACTGTGCAATATAAATGCACTTAATGAATAACTAATGTATTCAGACTGAGACCAAAAATAAAATAAAATAATCTTAGCATTTTTCTTTAACTTGATTCTCCTTTGTACAAATGTAATTCCAAGTGTGTTTTAATTTGAATAACGAGCGAGACACATTCAGTAAGGTGTTGTGAATAACACAAAAAATATTTCACAACAGAAAAGATTAATTCAATCCATACTTAAAAATCTTACAAAAAAATAAAACGTGAACAATTCTATCTTTTATTTTTTACAAAACTGATGAGCAGAAAAACTTTGGCGTAAAAAGACGTAACTGTACTGAATGCAGTTTGGGTCGTAATTAGCGATAGATTTTTTCCAAAATTAATTAAAAGTCACCGTTGCTTCGCCACAGCTTCGGGCGAGCGGCGTAGGTACGTGCTGAAAATACTTTCGAACTTCCCTTTTGTTCTACTTTTCCCGTCTGAACACCTAACTGTATTTGTGCTTTTCGAAAAGCCTAAGGTTTTTATAAAATTACGTCCATTGCAAAAGAAAAGAAAGCTGTTTTTATCTTTATTTTTATAGGATCTAAGTAGATACTGAAATAGAAAAAGCAAGCAATGAATGTGTCAGATATGAATTGAGGTGTTTATGCTAGTTATTTAAAAAAAAACCAGCAAAGGCTGTCTCGATTCTCGATGCACAGAACAATATATTTTACATTGTGTCTATAATAGGTACCTATAGAAATTAAAATGTTAAGGCTGTTTACAGACCTCGCGTATTATTTCGTAAACACGATAGCCTGTAGGCAAATAAGCTTATTTACATATAAAGTATGGAAGGTTGAAGATTGCAGTGTATTTAAAAGTAAGATACACGTAGGTATTCTTTCATAAAAATTTCAGCTGTTACAATTTTTTCAAAAATCTTTATACATAAATTACAATAACCCCTGACCGCACCACCAAAAACAGTCCTTAGTCAATTTAATACCTACATAAACTCTATTTTTTTATTAATAAAGAAATACACCTATCTTAACTTCATAGCAAAAAAGAGAACGGAGTAATTTTCAAGTGTATTGTGAGAATAATTGTAGGTATTATCGCAGATTAAAACTAGACGGTGGTAGAGCATGACGGGCTATGGTTGGGTGCTTGCAGCCGGTACTGAGTGGTAGAGCTCGTGCCGGCCGGCGCGGGCGGAGTACCAACTAATAAGTTCAAGTACGGTCAGCAACGAAAGTCGCTAACACCGCCAAGTTTTGAAAACATCACAGCACCAATACTTTTCAATAGATTCACATAGGATAAAAAAAATGTCTAGGATGTAGAAACTCGTACTGCTTACGTCAATAAGTTATGCATAATAAACATGTTTAGTCGTTTTGATGATTACATAGTGTTCAGCGACTTTCATTGCTGACTGTACCCTCAGGCATAAGTAACCGCGCAACTCTATTTTGCTTTCATACCATCACGCCTGTATTCCTCGAAGGGTAAGGAAGAGGCGTAGATACTTCTTGTAGTCCCACAGTTTGCTGACATGTGTAGGTCCCTCGTAATAATGGACGAGGCTATTATCATGAAAATATTTGGAAATTTGGAATCGAAACTAAAAAAGTGGAATAGAAAATTTCATAAAATAACTCAATAACCCTTTCTGGACCTAGAAATCGGGCCTAAGATATCGTACGCTTATGACTTTTACACCGTTTTATGACTAATTAAAGTAAGGAAATAATTCATAGATTTTGCTAAAATTAAAAAGTTAAAAACGAATGATAAATCTAAAAAAATACACTGAATTTACAAAAAAAATATCCTTAGTTCAGCAAAACCCATTATTATAAAAAGCTTCTCATTAACGTTTAAGACTTGGTATGGTGATTAGGTTACAGACACTGGAAAAAGCCGTATAAAAAAACATAAGCCTTAATTTGCAATTACTAAATATCTCACAAAACATTTTAATATAAAACTGAGTACGAAACAATACATTATGACAATCTGTCATTTCAAAGCGACATATTGTAACACAAATACAGGGAGTTTACACAATTTGGTTTATGATTTAAAATTTGTTTTGTCTGATTTACGTGCGTGCAACCGCGGGCGTTTGCTATTAACGGAAATAATCATGTTTTACAATCAATGGCTGTTCGCATTTCAGTTCTACATTAATTATATTCGTATTTTATTAAATTTATGACGATATTAAATAAAACTTGGTGAGATTCTATTTGTACGGTGGCATCTAAACTACGGGTCGCGGGTGACATTTCTGCACGGAACCAATATTTGCGTAAGTAGCCACAACTAACCCTATAAGGTAGTTATTTCAGGTCATATAATATTAAAGAAATAAGATATTTTAAAACGTACTTACGATACAAGATAAAAACTTAAATTTGTTCAATTAATTAAAGATTCAAACAATCAAAAAAGGTTTTACGTTTTGAAATAACACCATTATATTTTTTTGTTTTAGGGCAAATAAAATTATTAAATTTATAAAATCATAACAAAAACAGCCTGTATCTGTCCCGCGCCTGAACAAACTTTTACGCATTAAGGTAATTACAATTACGTGATAAGACTTACCATAATTAGCTAAATTTTCCGCAGCAAATCACTCCTTGTATATAGATCAAGATTGTGAAATACCTGAAACAATAATTGCAATTTGATAAATTAGTCATATATCCTTAATCGTCACTAGTAGAATTAAATAAACTGTCTCGTTAGTCTGGTGGTCCTAAGTGAGACTGCTATGCTTGAAGTCCTGGGTTCAATGCCTAAGTTAAGCAAAATGGTTTTTCTATGAAATTTCCAGTAGCAGCTCGGAGTTGGATTTGTGTCCGATTAATGGCTTGCTTCTTATTACATGGAACCTAAACATATCGGCAAACTTTGGGTGCACATAAAGTATTCATCTGCCTAACCCTACAGGAAAATACAAGTATAATGGAATGATGGTACTAGTTTATTATTTCTTAGTTAACAATTTTATTCTCAAAAGTGATTCAATGGTCAGGAGAAATGAACACCTTTTTTGTGAGAGTATTTAAATAAAGATTTTATTTTTATTACCTACTTATTCATTATTTTAATTTATTTCGATTCGGATAGATGCAACTTATGATTTGAAGCGGCGGTAGCCTAATGGCTAGGGCGTCGGACTTGCGATCATGTGGTTGCCGGTTCGAAACTCTCCCATTGCACTACCGACCTGAACTCACTCGTAATACAAGCATTTAGCTTAGTACGAGGGGTTAACAAGATTACTAGTAATGTGCGACACACATTACTAGTAAGCTTTAAAAAAAACATAAGTATCTAAGTACTAAGATTATTCCAACTTGGTCGACGTTACAAAAATGGTACAAAGTAGTTGTACATAATTAAAATGAAAGCAAACGTAAAGTACGTCACTTGAACATGGTGATATCCTAGAAACCTATTTACTAGAGTTGATTTCTTACAAATATCACGACATTGTATGATAACATCCAGTATTGTGTCAAGCCACTTCGTACATCTCTTTTTCTACAAAAACAAATATAGTAAGATCTTTTAAAAGTAATGAATGGTATTGTTATTGTAGGGACTGCATAACAGGGTTATTTTTAATGTTTTGATTACGAATCATAATTTAATTTCTATATGATTTTATCCACTGTTTGCAAATAGAGAATCGGTAATCGGGCGCGAAGGGAGACCTATCGTCCGAATCAGAATCGAATTTTCACGTAATCAGTTTACAATTCGAATCAGCAGAGCGTTACATCAACCAAAGTTCTGAATTTCATTTTATTATGTTTTAATTTTAATGATTTCGCATATATACGGTACTCTTAATTATAGTTCAGAAATGAGGAAAGCTCAGCAATAATGAACTTCATTTTAACTGCTTTCGTATCGCAACATAATAACAAGATGTGCCTGTAATTAAAAAACAAAATAACAGTAGTGAAAGCGTGGATTAAAAATATGAAAAACATATTAAAATACTACCTAATTTTGCCTCATAATTTATAAGAAATAATTAATCGAAAACAATGTAAAAATACATCAAATTTACAAATTAATTTCCGTAATCCGATGCATAACATTATAAGCGAGTCGTAACCGAAATCATTTTCCACGACCCAATAAATCATTCCAAATACTCGACCACACAGTGTATATGTTTTCCAGTGCTAGCGTGCATCCATTAATATCAATAAAACATGTACACCGTCCGTCGCACGTTTCAATTCCGCTAAAAGCGTCGATCTCATTGTGGCGGCCCGATGATTCGGAATTACTGTGTCCCCTGCGTTCACTGTTAGACGGGACAGTCCCAGGTGACTTCTAACGAGGATCTACTTTGTTGTATAAAACTCTAGTCATCCTACTGATCCACTACAAGCTTTTGTGAACTCTTTCCCTATTTCATTTTATTGCCGTACAGGGATTTGAAAAAGCGGAGATACTTTTTGTTTTGTAATGCGAATTGGAAACCGTGAAGAGGGAAGTAATATAATCTCTAATAAGTACGAAATTGAGAGTTTCACGTGTTCTGTAGAATGTTTGTAATGTCTACCAAACTACCTTTACGTATAAAATGTCGTGGATATGGTCTTTTCTTAAAAACATATATCTTCCTAAAAGATCCAAAATATTCGCAGTCGAAGCGCTGAGTAAGCAAGTTTCTGATCGCAGAGCAGACCCCTCTCGCCTCAGTGACTGCTATCCATTTTTTTCTTCCAATATTCATATGACCTAAATGGGTTACTGCTCTTTTGATAAATTATAAAATACAATGAAAAACATAACTACAGAAATAAAGTGATGTGATGTGTGATATTGCAAGAAAAACAAGTGAGGCTGAGAGTATGTGATTTCTGTGAACCAATGGATTATTGTCCTCCCCAGCGATGCCGACATTAGTGGACATGTCATGTATAAAAATGTCACCTTAAAATACCGTTAGATAATAACATTCGGTAATCAACGAATTGACAACCAAACTAGCCGGACTCCGGAGCGGGGCACTTGACGTTCACCAAACAGCTAGCGGGGTGCGTTTCGTCGCATGTCATTTCACAATTTGACGGTTTCACTTCGATAGATCATAATCTACCAAAAAATAATGCGTTAAATGGTAAGCAGTACGTTGAGTTCACAATCTATCCATAGTTTAGAATCTCGCGAGATAGATTATAATCTAACGATATTTACAATATTTATTTATTTTATTTTATTTAAATACGGTGACATATACATAGCAATATTATTTTCATCAATTCTTTTAAAACTGAAGCACTGAAGCACTGTCGCAGTATTTCCTTTGTGAGCGAAGAGATTTGCCAACGAGTGTCAATCGTTCGTCGACTGTTTCCCACTTGATGTATCGACGTCACTGCACCCGTCTCTCTGACATACACGAACAATGTATGCTACTCCTTTTTATAATACTACAGGTAACCTATATATTACTAGAAGCTAGACTAGAAGAGAGAGAGGTATAATTATTTTTTTATAAATTCTTTTCAAGCTTCTCATAATAAGTAAGTGAGACAATTATGTTAAATATCAACCGTGTCACTTGATGAAAAGTAACGTTTTTGGTTATATCTTAATCTGGCGTAATGTCAATCTAGGGATTGTAAATAACTCGACATTTTTAGATCTCTATTGCACTATTTAATTATCTATTCTTATTGTTTTTTTTATTGAATTTTGACTACGTATATATTTAAGTACAATGCTATCATGGTTTAAATTTTAAGTGGTGGTGGTAATAAAAAAATACAAATATGAGTCCCAAATTTTCATCTGATATTAACTTACAGAAGTTTTCATTTATGAGCAAAATCAAATTAGTTTTTCCAATTACGACGTGCCTAATACCAGCTGGAAAAGAAGTTATAATAAATAAAAACTAAGTTTAATAAAAGTTTTTTAAATACAAGATAGGAGTTGTGTGTAAGAACTGACAGTAAAATAGGCTTATACTTATATTAATCAGATATAATATATCAAATTTATAAACGGTTAAATAATTTTATATTATCATTATCATTGATCATAAATCCTTACAATAACGGCCCAAGGTCAGCAAGCTGTCATAACACTATTTCTAACACTACCTACATACATCAATCAAACAATGAATTAAAAAATATCAAGTAGACATCGGCATCTCAAATGTTCCGCTATACAACGTAACAAGATTACTTCTTCCGCATACAAACCAATATGGCGCAACAATATGGCAACCTTCTGCAGTTTTCCAAAAAAAACCGCTGTTTTTTTTTTCATTGTATATTTATGTTGTATTGTAGCTGTCCCGGGTTCCAAAATGGCACCGAAGAACTTGTTTAACTATTTTTTTTTTGCGTTTGATACTTAGTCAAATTCTTGAAGAAGGTTAAAAGGCTTATTTTACATCATACCAAGCCCTTTGCAGTCAGAAAAAGCTGGTAAAACTGCAGGACAAAACTAAATAACGAGCGGATAGAATTGAATATGTAACACAATAATCAAAAATCATTCGCATCAATTTCTCAAAAAAGTAGGTACGTAGTATTAAGTTTTAAAGACACCATAGCAACATCTGCCAATAATTACGTTGTCTGGAAACATTATCAAAATCACAGACACTCTTAAAATATTTACCTTACTGACTGAATATTGTTTTATTGAACATAAATACTAACTTTATATAAAATTAATCACGTAAATACATTAATTTTAACTGTGTTATTATAACCCGTATCTTGTTACGAAAGGTCTGTGTAAACTTTCGGATAACATTATGAGTAGCGTAATAACAAGGGAAAATAAACAGCGTCCGTATAAATTACACTACACGGGACGATATTTAACTCATTCTGTTCTCTTTACATTATAATATTTTATCGTTAGAGGTCACGGAGACATTTAAGTCATCGCAGCCCGTAGTTAGAACTAAGTTGTGAAAGAAGGATGGTATTATTTACCCAGTAGAGTGGCATCCCTCATTTACAAAATGATCGAGTAATCACATCGTAATACCACAATAATCAAAGGTATTGTGGAGGGACGAGGTGTGTTGCCCCTCCTACCAAAGTCTTCCAAAGGCAGAATCCCCTAACCACGCGTAGGCATGTCGCGCGGCAAATGTTGCTTGCGCGATGTAGGATTTGTTTCGACGAAGTTCAATGTAGCACGCTGGCATGTAGGACTGTCTGGACTTAAAAGAGACCATGATTCTCGAGAGCGAGAATCAGAGTAAGTTTCGGCGTTTCTTCTCTGAAGTCGTCAGAAAGGAAATGAAAGTGACATTTAGTAAAAAAAACTGTAAAATATAAACATAACATAACATACCATCACGCCTGTATTCCCCGAAGGGTTAGGCAGAGGTGTACTAATGTACATCCACATTTCGCCGGTATGTTTAGGTCCCATGTAATAGGGGGCTAGCCTATTGCCATTAACCAGGCACAAATTTAATTTGTATATTTTCCTTAATATAATTTAAATTAATATTTCAATATATCCTTACTAACATTGTATAAGACGTTACTAACAAAATGGATCATGATATCTGAATTGAATAAATAAATAAAAATCCAGACTCCGAGCTGCTACTGAGAATTTCATAGAAAACCCCAATAACACTGCTCGACCTGGGGATCTAACCCAGGACCTCAAGCGTAGCAGTCGCGCTTAGGACCACTAGACTAATGAGGCAGTCAAAACTGTAAAATATGACTTGATTAAATTTCATTTATCACCATAAGTGGTAATTTAACCTCCCAAGTCCTGCGATCCAGTGCCAAGAGTTGTTAACAGTAAGTGGTAATCAAGGATTCAGAAATATTCCAATTTGAGGGCGGCGACAATATTCCTTCAAATTAACTTAGATAATTAAACGCAATAATTCTAGCAATTGCCTAAAAGCAACAACACATTATGCGTTACGGGAACGCGAGACGGTTTGTGTTCGCGCTCTGATGATACATTTTTATTCCCGACGATTCGTACGGCTTCGTGGTAAAAATTGGCAAATGCCCACAAAATTATTGTAAATGTCTTTCAATTTATAAAGGAGACAGACCTACATGAGAGACAATAATGAAATCGTTTAAATGCGATAAATGTGCCGGCTTCTAGATGTCTATTGTCGAGATAAATATAAAGCTTTAAACATAACGTACATATATATTATATTTAAATATGTTTTGTCGAGTTTTTATGTTGTTGTATTTTTCATAATATCTCTACATTGTTGTGGTTGTTTAATGTTCTTTTTTATTTATTTGATATCACTTCTTTTTTTTATATCTTCAATGTAGAAAACCAGGATTTTCACAATTTTATAATATTTTATCCATCCATATATGGATCCATAGATAGTTGACTGAGATCCTTAATTTTAGACGGCATTCATTTATAGTATGGTAATAATTGGATGGGTGTAAGGGGTCCCCAATAACATCTTCGGGACCCAAGCCAACCTCACCTGCTCGTGGTGCACCCTGCTTTTAACAAACGAGGCTATGGCGACCCACCAACACGCATTGGACCAGCGTGGTGGGTTACGGTCCAACCCCCCCATAATGGATAGAGGAATAAGAGACAGGCCCCAAGTGCCCGGTGACTCCAGCGGTTGTGCGGGCGTGGACGGGCGCGGGTACAACTCTGGTGTCAGGGGAGCTAAGAATCTCCGGGCGAGATCAATTAACCGTCGAACGACCACAGCAAGTTACATAAAGGATTCCGATACACTCAACATACTCACCTACAATGTTCGAACGCTATTGAAGGACGAGCGCATTATCGAGCTTGAAAACTCTTTAAAAGATATCCACTGGGACATCTTAGGTCTTTCAGAAGTAGGAAGGGAGGGTGAACATACAGAAGAGAGAGATGATGCTGTATTCTTTCACTTTGGTGAAACCAGTGGACAACACGGAGTGGGGTTCATGGTTGCAAAAAAGTGGAAGGATAATGTCATCGAATCTCTGGGCTATTCGGAACGTGTCGCCGTACTAAAATTTCGACTAACACCTAATAAGACACTAACCATTATACAAATATATGCTCCGACATCAGCACATACCGATGATGACGTAGAAGATTTTTATGATCTTGTTAATAGAGCATTTGATGAAAATAGAGGCACTTGGAACATGATCATTGGTGATTTCAACGCAAAGGTAGGGCAAAGGCAAGAACTAGACTGTGGGGAGAATGTAGGTAACTTTGGCTTAGGGATCCGTAACGAACGAGGTGTTCGTCTAACACAGTTTGCCTTTGGACAGAGTATGCACATAACCAACACCTTCTTTTCGAAGAAACCGCAACGGCGGTGGACTTGGGTCTCACCTAATGGCTCTACGCGGAATGAAATTAATTACATATTATCACCTGACAAACAAATAATAAAGAATATTAGCATAATCAATAAAATCAAATATAGCTCTGATCACAGGCCAGTCCGTGCAAAAATCCGATTTAACTTTAAAATTCACCGGGCTAAATTGTTTACAAAACAAATTCAAAGACTCTCTAAAGAGACACTCATTAACAACTTTGAGAATTTTAACTTAGAACTATCAAACTACTTTAAGGAACTTAAAATTGATGAAACTGATTCAAAAGACCAATATAATGCAATAGTCACTGGAATAAACAATAGCTGTAGAATTATAAAGAATAAACCAAGAAATAAAAATAAACTCACCGCTGATACAATTAATTTGATTGAAAAACGAACAAAGGAAGAAATAGGAACACCAGAATATAGAACAATAGATAAAGAAGTCAAAAAAAGAATAAGAAAAGATTTACGAAATATTAATACACATTTAGTTCAAACAGCTCTGGAAAAACATACATCTTTGAGGGTTTTAAAACATGGAGTTATAAAAGGAAGAGCTTGGATCAACAGCTTAACAGATAATCACGGCAAAAAACACTACAGTAGAGATAAAATCATGGAAATAGCAACTAACTTTTATAAATCTTTATATTCCGACGACTCGCCAGCCACCACAAATACAGAATATAGTCTCTCGGATACCATTCTCCCGTTAAGTCAAGCACTTACTACTAGGCATTACAATAAAAGTCCAGGAGAGGATGGAATCACAACTGAAGCACTAAAAATCGGCTCCTCAATTTTATTGCCCCACCTTACTAACCTCTTCAACACCATTCTTAAATCAGGGAAAGTACCGTACACTATGTGCCACTCCAACATAATCCTTCTGCACAAGAAAGGTGATAAAAGCGATATCGGTAATTACCGACCGATTAGTTTGACATCTCACATCTACAAGACCTTTATTAAAGTCATACATAATCGTATAGACGGGAAACTAGACAAGCATCAACCACCAGAACAAGCCGGATTTCGACCTAGCTTTTCTACAACGGACCACCTACAGACACTAAACCAAATTATCGAAAAATACACAGAATACAATATCCCACTATATCTAGTCTTCGTAGATTATACGAAGGCATTCGATAGTATTAAACACTCAGAAATATTCAGATCCCTAGAAAACCAAAACCTAGAAAACCAATATATTGACCTTTTGAAAAACATTTACCATAATAGCTCGGCTAAAATAATACTAAATACAACAGGACCTTCATTTAAAATTCAAAAAGGTGTTAAACAGGGTGACCCGCTTTCGCCCAAATTATTTACCAGTACACTTGAAGAGATATTTAAGACACTGACCGCCTCGTGGAACACCAAGGGCATCGAAGTTGGCAGTAAAAGGTTGACGAACCTCAGATTCGCCGACGATATAGTTCTTTTTGTCAATAACGCTCTGGAACTACAAGACATGCTCCAAGACTTGAACACAGCGAGCATCAGGGTGGGACTTGCGATGAATCGGTCTAAAACCAAAGTGATGACAAACAAGCGTAGGGTCGAGGTAGATGGGCAGGAAATACAGTATGTCGATGAGTATATCTACTTGGGCCAGTTAGTTTCTTTCGAAAACAGGCAAGAGAGGGAAATTGATCGTAGGATTGAAAACGCCTGAAAAAGTTACTGGTCCATGAAGATGCTAATGAAGGGTGATCTACCAATCTCCCTGAAGCGAAAACTCATCGACATGTGTATTCTGCCAGTCCTAACCTACGGTTACCTACCTACGGACAGAATCCGAAACACCACGCTGCGCTCCAAAACGGGTATAATAGACGTAGGCAAAAAGGCGGCTAGGCTGAAATGGGATTGGGCGGGTCATGTCAGTCGCATGCATAATGACCGCTGGGCAAGGGTCTCCACGCAATGGGTGCCTGAAGATGGAAGGCGCCGTCGAGGTCGGCCTAGAAAGAGGTGGCGGGATGATTTGGATGCGTACCGCGAGGGCTGGTTCGAGGTGGCGCAAGAAAAGAGCATCTGGAAGGAATTGGGGGAGGCCCTTGCCCAGCAGTGGGACAGTAACGGCTAGAGAAAAAAAATAAATAATAATTGGATACAACAATTATTACAGCAGGTACCAGTTCTTAGCTGTAGATATATATATTGTTTTTTATTATATTAAAAAAACAAGGAACTCAAATGCGAATTGTGAACTGTATCTGGGTTTGAAAGGGCATAGTAAAATGTATATCCGAAAATTCAATTTGAATACCCCTTCCGGGTTAGTGCTCGACTGCTGTCAATATGAGGGGTGGCAGCATGAGAGGAATACTTATCTATATATTAAATAAATACACAAAGGTATATGCAACTGGCACTTTTTAGAGTGGCTTTGGTAGTTTTAATAAGTAGGTATGCAAATAAACGACCAATACTGAATTTATCATCGCAAAGGTAGGTAATTAATGCTTCCGCTTGTATAGCTAAGACTTTATTCCAAAATACTGTAACTATTAATACTTTTAAGTGAAAATTTCATAGAAATACATCGATTAGAGATAACAGTCGTCATAATAGTAGACGATACTTTACGTAGAGTCCAATATTACGTAACAAATAAACAAAATTTAACTTAAAATTAAGTACGTATTCACTTAGTTTATAAGTTTCGGGTAACTTAATAAATTTGTTATTTAAAAGTTTCTGTAAAGTAACCCGAAACAGACAACCGAATATTATTATTTAACTCGTCAAAAGTAATAGGTAACACAATAACGTTAAAATCAAGATTTATTCTCTGAAAGTCGACGGAATAATGCAATAACAAGTTTAAACTCGATTATATTCGCCTAATATGCCGCTGTTAGCTGCGAGCGCAAGGAATGTTTCGCCCGCTCTTCAAATGAGAAAACGATTCAACCAACTGAATCGCCCGTAAGTTCAAACGAGCCACACTTGCGTACTGCAAACACTTGAACAACTATTTTTAATATAAGCTGAATCTATTTTCTTTCTGCCTTGTTCAGTTAATTGAAAATTTATCTGCTCTATCTACAAAGGCGTGAATGAACACAGAAAGAATTCAATACCAATAGGTAGTGAGCATAATTTAACATTTCCTGGAAAATTAACATAAAAATACCTTTAACTAATTATTTTACACACATCCTAAATTAGTTCGACATTGTATAATTCCTAAGAAATTTATTCATAGGGCAACATAATATAAAACAGTACAAAAGTAGTATTCAGATAAAGTTTTATCCGCTATAGATATGCAAAGGGTTATAGATATATGGGATGGATCAGCACAGCCCAATATTGCGTTAGGTCAGACAAATTGGGATCAGCCAGTGAATATATTACGGTTCCCCGTACTATGTGTCGGTCTGTTAATCGTTCTCGGTTATTTATGAACGTTTGAACTGTTTACATAAGCTTACTATTAATATGGTTATGCTAATTTTTGGATGGGGTTACTGTTGATAGTCTTTTGCGAATGCGAATAAGGATATTGGCATAAAGTCTAATGTTATATAGCGTCTTAAAAATATATTTGTAAACTAGAAACTGAAGTAATAGGTAGCGACGTTCCTAGTGCTCCTTTTTTTTCAAACTCGTAGGATATTCCCAAGTTAATTCCTGCATCGTAATATCATACTCATGCAGTGATATCCTGTCGAACGATGGCGAAACGCTATTACTTAATAAAGTTATTAAGTTTCTGTTACTTTTTTTTTGAGAGTAGGTTGTGAGCTTGTTTCTCAGATCCAACCATTTATTATTGGGTTTTTCAATTTTTCTAATGGAAATTATTATTAGCAACTCACATTCCGAATTCTAACATAAGACAATGCCTATCTTAAACTGGTCAACTGTGAGTGAAAATCAGGACACCTCTGCTGTAACCTTTCAGGGAATACAAGCGTCATAGTATATCAAGACTAAAACTACTTTACCAGATTACTACCATACCAATACCTTAAGCTATGAGCTTTGTACAATATTACATTTCCAAAGAGCAGCAAATATTTTGAGAATATTCTCGTACACACGGCTACACTTACACGTCAAGCTATTAGTAATCCAGTATAGACTGACCTCGTATTGTAAAGGATTTCCATACAATGCGAGGCCAGCCAATACTATATTATAACATCATCATCATCAACTCATTACATTGTCCTATTGCTGGGCACGGGTCTCCTCCCAGAACGAGAGAGGATGGGCTATAGTCCACCACGCTAGCCTACTGCAGGTTGGTAGAAGTCGCATCAAGAAAATCTATTAGGCATGCAGGATTCCTCACGATGTCTTCCTTCACCGTTTAAGCGCGTTCAAACTCGATAGATATCAATAGGCTATCACTGCACCCTGATACATACCTACTGTCTTTGCACAGCTTAATACAGCCATACGCATGGCTGTATTACGCCGAACGAAAATTGACTACATTTTGACAAGAACTTGAACAATCATATGTAATGGAATCCATTGTTATTAAAGCTTATGACTGTCAATAACTCATTCATTCGTGGGAAATGTTCGCTTGGAGTATGTTCGCTCAACAAAGTTATAACCTTACAAAAGCCTGTGCAGTGTTTTAACGAGTTTTCCTTCTAACCGAGGAGGTTTACTAATTTAAACTTATGATAGGTTCACATAATTCGCTTCAGTTTCATAGCAGCATCCATCACAAAAATTAATTATGTATCAAATAAGTCATTACAGGGGGCCAAATTTAGCAAGTCCTCTAAATCAATTCATATATTTTAGGACACGTAGTAATTCCATAGCAGTTTTCTACGGCGACGAATCATATTATGATTCACCTTTGGGGCTTTTGCCCCTCCTGAACCGCGGCATGTTTTATGTTAATCATAATTTACCTCAGGGGAGATTCGTATGAAGTACCAGTTTTCAGTGTTCATGAATTGTCTTATTTATAAATAAACCGCCAAAAGTACAGACCTTCTCAATATACACTAAAATTTCGATCAAGATCTACTGAAACAATTTTTTTTCACGGAAGCAACAAACAACAGTCGGTAGCCATTATAAAATGACATGCGTTGCATATTCCAAAGTTGCCAGTGCATTTTTCTTATTGTTCACAAACACTTACACATATACGAGTAAATACTCAGACCTGGAACAGCCACGCGTATGTCATAGGTACAAATATTTAATCCATGCAAAGATCGAACCACAATCATGAAAGCCAATCGCTCAGACACTACACCAGACATACAACCTTCATCATCATCACTCGCAGTGTTCTACGATGAAAGGTCTTCCCAACGCACTTTACTACATCATCAACTTATCTTTTTAGAGATCTTCCTACACTCCCGCCATTTCGTCAGGACTATACTCCATGTTTTGTTTTGTTGTGCGAAATATCCTCAGGCACTCGTAAGCAGCTTAAGATGGCTTCAAACGAGATCGACGGACGCCTTCGTAAAGGTGACTGGAATTCGTTGGATGTAAGGATATACCGGTCCTTGTGGAAGTATATGGAAAACCCTTTTCGGTTTTTGGCTAATATGGTGACGATGATGTAGTATTGTATATTAATAGTAGTCATAACTTATCAGGCCATTAATGAGTATTCGTATTACGAAACGTAAAAATTTTGTTCCTTTTTCGCCACTTCCTTTGCAAGTGGGCTGTACACATAAATTGTAGGGTAGGGACAAATTGCGTTCCGCCAGTAATGTATTCCTTTCCGTATTGCCTCACACACGTATGTTTCAGCTGAATTCAACATAATGAAACTTTTCAAGTGCCCTCACTCTTATTTAGATTTAATCAGGTCGGATTAAGATGCAATTTGTCACGGCTAGGAGTTGAACGTGGACTGATTTGAAGTCGTCTGTAACCTTATTAAATTGTACTTTCCGCGAAAAATTTTTAGCGTTTGATGTTGATGAAGTAGCTGGTTCCCCGTAAACTTAGAAACATATCATCATGCCTGTATTAGCCAAGAGTTGGGCAGAAGTGTACCTACTGGTTTGATTGTAAACTTACTATTCCCTGATATGTTTTCATATTAGACCCCATTTGGCCGGGTAAAGTTATTGCCATTAACCGGGCACAAAGCCAAACGTCGAGCTGCTACTGAATATTTTATCGAACAAAACACATAATTCAAAAGAATAGAACATAAGACCACACAGTTAACACTTGCGCTTGTGGACACTAGACCAATGAGGCATGGAAGTCAAAGGAACTTATAAGTCTATACTAGTCACAAACTATATTTGTGTAGATTCAAATTCTTACACCCGTTTTCCATATTCGGAGTCCCAGGATTTAGTGCCAGAGATTCCCATATTATTTCGGTATCATGAGATAAAAGTAGGTACTCTATATGTTATAAATAAGTTATATACCAGATGTATTATAGTTTTATAGCAAAATTATATGAATATTTCTAGGAACCTCAGAATCCCAGAATAAATAGGAGTTTCCCGTATTTTTTCCGACATATAAAGTACCTAATTTAGTCGACCAGTCTTCTAACAAGGTAGGTCTAGGTAATTGAGAAACAAAGCTAATATCAGCCTGCATATTTGCTGATTCAGTTTTATCTCATAGGTGGCTCTAACATATTTTTTAAATCGTTTAAAATGTTGCCTGATTCAATAAGCTTAAGGCGGATTGTCTCACCATGGCCGCAAAATTTATTTTTTGTTTTATGAAAATTATTTCTATTCAAAAAATTTCGACATACTATATTCACAACTGAGCAATAAGTGTTGGCTTAAAAATCGTTATCATATAGCAGTAAGTAGATTGTGTTAATTGTAAATTTCGGCGGAATCCTCAATTTCCCTATATCCCCAAAAGGACACGATCCGACTTAAAATAAAATTTACTTAAAAGATCTAATATTATAAGTTACTAGGAAAACTGATATTCTATTTGCCGGATTTCTAGATTAATAATTGAGGAAATCCGCCGAGATATTAAATTATTTTATTATAAGGGCTAATATACTATTTGATTTAAAGAGTTTACATTATTTGATTTAAATTACCTAAATTTGGTAAATCTTTCTTTTACGACCATTTCTCATTATCATATTTGGATGTTTTCGTGTAAACTCTTTAAATCAAATAGTATATTAGCCCTTATAATAAAATAATTTAATATCTCGGCGGATTTCCTTCCGGCAAATAGAATATCAGTTTTCCTAGTATAGTTTTAAGGGTACTTATACAGTACATAAATCAACGCGATATGTCGACGTAATGCCCTGTTTCATCGGGGCTCTGCTCTTGTGAAATATGACCAGCATTATTATCTACTTGCGTGGTACAACGCCAGCTTATCTTAGGAAACTTCTAGAACATCTTGGATGTTTATGTTTAACTTAGCAGCTTTAATCTGTGGGAAAATGTCGGCTTTTGTTCGTTGCTGGTTACGAGGAGAAAAATGGAGGATTTATGGTCCTAACAGCGTGCTCGCGTAAGTGTTCTTCTGTATCTGGTAGGAAATATCGGAACAAACAGGGTTATTTTAATTTCATCTTCCTGTGGTATTACAGTAAATAGTAGAGCTAAATACGCACTGATTTTAATTGTAATCTATATATCTATAGGTATAAGCTTTCTCATGCCACAACTTGAGAATGAAATTACAGATTTTATTCATCTTTTTTAAAGGTTTCTAATACTTTTTTAGAAGTTCTTTACGGAAAGAAAAATTAAGAAATTGCAGAGAAAATTCTATAACTTCTACAATTTACCAATAGTTGTGTCATTTGGTCACCATTAGCCCCGATTTACGTACCTTCACGTATCTCGTATTATCTCTATAATCTCGTTGCTTATTTCTATACGTTGTATACGTATCTTGCAATATAGAAATGAGCAACATGTAAATACCATTTCAATTCTGTCAGTTCAGGCGGATGCCTTGTCCAAACCGCCTGTAACCGCCTACCGCAGTGTGTCGGACTGAAAGACGACTGAACAATTAGAACAAGTCACTCGCTTTTCGTCTGTAAACTACTGTAACTAGTTTCCGTCACTCAATAGTAATAGTAGACTGTCAAAAGATACATACAACTAGAAGTTTTCTGCTAAAACTTCAACTTTTCGTTCAGAAAATAAATTTCTGCGTGGATGTAGGAAAGTATCAATCGATCAGCATCATTACTTTTAAAGGGAATAGAAAAGATATCATTTATAACATAGAAAAGGTTTTGTTACATATTATATCTGATGACTAGTTGAAGAGTGGTGCTTAAGAACAATATTTTAGTATTTTTTTCTAGTTCATATATTTTTTACGTATCGAAACCAAGTTGAGGGTTGCATTGATTCTTCCATAATCATGCCTGTATTTTCCAAATGGTTAGGCAGAGGTGTACTAACGTACAAACAAATTTTGCCAGTATGTTATGGTCCATGTAAAAGGGGGCGAGCCTATTGCCATAAACAAGGCACAAATCCAAACTCTGCTACTGAGAATTTTATGATTAATCTAGCTAGGAGGTCTCGCTTTATTAGTTTTTCTAGTCGACAAACAATAATTTCATCTATTTTGTGTAGGCACACTTAACAATAACCGAAACTTTATTAGAAATTGTACAACAAACCTTAGCAAGGAATTTTTACTATAAAATTATATTTGCCTCATTGAAAGTAAAATGAGAAGTTGGGTACTTTAAGCCAAACAAGCCGAACATAAAAGTCTAGAAATTTAAAATGCTTGTTAATAAAAGAGAAAAAACTATTGCCCATTCAATGTCTAGTTTTATTGTCCAGTAAGGACTGCCGGGTTGACTTTTAATTAAAGGCCCCTTCACATCCTCCATTATACAGGACATTTTTACAACCCCTGCGACATATGCGGTTGTGAACACTTGCTGTATACACGCATATATTGACTTCACTGTCCAAACATTCACACCATTCTCCACTCTATAAATTTAATCGTAGCGGTCAAAATCAAGTGTGTTAAAGATATTGATTGATAACTTAATTATATTTGCTAAAGAACACATGTTGCGTAGAATGATTTGATAATCGCACCTCATTGGATACGTACACACGGCTACACATCAAGGTATACAAATCCAGCATAACTTGGCCTCGCATTGAAAGATAAGCGTTTACAATGCGAGGGCAATCGATACTGGATTTGTTGTAAGTGAAGTTTTTATTGTAACTGTTAGTACTTACCTACTACTACTTAAGTAGTACGTAAGTAAATAATAACATGCTTTGAATACGAATAAAGATTACTACTAACGCGTACTTACATTGATTGATTGATTGATTCTCCCCACTAATTTTCTTCGATTGCTCAACTCAAAAACGAGAGGAATGATTGACAGATAACCTAATTAAACTCAAACTCGAACATATTAGGAAACTAAGACACTTGACGGGCTGTATTCACAGACAATTTCAAGCGTGAATTTACTTCCATAGTCGTCGAAATTCAGTGCGAACTATGCACAGTCTTCAACTGCATTAATTTGCGCTTGCGCTCATGTGTGTTTGCTTCATACTCACTTAGGTTAGGTAAATCCAATAGATTTTTTCCAGGCATATAAGAGACGATAGTCTAATCCCTCTCGTATTGAGAGGAGACCCGTGCCCGGCAGTAGAACAATGGAATGGGTTGATGATGATGATGATGATATTTTTAAGCATTACCTTTTATTTCATAGAGTTAGACGTGATAAGGTGAACTTAACAGACAGGCAGCGCTGCTTCCACTTTTATAATTTGTTAAGACACTTTACACTAGGCTTATCACAATAGTAAATGTTGTGTTTACTTATTAACGAAATAGGTAATAGGGTAGTTGAATGATGTTGAATTTATTGACAATAACAGGCCTATTGTCAAATAAAATTAAATAGAAGATGTGTACTGAAAAAATATTTAAATTGACCGAGAAAGTTCTATGATATAAGCGTTTAAAGTTTTGGCGGGGATTTTTACAGAGAATGCTCTGTCCCTTTCCCGAAAAAATGGGTTAGTATAAAAATGGGATGGCATATCGGATTGTGACGTCACAAGCCGATAAATTGCACTCTCTGTCCAGCATAAAATGATTATGCATTATAACTTCCTTATTTTTAAACCAATTTTAATTTTGTTTTTGTTTTTCGGTCATTGTGGAAGTCAGTAGGGGAGGTCTTCGTTCAGCAATGGACCTCATTTGGCTGATCTGATGAGGATGATGATGATGAAAAAATACTAGCCAACTAGCCTATTGTTATCAAGTGTCAATCCCATATTAGATAACAGTTGTTATCCCAGCACACAGTATAAATAAACCCAAAGTTCGACTCTCACTAGTTACATAAGAGCGAGGCTTTCACGTCGGAGGCTTAGAAGTTTAACGACAATTAGTAACGGCTGCTGCTATTGACAGCCCTTGTCTGCCACCCCTCGACAGAATTAAGCTTTGATTGAATGAGTTTTGATTGAAAAAACTTTTGCACCAGCGTGGATTATTGTGGAGTTTCATGTGAATTGACATTAAAGTTCTGACCACTGCTACTGACGTCAGAGAAGATCATAGAAGAGAAATAAGTAAGAACCTGCCCCAAGATTATGTTTGTTTTGCCTCGAATATTTCGTCTAGTAGTCCTAATCGCGACTGCTACGCTAGAGGTCCTGGGTCAGGTCCCCAGGTCGAGCAAAGTGATAATGGGTTTACCTATGAAATTCTCAGTTGGAGTTTGGAGTCTGGATTTGTGCCCGGTTAATGGCAATAAGCTCGCACACAATTGCATGGGACTAAACATACCAGTGAAGTGTGGGTACGTATAACAGTCGCCAGCAGGTCAAGGTATACAAAACTGTCAAATTTCTCCAAATGATTTTAAACATTCAATTTTTGAAGATAAAGTTCAAAATCAACTGAGAATTTTTTTCATTTTGTGGTAACTTGATGTGCTAGCCACCGTACATTAGAACGCCAGCCTAACCACCTTAGAGCCTAACCCTTCGGGGAATACAGGCGTGATAGTATGTGTTATATAGGTAGGTAGGTAATTATTATATTCTTCATGATGACAATACATGATTTGTGGCAGCATTATTCTCAATTTACTTTAAAACCACTTGAACTTCATATGAAGACAATATTAACCTGCTTTTTAAGACCTATAATTCCTGTGAAAGTTTATATTTAATTGAGTTTATTCAAACATTTTCAGACAATTACTAAATTGTTTAATTGACAGCTGACTTATATCATATACAAGTCAAGTTATAGCAAGCAATATCTTCGCTATGGGAGCTTGTGTACCACACTCGTATATAAATTCTTTAGAGAAAAACAGTTCGTAACAATAAAATTGGTAGTATCTATAAGGTGCAAAATCTTATCGGGTTTGTCTTTGGGAGGGTCAAAGAGTTCATTGAGTGAGCATTAGTCTAAATTGGGTAAGGTTCGGATTACCTGATGTGAGAACGCTGGAAGCTCAGCAACCCTTTTTAGTCATTACTATCTTACCACCGTAAGAAAAGTTCCGTCCCGTTGATCCGCTCTTAAAAACCCCGGGTTTAGACAATTCGACTTCCACGTTGTGCTAAAAGGGTTCCAGCTAGCCAACGTTTTTCTGACAACTGCGAATAATTCCAGAAATTTCATGAGCGATGGCCCCTATCGATAGCAGATTTGGGTCTCGGGAATCTTTTGCGAAAAAATACAATATTTGATTTTCTTTTTCTTTCGAAAAACCCGTATCCGATTCGGATTCGTTTATATTAAACGATACAACGGTAAAGTAAATTGGTGAGGCTATCGTTCAAATACAATACATCGGAACAGATAGAAGAAGCTCGTTAAAAAAATAAATTACCGTAGAATTACATTAAGAATGTGTTTTTAAAAAGTAATTTCAGTAGGTATTGTTATCACCGCGGGAAGCCAGGAAGGCTTTCGGTCGTTCGCTCGACAAAATGAGCATTTCGCCAAATGCCTTGGGTAATTCTGAGCTTCACTTTAAATTTACTGCGTAAGCTTCTAAGAAAATTAATCTAGAAATTATTTTGAAGTTAACTTGAAACAATGCTACATTATCAATTCATTGAAAAAAGTGGGTTGTAATTGTAATACTTTTACACTTACTTTACTACTTACACTTTAAACAAAATCACTACATAGTATAAAACAAAGTCGCTTTCTCTGTCCCTATGTCCCTTTGTATGCTTAAATCTTTGAAACTACGCAACGGATTTTGATGCGGTTTTTTTAATAGATAGAGTGATTCAAGAGGAAGGTTTATATGTATAATACATACATATTATAGTATAGAAAAGACGAGAAAACACGCGGGCGAAGCCGTGGGCGGGAAGCTAGTAAGATAATAAAATTGTAATATTGGCATTGTTGTCATGAACAGCCAGGACTACCTCATTAGTCTAGTGGTCCTAAATGCGACTGCTACACTAGGTAAAAGTCCTGGATTCGATTGCCAGGTCGAGTAAAATGTTATTGGGAGTTTATATGAAATTCTTAGTAGCAGCTCGGAGTCTGGATTTGTGACCTGCTAATTGGCTCTCTCCCTGAAAGAGCTTCGCTGGTATGTTTAGGTCCAATGTAATAACATTGGACCTAAACATACCAGCGAAGTGTGGGTGTACAACATTAGTAGGTACACCTCTGTCTAACCCTTGGAGGAGCACAGGCGTGATGGTTTGTTATGTTATGTTGTCATGAATAAATTATAACAAAATAATTCACTTCATACGCAACAAATAAATTTGCTTATTAACTGAAGTAAACTTTAAGTAAATACCGAATTTGTTTGAAATAATCGAAGTTGCAAAATCGGCTTCGTTAGCCACAATATTATCAAACTTAAATATCTATCGTTTCTTTCATAAGGCCAAAAATAATTATGTAACTTAGGTACTCTCATTAATTATCGGTAGCATTTCAATCCCGCAACGCTCGTCACTAATCACATGAAATTTAATTACCGCGGGTTGGCAAAGCTACAAATATCTAATTTTAGCTAACGGGTTGCGGTGGAACGTATCTGGTCGAGTTATCGCCCACAAATGGTCTAACGCCATGGGTCAAATACCGTTTTAATGAACGCTTGAAGTGTATTCCATGCTAGGAATAACACGGCTTGATGTTTCTATAACTTGTCTAGTGTACATACACACGGCTGTGTAGCTTGATATGTATCAAGCTATACAAACCCAGTTTAGACTGAACTGATTGAAGGCCAGCCCTTACTGGAATTGTATAGCTTGATGTGTAGCCGTGCTTACTATGAAAAAAATATTATAACATACTTTTATGTAACTAGATACATACTGTAAGTACTATATAAATATATTTTCCCGTCTTTTTTCTATCTTACTAATTTATAAAACTGAAATTTAAAAATAACACAATCAGATAAATATACGCAACGTCGCAACGTCTTTTCATCGGGAATACCGCAGTGCCTTAAGACAAAAGTCTTTAACCAGTGTGTGTTACCAGTGATGACGTATGGCACAGAGACGTGGTCTCTCACTATGGGCCTCATAAGAAAGCTCAAGGTCACTCAGCGAGCTATGGAGAGAGCTATGCTTGGCATTTCTCTACGCGACCAAATCAGGAATGAGGAGATCCGTAGAAGAACGAAAGTTGTCGACATAGCTCAAAGGATAAGCATGCTTAAGTGGCAGTGGGCGGGGCACATAGCTCGTAGAACTGATGGCCGTTGGGGCAAAAAGGTTCTCGAGTGGAGACCACGCACCGGAAAACGCAGTGTGGGACGACCTTCAACAAGATGGACAGACGACCTGGTAAAGGTCGCTGGAAGTCGTTGGATGCAGGCAGCATATAACCGGTCGTTGTGGAAGTCTATGGGGGAGGCCTTCGTTCAGCAGTGGACTTCATTTGGCTGATATGATGATGAGATAAATATATGCTTACCTGTCATCAAAAGTACATACTTGACTTATTTTAAGAGTAACCATAAACTCTAAGTAGTAACATTTTAAAGTCTGGAAAACATAAACTCTTCAATTGAGCATGTCTTAAAGTACCTTTCACGAACCGTTCTGTTATGATGAGAACTTAGTACTAAAAGCATAAGAACGTCAAACTTTTCACTTACCAGAGTACAGCTACATAGCAACTATTGCAAACTTCATACATTTTGGTGCATCGTTGGGTAATTTCAAATTACACAACTCTTCGAAGGAACACTGAATATATGACGGGAAAAGTTTGGTGATGTGCTCTTATGAACTTTAAACTTTGGAGCTAGACACGTGTTTGCTTTATAACAGCTTACAATTGTCGGTTCAGCGTATTATGGGCACAGGTATAATACTAGGGCCCTCGTATTAATACACTTATCGGTAAAAAGGTTGTAAACTAGTCCTTAAATAATTTTACATTGGGTCTATTTCACAATGCCCGCATAAGTTCTATCTACTAATGCTTTTAAATCCATAAATGGAACATAAACTGTACCTATACATAATCCATCATTATCTTAGCTTTGTGGCACCCATCACAATCCTTCAGCATCATCCTGGTGCTCATTGCGAGCAGATAAGCTAACCAGAACTTATAAAAAGGTAATGAAACACTTTTACCTTATAACTCGCTTCATAAAACACAATTTAACAAAGTGTGTTAATTTTTTTATGTCAAAATAATTTCTGTACATTTATTACAGCAATATCATCACTGAGTAACACACGAGTTGACACGGGTCAATTAATTAAATAGGCCGTTTCCAGGGTTAAAATATTCGCCGACTAACCGTGAATTAATTGCTTGCGAAGTTATCACATGCAAATCGGACATTTACGGCTATTACTGTCCACATAGTGAGGCGTCCAACACCTCTAGTTCCTTGGAGAATTGTGCTGGGGAATACTAAATCATGTATACGGAATCAGGAACCTTCACAGTCTAACAGGAGCCTCACAATACCCCAGCGACAAGGTTTATGGTCTTCGAATATGATGTTCATGGGTACATTACGTATGCCCTAAGTGGACCGGTCGCCGGACAGTCGTTAAACTAGTTAAGGCATAAAATATTACTTTAAAGTGACATGATATAGCTGGTAACATTATCCAAAGTCGTATAAAATATTATAATTATCATAGTTAACACATTTACTTTAAAAAAAGGTTCCTTTACTTTCATGATATACTGATAGATATTTTACATCAAATTCATACGGAAGTATAATAGTACAGGTTAATGCCAAATATAATTAAAAAAAAACCGGTATACAGGTTTTGCTTTTTTTTTTCGACTTTCGCTCGTAAGGGCCAGTTACCTATCAGTAGTTGCGGCTCCGACAGCCATTACTACCGATAGATACAGTCCGTAGGGACTGTTAAGGCTCAACAATGCATTAGCAACTCCTCTGATGTTGCAGGTCCACGGGCGGCGATGAGTATATACCTACCATTAGAAGTCTGTTCAATTGCAGATATAGCAGTAAAATAACCTATGCCCCTTAACGCATAATACCTATATACCTTCTTCCATTCGTTGTAGCTAAAATGGGTGCTTCGGAGTACGCGAGTATTTTTTTTTTTTTAATTTGGTGTTGAGAGTAAAATAAGCACGAAGAACAAAAATGTAGGCTACTTGAATATACTCACAACTATATTTTTTCAATCAAATTCACCCTTAGTATAAGAAGGTATTTCATAGTACCTATATATATTTCTATTACAAATACTATTAAACTATGTCAACGTCTTGGATATTATTTCAGTTGGGATCTGTTTTACTTTGGTACTTACTACCCAATTGATATTCAGCAAGCCCAATTGAATAATCTCGATGGAGTTACTCTGAGGGTAGCCTTATAATTTAATTCGTCGGTTCACTTACCTATTGCCGTTACATTGGTAGATTGCTTACATAACTGAATTTAGGTTAGTTCCTCTTGTAGTAAGTTGTGACTGAGGTGAGACAGAGTGGTTTCAGGTATGCAGATGTTCATACTGTAATATGGTTATAGAATGATTGATGGAGTTCTATGTTTGACATGATTTTAGCTGACTTCGGAATTTTAGTATATTTAAAAAATACTTCAGAACTTACTTATTTTAAAAAACTACGCACAAAAAATTGGCCGCTTCATGTTGCAGTTGGCAGTGTTCAAAGAAAAGCCCCTTCCTTTTGTATACCTATACCTATACATGTATTTCTTAGTGTATGTCATTTGCAATTCCAAATGTAAAAAATGTGATTTTCAATCTTGATTTTATGAAAACAAGAAAATTCCCGCAGATTTTGCTGTTCAAATACGCCAAGTCATAAAAAGCACCGCTGCGACGATCATCCATTTCGTCTCTCCAAAGATAAATTGCCCAATATTTATCAACTGGTAGTTAGCTACATAGAACCAATCGAAAAAAAAAAATACTCTTTCTGAGATCATCAACTACCACGGGACTTCAAAAGCCCAACGCATTCGGAAAAAGTCGACATATATCTTTGAGAATTTGGTGAGAGTCTTTGATCGTCAATAACACATCCTGTATATTTACGCATAGGTGCGCCAAAATAAATCAAATTTACATTCCCGTGCGGAGATGCGAACAAACCTCAGCCGTGTATAAACATAAAGGCAGTTCGACGAAGGCTAACTTGTTCGGCTACAATCTCTTTGATAAACTTGTTCTAGCAAACTTGGCTAGCTTCTCGCACGGTTGTTTGCAAACTTGCACTTACCGTGCAACTTAATTGAATTGTCCAGAAGTCAATTTGATTCTTCATTGCGCTGGAGTCCCAGTATTCCTATAAAGGGGACAGTTTCTGGTATGGCAAACTACTTGTGTGTGAGGTGCTCTTAAGTTTCTGTTCAACAGATTTTAAAGGGGTCTCCATATTATGGCCAAATTGCATATCTGACACCAATTTTTATTTGGAATTCGTAGCAATTCTCTAAAGAAAGCTCTTGATGAAACTTAATATGATTCTGCTACTCATAAAAGTGGCAGGTAATGCCCGTATAGGGACAAGGGGACAACAATAGGGAGCGTGGCTATTAAAGATCAACAACAACTTCGAACTCCGAGCTACTGCAGAATTGTATGGATCAACTCAATAACACAGCTCGATCAGGGAATAGAAACTCACGCTCACCAGGCAAACATAAACCAATGCGGTATTAGTTTCATCACTCAAATACCTGTAAAATTGTGTTATTTCATAAAAACATGATTGTAGTTGTAGCGTTTAATATAATCGTATGGAGGCATTACGTGATGTTGTAATGTTCAGTGAAATGAGCGTCGATTAGGGCGCCTTCTGTCTAATAGGAACATGCCGTGATCCACTCCAATTACACTTGTTAAGATCATATCGTCGAATTAGTGTAATTAACAAGTTCCCGCTCAAATTACTTGATTATATTAGGTGTCGTTTGTTTTAAAGTAACGAAGGTAATGTAAAGTTATAAACGCATAGGCAATTTCGTGTGGCCATTTGGCCTACATTGGCCGCTGTCCTAACTATATTTTTCAATATTTAATGTAGCTTTTGAGCCAGCCGAGTATTGTGTGTTCGATTTCCATCTGGGACAAATATTTATCTAATCCACAGATATTTTTTTCCAATCTGGATGTAACTAATCTTGCTTTCTTTTCTTGAAGCTATATATTTTTTTTATATATATCCTACCGTTTAGAACGTAGGCTAAAATAGGAATAGTCCCCAAAAGACCATGAGAGACATATTTCATATCATACTGTATATTATATACGCAAGTAAGTTAGTGGCCTTTTGAATTCATTAATTTTTAAAGAACAAACCAAATGCAGGCTCTAGACAAAGAATGTATGTGTACGCAATTTGTCGCACGACAATTAGTTTTGACCCACTTCTAGTAATCAATTGAGCGTTGAAATCAATTCTTGCATAGCTCAATGAACAATAGCCATGTGTGCAGTTTTAGTCTACTTATTTAACTTTACAGCCTTCTAGGAATATTACGCTATCTGCAATCTAAATAACTGATGTAACAGTCCAGTAGTGTCCAGTTATAATGGATCTTCAATGAGCATTTTTCATGACTAAAAACAACGCCCAAATGTGCATAAAAAAAGGTTACAAAGTTTGTCGGTACTTCTAAGGTAAGACCTTATCTTCCGCGGTCTCTCATATTATTGGATCTCTTCAAATTCGTCTGCATTAAGGATCTATTATTTGAGATAGAGTGCACGATATTCTAAGTTTATACTTAATGGAATATAGTTTCTATAAACGTAAATAAATATCGCAACAAATTCAAGACAGATTCAGTAGCTTCCGTCCCAGTTAACGACTGCATTACAATGGGTCAGACATTGTGAGAAACTATTCAACTGTACCGTACCTTGCTGCCAATTCCTGGAATTAATATGTTTCTCTAATGTCATTGCTGTAGAAGTTATTCAATAATACACAAAGCTTACGGGATGTTTACGGTCTTCCTGGAATGGATGTTGGCAATGTTTCAGCCATCAGGCATGCACGAGAACGTAGGTACTCGTAACATTCCATTAATATTCACGAAGGCTGCCAAAGGATGCCTTGAATTGAATACCCGTGATCAGCACCGATAACGGCTGATGGTGTTAATTATTGTAAGTAAGGTAGATATATATTAGTATTGATCTTGAATATTCATTCTTACCAATATTGTCAATATGTTATGAGTCTGCTACTCATAGAAGTGACAGGATAAGTCAGTAGAACTTTTTAGATCCCATGTAATAGGAAGCAAGCCTATTGCCATTAATTGCGCACAGATTTGAACTCCGAAGCCGTCAGTCCCGGTTGTCATACAAACTCCATGACAATCTTAAGCGGCAGTCAGAAGGTTTGATGGCCTCGTAAAATACTAATATACTAATTCTACCGCATCAAGTTAGACTGCAAGCAGTCCCCAACATAGTTGAGAAAAGTCTAGAAGATTTTAGGATAGATGAATAAAATCAGAGTCCTGACCCTGACATTAAAATGCAAACAAAACACCTCGCCTAACTGACCACATTAGCCAAACCTGATTCAGACTTCGATCGCAGTTTCATTTCCATTGCAAGAAATTCGCGCGTTTATCTGACCCTTACAGAAATCGAAGCGCTTCCCTTTTCCTGTATTTTCCTCAAAATAGTTGGATATCCGTACGACTCCCAGTCGGATCTCTTTATAGTAAGGTTTGTTTATCGGCCAATCGAGATCGACGAACAAAGAGCATAGTTCTGTCCATTGTACGCTGGAGGACGATCTAAAATGTCCCGGATACCAATTTGACTAAGCCCCGCAGATTCATTGGCAATAGTCTTTGTTTTTATTTAAAAACGTCGATTGTTAATTAAAAGTTAAGTCTACTAAGTAGTCATTAAGCGGGATGAAAATGTAGTGGTGTACTTAAGTGGCCGTCTGTGCTTAGTCGATTGTGTAATGTATGATAGGGTTGCAAGCGTTCGCCTTACAATATTTTACCCTTAAAATATTTCACATTTTAAAAAGAATTGCTATATTAGGAACGTGATATCTTCTTTAATAAGCATTAAATTTTGAGGAAAGGTAAAGTATACCTATTTTGTATAATTTAGGCAATTCAAACTTAACTCTGTAAAACATAACGTACTATCAGACCTGTACTCTTTAAAGGTAAGGCAGAGGAGCAGTAATGTTCACCCACAGCAACTTTATAAGGAAATAACTATCGAGTGAGTTGCGACTTTGTGAGAGATTGTGTGTGCGCGTGTGTTTGTGTTGTGTCAACATTATAATGAATTGATTGTGCAATTAGATGGCCCGATTCATGAAATCCTAAAAGTCGAATAGGTCCTAAAAGTCACTTTTAAGATGATGGCATTTACTGTTTTATTGTGTGTTGAAAAAACATGCGATAATGGAAAAATATAAATAAAAAGTATGTTTAAGTCTTAAACTATGTTAATGTAATAAATAAAGCAAACTACCTTTCTCTACCTGGAAGGAGTCGTTAAAGCTACTTAGTGCTTCAAGAGGTTGATCAGCGTCCTGTTGTCGACACAAACAACACACTACAATCACTCTATCGTGCTTTCGCTTCTTTAATTGTTCATAGAGATAATTCATATATATATATATATATATTCATAATTTTTTACAGTAAAAGTTCTTTTTTTTTGCAGGCTGGGCGATCATTGGAATGATCTGGAGTTAAAGCAATGTCCGGAGCAGAAGCACAAGTAAGCATAAATTTCATACTAACTGATATTTAATAGCCTTCAAAACAGCTATAATATGCCTGCCAGTCCAGTGGTCCCAACCGACTGCTAGATTAGAGGTCCTGGGTTCCATTCCCGAGTCGAGCAATGTGTTATTGGATGTTTATATTAAATTCCCAATAGCAACTCGGAGTTTCTGTTTTGTGCCCGGTGCAATACGCTCAGCCTATATTACATGTAGCCTTATCATAACGGTGAACGATGGGTGTACATTAGTAGACCTCTGCCTAATTCTTCGGGGAAAACAGGCGTGATGATATACAACTGTAATATGAACATTAATTAAAAACTTGACGTGATAAAAAGAGCCAAGTTCCACATTAAATCAAACAAATTACTTCACTTAACCCCTTTAAACGTGCAACAAAGCCTTCTTTGTTTAAAGCGACATTCTGAGACACGCACCTGCTAAACTTACTTTAAGGAGCCTATCAATCTTACCAGCGGTTAATCCAGAGTTCCAGACTACGACCCACAGGAAAAACGGAGCGCTTAAATGATAATAATCACGTACAGCTATATTTTTATAAACCGCCGACGCTAACGTTTAACTGTGTATTGACCGAATGTGGGACTTATGGTGTCTACCTATTACATAGAACCATATCATGTTTTTAACCGATCGGCAAATAAAATAATTTGTACAACAAAATTTCAGGCATTCAAATATTATGTTGTTTTTCTATGTACCAAAAAAAACATGATTTTGTGAGTTTAATTCGGTGTTTCTTATTTGAAGTCGTCAGTTAGAAAATACCTCCGGTATCAAATAAGTACTTACTAAAATTCTATATGCACGATGACTTGTGTCTTGAACTTACTTTAGAGTGGAATTCTAAAGGCCACACGGGTAGGGTCAAAAAAATATAAGCCTTATGAAATTAAGAGTAGGGAGGATTTTACTGTGCAATGGGACAAACCGAACTGATAATAAAATAATGAAATCGCTCCATCACTGATCAACACTCTTGATACGTTCATATAGCCCAATTGTATGGTGGTATAGTACGGTGTGATAGACGGACAGCTTAAACCATAGCAAAAGAACGAAAGTGACGCAATAAGATATTTACGAGACGTTGTTGTACCCCGATTTCCGAAATTGTATTTTGTTCCGCGAGATTTCGTGTTTCGCTAGTATTGTAGTCAAATTTCGTTTGATTCACTACATAATACACGATATCCTCGGGTTACTGCGATTGTCTTGTTTTGCGAAATCATCGACTCATGTAAGGCTTGGCACACTGACTGCTGCCTGATCCATTTCCAATTTTAATACTCCAACTCTTAAGCCAGATATTATAGAAGACGGAATGGAGGAACTATTAAGCATGAAAATTTGAATCAGACTTTATTTCCTCCAAAGCTTCAGTTCGTATTTGATTTAATCTCTGCGAATTCAAAATCTTATTAAGCTGTATAAAAAGAAAATTCACATTAAGGGCCAACCGGGTCTTACAAAATGTATCAAATGGGAGTCCCTTTGGATAAAGATAAACCAGCGGAAGGCAGGATTTCGTCGGGATTTGGGATCTAAATTGTTTTTATAGGTCAGACTCTACACGCAGCTTTATGATGAAAGTAGTTTCGACTTCGCTTCGCATTAAAAGTAATTACATAACATACAATACTGTATCCCCCGAAAGGTTAGGCAGAGGTGTACTATTGTACACCCACATTTCGCCGGTATGTTTAGGTCCCATGTAAAAGGGGTGAGCCTATTGCCATTAACCGGGCTCAAATCCAGACTCCAAATTGCTACTAGGAATTTCATAGAACCTAGGACCTCTAGCGTAGCAGTCGCGCTTAAGACCACTAGACTAATGAGGCAGTTGAAAGTAATTGTGACCATAATTACTGTTGAGACAAGATTTAATCACAATGTAGACACATGGACCTCATTTTCGCTTTTAATTACGCAAATCGCATTCCTTCACATTGCGTTAGAATTACGACAAACAGCTGGGGCGTTCTTGTGTCATTACTTTGCGTCCGCACCGCTTTTGTTAATAATTATCGTCAGTCGTACTCGTACGCACTTCAAGTTATGATTTTGCTATGATAATTGTAATTATACAGCTGCGTGCGTGCCCTTGTTCTTGCTTCGAGCGTAATGGGAGATCCATTAAAGAAAAAAATCTTGATATTCACGCTTCAGTAAATCAACTTTTTGTATGTTTTGTTGAATGGCATGAGTTTTAGAGTTAAATACCATACCAAAATGCTAGTAGCTAGTATAATATCTGTAAAATTGATTAATGAATCATTCATAGTCTCATAGCTCATTAGTTTACAATACGCGTTAGATATTAAGGGCCTGTTTCACCACCTCCGGATAAGCACTATCTACTAGATAAATTCAAAATTGGAACAGAATTTGTACGTATTTATGTGTCAGATAATTTATCGGGAACTTATCATGACCTTACCTCTCCCATCCACCTGTTACCGATGAATAGTCTATGACAGATCAATGGCAAGCTTATTTCTCAACTCTTATGAAACCTCACTAATGAGTGGTTCGTAAAAAAATACTTTGCAATTTCACGGTTATTTGCAATCCACATATTTATCATCAACACACGGTGCAATGTTAAACTTGTATGCAGTCAGTCCGGACGCCCTTGACATATACTTGGAGCGTTCTTCTATGTTGAACCTGAGAAGCATGGTAAATTGGACCCTATCACTATCCGTTAAGTGTTAAAACGAGTTGTTAGATTAATAAGTTGGCTCGCTGTCGCCTCAGCAAACGTTGACAGGTACTTAAAAGCACTGCCACGCTCCATCAAATATGCATAAGGCCGTCTGCATCGGTTATGAAAAACACCTTGTACTCGCGTGCAAGTAACTCGGTAATGAACTCGACAACCAGCAGTTTATTATAACTACTGGCTTCGGTACTAAGTTTCATAATTCATGTTGATTTGTTACACTTCATACAATTGGGGACGATTTAATTGGGGTAGTTTAGTTGGAGTTAACCTAAGTATTATAATCTATTGTTATAACGGGCTGTTCTCATTCTCATTTAGAGAATTACGCGAGATTTTGTAGAATTTCATAGAAAAACCTCTATATTGAGAGGCTCAGATGTTGATTGAGGTTGTCAGTTCAATTTTTAGGTCAAGCTTTAATAGGGATTCGTGACCGCTTTGATGGCATTAGGCTCACCCCTATTACTTAGAAACTGAATAAACATACGCATGCCTGCGCGGTGAAAATGGGATGGAGCTTGTCAAAGTAAATAAAAAATGACAGTTCTCAAGACATTAACACAACATTTCCATGCGTACCTAAATATTTTATTGTAGTAATTTTCGATTTACTTTGACAAGGTTGCATCCCATTTTCATAACGCGTGGATTATATATTAGTACGTAGGTGCCTACTTACCTACATCTTAACCTAACCCTCAAAGATACCTAATGGTACCTATGTTACATTTATTCCATTTACGTCCTTAAAGCTCCTTACATAAAGTACAAGTTATGAATACAAAGAATAAGTCGTAGCGGTAATCACAATAAGTCCACCGATGTCTATCACCTTAATTTGAGATTCACATATAAACAACAAATGTACAATTTATAAATATGTATGATATTCATAATTACAGTATCGTGAACATGTCTCGAAAGTTGGGTCACGTCGGACTCCGTGAGGCGAAGATGTTAGTCTTGCTTATAACGAGTTGCAGTTGCAATTTAAAACGTCTTGCCGTCGGCAGAAGTAAAATCAGCAATTTGCTAAATTGCAGTAGCGTGGGGTCTTCGGTAATTGTAGCCTCTCGCTATTGGTATCGAAAGCGATAAATAAATATTGCAAGGATTTCTCCCGGCTGATGTAAAATACCACTAATCCGCGCCAATCTCCTCAACCGGCGGCGTCGGGTAAGTAAATATCATTCCATTTCGTATCTTGAAAATGTGGTTGAGTTTTTCTGATCACTGCGTTTAGAGAAATTTACTGTAAAGTGTAGATATAGTTTTGAAACGCATGGAAATCCATACTTATTCCGACGGATAC
Organism: Subacronicta megacephala; assembly: GCA_958496365.1. Taxonomy (NCBI): domain Eukaryota; kingdom Metazoa; phylum Arthropoda; class Insecta; order Lepidoptera; family Noctuidae; genus Subacronicta; species Subacronicta megacephala. Next base: position 9,004,926 of record OY292521.1, read on the forward strand.
TATAAATGCGAAAGTAATTCTGTCTATTTGTTTATTTGTCACGTTTTCACACATTAACAGATTTCGATAAAATTTACAAGAAAATAGATTAAATTAAAATGGTTAGACAAAGGTTTAATGCACACCACTTACCAATATGATTTGGGTTCAATGTAATAACAGAACATAAAAAACCATCACGCCTGTATTCCCCGAAGGATTAGGCAGGAGTACCCACACTTCGCTGGTATGATAGGGGGCGAGCATTACTACATTCAATAAAAATAATCTAGTGATCTTAAATTCATTGTTGAAATTTCCTTCATCATCGTCAATGCTGGGCATGGGTCTCCCGTAATTATGGGACGACTAAGGCTAAATGAAAATGCTTGAACAAATAATATTCAAGAAAATGTCTTTGTCTGAACACAATATTTACCGACATACGTTCCATCAAGCTTTTAATTTACTTCCAAAGTTCTTAATCAGGGGTAGGTACATAATCCTGTTACGCCCCCCAACTCGCAAGCCGTACAAAACCTTTCACGACCTTTACTCAAAAGCCACCAAAATAATGTGGTATTCTAACCACTTAATTTATTTTAAACATAACATTATGTGGGCATTATACGAAGCACTTAAAAATTATAATTCTTACACTTAAGAGAATGTTAAAATGTCAAAACCATAACGTTTAGTTTCAATTAGAGAATTTAAATAAATTGTATATTTTTAGTAGAAGCGCCCATAATCATATTACCTAAATAAAATTTATCTTTTAGTCGCGCGACATAACATTTATCTATCAATAGTCAATGCACATTTCATTCTGCACAAAAGATCGATCAACCGTATATGTCACACAGTGTTTACAAATTGACCATGATTATTTACGTTTGAAGGTTAACAACGTGTCTACCTCTTTCAAAAGTGTATTATATCATTGGTATTTTACAAAAGTCAAGATATTTTGATAGTTCTAAGTACCAGATTTTACTTATGTTGCGTGTTATCGTTTATCGAACACAAAGAAACAAAAAACAACAACAACAACAAACATCACTTATTTTATAATATTTACGAGCTGTCTGAAAGAGTTCCTGACTAAACATCCTGTTTCTTTAAAAGGTATTGATATTATAGCAGATCACGAAATATAATAAAACGATACAAATCCTACAACTTTGCCTATGTTCAATTTCATTAACATTATTAGGCAGTTTAATATCTAATACCTCCATATTTATTTAATGTAAAATAGGCTACATAATTTATTAATGTTTGTAAAAAAACGACCATAAACAGAGAAACAAACTCCAAGTTATGACGTCAAGTCTTTAGTGCCCCACACAAATTATATTTAAATACTCGTTTTGTGGGAAAGGGACAAGGCATAGGGGATGCTCTGTCTCAATTCCCATTAAAATTATAAATGTGAATAACTTAAATTAGTCGACTAAAATAGATTTTCCCAAGGTATCTACTTTTATTATTTATTTTTATGTTTTTAATTTTTTATAAATCCGACAGCGGTCTTCTACCCTATTCTTTCAACAGAGCTTTTGACAGCGCACATATAATTTAACGGCATTGCGATTAAAAAAAACTGTTAAAAGTTGAGCAATTAAGATACAACAGAGCAAAGAGAGATTAAAAATCCATTCATAATAACGTTTGCAGCACACTTAATTGCGAAAAAAGCGAACCACTTACTAAATGGTTCTTCTAGGCGAAAAGGCACAAATGAAAACTGTGAATTGCTATTAATACCCAGTGGCAGCTTATAGTTTCCATTTTTGCCAGTTTGGGTTCATCGTGTAACTTAAAAAACTAATATTAAAAAAAAATTGATCTCCGGATTCGTCATCTTCCAACTCTGCACTTGTTTTCAGGGAACACAAACGTGGTGGTGTGGTGCATGCTTCCCGAAAATTGTTTTATTTTATATTATTTTAAATTTTGACGCATATGTTTTGGCTAGTTATATTTTGAATTGCGGTTTGAATTCAGTGGTTCCATAACCCGCACTACCGAGGACATGCATTGAAACTATATTGGTTTGGAATTTGCTAAGTAATTCAAAGTCAAATAACACATTCACCCTGAACATTGAACGCGCAAATCGGAAAAAAAATATTATTCACTTGAAACCTTTCAAAGTAAGGAAACTAACTTAATTTAAACAGTCTATATCAAAATCAATTTTCCATATCCAGAAAGGTCAAACATAAGTAGGGAGCGACAGCACCTGTGCGTGATATTTGGAAATTAGGGACCATGCTCCTTAAACATAACTAGTCATGAGTCGCAAAATTGTGGGAATAACCCAATTTGGAGTGACAGTAATGTATCCATTACTCGACGTGACGGGAAATCACAACAAAGTAAATTAGGTACTGTTGAAATGAATTATACTAATTGCTTGGCCTTTAGTATTCAGGGTTACTGTGCTGTTGGTTTAGTGTTAGGTTAGACAGGTTAATTAAATACAAAATAGATTTACTTATTTGTATACAAATTTATTTTCAAGTTTATATCCTAGTCGGTAATTTTGTTACCTCTGTAAAAACAACATAAAATCTGTGCAATTATATATGATACGGAAGGTAGGTTGCCTTTAGGGAACTTGACATTTAAATTTATAATTATGTAGTATTAAACGTACTTGGATGAGAGTGGCACGGGACCGTGGTGGATGGCACAAATTTGGGGAGGCCTATACCCAGCAGTGGATGAAGTCAGGCTGTGGATGATGATGATGATGATATAGTATAAAACTATTATCATACCATCATGCCATAATGTGTATCCTGATGGGCTAAGGCAGAGTTGCACTATTGTACCCAGCCAATGACACTTTGCTCGATCTGGAAATCGAAACTTGGACCTTTACCGTCGCGCGTAAAACCATTAGACTGATGAAGCAAACTTTACTTATTTCCTAAAAATGCTATATCAAACATTTTTGAAAATTGCCAAGACTTATATTATTGTTCTCAATTCCAGAAATTTCTTATACGTAAACCTATTAATAATACCTAGCTAAGTTTAGTCGCTTGATAAGCTTCGCGGGAATTTGTCAAAGTAGGACAACAATTTCGTAAAAAAAAACCTTATTAATTTTTAGATTATCCAAAAGTATATTCCTTGTTAATATAAAGGGGCAAGTTAACATAAGGGTAATATTGAGTTTGCTACCAACAATGTGGCAATAATTGGATCCGGGAAATTGACGGTGGCTCCGACAAATTTCAGCTCATCAACCTCACATTGTTGCGAGAGGATCTCATTCGGTGAACCTTATTAAAAACGATACGAATGAATCATGGCATACAAGGTATGTCTAATGGGTAATAAGTATTAGAGGATTTTTGTGGTATTTTTTGTTTGATGGATATATCTTTAGTTTTTAAAAAACATAGGCAACATATTTTCATAATATACCATCACGCTTGTTTCCCCGAAGTGCATCCTAATGAAATAGGAGCGCCTATTGCAATTACCCAGACTCAAATCCAAACTTCGAGTTGCTATTGAGAATTTCACAGAAACTCCCAATAACACTTTCATCTTTTCTTTTACCTGCATAGTAGTCGCGTTTAGGCCCACTAGACTAATGAGGCAATATATCATCATCATCAACCCATTACATTGACCCACTGCTGGGCACGGGTCTCCTCTCAGTACGAGAGGGATGAGACAATAGTCCGCCACGCTAGCCTACTGCGGGTTGACAGACTTCACACGCCCTCAAGAAAATCTCTCAGGCATGCAGGTTTCCTCACGATGTTTTCCTTCACCGTTTAAGCGCGTGATAATTAATTATTAATACGCACATAGCTTCGAAAGTCAAAGGTGCGTGCCTTGGATTCGAACTCGACACCTTTGACTTGGCAGTCCAATGGTCAAATCACTAGGCTATCAGTGCACTTATTAGAGGCAATATATATATTTTTAAGGAAAAAGAGCATCTGCAGCATAACTGTAATAAGCTTTAAACTTTGCCTACAAAGGAACTCTTACCAAAAATCTTATCAAAATTATTTTAGTGAAGGAAATTTTTTAGTGCGGGCATGATCGACTTTCTTTCACAAAAGGCAGTCGCATTTTTCCTTCACTAAAATAACTTTACAATATTTGCATGGAAAATGCCTAAAAATATAAAAAAGATATAGGTACATATAAAATTATGTTTTTATTAAATCAAAATGCTTATCTATTAATTCCCTCAGCCCACGAGATAAGATTTATAATCCCTAAAAAATATTATTCTATAAAGGATTATTTAATTTAAAAGCTAGCTGATCCTACTTATAACTTTACTCGTTAGGCGGCGCGTTCCGCATAAAGTGACTCCCAAGGTGGTACCAACTCAAACGGTGATACTGAAGTAAACTGGGAACGTATAATCTCGCCTACACCGCTTTACGGGTAAGCAGAGATATAAAGCACTAAGTTTTGCCTGCGGCTTCGCTTCCATTTTTTTTATGGGATAACTCGACAAAAGAGCTACCTGATGGTACCTAAGTAGTCATCACCGCCCATGGACATCTGCAAAACCAAAGGAGTTGCAGATGCGTTGCTGAGCCTATTATAGGAAAAGGGAGGGGGAGGAGAAAAGGAGAAGGAACTGAACTGGAACTGAGGGAGAAATTGGGCTTCCGGCGCTCCACACTCACCGTACGAAAAGCAACAGTGTGTATACTGCTACTTGACGTCGATATTCTGTAAGACTTTCCGGGTCGCGAAGACCCATTCATGCCAGCATGTAGACATGCCAGCAGGCACTACTACTACTACGGACGAATAGAAATAATTTAATCAGAAACCCACCGTGATGATCTCTTTTTTTCTATGGTTATGCATACAACAGAGAGTAGAAACGTTAACTCGGGATCCATCGTGAAAGATTTCGGTATAAATTGTGATTTTTGGCCAAATCCTCTATTTTAGATACACCAAAATCTTCTATGATAACGATTTTTAAGCAAACGTTTTAATACTCAACTGTATTATTATTGTTAACGTCGCAATTTCTACTGCCATGTAGTTACCTGGCCCACCGAGACTCCGCCGTCCCACCTAGAGTGGGTCAGGTAACAGCTATAACCCACTGTACATAGAATGTGTTATAGACGAACAATTTGCGGAAAACCTTCAAAAAAAGAATTTCGCGCCCAACCCCGACGCTTTAGCCTTAGGATCTAAGACTAATACAGTAAGAACGACTTCATTCCTTCATCAGTCGTTCATTCCGTCGTTCATTACAATGATCATTTTCATTATATTGATTGGTGACCGCCAGTATGGTACACATTATTCAGACACAGGCCATCCAGTGGGCCTGCTTGTCTTACTGATGTAATTACTTGCTCGAGATTGACCAGCACGTGACAGTTTGCGCCGCCAATTACCATATCATAGTTTGATGAGCATCTTGGACCGACAGCTGTTCAATTTAATATCAGTTGGACCATAATGGAAACCGCGCTAGACAAGAAACTTGTATAATCTATAGTTTTTTTTATTCTAGTGACCAAAGTGAGCCATCCGTTATTGAAACTCTTTGGTAGAAACATCGAAATTTGGCAGTGACGCAGTTTTAATACTGCACTTATAGAAACCTACATACTATCACGCCTGTATTCTTTGAAGAGTCAGGCAGAGGCAGTATAATGGTTTAAAGCGCGACTGCAACGCTAGAGGTCCTGAGTTCGATTTCCAGGTCGAGCAAAGTGTGGGTTTTTGTATGAAATTCTCAGTAGCAGCTTTGCGTTTGAATAAATAAGTGCCATGGAATCTAAAACATACTGGCGAACTGTAATCATGTACACTTCTGCCTAACCCTTCGGGGAATACAGGCGTAATGGTATGTTGATACTATAAAATACGCAAATTAAAATGTTCCGCTTAAATTAATACTTCGGTGCTTACTTTAGCAATAACCAATAGGCAATTTCATCTTACAATCTACCGAAATAACGTCATAATATGTAATCTCTACATAATTAACTTAATTGTTTATCAAAGCTAACAATGACAAGGAAAGAATGTACTATATATACAGGAAAGAAAGGTAAAGGAGATGTATTTAAAAAGCTATTTAGCCAACATCAAAGTTCGAACATTAGAGAAAAGTCTGTATAAAATGGTCAAAGAACAGCCTATTTAGTACAATTCAAGTCGCGGCAAGTACCTATTGAGTAAAAGTGCCCGTTGACTTTAATTACATTTCGGTAGCAGTTTGGAGAGCAATACAATTTTACTAGAGAAGTACTTAACGAACCATAAATACCATTTTTTGCGCGGGGGCACGTCAATGGATAAAGGAATGAAAGGGAAATTTTAAGGAAGTCGGTCGAAAAACTTGAGCGTTTAATTTTGTATGAGACTCCCTCTGAATGTTCTCTTTTATGAAGCAAATTTACGATTGTCTGCGGCGGTTAAGGCTCTGTTCTTATTCCGGGTATATTAATTCATCTCATGTGTATTGCTCTTTATATAAAATATTCCAGCCGCTTTAAATAAAGCACGTTTATTTGTAAAGTTTTGACAGTATTCTGGTTAATCCGGGAAAGTTCAATGTTTTCAAGTACCTAATTACTTCTTATTAAAGGTAAGATGTAGGTTCGATGTTTTTGTTATCAAGCAACGGCTTTTTACAGTTACTTATGTTAGAGTGAAAAGGGATTTCATTAAAATGTAATGTTAATATTTTTTTTAGCCGTTACTGTACCATTGCTGGGCAAAGACCCAATGTTAATATTAATAATGATATACTGGTTTCTAACACTTACGCGAATATTAGACATTGAAATAAAACTACTTTTTACGGATTTTATCGCGTTATATTGATATTTTTAAATTCCCTAAATTAATAATAATCAACAAAATGTAGGGTAGCTGTAGATAATTTTGACATTAGGACGACCTGTTGGTCCTCCTAAACTGAGGTGTTACCTCAGTCCACCCGTGACCATGGATTCTGTAAAGGATCCGAAACGTCGGGAATTTAAAAATATCAATATAACGCGATAAAATCCGTAAAAAGTAGTTTTATTTCAATTAATACTCGTAATGATAGTTATACTTATGAACACTTCAATGTTCACATCAATGTAGCCCTGACTCTTGAACTAGGATGGACTGTATGACTATCTTAGTTCAAGAGTTCTGTAAATATTATACGCGATCACAGATTAGAAGTGAAGCACAATTAATATCTGAATTTGAAAGGTTAAAGGTAATTCCAGTACTTAAAAAAAACTATAATTTGGTCGTATCCTAGTGTTATGTGTGTCACTTTCGGGTCAATTATTGATTAACTCTTAATTCAGTCTAAATTGTTCGCGTTTGACGTTAGTTTTTAGCTAAGTCTTTGAATAACTGAGAGGACCGGTATAACCAGAATAACCGGAATACCAAAATGTATCCTCTGGTTTAAGTTGCTAATACTCAATTTCTTATTTTGCAGTGATAGCTTAGTGCTAGCCCTATTCCCAGGCAAACCCATGCTCGGGACAGTTAATACGATGATTATTTAATTCAAGCATCCAAACCCGGGTAAAAGTTTTAATTATCTACCTAGGTATATAAAAACATAGAAAATAACACGAAAATTCTCTAGGTAGGTACAGAAACAATTAATATCAGATTTTAATTACTTCCAAAAACTCAATAATTTTACACAGAAATTAATCATAAATCAAAGCTACCCAACAACTAGAACATTTAAACAACCACTTCCGACAGTATACACTCAAAGTTTAAATTGTCCAACTTGTAAGCCAATAAATTAATTCAGATATCTCTTTAAATGTTGTTTATCAATAACAAATTGGGCCCAAAATAAGGCATGAACAAGTTACTTGAAGCATTTTGTATTATTTGTCGGTTTACCCAAAATTAATGCTTCTGGCATCTATCAAAAGGGTTTTTGGAATATATTTGGGAAATTTATGCGAAACAGAACAGAGAAATTAAGCATTAATTTGCTATCCTTCCAGCTAAAATTTACATATTTATCGAACCGTAAATTCATTATTTGTGATCTACATGGGAACATGGAGGCAGCTCAGCTCGGAGCTCCCAAAGCGATGTTTATGTAGTTTAATTGTTATCTACAAACGATTAGAGTGTGTAACCAGACACTAATGCCGTATAAAGTCCCACAATTATGCAATAAGCACACATATTGATATTTGCATAATTGGTGTTCGGATGTATTTTAAAACTAAAAAACTAACTTTAAAAAAACTACACACGATTGGTTTAAGTAACGATTGATATTGGTGACTACCCATAGTCACTAAGGGAATACTAGTCAACTTCGAAATAACTCCAAAAATCTAAGCAGTTACGAAAAATAAAAAATCTTTATTTAAGTAATTCATGATTCCGTACCTTCCTTTCTTTTCGCTGAAAGGGTTAATCTCTCCTTTTGACGATGATTCCCACAAACGTATCTTTCTTAGATTACAATTATGTAACGGACAATCGAGAGCGCCTTTGTCTTCGCACCTTGATTGTAATAATCCCTCTTATTTTATACGTACCAATTCAGGAAAGATAGATGTAACCAGAACTTACCTGTAACAGGACATGATAAGATATTATTACTTCATTTATTAAAATTTATTAGAAGGTACAAAGAAGAAGTAGGTATCGTATCGAAATATTAAAATTAACTTTTATGCTCAGGGTGAGTTATATATTATAACTGTAATCTTTAATTTTAAATGCTGTATATGCTGTGTGATATCTATGTCATAGGTTAATTTGCCTAAAAGGTATTTTTTTTATTATCTACATTATTTAATAGCATACACACATATTTTGCCTAGTAATATATCGATCATCTTTATTCAAAACGTTAATTTTATTGTTATTATTTATTTATTATAATTGCATATCTATAAAAAACACTTTGTATAGAACTGATCTACATTACAAACAAGGTTTGTATACTACACGCCGTCACAAAAAGCTCTATACATAAGAGCCAGTCACACCAAGTCTGCAGCAAGACAATGTTTTTGTTGTGGTTGCCGCCATTAGCATAGTTATTCGAGCATAAAATCGTTTATTGACTCTCACAATGTCGACTTGAGCTTTGACAAACAAACGCTGTCTACAAGCTGACGTATTTGAGACAAGATTTTAATGTTAACGTGGAGATTGCATTATGAAAATGAGGGGCTAGCTAAGTAATAATTATGCTGATCAATCGATACTATCACGCCTGTATCCCCGAAGGGTCAGGCAGAAGTGTAGTGTTTAGTAATACGAATCCAGTCTTTTTCCATTGCGGTTCTTCTGTTTAAGAGCTCAGTTCTTGTCGTTGGAGCAATCGCCACTGTTCTCTATTCTCTCACTGCCTTCTGTTTAACCCTTTGATACGGCGTCCTCCACTTGTCAGATAATACTTCTTTTAGGTCTTCTCCCTCTTCGTTTGGACAAGTGAAGCCCATTTTGACTACTTTTAGGTATTCCCCTTCCTTGTTTTTCTATTGACGTTAAAAGGGCAGAAATTCAAGGTCTAAGCTTCGATTGAAAATTTCATTTAAAAACTGATAACTGGGTTAGGTCCCCACGTCGAGCAAGGACTAACCTAACCTAACCTAACCTAACCTAACCCAGTTTTCAGTACCAGTATCAGTATCAGTACCAGTATCAGTATCAGTACCAGACACTAGACGAGTGACGCAGAAGTTGGATAAACTATCAGTTTCCACTGCCCTATCGTTTATACTGAAATAATTATATCTCACATAAAACCGCCAATAACAAAATAAAAGAAACCCTATCCAAATATCTTACAAATAAAGGTTATTTTAAAGGGGCTCATCTGCTGAACATTTTCGTAAATTCTTTTATAAGGTAAAATTCAAATTATAACTCTTGCCAAATAAAAATAAAAGACCATAAATTTTATGAACAGATTCTTGAACAAATTAAAAATCAAAACGCTCTCAACATCGCTGTCTCGTCTCACAAAACTAAGATAAACTTTTACAATAAAACGTTCAGCATTTTTAATTTCCGTCTCAAGTTCGTGACGCTTTACGGGATTTAAATGAAATCTGGCAACAAGTTCTCCTAACATTTAATTAGTGGAACCAAGAGCTCAGGAAATGAAACATCGTACGTACTGTGCCATAACACCTTCGTGCGTGACTACCACTCACTCACAATACGTCTAAATGTCTCTATTCCGCGCGTGAACAGATTTTCTTTATTAAATTCGCCCGAGGGGGAAAAAGAAAATCCTTTTCTCAGATTTTTGTAAGTCCAAAAACTGCGACGGGAAAAATAAAATAGCACTTTAGATTCATAAAAGGAAAACTTTAAACAAAACGGCCGCTTTCTCTATGCAAACGACGCGGCGTCCGCCGGCGAAAGTTCCCGAGTGTTGCCGACTTGGCGTGGTCTCAGCTGACGAAGCCGCCGTCAACCCGCGAAGACACACGCTGTACTTGATAGCAAAATTCAGATTTTTCATAATGCACCTCACGTTTCAAGCGAGCGCGACGATACAGTTTGCAATATTCTCGCTCGGCGTACAGCACATGTTAGTTGTTTACTTACGAAACTCTTGACGTACACAACACGTACCTATCATGTAGATCTTCTATTCAGCGTAAAACCTGTGTAATATGAATGTAAATGCAGTTTAGCGAAATGTGTTTACCTAATGGTTTCTAACACTTACGCGAATATTAGACATTGAAATAAAACTACTTTCTACGGATTTTATCGCGTTATATTGATGAAACGTCGGGAATTAAAATAATCAATATATAAAATAATAAATATAACGCGATAAAATCCGTAAAAAGTAGTTTTATTTCAATGTGTTTACATAAGTTGAACTTTCTTAACAAAACGCAGCGTGTGGATACCTCTTTAGGCGCGACTTACATTCGTCTTGTCATTTTCAGTGATGAAATAAGAAAGTGAACTGCGCTTCCAACTAGACCGGACAATTTTTTACAATTTGTTTGCCCCTGTGGAGTTCTGTGCCCGTGACCCATTTATTCGTGATTCAAACAAAAATACAACAAAGAAGTGATTGCTCCTTTTGACATGGTTTCCTCTTACAATCAGATTTTTATTTCTAATACTTATTGTATTTATATTTTTGTGGATTCGTGCAGAATTATAAAAATGAATTGCGTTATTTTATGCAGATTATTACCATTATTTTTGATAGCATGCCTCCATGTATGCGACATGTTTTAGTACCATGACTTCAGATCCGGAGGAGTGAAGAGCATTTTAGAAGGAAGATCTTAAGCATGAATTTGGATGGATATCACAGATGAGGGAGATCGAAGAAAAGACGGATGGACTGTGTGAAAGATGATATGGTTACAAAAGAAATAACTAATGGAGATAAATATGGAAGATAAAGAGACCATGTTGACCCCAAGTAAAATAAAAAGAGCAGAAGGATGATGACATAAATATCAATGCACTTCTATTTACTTCGCCAATGGCTAAACCAATACTGTCAATATCAAAAAGTTCAAATATAATTATATTATATTTACACTCTTCCACAATATAATCTGTATCTGTTGTTTGAAATGTTAATTACATTGTTTAATTATGAAATTGGTTAGCCAATGTATTGGAAAATAATAATATGGAAAACACAAGTCTATTTAGTTAATTAATTATTCATGTCAATAGTTTCACTATGTCGTCTGTAATTATCAACTGATTGACAAATCAAAATTGGTTGATTAAAATGCAATCGATGATGACGTTTTAACATTTACTGATTACCTACTATCGATGACAAGGCTCCATATAACTTAATTGCTACCGACTTCTCTTTAAATAGATACATAACATATATAACATACCACCACGCCTGTATTCCCCGAAGGGTTAGGCAGAGGTGTAGATACTTATGTACACCCATGCTTCGCCGTTATGTTTAGGTCCCATGTAATAGGGGGCGAGCCTATTGCCATTAACCGGGCCCAAATCCAGACTCCGAGCTGCCACAGAGTATTTCATAAAAAAACTCAATAACACTTTGCTCGACCTAGGAATCGAATTCAAGACCTCTTGCCTAGCAGACGCACTTGGGACCAGTAGACTAACGAGGCAGTCAGTTGAATAGACACTACTATTGCCTAATAGCAAGTGCAGGTAAGCACACTCAGTCCGGTTTACTTCTCAAAATTCAACCTTTGCTATTGCTTACCACAAGTTAAATTGAAAAACAGTAGGCAAAAAATAACATTATCTATTGATCTCAATGATAACACCAATACTGTTCTTTCTACACCTGATTTTTTATTAAAAGACTTGCCTCATAAGTATAGTGGTCCTAAGCGCGACTGCTACGCTGTGCTACTTTTTCCATGAAATTCTCAGTAACAGCTTTGACTTTGGATATGTGCCCGTTGAATGGCATGGCTCGCTCCCTAATACACGGAACCTGATACCGGCGAACTGTGAGTGTATTAAACACACCTCTACCTAACCCTTCTGGGAATTCAGGCGTTATGTTAGTGTCTTGATTTGACTGTAATCCGGGCACTGCGTATTAATACATCAATTAATTATACGTAATCTGCTACAGAAGTGCAGTGATATGACCATTGGACTGCCAATTCAAAGGTCTTGAGTTCGAATCCAAGGCACGCACCTCTGACTTTTCGAAGTCATGTGCGTATTAACAATTAATTATCACGCGCTTAAACGGTGAAGGATAATATCGTGAGGAAACCTGCATGCCTGAGAGATTTTCTTGACGGCGTGTGAAGTCTGCCAATCCACATTAGGCTAGCGTGGCATACTATAGCCTAATCCCTCTCGTACTGAGAGGAGACCCGTGCCCAGCAGTGGGACAATGTAATGGGTTGATGATGATGATGATGAATCTGCTACTTATTAGTGGTGGCCTTATTAGACCTCTCCTTCCGTCACATTAAGGCTATTCGTATATTTATACAATTGTATTAACATTACGAATGTTGTTGATTCCACTGTGAATAGAAAACAAAAGCGGTTGATAAACCTTCAATAGAAAAGTAGAACTCATCAAACAAACGCCCACTAGAAGCTAAATGTGTGAAAGTTTAGATTGGGCGTGCTGTTAGCGCTTACTCAAGTATTAAAGTTTGCTCTAGTCTCTCATGTAATGGTCCACGAACTAATAGTATTATGGTTTTATGATTGTTTTTGTACTTGAGTAGCTTTTAGGCAACAGTTTTGGCATTAAGACCGTTTTTACTCTAGTATGAAAATTTTTATAGAATAATTTCAATTGAAATCTACCTACTGTTACGGATTTTATCGTGTTATGTTGATATTATTTAATTCCCGACGTTTCGGACCCTTAACAGTATCCATAGTATCGGGTGGAAACCATGGATTCAATATTTCAATGTAAGGCCCAATTCCTCCCCCAATCCCCTTCCTTCTCCTTTTCTCCTTCCCCTCCCTTTCCCTAAATAGGCTCGACAACGCATCTGCGACTCCTTTGGTTTTGCAGATGTCCATGGGCAGCGATGACTACTTACCATCAGGTAGCTCGCCTGCTCGTTTGCCGAGTTATCCCATAAAAAAAAAAGTAATATTCGCGTAAGTGACAGAAATAGTTATTTTAATAAGACATAACTTAGAGAAACATTTATTGCCTCTTTTCCGAAACTGGATTTAATATTTTGTTACTATAATTTCTGCACCCAGTTACAATCATAATGAAACTTTATTCTAACTGGGTCCAACTCTATAGAGTCTATCTTATCAATCTAGTAGTATCCATTACCTAGAATTGAAGAGGTATTTGAGCTAACCTAGAAACCTTACACGTGTTCCTTGCTGTTATTACTTTAAGTTTTGCTGGCTTCGCTATGATACCAAGTATCTGTGAAACCTTATTGTTAGCAATAGGGATGTGCCAAAGATGTTTTTGCAACAAATTAAATATGCCACTTAAACTGCGTAATTAGTCTAGTGGTCCTATGTGACTGCTACGCTAAAGGTTCTAGGTTTTATTCCCAGGTCGAGTTGAGTGTTATTGGGTTTTTCCATGAAAATGTGCATAACAGCTTTGTGTTTGGATTTGTGCCAATAGGCTCGTCACAGTCGAATGGGACTTAAGCATACCGATGAAATATGGGTGTATATTAGTACTTAATACCTAATTACTTTATTGTATTCCGTTAAGTTAAAAACAGATACCTAGTAGTATCATCATAAACCCATTACATTGTCCCACTGCTGGGCACGGGTCTCCTCTCAGAACGAGACGGCAGCGCAGTAGGGTAGCGTGGTGGACTATACCCTAATGACTATAGTCCACCACGTTAGCCTACTGCGGGTTGTCAGATTTCACATGCCGTCAAGAAAATCTCTCAGGCATGCAGGTTTCCTCACACTGTTTTCCTTCACCGTTTAAACGCGTGATCATTAATCATTAATATGCACATGACTTCGAAAAGACAGAGGTGCGTGCCTTGGATTCGAACTTGAGACCTTTGACTTGGCAGTTCAATGATCATATCACAAAGTTATCACTGCGCTATAAGTACCAATTAGTATAAATAAATAAAATCAATCTGCCTAACCTAACCATATAAGTTCTGTCTTTTGAAGCAAGTTTGATTTGGTATAGATTGGACATTAAGGATGAACATAGACTATCCATTTGTCTCAAAAAGTTCTCCGGCATGCGAGTAAAACCGCGGACTACAGCAAGCGTCTTATAATCTGAATACCAAGGCTAGTAATTAAAGATTTTTATTAATCAGTAAAAAATATATAAAGACCTTAATAAACTAGATTTGTACATCAAATAATTAATAGCAACCGTGTGAAAATAATATGATTGTCTGTTTTTCCAACTCTATTGTTCTAGAATTTTTATCATTGTTTGCAACAATATTATTATTAAAATATTTGCATATTTTTTATTAATGTGTGATGCCATAGATGACAGAATGGACTCAGTCACTTTAAAAAACAAGACCAAATTGTTTACATTAAAAAAAATAACTTAACTTACTATCACACTAGTATTCCCCAAAAGGGGAAGAGATGAGGAAAGAGGTGTACTATGTACACCCACATGTCGCCAGTATGGCTCAGGTCCCATGTCTGGGCAGAAATCCATACTCTGAGCTACTGAGAATTTCATAGAAAAACCCAATAATACTTTGCTCGACCTGGAAATCGAACCCAGCACTTCTAATAGCAGTCTTCTTCTTCTAGTAGCTGTCGCCCTTAAGACCACTAGAATAATGAGGCAGTTAAAATTTAGGTACACATTCATTTGCGAATTGTTACGATGAATGCGTCAAAACTCGAATAAGAATTTTATCTTGAAATTCCATAATGAAATTCAAAATACAGTGAATTCGGAAACGTATCAGCGTGGAGAACGATCTCTTTCCGTTTTTCCGCGACAGAGATTTAATAAGGCCCGAACTGTTAGGTATAACATGATTTATATTGCTAAATGGAATGGCATGGCACATGTGTTCAGTCAGACCGGCTTTAATAAACTTCAGAGCTAAACGAATTGCATCGAGTAATTGCTCGCTACGAATTAATACATACACTTATTTAAACTACATTTTTTACATTTAAATGAAATGGATAAAATTCCATTTATACAATTTCGTTTAAGTGGAAATCAGCGTGTGTAAAATTCCGTATAATAAAACGTCAGAGCAATTTCTTTTTCATACATTAATCCACGCAATATAATATTTATTCGAGTTTGTTTTATTCATATGTTTAAATGGTTTTAAGCGGTTGCAAACAAAAATTGATGCTTGACTGGTACACACAACTGTTTTGGTATTTAAATAAAGAAAAATTATATATAAAAATATTAATGGCAGAATTTCAACTAATTGCGGAATAATTGGTAAAATTTTGGACAAGTAGCGTATTCATGCGTTTTCTCTCGATTAATAAATTGATTAGAGGGGAGTATATCTCTAACCAATGTATTAATTGTGTATATAGTGTGAATGCCCGAAACGCTGATTATGATTGCATTCTTAGACAATTAAATTGAATAAAATCCCGATTAGATCACGAGTCTGACTGAAAACACAATTATTTTATCATTTATTAACGAGATGATGAACGCTTCTGGTCACGAAACGTTGATTTCGTAACGTTGTTTAAATTAGATGCATGCAAAATACCTCTCCAAAAAACGTATGTCTAATCAACTTAATTAATATTGTTCATCAATTAAAATGTGGGAAGTCAATACCAGAACTGGTAATCAAGATCTTAAGTATCTGTACCTAACCTAGAGGCTAGAGCGCTTGTCTACCATGTATGAGGTTTTTTACCCCGTAAATTATGGGTTAGTGGCTAGGATAGTTTAAATCTACGTTACCCAAATCTTATTTTAGGGATCCAAAGGTGAGAGAAAATCTCATGGATGTGTATGAAGTTTTCCTTAAAGACCGCAGTGTCACCGACGTAATTCATCCTCAATCTGAAAAAAAACTGTCACCATCTATGTCATTTTGATTAAGGCTGAGCTTTAAGAAATTACAAGATCCTAACTAATTACAACATCATGTGGAAGTATCTTGTGATCGTAATCACTACACGTGTTTCGTGGTCGCAATCGCGACTGCTGAGTTTCTGGAAAAGAGCTCGACAACCGAAACCCAGAAGGATTTTCAATTAACAGGTTGAGCAAAGTGTTATTGAATTTTTCTATGAAATTCCTAGTAGCAGCTCGGAGTATTTTCCTTTTATGGGATAACTCGGCAAACAGGCAGGCGAGCTATCTGATGGTAAGTAGTTGTTGCCGTCGGGAGCCGAGCTTATTTAAGGAAAAGGAAGGGGAAAGGAAAGAAGGGGCCTGAGAGAGAAATTGGGCCTCCGACGCTCCGTTATAAGTATAGGCTCATCATTATATATGAGACCTAAAATATCCCGGCCAACTACGGGTGTACAGCTTGATCGTAGGTATGAAATATATTTAACATAGATAGGTACCATTCTCATGACGTCAATGACCTTTAAGTAATCGATTCGATATTAATAATAGAGCCTTTTGAAGCCGAAATCTGTCAGACTCATTCTAAATTCAACATTCAATGTCATGTTCAGTGACATAAAATTAGAGCAAATTGCCTTTGCTCGCGAGGTCGATGTCTGGTAGACCTAAATGTTCTAGATTATGATGTAATGTTACATGTGTTACATCTGACATAATAAGGGGCATGAAAGCCTCCGCTTATCATTTGTACGCGACAAGAGTATTCAAGTTATTACATTAGTTGAAAATGGGCCTTGTACGTACGGCTACACATCTAGCTATAAAAAACCAGTTCACGCTGGCCTTTTATTGTAAGGAAAGCCTATACAATGTTAGATCAAATTAAACTGGATTTGTATAGGTTGACCTGTAGCCGTGTGTACTTAGAATATGCTATGATAAATTTATTCATTCAAAGTCTAATCTTGATGGAACGGTTGATGAATAGCTGAGTAATCGGCTTCTATGCTGCTGGTCGTGGGGTTCGGTCCCCGTATATGATTTTGTTTTTTACCTAAATAATACAGAACAACTAATATAATTGCTGGCTTTTACCCGCGATTTCACTTGCATCTCCAAGGACTTTTTGAAGCAAAAGGCAGTCTTCTACAATCTATGTTGATAAAAAAAATACAATCCATTACGTACTCCAATTAAACTCTATTACGTCTTTGTAAGTGCATTAAAAACCTGTTTTAATTTACCTACTTAGTTAATTTCCAGTCTAAAGATTGATCATTTCGTCACAAATTAACATTTGTGAATAATATAATGTGAGAGCTTCGTTGTTGAGAAACTATATGCATTTAATAATTCACGCGAGATAACTTCTGTAATCTCATATTATTCGTACCTATCTTATCCTCCACTTAACAAACTTGGGCGTAATAAAGATCCTGAACTGAATTGCCCTTAACGTCTCTGTGTGTTATCACTAGTTCGCTGGGGGGTTGTATTTACTCTTGCTGTGTTATTCATGAACGCGGTTTGAATAAAGATGAACGATCCGTTACGTCGAACTACTTTTGAATCCTTCAAACACGATATCAACTTTGAAATCAGTTGCCGACTTTGCAAGTTTGCTCAAAGAAACAACTTAACCGGTATATGAGTCGTGTTTCTTTACTATATACTTAGTAATGTTAACCTTCTTCTCTTACGACTCTTTCATTGATCTGTTTTTGTTGAATCCAACAAAATTGAGATCTGTTGAAATTGATTGACTTGAGTGCAACGTAATCATTTTATCGTTCCATAAGTCGTACCAAAAGTATGGCTAAAAACGAGATAATGCACCGAGATAATTTTATTATTTCACGAGACGCACGTTAACAATGAAGGATTTATCATTTCACCAAAACGAACCTTAAGGTTCAACAGGTAACAAAATCGCATTGTAATGAAACTTCGTGTTCTGTTATATGTTTCCATTCAGTAGATAATATGTATTATCTAATACAATAACTCCATTCATTGTGCCCTCTGATAAAAACGCCTCTATAATCTGGAGAAACCGAGAGCAAAGGAATGACTCTTGAGGGCGTGCTAAGCGAAAAATTATTACCCGCAGTATTTTGAGGAAAATACAAAACAAAACCCTTTTGAGAGCTTTCTTTTTTGCTCTCTTTTATCGATCATTTTCTCTAAGTTTTGGTCTCAAATCCGTAATGAAGTGGAAAATTTATGGATGCTTTACGTAAACTTGCCAAGACAACATTGTCTTTGGCACGTCCACCATTCGTGACGCAACTAACACTTTTCTCTAAGAGGCTTTCGTTTGAAACATTTTAACGATAGACATATAAAATGTTGACATTCTTGTAATTTAGTAAAAGAATTTCAACCAATTCCAGTTCAAATCAAGCTATACTTTTAGTTTTAGTATGTTTAGTTATTTATGTTAGTTTTATGTCAATATAAGCTAACCCCGTTTTGTATAAGCTTTTGGTACATTTAAAGGTCAGCTCATATTGGAAATATAATTATAGCTTGATTATACCGAAGTATGATGACTGCCTCATTAGTCAAGTGGTCCTAAGCGCGACTGCTGCGCTTGAGATCCTGGGTTCGATCCCCAGGTCGAGCAAAGTGTTATTGGGGTTTTCTATGAAATTCCCAGTAGCAGCTCGGAGTCTGGATTTGTGCCCGGTTAATGGCAATAGGCTCGCCCCCTATTACATGGGACCCAAACATACCGGCGAAATGTGGGTGTACATTAGTACACCTCTGCCTAACCCTTCGGGGAATACAGGCGTGATGGTATGTTATGTTTTATGTTATGTTATACCGAAGTAGTGGTCGTTTGTATATGTAAAACATGTGTTTACAAACGCGATGCGTTTTCGAGACATTTTACTATGGCATCTATATAGTGACCAGCTGAATATCAGATTTTACACAAAGCGACTGCCATCAGATCTCCGCAATGCCAACTTCTGGGCAACACCAATATTCGAAAGATTGGCTTTGATTGGGAATAGTCTTCTGACTACCATTACCGATTGTCATACGTATTCGTATGACAACCAGGGCCAACGGCTATACGTGCTCAACAAACTCAACCCAACGTCTGTGTAAACAAAAAGATTTTTAACCAAAAAAAAATCTACATTTTTCTCTGTAAGATGAGATGAGGTGGTGATTGAGTGGTATGTCAACAGGACGAATGCTAACGTAGGCACGTAGTAACATTCATGAGGGCTCGAATAAAGATGACGTCATTAAAGTGAGAAGAACGGTTGACAAACGTAACAACGTATCCTGTGTCTACTTTACTTCGGTGACACTCGAGTGACGAGTAAACTCCTATGAGATGGAAGCTGCCTAAAATCTTGGAATCTAAGGGCCAAGTGAGGAATCCAAGAGCTGCTAGAGTCTAGAGGCAATAACCGGGCACAAATCTAAACGCCGGGCTGCTACTGAAATTTTTTTATACCGTACATACCGGTACCCGTAGCATATGGACGCTTGCAACACCTAGATATCACTCGCGTGTTGCCGTTCCTGTAAAGGAAAAGGTACGAGAAGGAGAAAAGAAGAAGAAAGGGAACTGAAGGAGGAATTGGGTCTCCGGCGCTCTACAAATTCCAATAAATCTGCTGGACCTGAGAATCAAACCATAACCTTAGGCTAAGGAGCGACGCTTACAACCTCTAAACCAAGGTAATAAATGTAGGAACATATTTTAACCTGTATAATAGTGTATCATATATTTTTTTATGTGCATAATGTCCTGTTTTTTCTGTTTGAAAATCTTCTAGTGGTAAAACTTGTTTTGCGTGTCAATACGATTCGTTAGTCGATTCCTTTACGTCAATATTATCATAGATACGCTTTTTAGTTCTGGGCGCTTATTTGCGCTATCTGTTTATTTACTCCGGAATAACTCATGGGTGAAAATTTGCATTTTGCACGCTAGAAAACGTATTTTTGGGAGTAGGTATGAGTAGTGTATATTTAGTAATAGGGTTTCGTTAATTGTACCTAGTGGTAACAATTTTATTTAGAAATTGTATGGTAATGGTAAGTTTAGTGAAAAACTGTAGATTGACCATATATAGTGTTTATCTAAACTTTTCCTTCTTTATAACTTGGTGTAACTTTCTATCATAACAACTTTTGATATAGTTTTAATTTAATTTATTTTGTGACCTGAGGGAAACTGTGATACTTACTTTAAACAAAATATTTAGACTCAATGTCATAATCATCATCAACCCATTACATTGTCCCACCGTTGGGCACGGGTCTCCTCTCAGTATGAGAGGGATGAAATGTAATAATAAACATCACACATGGCATATTTGGGATATCTTATTTAAATTTATTTGTTCGCATTTGTCCTGTTTGTACCATTTGACATTTACGAAACTGAGACTTGATTAGAATTATGTTTTGTTATTTTTTTAAGTAAATAACTAGCAGAATAAATTACCATTTATTTTCCATATTTCTTATTGTATGCTTAATGGAAATACTAGTCTAAAAACATATAATCAGCCCAAAAAAGACCATTAAAGCATTTAGAGTTATGATTGTCGAAACAATTGTACATACAAGTTGATAGAGGTTTGCCAACTGTGATGCGAGAGACAACTGCGCCTACGGGTCTGGTAATGTTTAAACAAGTGAAGCATCCCAACTGTACGCCCGACCTCCTCTCAACTTAGTAGGTATCTTAGGAGGACCGTAACATGCAGGCGGTGCGCACTAAAACTCCGCCAACACTCATTTATCACGAGAGATGAGAGGCATAAGTAGCTGTAAAAGTGTTGCCCGCTCGCCCAGTTAAAGTCCACCATGTTGTTTTTTCATAAACGAGGATTGATGTGCCAGGTGCTCACTGAATTTTGTACTTTTTAGTATTTTGCGACTTCGTTCAAGTGTGGAGTTGATGTCGATTATCGCTGATTTGACATTCCTTTTTTAAATTATGCTTTATTTTTTATTTAAATCAGTGCCACCTAGTTACTAGCTGCGCCTAGCCGCGATACTTTTTAGAACCTGACTTTCTTATTATAAAAATGTACTTGAATCACGCGGCAATTTTTAACAAACTTAGCGTTCTCAATTCAACAACTTATACTCTTTTTCTCAATGTGTTTGCCGTTTCGCGGTACCTTCACCGATTGTGCACTAATTTCAAAAAACCTTTTTTTATTTGAATGAGTATACTCCGGAGGTGGTCCCATTCAAATTCGGTTGTGAACAGATCTCTCAAATTTTTGGAATAAAATAGCTTTAACAAAACACAAAACCGCATTAAAAATAATGCTGTGCGTGCGAAACAGTTCCACAACAACATTTGGCAGCTTGTTTGTTGAATTTTCGTCCAATTTATTATCCCAAATCAGAATAATCCCTTGATAATTGAATATCGTTTTTCCGTTTCATTTCATTTGAAGTCTTAAAAAAGCCGGATAATTTGACTCAATAACTCCATTCCTTCATATTTGACATTAAAATTCAATGCAGTAAGTAAAGGAAGTCAGTCAACATTTAGAGAAAAGCCCGGTTTTCCTTTTGAAATTTGTTTATTGCGATCCCCAATTACCGTATTTACATTTATTGCGTATGATTCGGTCATTAAAATAATTGCCTATTTGTAAATGTGAGCTTAGACGAAAATGTAAAAAAAATAGGTTTTTTTTGTAAGCCCACTTGAAATTTAATAAAGCTTGTTGAAAGAGTTTTTTTTTTTTTTTTTTTCATTTACCATGTATACCTACAGATAGGTATATTTAGTATTAAATATTATTTATATGTGAGTGGAAACCCAAAACGCTGACAAAGAGTGTAAGTATATATTTACTTTAAATTTCGATATTTTAGGATATCGGTATTTATAATAAAATAAAAACCGGCCAAGTGCGAGTCGGACTCGCGCACGGAGGGTTCCGTATCATTACGATTTATGACGTATTAAAAAAATTATTTACTAGATCTCGTCCAAACCAATTTTCGGTGGGAGTTTACATGGTAATCTACATCATATATTTTTTTTAGTTTTATCGTCCTCTTATTTTAGAAGTTCCAGGGGGGGGCACACATTTTACCACTTTGAAAGTGTCTCTCGAGCAAAATATTCAGTTTATGACGTATTAAAAAAAAACTATTTACTAGATCTCGTTCAAACCAATTTTCGGTGGAAGTTTACATGGTAATGTACATCATATATTTTTTTCAGTTTTATCGTTCCCTTATTTTAGAAGTTATAGGGGGGGGGGCACACATTTCACCACTTTGGAAGTGTTTCTCGCGCAAACTCCGCACGCAAACGCACAACCTCAATATAATTTTTGAAGACCTATCCATAGATACCTTACACGTATGGGTTTGATGAAAAAAAAAAAATTGAGTTTCAGTTCCAAGTATGGAGAACCCCCAAAATTTATTGTTTTTTTTCTATTTTTGTGTTAAAATCTTAATGCGGTTCATAGAATACATCTGCTTACCAAGTTTCAACAGCATACTGCTTATAGTTTCGAAAAAAAAGGCTGTGACACGATCGGACAGACAGACAGACGGACATGACGAATCTATAAGGGTTCCGTTTTTTGCCATTTGGCTTCGGAACCCTAAAAATTGGGTTACATAGTTTTAAGTTCAACTCGTAGTAGATTAGACTGAAACGGCTGTTATAAATTTTATGATAATAACTTTTTTAAATATATTGTTCAGTGGTCTGGCCGCAACACACAAGTAGGTACTGTTGTTATCTTTAAAGCCAACACCTTTTTTGAACAAGAAAACTGTTTTCATACAATTTGTTGCACGAAGTCAGTTTTTATTTACTGTCTCGTTTTTTCTGTCCCGTACTGTACAATCTGCAAATTTAATGAATAGCCCAACAAAATGATAACAGTTTTAAGTCGTCATCTACGTTTCATTGCAGCACCAGCTTTCATACAGCCGGCAACTAATTAGGGCTCCCTCGCAATCGCGTTTTGTTTTTTGTTATTTTTTAGCAAAGCAGTCACGTCTGAGCAGGCCGTTTCCTCTAAATTTTTTTTTTTTTTGCTTTCGCATTCAAAGCACCTCAAATATTTTAATGACAGTTTTAATCTTATTCAGGTACTGAATTATGCAATTTAATCGATTTAAATCAATCAAGCAAGCAGCCATGCTCATTTTAATATAACTTGATCCTTTATTTTTATATTCCTAACAACAAGCGCGATGCGTTTATGTATGTAAAATAGTGGTAAACAAGCTGTATTATTGGGAAAGATAACTTACAACAAGATTTGTCACCTCGCGATCGAGCGTCTCAAAATTGTTTGTGACGATCGCGTCAACTTAAAATAACAGGGTCGACATATTATTTTTCCCATTAATATGTATGACTATTAACCCCCAACCACATTAGCCCCCAGTTGGCGTTTTCCTTGGTCAGACTTAATATTTTCATCTTTATTCAAACAGGCCTATGAATAAAACAAGACACACTTGTGGGGACGCCGATACGCCGACGTCGCAAGACGTTCCTCCGTAACTTTATTCATTTTATTGTTAAAGTTAATTAAAATATAGGTAAACGAAAAACAGGGCACGAATCTGACAAGCCGCCATGTTGTCGGGCGCGTAATATCCCGGGAAATAAGCTATGTACTTTGACATGTCGCCATATTTATACAATAAACATTTTACGTATTTCGTCTGAAGACGACATCACATGACAAGTTGACAACATAAAACGAGGCTGAAATAAATAAAATGTCAGGATTAAAGGACATGGCTTTGACAGCGATTACTTGTCAAAATAATGTGCCCATTGCATTTCATTTAAAAAGACGCCCCTAGCTAATAACGCCCAAGGTATTAACGGGGACCAAATTTGATTAAATAATGAACTTCATAGAGAAGAAATAATAGGGTCACTTAAAGGAAATGCGCTTTGAAATTGGGTGTAGTGGTGACAAAGGGCGCGTTGACTTTATTATTAGAAAGCATTGTACACGTGTGATGTGCCAGAGGCGTCAATACTCCACCCCAATAAATAAGAAGTGGCTGAGTCGCGAACACAATTTAACTTGAAATAAAATTTTGCTACCCCTCGCAATGAATAGGTAGTATATGGTTCGGAAAGAAGGGCGCCTTTTCCTATCTAACGTTATATCGCTTCGGGTACACCTCGTAAGTTTCCGATTCTCTGACTTCTTTGTGTTTTATGTGCCTAATGATATGAGTAAAGTTACGAATGGGATTAAAGTTAAATGGAGTTTGGCTGTTGCCAATCTTATTATGTCCGAAGATTTCGTATAGAAATGTGTGAAGGAATGTAGTTGATAGGTACCGCTATATGCAGTGGAAAAGAGCTTTATATATATTTTAGTAACGCATTTCTGACATGTTTGTCTATGAACGGCGAAATTGCACTTCATTTCAGTTACAAGCTTTGCTATAATATTTAATTGGATAATAATTGATTCTTCTTTGACTTAATTCTATTCAATCAAAGCGAATATGAAAAAACTATTCAAAAACTAGTTATGATCTACATTTTAATATTGTTAGTAGGTAATTTAATCACTTTAATGCAATGTACACAATTTATATTTTGTATACAAATTTAAAAGTAAATCTAAATTCCAATCATCCAAAAGATTAATTCCAGCCACACTAAAGCATTCCCCGCAAACTTAACCCAAACATTTTCACCAAAAGCACACTCAGTGTTCCATAAAAAAATAACAGCGTTTCGTTCGAGATCCTATCACGATTGTAATAACGATTCACTATGCGCAAACAGAGGATCGTGTGTGAGCTTGATATCAATTTCACGCTGTTGTTAGAAGTTGTTGGCAACGCCTTGAACAAACAACCGAGGATCTTCGGGGCTGTGGGAATCGACAGCGGTGATACTTGGCGCCTCACCTATACCGTTTGTTTACTTCGTCCACAACATGGCCAAGCTTACGTTTATTTCCTGAATCTTAAGCAATGATTAGGGCAAAACATTTCCTGATAGTGATGTTATTTTTGTTGTCGACTCATCGATGAAAAAAATACACAGTCTAGGAAAATTTAAGGACAATTTCAAACGTCGTAAATGTCAAAAGTACTCATAATAAGAATAAAAAAGAAAAAAAAACATACATAGATATGTAAAATATAAGATGTTACCTAACCCGTCTCAAATCTCAAAACACAAACATTATCATCAAACATTTTCATGAAGCTATTCAATTCAATTTTTTCTTTATTCAGTTGAAAATATTATTTATGTATCAGGATTCAATTTTTTTACTGCACTACGCTATCACATACAGTTTTATAGCATGAATACGAAATAACCATAAAAATCCATAGATACATGCCACATGACAAGTAAGTTGAACAAAGATATGAAATGAACTAGATCCAATGAATTTTGATATGAAATCGAGTTCACTTCCATGCATTGGGTATCGGTAGCTTGCTTTATTGTATCGTCGTCTTCCTACATTTTATAGCCTTTCACAAAATGTACATACATTTCGTTGTTCAATCGTAAACACAAAACATAAAAAACTGAGCTACCGCCAAATTATTTGTTTTTAGAATAAACTTTCAGCTCAATTTTTTTAACGAAGTACTTTTATGGAGTTTTTCTATAAAATTCTCAATCACAGCTCTGTCTGAGTCTGGATTTGTGTCATGCGTCGTGACTCGTGAGACCTAAACATATCAACGAAGTGTGGGTGTACATAAGTACACCTCTGCCTACCCTTGCGGGGAATGTTATGTTTGTCCTTTTAGAACGTCCATTAGCAACTTAGGTACCTAACATTTCCACCTTCAGTGTAGTTTTAGAAACCAAGGATATTATAATTCCTAAAATAGCTCTGTGTGGTTGTTTGTTTGTTACGTTTTCATTGCTGAAATATATAGAGATAAAGAGGACCTCAAAAAATGATATAGGCTTACTTTTGTCTCCAAAAAATTTTTTTGATACGGATAAAACCGCAGGCAAAACAAGTTATTAAATATATTCTGTAATGTTATTACACAACTAATTAAAATCTCCTTGACAAATTTTTATTTGAATAAAATTTCATAATGCACATAATTAAATATGGATTCCAGCGAAATAATGACAGTAAGTAATATTAAAATTCAAATGTGCGATTACTCAGTAATTATGTATGTACTGTTTCCTTACTAAGATTGTAATTTGAAAATATTTTCAGGTAAATTTAATAACTTGGTCTTATCAGTAATATCAACCCCTCCTGTGACTAATTACAGACACGCAAGGTAGAAAATGAATTGCCAACGTTTCTTTGCTGCTTTTATGTCATAATAATAAAGACGATCAAGGAAACTGGGGTTGCCAGGGCAATACAAATAAACCACCAGCATAATTTCTCCAGGAAAAAATATACATAATTTCATGATGTTACTGAGTAAATAACACAGCGAAGCTATTCATCGTTCGGATGGTTACCGGACAACATGTTTATTTTGAACGCTATGCCTAATGAAGTGAAAGGGAATGATGGATGGCATGAGAACAGCCCGGACAGCGGTATTATACGAAATATTTCTATAGGAAATCTTTATGTACAACAATTCGATTAACTGAAGGGAAATGTACTTTGGTAATTCATTTTATTTTGCCAAAATTTAAGTGGATCTACATTTTACCATTGCATCTTTGATGTTGTTTTAAGTGATGGTCTTTTTTGTAGTACAAATACGGGAGGTGGCAGGGTATCTCTATAGGGGTAGGGTAGGGTAGGGCTATAGACTCGTATCGACCACATAAAGCACATGACCACTCGTATAAACCACACATGCCATTCCTTCCTTATAGACACGGCTATGGGATTCGTGACATTCTCCATGACCTTGACGGAAGTACAGTAATCACCTAGTGATATGACCATTGGACTGCCTAGTCGATTTCGAATCTAAGGCCTCCAACTTTTGAAAACATATGTGGAAATATCGTGAGAAAACTGCATACCTCAAAGTTTTTCTCAACGGCGTCTGAAGTCTGCCAACCCGCATTAGGCAAGTGGTGGACTGTAGCCTAATCCCTGTCATTTTGAGAGAAGACCCGTGCCCAGCAGTGGGACCAAAAATAATGGGTTGATACTGGTGAACTTTAGTATTCAAGATAAACTGGTTATTTCCTGGTTGCGATAGCGTAAGATTAAAGAAATATGACTTTATAAAATTAATAAGTTCTAGAATTTGTGAGAACTGTTTGTTTACAGCGATCGTTTCAACATAAATTATGTGGCGGATATTAGCTACGTGTAAAAAATACTAATTCCGCTACATATAAAGGCCACTGCAAGTTTACTCTTCATAAATTTTGAACATTTTTGTTCCAAATATGTATAATATATTTTGAACATTTTTGTTCTTATGTAGAGATTAAATTTAGTTTCAGTGTCGTAATAGTCAATTGATATTCCCATAAATAAAAAAAACGTCAGATATAACAAATTAGATTGTAATAACATTGAAAAATTATAACATCACTACATAGTATAAAACAAAGTCGCTTTCTCTGTCCCTATGTCCCTTTGTATGCTTAAATCTTTGAAACTACGCAACGGATTTTGATGCGGTTTTTTTTAATAGATAGAGTGATTCAAGAGGAAGGTTTATATGTATAATACATACATATTTTAGTATAGAAAAGCCGAGAAACTACGCGGGCGAAGCCGTGGGCGGGAAGCTAGTTGAATATACACCGAATATTTATAATTTTTTTATTTTAAAATAAAGTTAAATTATTCTTCTGGTTAACCTTGATGCGACCCCCACATAATTGCAAAACAGAAAAAAGCCAGATGAGAGATCTTCTGTCATTAAAAAGCCTACACAAGTTATGTTTTCAGATTAATTAAGAATCTAAACTTTTTGCCAAACGAGCTCTGGGAATTCATTTATATTTAAATGTAATCAAAATATTTATACCTAACTGTAGTTTCATTAAGGCACCCA
This sequence comes from Subacronicta megacephala, assembly GCA_958496365.1. NCBI lineage: Eukaryota > Metazoa > Arthropoda > Insecta > Lepidoptera > Noctuidae > Subacronicta > Subacronicta megacephala. The sequence continues at coordinate 9,033,385 of OY292521.1, forward strand.
CAAAAAACTCTCTTAATGAAGTTAAAAAAATAGATTTATTCTGTTGGGAGCACAATATTATTATGTAAGTGGGCCAAATTTTCGTCGATTCATTGTCCATTCGGTTCGCTACAGATTTCGAAGTGTAGCGTTGTGCCAAATGCCATTTATTTACGTTGTGTTTTGTTTTTTTTGGCTTGTTAATCCAGCTACATTTGTGGCTGGTAACACAGCGTTTGTTATTCAGGAATCCTCAATATAGGCGAAGTGAAGTGTTTGACTTTTAAAAATGGAATGGGTGGAATGGTTTGATGCTAATATGGAACGCATATTAATAGACAGTGACGTCATTAACCAATTTTCCTTTCCATATTATTTTCCTTTGCTCTTCCTCATATTTTGAGGATAGAAAAATACTTATTTGTGAAGTAGGTATTTTTCCTTAAAAGACAAAAATAGCAGTATGATTTTTAAATATGCCATACTATCACGCCTGTATTTCCTTAGACTGAGGTTACTAATGTATGCCCACATTTAAGCCGGTATGTTTAGGTCCCAACGGCCCAAGGAATAGGGGGCGAGCCTGTTGCCATTAACTGGGGACAAATTTAAACTTAGCTCCTGCTATGAATTTCACAGAAATTCCCAATACAACTACTCGACCTGGGAATTAAACCCAAGACCTATAGCGTAGCAGTCGCGCCACCACTAGATATACTAATGAGCGAAATACTGAAAATAATTGAAAGCTTATTAAGAGAATCAAGGTTCTCAACATTTATGTGGTTTCATATTTCGTTGAATGTGTCTAATAATGAACCGGCATTATAGCATGATAGCAACAGTTCACCGAACGATATTAAAACCATGTTTCACTGTTATTAAACACAAACCTGTGGGGGCTCAAAGTCTCACATTCGTTGAATCGTTGTTGCTTTAATTAACGTTTCCTACAATGTCACCATTAAGTCGACGTTGTCTGGTCGCGACTGTAACAATGCCAGCAATGAGCCTTTGTTTGCGAAACCGTTGTTTAGAATCCTTCGTGCTACTACGAACACGAAATGTCCTATTATACTTCAATGTACACTGCGGACTAAGTATAATAACATCGACGGGTATTATACAAACGTCTACCGGGAAACGACAATGGAACGCAACCGGAGACCGTATATTCGTTTGTCGCTGGGTGCTAGTATGCCAGTAGGGTTGGTCGACTTCATTTCGCGATGATAATTGGAATCACGCCGATATTCCCGTGTGCCGTTCGCCTTTTGTTATACGTGAATTATGAGTTTATAGCTAATTAAGAGTGAAATACCAAGCCCCCGATATTTTAACACTTGCCAAATGATGTTTTGCTGTTGTGTTAGTTCATTGTTATAGAGTTTGTGAACGAAATTATGGGCTATTATATTAAGAGCCGCACAACTAATTTAAGCCCAAACTCAGCAAAAACGCCTCTATTTTTGTAAGAGCGCAACGAATTCTCAATAAAATTAGCGAATAAAAAAAAAGAAACAATAACAAGTTGTAAATTAATTAAGTAAAGATATAAAAAAAACATGCATGAATATGAGTCGAAGAGGCTAGCAGCTCAGCATAATGTTGCAGTACTGAACCTTAACACTGATTATCAGCTGAGCCTAGGACATTGTAAATATTATATAGGGCAAGGTAATATGTATGTCAAACATTTTTTTACATATCAATACAGATCTCATATGAATAAATTCTTAGTATAATAATATTATTATTATATAGGCTAGAAGGGGTATAGAGTAGGACTATTGAGCACAATCAAATATTCATTTTGATAATTTATAACGTAAGATATGAATGGAACAGAATGGACTCGCATATTTTTTTGAGTAGTTATATGAAATTAGGAAGACCTAGAAGATCTTTTATTAGACAAGTGAAGCAAAAATTCTGAGTCGAGGTCAAACAGAAGACGGCTCAATAGAGAACAGACAGTGGCGATTGCTCCACCGACACGAGCAGAGCTCTTAAATAAAAGAAGAAGATATGAAATCAAAGATCCAAAGATGTATTGCATACTATTACATTATTGTAAAAAGTGCAGTGATAGCCTAGTGATATGACCATTGGACTGCCAAGTCAAAGGTCTCGAGTTCGAATCCAAGGCACGCACCTCTGTCTTTTCGAAGTCATGTGCGTACTAATAATTAATTATCACGCGCTTAAACGGTGAAGGAAAACATCGTGAGGAAACCTGCATGCCTGAGAGATTTTCTTGACGGCATGTGAAGTCTGCCAACCCGCAGTAGGCTAGCGTGGGGGACTATAGCCTAATCCCTCTCGTTCTGAGAGGAGACCCGTGCCCAGCACGGATGATGATTACATTATTAGCTTCTTATTACTTAGCGGCATTTTACAAGCATTGCAATAGCAAATTGCAATCAAAAGAAATGAATCAAACATTACACTACCCAATAATGTTCAAAAGAACAAAAGATTAAAAAAAAAAAAAATGTTATCTTAAAACTAGTGACGTGAAACCTTCATAGCGCTCGACCAATTCCACAATTCAAACTTTTGTAGCAAACCGAGAAACTATGACAAAGAAGCATCGAGTAATTTACTATCGAGTGCAGAAATCGATTGTACAATAGCACTTAAATCTAGTGAGGACTCTTTCAAATGACACTAGGTTACTTAACTGGCTGTCTTTTCTTCGGAAAGTGCAGTAATTGTTCATGAACACAATCATGATACTATGCTATCAAAGCCTTCTTGCTATATAAAAAGAATAGGTATAGTCCTACCTGAAAAAATAATTTAATTCAATCCAAAAAAAATAACATACCTTCACGCCTGTATTCCCCGAAGGGTTAGGCAGAGGTGTACTTAATGTACACCCACAGTTCGCCATTAGGTTTAGGTCCCAGGTAATTGGGGGCGAGCCTATTGCCATTTACCGGGCACAAATCCAGACTCCGAGCTGCTACTGAGAATTTCATAGAAAAACTCAATAACACTTTGCTCGACCTTGGGATCGAACCCAAGACCTCTAGCGTAGCAATCGCGCTTAGGACCACTAGACTAATGAGACAGTCAAATAATATAATCCATAAAAATAAAAATAAAAAGCATAAGCATAATCGGCCTATTTATGTTCTCACTGCAGCTCTCGATGAGAAGGAGTGGGCCATATATTAAAAAGAAAAGTAATAATTATTTTATTTTATATCAATGTAATCGAAGACATACATTACTTCTCCTTTCATTGCTGTCCGCGACTGGATTCTTGAACAAATTATTGAAAAATTTACTATCCAAGCAAACTATGTTATGGAAATAATAAACATTGAATTTTGAGTATAGCTAAAAGTTTCATGTTTATGATGTGTCATTTTAGTCTTTGTGTCACAAGAAAGCCTGACATAGGATATTACGTCATTACACGTCGTGTCGAATCGCATTTGCCACTCACCTAGGACGATGGTAAGAACAGCACTTAAAAGTTTAAAAGACATGTTCGAGGTGGCATTTCGCTAAGTGTTGTTCTGACACAACAATGGTTACAGTAAAAGGTTTTAATGATACAGTGATTAGGAAATCAACACTCGGCCCTCATTACAAAACAATTAGCACATCCCTATTGACTAAAAATACTTACTTCTTAATTTCTAACTTAAGTTGTAGTATGAGTGATCATTGACATTGATCATGTGCCCCAAATGAATCTTTAAAATAGTATGATAAGAATATTCCAATGGTTACTTTTTGCACCTACTTATAACTTAAATCCAAAGGTTAACTGGTACAGAATGCCATCTTTTTTAAGGGATATGGGGCAAACAAACGGATGGATCGCCTGATCGTAAGCAATTACCGCCGCCCATGGAAACCCGCAACACCAAAAGAGTCACAAGTGTGTTGCATTAATGGCATCAATTTCGCCTTGTTTACTACTTTTGTACGTAGAAGTATAAATAAATAAACAAAGTGAGATGGAAATATTCATGTACACATATAAAGTAATTATAAACGACTACCTTTTTCTTTTAAGTGTTACAACTTACAGTTGCATTTAGTTTCATTACGTTTCGCTTGCTCAGATACATAAACATTTTACAGAAGAAGATGCTTACTTAAAATAACCCAACATACCTATATGCCTGACCCGATTCCTTATATGGTACCTATGGTATATTTCAGGAAATGCAGGCTTGTTGGTTATATGAGTGTGTTTTTTATGGTTGTTCTTTTATGGTAAATTGGTGAAAGAATTTCTCCGTAACCGTTTAACAAAGTTACCAAATATTTTTATCTTTTTGTGTAACTCAACAAAAACATCCCCGACAAAGTCTTATCGAGTGAAATAAATCATATAGCCTCTGCTCCGCTATCTGATAACGAACTTGCTCCTTCAGATTCGCTCTTAGTTTTATTACTCGAACAGATAACTTCGAATTAGCATTTATATGTCAGAATATCTTTGTCAATTTCTATATATGAATCAAGAATATGAATTCATTGGTAAAATTTTATAAAAGGTTTTTTGGATAAAAATAATCTCATCATCAAAAACGCTATAATATCTTAGGGCTCAAACCATATCTTTTTCAACTCTGCAATATAGTCTTGACTATTTTTGTGAAATGCTATTTCAATTCAAAAATAGCAGAATTTTGTCGTGAAGACATGGAACAATTCGAAATTTTCCCTCCATTTAAAACGATCGCCTATTTAACCGAATAAGACGAAGATAACAAAAACAAGAAAAACTTTAAAAACGCAACAGAGCATCCGAACAACGTAAATAAAATGCTTCACTGGCTCGCTTAAATTGGCCTAATTTTTCCACTCCAACCTCGAATAGATAATGTTTAAAATAAAAGGAATGGTAGGGTGCTATCTGGAGAGAAAGGGCTTATCTACGACTGCGGTATCGGGCTGAACAACTTTGCCTGATATTCTACATAAATATGTCTTGCAAGACATTTGCATTTTAAATTGTCGAACGATTCCATTTTCTGATAAAACGCCTTGCAGATCGTGCTGTGATGTTTATTTTGCAACGGATTAAATTTATAGGCTACTAGCTGTTGGTCGCGGTTTCACAAGCATCTTGAAGGATTTTTTTAGACAAAAGTTAGCATTTGCATTTCCAAGATTGCAATCTATCTCCTTGCCAAATTTTATCGAAATCCGATCAGCGTTTTAGAGGACAAAGTTATCACAAACAGGCAGGTGCTTTTGCATTTATAGTGTTGGTATGGAAGAAGTACATTTGTCATCTTAAGTTATTTTATAAAAAACGAGTTTTGTATTAATATAATTTTCTGTTAGGCTGTGGTTTATTTAATGTCGTAATGTTGTATATATCCTGTGTAATCAGTAAAGTTAAGTAATTGGTAGTATTAGTTTAAGCAAAGAAAATCCTACTCTAAAGAATTTATTCACTTATCCAATGTCATCAAGCTAAGAAGCAAATTACTAACAAAATAAAAACATTCGCCCTAAAGATACTTTTTATCTCCCATCATATAACGTAGCCCTCTGTCGGTTTTAAACGTGACTCAATTTGTCGTCTTAATTGAAACCAAAATAACAAGTAGGTAGGTAATGCATACGTTGGCATTTTCAAAGTTATCTTAATTTCCTTCGGATTGACGGTCGGGTAAGTCCCTGTCGACAAGAGGATTACTGACATGTAAGCCTCGTAGCAACTGTTAGAGGTTATAACCCACATTGCGTAATAGACTTGCCGATCAACCGACTAAAACTCATATCAAGGATTAAGTGCCACGGATCTTGAGATCGATCTTGCCTCAAAATGGCCCCTAAATCATTAAGTCAAAGCCTATGTTAAACTAAGATTAGAGATTAATAATATCTTGGGGTTTCACGGTCCTGTCAGTTCCATTCCAATTTTAGTTGAAATGGGAAAGCAAACATTTATGTACTAAAGAGAAATTAGAATCTATTTGATGGATTTATTAAAACTGCCCGCGACTTCATCTGTTTTACCTACACAAAAGTATCTTAAGTGTTAGCTCGTTTAGCTGTTTTTGCTAGATTTATTAACAATTAAATAAACTGTGATATTTATAACATTAGGACGTCCCTAACATTTATTTAATGAGTTGCTTTAAGTAATGAGTATCTATACAACGTTAGTTTCGTCTTTGTTATATTACCCTCGTATAAATAACGTATAATTAGGTAATTTTATGCGAGAACTAGCGCAAAATGGTCCTGTAGTACTGTTTTCTCGAGGCATTGCGTTATCGCATATATTCGCAATAATTCTGCGCGTTCCCACTTCGAGGCCGCGACACGCGAAGTAAGTATAACTTTGGATCGGACATATTGTACAGTCGCCAGCAGGTCAAGGTATACAAAACTGTTAAATTTGTCCAAATGATTTTAAACCTTAAATTGTTGAAGACAAAGTTCAAAATCAACTGAGAAAATTTGTCATTTTGGGGCAATTTGATGTGCTGGCCACCGTACTCCCCTTTTCAACCGACATTAAAAAAAGAGGAGGAGGTTCTCAATTCCACCGTATTTTTTTATGTTTGTTACCACAGAACTTTCGACTGGCTGAATCGATCTTAATGATTCTTTTTTATTTGATTTCTGGTGCTTCTCGTGTGGTCCCATTTTAATTTGGTCCAATTCTGACAGTGGCTACCATAGGAAAACCATAAGTCTTAAATTTGCATTAAATATATGCGCGACAAATGGACGAATAACTCCATGTCACGCCAACCGATTTCGATGATTGAACTTTTTTTGCTTAGTTGGTTTATGGCGAAAATCAAAGAACTTCTCAAATTGAAGTCACTGACTTCCGAAACTGTTTTAGACATGAAATTATTTTTTAAAGGCGGTTTTACTTTTTTGTTAAATTTAATATTATTAGGTACATCTTCAACATGCAAATGTGAAATTTATTTTATTGTGTCATACATATGTAAAAAACGTGATGTTTGAAGTAATATCTTCAAAGTGACAACGAGATTCGCGTGCGCGTGATGCGTAATGTTCACTGTTTCACTACGAACACGGAATACCTAATGCATTTCGATACGTGACGCTTCCGTCAAAGGTTTCACATCGTCTACTAGTAAACCTGATAGGGAAAATTTAGATTAAAAAAAAAACTATTTCCAGAGCTTAAAAACATAACTAAGCTAAATAAAGATATGATGTGCGGACAATATAGCGAAACATACTGTTGGAAGATGTTCAAAATCTTTACAAAAGAAATATTGATGAAAACCATTATACACGATAATAAAGTATGACGTCAAGTTCCATTCGTTAATAACCATGTCAAGAACCGCGTAGATTCTTTTGGCACAACAATAAATCTAATGATAGATGATCATTCGGCTTGCACGCCATCTTTTTTATTTTTATTAATACATTGTTTACCCTCTCCACGTTATTCGAAATCCCAAGTTCGTTGTGAATGTGCCAAGATAAGGTCTCTTACAGTTACATTATTTCGGCTTGGCTGACACTCCGAAAGTAAGCACTCTGTATATTTACTGCCTCACGCACCTGAGATAAGTTAATATCGCGGCATTACTCGCGACCGCCTCGCCTCGTCCTCGCCCCTAATATATTCCCGAGTAATTGTTCTACAAGACCCTACTCACTGCTATTCTATGAAGTGTAAAGGGTTCTAGATTTATAGAGCAAGTTGAAACCACTCGAACCAGCTTTCAACACTATCTGACGTGATAAAATCTTTTAATTACTTTTAACAAAGTACATCGCAACGTCTCGACAAGGAAGTGATTAGAAATTCTTTGGATGCTCTCATAATTTTTGTTTTAAAATTCGGTTCTTAAAGGGTAACGGTGCGCGATGAGGTTTTAACTAAGGGCCCGGGTGAGTTGGAAACTTGGTCGATTTCGTGATTTCACGTTCTTACTTAAGTAGTATAATGTAAGATAGGTTACCCATTATATCCCTATGATTGTCATAATTTGTTCTTACTTGAACGTTTGTTTACTGATCAGCTTCACTTACCTGTAAAAAAAAAGACATCATTAGACATTTTAGTATGTGGGTTCTATATGAAAAACATGATATTATTATAACTATTTTGTTTTTTATTTGCGGAGTCACGACTCAACAAAACAAATTATGACAGTCGTCCAATCATGTACAACACTAAAATTAGTGCAAATTTAAACAAAAGTTTGAACTGATAAAACTCTTGCCCTATATTAGTCCCCTGGGGGCTCGGGCTAGTCTCATTCAGCAACTTTGCCCCATAAAAGTTAAAGGGAACATTACGGCAAGTAATAAGCGATCAACGAACCCCTAAATTGGCCACCCAAGTCCAACTGATCATTCACTACTCTATTTGTTGGCCAACTGCAAAGGTAACCCTTTACATGTCGCGGGAATTCTGTTTTGTTTAATATCAAGGTGTCCGCCTTTTTATCGTGACCACGTAACTCTGAATTTTTGTGTATAATATAATTTTGTGTGTAATAAAGTGTCACTATATACGGAGACGTGTCAAAGATAATGCCTCGGTTCAAGTAATACAAGTATTACTTGAAGAACCACGTAAAGTTCTCAATTCTAGCGCTGAAACTTTTGTAATAAAATGTTGACTTCTGTGTAGTATAAGTTGTAGTATCAACCGCTGGATTATTCAAGACTCATGTTCAGTCATTATATGAACACTCAACGGTAACTTTGAAAGATATAATATTACATATAATTTCTAATCAAAGAGATTCGAATTACCGGAGCAGAAGTCCCTAAGGTTCTATATTATTTTCATGTATTTAAAATTATTTATTATTATCCAATCTTAAACATCGCAATATATTTGAGTAGGTACAATTATCTTATTGCTCTAGACAATCAAGATTTAGTAAATGCATGTCACTAAAAAGAGACTGGCATCAAAGTCTATATTAAACAAATTGCGAAATAATAAGCAAAACAAGTTTTGTTTATTTTAAATTGAGCGTATTGTGGCCCGAAGGTGTTTACGGATCCGCTACAAAAATACCTGGTTCCGGGTCAAGAAACTTACATGAACCAATGGGACTTTTTCAATGACACATAATAAATGATCAGCCAATCCCAACCCGTTTACCTGGACACAGAATAACTAATAATAATAAAATGCATTTATTTCACAAATGACTGGGTTTTGGCTACAAAAGTTTTGATATTCAATATTGGTATTGTAAGTATTAGGTAAAATAACCTAACTGAAAAATGCTACAGAAATAAACCTCTTAGACTAATGATCGACTATGAGGTTATATGTATACTCGTAAGTAAGATTTTACAAGTTGTAAACTGTGAGCGTCCGTATACGTAGTGTGTGTGCGTATGTAGAATTATAATTATATATCAATCATAGTATTTAGTAATACAGTATTAAGGCTGTATACATATTTTGTACATAAATACCATAAAAAATTAAAGGGCTATGGTACATATCATTACTATTAATTATTACTACAGGATCAACTCTGAAATCGTGAAAAGCAATTTCAATGTTAGTCCCACATTTAGAAAAAAAGAAATAAGGCAGTTGATGAATCCATATATATGTATTAAAATTTCAGAGTTGCAAGCTCAGGATTAATATAACTATTGTCTGGACTCGAAAAGAGACTATGATGCTCCGAGTTTGTTTCGACGTTTCTACTCAGAGGTCGTCAGATAGAAAACGTCGGGGTAATCTAGTTAAAAAAAATTAAAAAACTACTTGTAAAAGTGTCTTTAAAAGATCTATTTACAGCAATAAATATCATTTCATTTCATAAATTCCATGGTGGTATTATTAAATGCCGAAAACTTTTTATGACAACGATATCTTTAAGTGCGTCACCTTAAACTGCGGCCATAATTCCAAAAACCAAAAGCCTATTAAGAAAATTGCCGTTTGGACGCAAAATTAACGGCCCCTCAATATTATTAATTTACCTGAGAGAAACATTAATCTTTTTCAAATTTCCTCCTTATCTTTCGCTATAAGAAGGGGACAATGACTCAACATAATGGCGGTCACCAAGCATTATAACGATGTTTTGTAAAAAAACAAATTTGGAGCTTAAATGTTTAACGTGTGTTTTTTTCGTGTTTGTGCCTCCTTGAAACAAAAATTATGATTTTGTTATTGCCAAACACTTAACCTCCGTGTCCGTCTCCAAAAGATTGCTTTGAACTAGAAATGGGGCACATTAGATGAGGCCTAAGTTCGATAAGACTGTGATGATGATAATCATCATTATACACCTTTTGCAGTACTCGTAACTCCCGATAGAAACCAATACATATTTATAACCTACACAACCCTAGAAATCTGATTGTATCGCGCAATTTTGTATCAATCCGAAAGCACTTTACTCATACAACAAATTCCAACTAAACTGTCCTCAATGCCGAATGCCTGCACCTGACTCAATCGCAACTAAAGCAAACAATCTAATACCTGATTCGTAAGGTGTTCTATAAGTAATACAAGTACTAAGTATGAAGCTTGGCCTGCCTAGGGCTGTCATCAATCTGGCCTTTGTCAAATTCCAATTGCGGCTCCAACGGATTTTACTAATTGCATTTTATTATTATGTACTTACATACTTTTGGTCTAAGAATATACCTATACCCCACAAATCTGTGTTGTCGGTTTGACTGTAACATCTCGAGTCTCTACACAATATTCTTTCCTATCATAAAATGGTTAGTAAAGTTATTATATAAACATACAAACAAACATACTAAATGTATGCTGTTCTTCCCCTACGTGTAAGGAAGAGCTGATTAGATCATCTACTATTAGGTCCAAATAATCAGATTCTATTGTCTTTAAACAGATATTTTCCTTACACAAAAACCCAATAACATTTACCAGGTCTATGAACCCACACAACACGCTTAGGCCACGCACATACAGCCACTAGACAAAGGAGCTTTTCTAAAATGTTTTTATAATGCGATCGTTTCAAAGTTATGGATATCGAATTCATGATATCCGAAATAAATTCTCCCTTAAATGCAAGAAAGTCCTTAATTTTTAAACTATTTTACTTTACGGTAACTCTAAAATGTTAGGCCCAGTGTGCCACATCCTACTGCACTTTCGATGCGAATGTCGCAACTAGCCGCATAGCTGCGGTCGTGTACCCACTGCCTAATGCCGCAAGATACTGTTATTATGTGTGTAAAGTGAGGTTTATATTTGTGTAGAACAAGTAAAACCTGTTAGAATTTAGTAGAGTAGATTTATAGTGGTAAAGATTTTAGACGGCTTTGTAAAGCTATTACTATGCCTTAGAGTCATCGGAAAATTGTTTTGCGACACCCATAGCGGTCTCATAGCATAAAATATCATCACGCCTGTATTCCCCGAAGGCTTAGTCAGAGGTGTACTGATGTTCACCTACAATTCGCTGGTATGTTTTAGGTCCAATGTAATTGGGGGCGAGCCTATTAGCCTATTGCCATTCACCAGACATATATCCAAAACTCCGAGCTGCTACTGAGAATTTCATAGAAAAACCCATCGAACTCAGGACCTCTAGCGTAGCAGTCGCGCTTAGGACCACTAGACTAATGAGGCAGGCTCTCAGGTAGTGGTCTCATGAGACCAATTAATTTTACACCACGTATAAAATATGGGACATTTAAGAGTTAATATAATCTACACATTTTCTCTACAATATTCCTATCGTTATCCTTTACAATCGTTAGTCAAAAACCGTCTTCAATATTCATAATATATTTGCCCCAGGCAGGCGAAGGTCTATGAAGATCTTCTGAACTATAAAAAAAGTTATTGACTGAACCAAACTTTTTAGGTGATCTCTGGAAAAGCTAAAGAATTTATGTAGTCTTTATATTTTAGTCTCTGACATACTTACCTTTACATTGGTAACACTTCAACCTCAGTTTATCTTGCCAACTAAACCAAGGGTTAAATAATATAAGGTTTCAACTAGTTTTGGAATTGAATCATGATTCTACTTAAGAATCGAATATACCTAATAGTGAAAATAATATAAGTAGTAATAATTCAAAATATGTATAATAAAATAGAATAGTAATTCAAAATATAATTCAAATATTTTTTAATACTACAATAGTTTGACATTCTTATAATATACGTATACTATTATGCAACGCGAAGGGTTAAAACTTAGTACATTTTATTGGACCTGGATCGACGCCAGAATGTCAGTACTGCACGCTGCACTGGCTATTAGATCAATGAGCCGCTGCCTCTACGTAATACAGGGTACCCCAAACCAGTAACAGTCTACAGCCTAATCATTTTGTGGTGTTGATTTGACATTTTAAACTTTTTTATCATGATTTTGTGGTCATGGTCCAAAAAAGAAAATTTTCTCTTTAACAACATTTCTCTCTTTTTGCGTCAAGTTGAATACCTTCTGTGCGTTGAGCTGTTTAATGATTTTACTTTTTTTAATTTTTATATAAGAACTCTTTTTGTTTTAATATCTAGGATATACAAAAAACAATGATAATGAACATGTTTTAACATAAATCTGCTTAATTAGTCAGTTATGAAAGAGGAGATCCACAATAGTACCTAATTATAGCAAATATTTTTTTATTTTATAATTATTTGAAAGGTTACAATTATGAAAGTTGATTAACCTTATAAATGACGAACCGGGGGATCAGAAAGTTGTTTGTTTACGTATACCAACTTGTCATTCACGCATATTCCCGACATTACCAGTAGTTGAAGAATTTGTCATGCCTAAACCAGTTTGTCATAAGTCCATATGCACACCTCGTAGGAAAGTGAACCGGTGGCATTTCTGTGGTTTTCACTCTTAGGCCACTTTCTCTACCGGAGCTCCTATCGAACATTACATCTAACTACCTACAATAATTAATTTAACAGCCGCTATAACATCATCAATATTAATTGGAATCGATTAGATAAATATCTATACTTATCTAAACTAACAATACAAAACTTTCGTCAGGTCATCAATCTACGAGCTTAATTACTGAACGAATTAATAATTCAAATTGCTGTTATAAAGCAACCAATCATTTGTTAATGTGCTCAACACTTTTTACAAATGGTCTGAGTGCTTCGTATGAAAAAGTTTGAGGAAATATGGCACACTATTAATGCGTCCGAACTCAACGGGAATGTTAACGCAAGATGAGTCGAAAGGCCTGAAAGCTTTCACCCAAAGTAGGCCGAGCTAATGTTTTGTCCATTATGAACTCCGGCCCAGTCTCGGGAATAAGAAGAAAAAAATATAAATTAAAACACCACTAGCTCGACCAACCCTCCACGCGGCGTCAGCAACAAAAATATTCCGGCACCACACAACGACACCATCGAGATTCCCGTTACGTTCACATTTACTCGCATTGTTAACAACAATTGAATAGGTGCGATTATGTAAATAGATATTGTGAATACAACTGAAACATTTCGGGAAATAAGAGCGTTCGAACAGGGCCATTAACTATGAACGCCCGAAAATTCTGCACCTTATGTTCGCCCGTTACGGCCCATTGCGCACCCCCAGGTGATAAAGGCGTTAAATACGATTAAGAGGTCCCTAATGGGACCGGCCCAATAACACCCGATACTCTCTCTTATCACACTTCGACCCAATTTCCTCAATTACTAGGATCAAGAGAAGTAATGAAATGAGAGTAATCATTATCTTATTCTTTTCTCCGCAGCTCCGTCGCCGGCGGCGCGGGCGACGACTCCGTAAAGCATTAAAGACTGCTACGGATTATCACACAATTTATTCAGGTGCTTAATTTGAGCGGCTATCCCACTTTGAGTACAATTTATTTTTATTTCACTTAAATGTGGGATCAGGGACCGTGGAGATTTACCTTCACTTTTCATTAAGGCGCTCTTCGAAATTACACATTACACAGCCAAGGATATTAAAACGAGTTGCCAAATTCGACGTACGAGTTATGAATTATAATTAATACTTAATGAAACCTATTATGCCTTTCTCATTAGGATTGCAAAGCTAGTTAGTTCGAGCGCAGCGGAGCGTCGACGGCAAACTTACAACGAGTTACATATATGTTGGGGAGTAGGTAGAACAGCGGCTCGTACGCTGAAACTTTCAACAATTATGGATTTGCAAATACGCATTAGATTGAACACACATTTTGGGTGCAGTCATTAAAGCCCGATCATAGTGGCAGCCGTGCGAGCTAAACGTACGCCGCGATTGCACTCGACCGGATGGTTGGCAGTCCAATCGAAACTTTTGATTAAAATCAAACCAAGAGTTGTGTGCACCGACTCGCACTGAACGCGGATATCTTTATTTGAGATCTGAATGTTATGCTCAGATTGGGGAATTCTGATGGGAAATCAATGTTTATACAATCGATTAACGGCCGAACAGCAGTCGGGCTTATTGAGCCCACACGCTTTATTTGAAAGAGGCATTCCACTATCTTGTCCCCTTCAATATTTTATTCAAAAAGCACTAAAGTAACGGTTGGTTTTAATTAGGATCATCATAAATAAATTTCAGTCTTTTTCTTCTAACAAGTATTGTTAATTATAATAAAAACATTCAAGAAGTTCTTTCCCTATCCAGTTGATCATTTATCATAAGAAAAAATCTGAAAACTTATAAGAAACTAAGATAGATTGTAGCGTGAATTTATTCCAAATTATGCATCCATCTCGGCTTACACTTTGTTTATTAATATTCATTGCTCATTGTGGAATAAAACGTAGGGTCTTGTTACACCCTTGAGTGAGTAAAGGGGATGTCAAAATGCCAATGGCAAGAATTATTCGTAGCTTTTAAAAGGTGCGTTTAGAATTTAATCGGATTAATATGTTCAGGGAAGGGTGTTGGTGCACGTCGCTCATGCTGCCGCAACAGGATGCACGCCGCGCTCCAATGCGGATATTCCATTAAAAGAGCCTCGAATTTACTGCTCTCGAATTTAGATCGCAGTGATTTTAGATATACATTTATATCTTCATTTATATAGCTCGTTATACCATCAACGCCTTTTCCTGTTTTACCTGAAAGGTAAGACAGAGTAATGCTGATGTTCCTACACTTACCGACATTCGACGGTAAGTTTCAGGTTCCATGCATATAATAATATTGCATTCCCAAATAAATTTTTGAGAAAGGAAAATTTGCCATCCAACTAAACTGGTTAGTAGGTACATCGAGATTTAGGTACCGTGAGCTACGGTTATCTCTGGAGGTCAAATTAGTCTGTCAGTGTCCGTAGTGACGTCAGCGGCGTTTATCGATATATTACAACATATGTCCACGTTAGGTAAACTTTTTCTTGGGAGGTCGAAACCTTTAAGACTACTAATCCTACTAGGTCCGACTAGGTCGCCCAGGATGAGCGGCATTTTTACCGCTCTGAAACCTTCAGCACAATATTGAATCCTTGAACTAGCTTATTCTTCCGGAACCTTTCTAGCAACAAGCACTGAAAACGTCAACTGCTACATAACTAGGTAATACACATACTTAGAAAGCAGCAGTAAATGCCTATGTAATTACATAATTGAGAGAAACACGTATATATAAAATATTACCATGTACAGAATGATTGCATCGCAGTTGGAAAGTGCTAATAGGCCCGATTTGCGTACTTTTGGTGTCACAGTAAAACGAAAGAGCTTTACACTGTTATTAAATGAAAGTTTAAACGTGCTAAAATGCAATAAAACTATTAAGTTTGTTGTAACTTATGTAAAAAAATGTGCTCCAAACTTCCGAGTAGTTCCATAAATGTTGGTGAAAGGCGCCTTACTCATTTGTGGCCGTTTAAACTTATATCGGCCACATTAAGCAATTACTCTGGAATTAATTCATATTAAGAACCCATAGTCGATCCTTGACAATTCTTTAATGTAAATGTTATTATGATTCATCATAAGCAGAATTTTGCTCCATGCAGGTCTAAAAACCAAGCTATTTTCAGAAAGAATCATTCTTACAACGCCTCTTTGGTAGACCAAGGCACGACACGCAGCGGTAATAACCGATATTTGATTTGAGTCAACTTGGTGAAGTCCTCCGCGATAGAGGGCTTGTTATGGTGGTCTTTTATTGAGTTTTCCCATTAAGCAACAGCTTGGACATAATTCCAAGCTATTGCTCCTGCAAGCTGCAGTAGAGGCAGTAGAGTCGCCTCCTATACATGGGATCTAAAATATATCAGACCAAGGTTCAATTAAAGTACACACTGATGTAACCCATGAAAATACTGCCGTAATATTATGAATAAAAATAAAGAAAATGTCGTTGAACTTCATTAATTGAAGCGTGGAAAGAAAATGTTTAACCACTCAAAGGCGGGCTGATTAGCATTTTTTCTCGTCGCAAATTGTTTGTTAGCAAAAAAGTCTATAGGTCATTTCAAAGGCATATTTGTTATGAAAAATCTTCCGCGAACGTTACGTTGCAATAATCTATTAAAGTTATCAACAAGGTATAAAAAACATGACAATTACAACACTTTCTGAACTGTTCGTACTTCTATCATGGTTGTGCAAACTGTGATGGACGTAACCACCATTTATTTTTAGTTATTAACCTTTTTTATACATATTATAAAACAAAAGTCCCCCGTCGCGTCTGTTAGTCAGTAAAGGCTGGCCTTGCATTGTAAGGGCTTTCCGTACAGTAAAAGGTTAGCTTATACTGGAAATTCTAAGCTTATGTGTAGCCGAGCGTATTTTTAAAAGGTAAATTGTTTTAGAACTTAATAGTTTATATGTAGGGGGTAATCTTCGAACCAATGTTCCAGAAAAAAAATAATGACTTTAAAATTTGAAAACACTGTTCTTTCGAAATTACTGTACGCGTCTGAAGTAGTCCAAAAGCATATGGTTTTTAGTATTTTTTTTTTTATCTATAAAATCGGTGTTAAGACAATTACAGTCGTAGTTTCCTTATTCCTTTATTCTGATATTTATGTATGGAACACTTAATGAATTTAGTGAATAGAGGCTATATTTTGATATGTAAATATTAACACATGTTCGTTCTTTTATTCTATTTATCCGATTCCAGGGGACAAAGCCAGTTAAATTTAAATTTGTTATTCGGAAAACTGCGAATATAACCGAGTATTCGTCTAAAGTTGAATTCGGAAGTTACGCTTCGATGAAAGGGTCGTGAGCAGACTCCAAAATCACATTATCACTCGGTAGTTTGTTAAACTTGCTAATTTACTTACACTTTCACGTTTTCAAGTCTATTTTATTATTTATATTCACTCAATGACTGCAGTAAAATTAATGGTGATTTTTTTATGGCAGCTTCCGATGTTAACTAATGGTTATTTATTTTGGGTGCTAAGTGTATAGTTGTAGGTATATGTTTGAGTGGTAGGTGGTATTTAATGGTGTATAATTCAATAAAATAAATAATAAATAATAGTTTTGCTTGAACTTTTTTACCAATCCCCAATCAAAGTCCGATCTTGAACAACTGTCGCCTTTCATTCCATCATAACATAACATACCAATACGCCTATATTCCCTGCAAGGTCTCGAAATGACCTCTGCATAGCCTTTCGGGATAGGTATGTTTTTTCTGTACATATCCATAGTTCGGCGGTATACTAAGGTCCCATGAAGTTAATAAAGGGCGGGACTATTGCCGTTATCTAGGCATAATTCCAAGCTGATACTGAGCATTTCAAAACTCAGTAACACTATTTGACCTGAAATCGAACCTAAAACCTCTAGGGTAGCACTCAGTCTTACGAGTACCAGACTATTGAGGTAGTTCCTTTCCATGTTATTTTCGTATTAAATACCAATAACTTACTAAAATAAATGACGTTGCTGTCATAATAAGCCATTGGCAATTACAAAATGCAAGTACCACGAAAAGCAACAACGTATTCGATTTCTATATCGCAATAGTGCAAAGAGCAGCCAACGAACATGATTGAACAACCAAACGGGTTATTGCGTATACGCAGGACGACTATACTGAAAACTGACTTGGAAATCTGCTAAATATATCATATTTCATTCTTTGTTCAGATATTGTTTTTTTTTTGTTCTTCAAATATAATGGTATTTTTAATATCTAAATTCTAATAACCTGAATCACGCTGCTGAAGGCAAGTTTCTTAGTATGAGATCATAGTAGGCTCAGTATTGACCGATCTAGTCTAGAGCAAAATGTACTAAAGCATAGCAAATAGTTACTATTCTTTGACCATACCTAGTGGTAAAATTGCCACGCTGCGCGGCCCGTATGAAACATAGTCCAAAACGTATAGGTGAGTGCCACATGACCCATGAAGGTCTATTAAGCAATAACATAGCACGATTTTTTATCTTTTTTGCTGAACCCTTAGTTTTTGCTTTATTTCCAATGTAATAAGGGGCGAGCTTAATACCATTCACGAGGCACAAATCCAAGCTCCTACGCTGCTTTACATGGAAAACGAACCCAGGACTTCTCTTTCAGTAGCAGTGCTTGTCACTACGAAATGTCTATGATTATTTAAATTGTTACGTTAGATGCCACTTCGAGTCCCTATGATTGATGCTTCTGTACACTTCATTCAAATCCTTCGAATCCATTTGCCTTTCGTTACACCCACGGGAAGTGACAGCACTGTATTGCAAAGAGACAACAATACAATAACTATTACCATAACACTAGATCGTAAAGGTGTTTGCGTAGGCCGCCGACACATTGAGTCATCAATGAATAAATTACTTCGAAGTTCATTGTATGCAATCTTTTACGCAACTAATATAACGCTAGTTACGAACCATCACGATTTGGTTATTCGTCCATCACTTTCCTTGAAATGCTGGGAACGTGTTACGTGCCGTGTCATGACCGTGGCCTTTCAAGTACACACGACAGCACGTCAACGTATACAGTCTGCCCTTTTGGACCGCCCCTATTCCGTCTCAATAGCAGTGATTTCTGCGCAACTGTACTTATAACTTGAAACTGTGTAACAGCAGGTGTGTGTACAAGTACCGATATATGGGGGTTTTATAAAGAACTTTCGCAGAGACGACAGGCAGAAGACAAAGTGCGTATGGAAGATAAAGTCTAACAAAAGAAATTGAAAGGATAATGACGATTAATTACTAAACGACAAAGGTTCTGTCAATTTTGCAATTAATTTATCATAATCAATTTGAAATTATGAATCTATGATTGTTACAATGACAAACATACCATGACGCCTGTATTCCCCGAACGCAGGGTAGGCAGAGCTGTAATGTACTCCCAGTTCGCCATTATGTTCAGGCCCATGTAATAGGGGATAAGCCTATTGTGCGCGGGCACAAATCCAAACACAAAGGTGATTTTAAAAATTTCATAGAAAAGCCCAATAGCATTTTTCTCACGCCCACTGAATAAGTCAATAATAGTTGAGTTACCTAATAGTGCAAAAATATTTTTCTAACTAGGTACCTGTGACTAATGACAATGTTTATTTATTTCGTTATATTTAAGTTTGTGAACTTTATCCGTGATACTGTAGGTGCTTGACCCACGTTGTCTTTTAAAATAATAAAAAGAAAACAAAAGAATATTTTGTATTTCAAAACTGGTGAGATCTAGGTAACCGTTCCTAAAATAAAATTGAGCCATCTGTATCGTTATGTGTGAAATATTGTCGCGACGTGTATTACGAACCTTACACACCAAGATAGCCGAGACTTGGTTGTGGTTTTACGTGTTTTAGAAAAACATAGGTCAACGTTCAGATAAAATATTAATTTATAGCGAGCTGTCGTCTGCATTTTTGCTTGTGTACTATATACTCGTATATATATCTAGATATTATATTCAGCACTACGTATCTATTGTTGAGTAGTTATGCTGTGAAAATGTGAACAAGCGAATACCCTTACCATTTGAAAAGTAACTCTAAAAGAGCAAAATTGATACCTACGAAAAAGACTTAGTTAATCACCAAAATATAATTTAATAAGTACCTATAATAGAATGTATTTAGTGCCCGACTCTGTACAACCCATTTTAGCTATATCTATTAAAAGTTTATCCTATTATTATATTAGGATATACTTGCACACACTTCTACACTACACATCAAGCTATTATATTTCCGTACAATACCAATACTCGATTTGTATTGCCTTATGTGTAGCCGTGTGTGAATTTTCGAACATTTCGAACCGACAACCACATGATCGCAAGTCCGACGCCCTAGCCATCTGCCACCGCCGCTTCGAAAGATAATATATTTTTTCAATAATAATATATATGTATATGGTTACATAATGTTATCTACATTTTATTTCTCATATACGTTAAAAGAAAGCAATAAGTAAAACATTTCCGGTTGATAAATTATTTGAAAACGTTGACGACGGCTGAAAAGTTTTTTTTTTTTGAAGTGTAAGACTACGAACAATTCTGTTAAAAACTTAGTACTTACGTAGCTGTTACTAAGTGGAACGATACTGACAAACAATAAATAATCTGACACGGGTCGTTTTCCTAGAAAGCGACCAATTTACTCGCGAGAATAAATGTTACTTACTCATTTTTTTTCTATTTCATTCGGAAATGTTACTATGAGAGGTCGTCGCCCTATACCCTGACAATATCCAATAAAAAGGTAAAAAAGTTTAGTTGGTAAATGAGATTTAACGAATCGAAAACTGAATGGTAGGTCTAAAACTTATAATAGGACTCGCTAAAAAGTTTTTACATTCGGAACGATCGAATGATTATATTTAAAGGTATATAAGGCTGATTTGTATAATTGCCTTGTATTGGCATTTTTATTTAGGAACAATTTCACCCACACAAAGCCGTAGGCGACAGATAAACTAAAATTAAAATCCAATCAGAACCATTCAGTAGATCACGAATTCAATACATTTTAATTTTATTTACATTTTAAATTTGAATAAAAAAAATATTTACGGCTGTAATTTTATAAAATGGCAAAATTGCCATTGTCAGACTTTTGGCAGTGAGCGACAAGGCCAATGAGACTTAACAACCCTAATTATGATCATTACATCGTGACCTCATCTTCGTGAGTAGTTTGTTAAATTTAATTTATCTTAACGTAATTACGCACATCAACGTTTATTTTCGAGAAACTAAAATTGGTAGGTAGGTACTCAATACTCAACACTCAATACATTACCTGGTTAACATAACATGGTATCTACCACTTTATAGTTTATACTTCATTTAAGGCATGTTACTATTTTTGATCCAATAGAAGAGACAAAATCTTTGGCTATAAAACACTTTCATTTAACCTCATGCTATTACTTTTTACTTTAATGACTAGCTGGACTGGTTGTACGTTGCAAAGCCCCCTTTTATTCCCTTTTTTTGTCAGAAAATTCCTATCAACTCCTTCAAATAGTTTGATAGTGATATGACTATCAAGTATACCTTGGATTTTCAAGTTAGAGAATTCGAGTTCGAATCCGCGACAAACATCAATGACTTTTCGTAGTCAACTGTAGAAGAAAATATTGTGAGGAAATCTGCATGTCTAAAATTATTCCCGATGATGTGTGAAGTCTAGCAACCCGCAACAGGCCAGCGTGATGGACTATAGCCTAACTTCTCTAATGTGAATGGATCTCAAAGCCGTGCCCGTAGGACAGTTTAAAAGTTGATAATGACTGGTACATAGACAGACCAAATATACGGTCCTATGAGAGAATATTAAAGATTCGTTACAATCATGATTTTAAATTGCAACACTCATTGGATATCTTGTTTGCAAATCAAACTTCAATTAGTGGTAATTCTAACCCAAAACTTATTTAGAAAGTTATTATAAAAAGCGACAATCGACATATAGACGAATGTCGTTCTAACTAGGTGAAAGTTAAAATTCTATTAAAATTATATTATCTACTTTTGATGGACAAAATTACAAGAAAAGGAAATCTCATTTAGTTCCCTATATTGAGAAAGGAAAGATCAGATCAAATAATAAATATAACAAACGTTTACTGAGAAAAATAAGCACAAAGCAAAATGCTCACATCTCTTATCATGTGGGTTTTCTGTATTCTATTGTCAGCAGAAATCCCTAACTCAATGAACAAACCGGCTCAGACAGGAGTCTCACATCAAAGGTATCAATGGATTTCTTTCTTCAAAAGGCTGTAATTTTAAACAGCGGGACGCGTACGTACACATCATTCGGCTTAAATGAGCTGAACAATACTGTTAGTCAATAAAAACATACCATCACGCCTGTATTACCTGAAGGGTTAGACAGAGGTGTTATACTGTACACCAACAAATCACCGATAGAGGCGAGGACATCAACATAAATCCAAACTACAAAGAATTTATTTTATTGATTGATTTTAATCTAGAATAGCCCAATAACACTTTGCTCGACTTAGGAATGGGACCTAGTCGAACTACTAGACTAATGAGGCAGCTATCAGAAACATTAATGAAAATAATTATCAAAATTAGGATGGAGAAAGCAATCTAATTTCTTTGCAGATATTGGCAGATGCATATTTTATTACGTGATTAAAAATCATAAGGAGCCATCTTCTAATTTATATGAGCCTAATATCGATCTCGTTATGTTGAATAATAAGATCGTAAATCTACATTAATAGTCCCCTTCAGTTCCTATCGCATATTTTTATGTTAAATTAAATCAAAATGGGGGAAACTAATCAACTTAATATTCGCATAAACCTTCAAAATTAATATTTTATCTTTAATTTATAGGGTCTTAGGCGAACACCCGAAAATAATTTACTTTGATGGGAAAACATAATACCTTTAAAGACATAATTAAGTCTAATTTGGGACGTGTTCTTAATCTTTGTATATTAATTACTCAGAAATTCATGAGTATAAAATATTTAAAAAATGTACCTCCAGTTCGTTTGAAATAACTGCGCCCGTCTGAATTTCTCCGCAAGTGGTTGGTATTGTGGTTTATATTTTGAACGCCTAATCGTTTTATGTGAATAGATCGATCTATTCAATAACCGTGCAACCAATGAATCAATATACTTTTCATAATATTTCGGTTATGAAAACACTTTTATCACGTCACTACTGTGTCCAAATTAAGCAAAGAAATTAAGGAAACATAAAATTGTTTTCGTCATCCCCTCTTTAGGCAATAAACAACATTTGCTGTTGCTTTGAGTACCTAATGATTTAATTTGAATTGATCGATCCATTCGACATTATTGCAATCAAATCAATGTATCTTTCTTTACATGTCTTAGTAAAACAAATAGTATGCATTTATTCACACCTGTCAAATTATACGAAGCATGGCCCCGAAGTCTAATTCCACAAATATTAGCAACTGCGATACGCAATCAGAGTAATATTTCTTTATTATTGATTGCAAGTGCATGTATTCGATTTATTTCGTCACGGACCAGTGGTGCCAATGAAGAAAGTATCAACTGTTTAGTTGAGTTAGAAGCACTGTCATAGATATTATGTTGTTTGGCTCTTGCAGCATCGGAGTGGAAAATATAAAATTTTGACGTCACCTTGTATAAAAGGTTTTAATGTTAAAATTTAAAATTAGTTTTTGCGTTTGTTTTTCACTGAAGCTTATTAAAACATTTGCTGTCACTAGTCAAATGAGGCAGTTACCTACAATTCATATAAATAATTCACTTATTTTTGGTGGATTCTCTCTTAATCATTTCTATTGTATCTAATTTACGGGCCACGCGCTATAAACAGTACTCGTGCGCAGAGAAAACGTCAGATTTTCACGGTCAGTTGGTAATGGTATCCGTCATCTTCGCTCTTAATAACGGCTTTATTGAAACCCAGCTGTTATACACTCGCCGAGAAATCTCACCATTGAGTGAACACAAAATAATTTCAACAAAAACACTGAGAAAAGGCAACAAGTTTAGACAAAATATTTATCGCAGACAGTGAAATCTATTAGGTATGGTCCGAAAGGAAATTAAATTGAAATCCTGTTTGTAAGCCAGGGAAGCCTCAAAAACTTGGAAATTTCGCCTTATAAATGGCATTATTAAACTCAGTTAACTTAGCTGAGTAAATTAGTAAAGTTTAGTTATGTTTACACTGTAGGCGTTGCTTAATAAACATTGTTTTGAAATTGAATATTAGTAATAGTAACTATTGTTATTTTGCTATGTGATAAGGTAGTTTTTAGTTATTATGTACAGAGCAAAAGACAAATCGTCGAGTGGGAACAAATTGGATCATAACTTTACCAATCATTTCATCTCCCGGTTTACACAGCGTGCTTTCAGAAACTATGAGCGACTTTTAATGAGATTCTTAAAACTTTCACTCATACCATCCTTAACTTTGTATAAGTCAAATTTAGTCCGTTAGTCCGCACCCCTTTAAAACGGAAACCTAATTAAATATAATAAATTAATATCTAGTTTGAACTCAGTGAATCAACCTGATTCGCGAACAAAATCTAGTGAGCAATAAATTCCACGCTAATAGCCTCGAATTTAAGAAAAAAATTGGTCGTAAAAATTCTTTTCGGCACGAGTTCACAGCTC
This sequence comes from Subacronicta megacephala, assembly GCA_958496365.1. NCBI lineage: Eukaryota > Metazoa > Arthropoda > Insecta > Lepidoptera > Noctuidae > Subacronicta > Subacronicta megacephala. The sequence continues at coordinate 9,057,893 of OY292521.1, forward strand.
AAATCGTCGGAGATTAATTTCGATAACTGGTTTGAGGTTGCGAGGGTATTGCCATGCCAAAAATCACCTGGCTTTTGTTTGTTAAGGTTCATCAAGGCGTCGCACATCGATCGACCGGTAACGGTACATATATGGCAAAATTCCGGCACGTCCACTAACGGTCCACCCTCCTGTCTCCACAGAATACTTGTCATTGCATCTCGGGCGCCGCTCATCCGATCCGCGTGAATAGAATCTAATAAGTTTCTAGATGGCGTGTTAAAAGAGTATTGATATCCATTCATATTAATTTGCACCTACAAACCTCAATGCGCTGTCGATATTGCTTTATTGTTTTGTATACGTCACCTTAAATAATACGTAACGTGCATTGTTTCATTTCTGCTTTTTAAAGTAGGTTACTGGGAGTGGCAATGACGCCTTAATCTGTTTTTTTTATTGTCTAGCAAGAATTCCACCACTGGTACCTAAAGGAGTTCCATTGTAGTAAAATGGAATCTTTACCTGGGGTATTAGAACTAGGAATAGAACAAAGATTTGATTTCCTACTTAAGTAGAAAACTAAACGCAATGAGGTTAATGTTTAAACAAATGAAGATGCTGCCGACCTTCATGGTTTTACAGAAACCATAGTAGTTAAAGTTCATAATTATCTAGACGATAAATAAACACGTCCTCTCGTATGAACTATATCTATTTGCGATTCACAACATATTCAAACTTTACAACTTTTCAATAACCGTTTAACTGAACGTTAAAGTCATATTAAATCATGTTGCCTCGCTAAGAGAACCACAGTTTCCTAGTTACCGAGTGTGCTCTTCACGTTGGACCGTATAACATTTAGCAATAGTTTTAATTACTTGCTCTTGTTTGTCGGCTCTATATCGTTGCAGTAGAGCACATTTCATGAATCTGTGCTGTATGACTGTGGCAGTTATCATGTAGTTTCGTAACATGATGCCATCAAGTGTTTCCGTCTTCTAGTTTTAATAGAACCGCTTTCACAGAATTGTGACCGTTTTGAATAGAAACTAACAATTTTTGTTACGTGTTACTTCCTGATTGCGGTGATAACACCTGTTTGGCTTGAGTTGAAGTTGAGTCAAGTTACCTCAACTTGTTAAACGCTGTTTACCTCACAGTGTTTAAAAATGTGTTTGTTATAAGCATAACTTAGGTAAAGATGTTTACGCAATAGTTATTAATTATTGTCGATGCTAAAAATAAGCGGGAACTGAACATATTTTTGGTAATAGAAGGAAGTGTAGCTACGTCCGGTATACGAGCATCCTTTAATAAAATTTAATATTTATAAATAAATTCAACACTCAAAGAATTTTATTATAATTAATTTTGGCAGCCTAGACACTTACTTTCCAAGGCTAAGACAACAAAAAAATACTACCAAATTAGACTAAAATTACCAAACAGACGAACGAAATTACCGCCGAAATATCAACAACCATTACACTCACAAATTGGACATTTAAAATAACTGAGATGGCGCAAACAAAATTAAAAGTGATCGATCGAGACACAGTCGTGACTCGAACCCGTGGTCCTTCGTGAGAAGTGTTGCATCGTCGCTGCAATCGTTCGTAATCGTATACACGACAACATTTTATCGACCTTCCAAAATAACGTAACCTGACGTAAATCGATTTTTAGTCACGGACATTGATATGAAATCGAGTAAAGCACATTATCATTGCAAATCTTTCTCAATCTCTCTCTAGGAGAAGTGACAGAGTATGGCGAACTTTTATAGTCTTAAAACAAGAGAAAGTGACCCTTCTTTAGCCCTTTAACCGGACTCGGACTCGAACCGGACATTCGCAACAGCACCAACAAGATCATTGTTTTCTTCTAAAATTAATTTCCTTCTTTCATTGCAAACATATAATAAAGTTTAATGATGAATAGGTTATTCATATTCATAGCTTACTTTTCAACCGACTTCAAAAAGGAGAAGGTTCTCAATTCTTCTGTATGTTTTTTTTTCGTATAACTGAAATACGTATAAAATAAGTACAATAAATCACGACTTTTATAAGTAAAAACTAGCTTTAAGTATCCGCAGTATATTCTCAATTGGTTTCCCCAATCTAGTGGGAATTTCCCTGAATCATTTGCCTAAAAGCCTTTGTCTTGAGATAAATCTCCAAGGGGCCAACGGGGTAGAACAGGATCAATCTAACATTCGACATACGCTTTTGAACTAGGCTTTCATTATGTCACTCATTGTCATACATTTTGTTTGCAACTTCAACAGTTTCTAGCATAACTGTACTATAATTTTTCCACTGGTTATCTTTAAAACTCTAAGGGGCCGAAGTTATTTCTCCAACCCGACTTACCCGATTTCGGCGTATTATTATTAGGGAAAATAATTCAGATTCTCATTACAATAAACATTTTTTTTTTCGAATATAGGTATTCCAAATCGTTCAACATAAACAGTTTATCTATTATGAAGTTAGCTGTGTTTTTTTAAAGTGACGAGTTTTTTCACGTTTTCAACTTCAGGTACTGATCTCAAACGGGGGTCAAAATACTCTAGACTATTAAGTTATTTTAAAAAGCGAGAGTGAGATTGGACTAGTATGTTTCCGGTAAATTTCTAATGGCGGTCAGCGACAGGTTGGAGCGGAAGTGTTGATGACTTCCGTTCGTGTAAACTGACAAGTTTTTCTGTTTCCATCGGTATTCGTTTGGTTCCGTTAGTTTTAATTTGCGCATCTTGTTTCTGTTTATTTTAATGAATATTATGTCTGTGTTTAGCTTAATCTTTGCTCAAATCGTTATATGCATTACTCATTTATTTATTTATGTAGGTACGATTTACAATTTTACAGCCACAGTCCACCTGTATGTTTAGGTCCCATGTAATAGAGGGCGTGCCTATTGCCATTAACCGGGCACAAATCCGAACTCCGAGCTGCTACTGAAAGTTTTGCAGAAAAACCAAATAACACTTCGCTCGACCCGAGAATCGAATACAGGACCGCGTAGCCTAGCAGTCGCGCTTGAGACAACTAGAGTAATAAGGCAGTTCTTATAGCATATTTTGTAACAAGACATAATTATGTTATATGTTCAATAGAAGTCGAAACTGCAAGATTTATTTTGAAAATAGATCCTATAAAGTTAGACATAATTGAAATATTCTGTGTTCAATTAGATTGAAATGGTATCATGACGTGGCAAAATGGCGGAGTAAACACTGGTGGGACGATCATTGAAAGTAAGCAAAAACTAAACGCTATTCAAATAACGAAAGCAGACACTAAAGAATTTACGGCAAACTATTTACTTTTTTCTCGGTGCTGTCATACAAAAGACGTAGGAAGTAGGAAAAAAAATATAAAACAGTTTTATAAGAAAGGAGTGCCACTATAAATAGTAGGAACTAGAAGGTTTTTTATAAATATATATGTATGGTTCGCAATAATTACAATTTAAAAAACGTAGGGTTGATTTTTTCAAAGCATAATACTGAAATATTTTTTCATGGCGCATTGACATTTGACAAAGACGATTGACGAAAAATCAATTCAACTTACCCACAAAGGCAAAAAATAAAACCTAATATTTTGGAAAAATAAACCTAGTTCAAGCGACTTTCTTCGCTAACCAAATATTTCAGGAGTAAACTGTATCAAACAAGAGTAATCGTTAAAATCAGTTCATTAACAACAATGCTATACGCGAGCATAAATATATGAGTAACAAAAAAATACTTACCTCATTAGTCTAGTGGTCTTAAGCACGACTGCTAACTTAGAGGTGGGAGAGAGAACACAGAGAGCTGGGTTCAATTCTCAGGGCGAGCAAAGTCATCATCATCATCAACCCATTGCATTGTCCCACTGCTGGGCACGGGTCTTCTCTCAGTACGAGAGGGATTAGGCTATAGTACACCACGCTAGGCTACTGCGGGTTGACAGATTTCACACGCCGTCAAGAAAATCTCTCAGGCATACAGGTTTCCTCACAATGTTTTCCTTCACCGTTTAAGCGCGTGAAAATTAATTATTAATACGCACATGACTACGAAAAGTCAGTGCGGGCCTTGGATTCGAACTCGAGACCTTTAACTTGGCAATCCAATGGTCATATCACTAGGTTATCACTGCAATTTTAAAGTGATCGTGGTGAATGTCACACATCCATGCAAATGCAACTAGAGTCAATAACGTTTCATAAACGCTTGTAAAAGCTTATTTGAAATAAAAACATTTAAATTGATTTGATTTGATCCCATGGCCAGGACTATAGGGCAAAACAAGGCAAGTACGGTTTTCAGTCAGTACTAGTACGAGAATACGAAATACTCTAGATACATGAAGATTTTCCGTAGGTACTCTAAAAAAAGTCGAGGAAATAGGGATTTTCTAAGAAATTCTCAGCAGCAGCTGGTTAACGGCATTAAGCTTGGACTTAAACCATACCGGCGAACCTACTGTTGGTGTAAATAAGTACACTTCTGCTTAACTCTTTGGGGAATACAGGCGTGATAGTATGCATGTTAAACAAAAAAAAATATACACACCAGTTAATAAACTCTTCCTTTTTGGAGCAAGTTTAAAACCGGTTATATTTTACTTTAAAATAAGTACCTACCTTGCCTTTAAATAATTTAAAAATAAAATATTATATTTTATCATCCTCGCGTAAGCTGCAAAAACCTTTACAAAAATAAAGTAGGAAATGTAATAAGCGAATTCGCTTTGACTGGACGGGATTCTTCATTTGCATTTGAATAAGCTATTTCACACTCTTTCGGGAAATAAATTTTCCTAAGCATCAGTTTATGCCACACTTAAGTCCAGTTAAGTGCGCTTAAACTAGCATTACAAATACGAATACGCAAAAAAAACATTACGACTTTTCTTTTTACGCCAAGATTTTAATGCAGATTTTTAAACAATAGAACCTCGAAACTGATTTTAAATTTCGAACTAAATGCGGGAAAAATTTACTGGCAAGCCTGTATTCCCCGAAGGGTGTGGCAGAGGTGTCCTTAATATACACCCAAAGTTCGCCGGTATGTTAAGGTTCGCGAGCCTATTGCCCTTCAGCGAACATATATCCAAATTCCGAGCTACTATTGAGAATTTTATAGAAAACCCGATAACACTTTACTCGACCTGGCAATAGAACTCAAGATCTCTAATGTAACAGTTGCGCTTAGGACCACTAGACTAATGAAGCCATCATTAAATTTAAAACCCCCGACAATTGCATTATCGCTCGACCAATTTTCATCAAACATAGCTAAGAACACTCCCGACTAATTCGCCTTTCAAATAAAAATAACAAAATCAAAATCGGTTCATCCGTTTGGGAGCTACGATGTCACAGACACACACACACACACACACACACAGACACGTCAAACTTATAACGCCCCGTCGTTTTTGCGGGGGGAAAAAAAATATTAATATTTCATTTATTCCTGCTACGATTTGAATATAATCTTCAAAAACACATCTCGACTAGAACGTCCCTTTGTTATGCCTGTAACAGGTATTAGAACACTTAATGGGTTTCTAATTTATGCTGTAATGATACAAGCAGCTTGCGCTGTAAATCGGCTTAACTGCAAAGCATGTTCAGAATATACATCTAGGTATTACTCGGACAACATCATTCAATTGTCAGTTTTCATTGAACACAGATTGATTGGGAGGATTTACTGTAACGATTATTACAATATTTATTACCTTACTCCTTGTTATTGAGTTTTTCTATGAAATTCCCAGTAGCAGCTCGGAGTCTGGAATTGTTCCCGGTTCATTGCAATAGGCTCGCCCCCTATTACATGGGACCAAAACATACCAGCGAAATGTGGGTGTACATTAGTACACCTCTGCCTAAACCTTCGGGGAATACATGCGTGATGGTATGTTATGTTTACCTTACTCTATAACAACCCAATCTCTCTCATTATGAGAGGAAGCTCGTGCCCAACAGAGGGACAAGGCTGATGATGATAACAATTATGTATTGCCTTACTTCTGGGCTCAATGAGCAAGTCGAGTAGATATTAGATTGTCTGTTAATAAATTCTCAGTAGCAACTCTATGCTTACATATTTTTGCCTTTTCTTAAACGTCACCTGAAACACGCAATGTAGCTGTACAACAGTCACACCCACACCTCTGCGTAACCCTTCAGGGATAAAAGGCGTGATAGAGTCCTGTGATAATTCATTGCTATTTTTTATATTTTTCAGTCTTCCCGCTCGGTGCTATCCTGTTGAAACGTGGCAAATAAAAAGGTAAGTAACTAATACTATTTATGCGATGTAGAATCTTTTACTTCTCATTTTTGTTTTTACTTTTATAACTCTAGTTATTCAATGTACATACAAACACTCACTTCTTTTAACCTAAATTTCATCCTTCCTCGATGATAGGCTGAAAATTTGCCACGCAATACTATTTTAGCTTTTGGCCGCTCTTACACACAGGTTTCTTTTTCGTGAAAAACTACGCTCATTTCGCCGGGTGTAGGCACAGTCTTCAGTTTTGTATAGTTTTGAATGCGATAGGTAACGCGTAGTACCAGTTGTGGAACATAAATGTCTAACATTTTTAGTAGGATAATAATACAACATGCCAAAATTAAAAGTCCAATCTTGTCTATAAAGTCTAGACTTACCTTGGCACGTCCTGTCTCATTATTAATCTAAGCGCCAATGAATTACTAAAGCACTTTCATTAATCTACTTAATTATAAGTTGAGACCTTCTCAACAATACACTCACAAAATAGGGACTAAAGGTCAACTATTGATCTCAAAACTTAATTACGAAGAAGTTTAATTAACTTTAGCACGATACTTTCTATGTATTCGTTTCTTGAAAAGGTTTTTTGAATAGCAGTAAAGGGATGAGACTATTTACCGACGAAAGGTCAGATGTAATGTATGCGAGTCAGAGTCCATCGGAACAATCGGAGCCCTCGGAAGTCAGTTGGAGATACGATAAAGTTCCCCCAGTCACACCGTCACGTAACGGGCGATTATATCGATATCGAAGAAAACTGATTAAAGAAAAGTTGCTCGGAAAGTTTTTATCGTTACCCGCGGTTGGTCGACAAGCATCGCCTTCGAAGATTACTATTTTTAAAATGTAACGGTACAAACCAGAGTGAATTAACGAAGTGACAGTGACAGACCATGTTGATCGATCATCATGATAAGTTGACGGTGGTGTACCCGTTGTCGAAATCGCGTCTTTAAAATCTATGATCTAAAGACATAACCTGATATTCATTTCTTAATACGTTTTTCCTTAATGATACAATTTCTCAATTTTACCAAGGCAATAACAAATTTTATCAGTATAATACGCACTGAGGCAATAAAAATAAATATTAAATTACGCCAACAAAAAGTTTACATAATTTACCTATTTCGTATAATTATGTGAGGTACGCAGATTATATGTTATTGATATTATATATAGGGAAAACGTTCACAAAAAAAAAACTTTTTAATAATAAATGTTTCTTTTAAACGATACGAAATTATTTTATTTAATTCATACCTACTCTGCGCACTAGTACGCTTGAGTAGGTACTGTTTGTGTCGCGTTGCGTCAATCGATTATTAGAAATGTATAAGTATCTGCCGGCCAGCTAAGTATTTTTCAAATTCGATATTACAATTTAATACGGTGAGAACGTACCCGGGGACGATGGTGTGAGTGTAGGTCCATATAAGTCGCTCCACCCCTGTCATTAATCTCATCTCTTTCGCTAGCCAAGTCACGCCGCATTTGGGGGGAACGGCGGGCAAAACGACTTTCCAAAAAAGCTTGTCTGCCAAATTACACTGACCTGAAGTGTGTTTTGATATCTGCCGGGTATTACACGTTGAATTTTCATTCATTTTTTCCCCAGACAATCGTTTCATTGTCGCATTATTTCCCAATTGCGGAACCTGCTTACGTAAAATTTCATCGGTTCTTTATGGCATTTATCGTGATTTATAACGATGTTGGGAGTATAAATCTTGTACCATTGATATAAGTATTTTAATTAATCGCAAAGTATTTTTATACGGGCTTATTATTGTTGCTTATATTTACACATAAATGCCTGCTTATAACCGTGACAGTAAAACATTACTTGGTCTTTCACATCATGAACGTTACAACATCAAAATGAAATATAGGTACTTAATATTGTATGTAATGTAATGTATGTGTGTAAATATAGTGCAAGCCCACTACACCATACTCGTATAAGCAATTAAACGCTTAATTGACTCACATTCTAAATCTAAATTAAATATCTGATCTAACCTGCGGCTGCAAAAAAAAGTTGAGTATTGAGTGTCCCACCCTGTCGTAGACCAAATAGATCGCATCTAATAGACACTTTATTATTTAGTACAAAACCATGCAAAAACGTAACAAAAAGCTGACTTATGATTCACACGTCCGCATCGCAGACGGACGACAATTGGTTCACAGACAAAAAAATAGACGTTTTCGTTAGGTAAACTTCGGAACATTTTAATTCAGTTTTGAACATTCTCTGTAGTATAAATCATTTTATATCTATGAAGCATTTTTTTATGTTTCCATTTATTAAGTCTACTTCCGTGAGTATTCTCAGCAATCTCAGAAACGCCTACCTAAACATACACAATTAATATTATAATATAAGAAGCTTTATTATATTATTCAAAAACTACGATGCTTCAAAAAGTAATTTTAATAATTAATTAACTGGCCTAAATCATGACTGCAATACTTGTCGTCATGAAAACGAGTCACGATGACAGTGTGCGATTTAATATAACATGTAACGACTAAACGCAGCAACTAATCGCTAATCTACACCTATCTGCCGACTGTTAGATTTTGATTTAAGTATAACGTGGCAGCTCTGTTCTCTTTGTGTTATCAAAAGCGGACCATCTCTAGCTACTTTCAATGTTAAGGTTGGCGTCCAAAGTATTGTTTAGAAACTTAATAGTATTAATTTCATTGTCTGCGTTTCTTCTCAGGGATTTAGTTTTAGTTTTGTCGGTCAATTACTCTGATAGTGAAACTACTAGAAAATAAAAGTGAGTTTATTGTTCAAAATTAAATTTTAAAGTTTACTAAAGTGCACTAAATGGTGCATTAAATATGTAATATTGCAATTATTATTTTTATTTCATTAGTTAACACATTGAGAAAATTTTGCCATGTCATTTAATATTTTAATTTGCAGTATACAATACGATGAGAGTATTTTTCTTTTTTCGGTTTCTAAATTTAACCCGTTTGGGTGTGCAAAATTACAATTGTAATTGGAGAAATTTCGTCAATTGATTATAAAAACTATCAGCATCAATTTCCTTAATAGTTCTTCAGCGTCTCTAATACTTATACTGTGATTTTATAGTCCATTTACTTTTCCTCTCAATACAAAGAGCAAACAAAACAAAAAGAAACCAGCTCCGCTTAAAGTTTCCCCCTCTCTGTAAACTTATTGAAATAACCTCAGAAAATATATTCTACATTACATCGCATAATCTTTATTCAATTTAGTATGCCCGTATAAAAAAAATATTCACATTTTACTGTTAAAGTATGTTATCTAGAAAAACCTAGTTGAGAAACCATCTAATCATAAATGTAGATAAAAATGTCAAAGGAAATGGTTTCCATAAGTGGGTACTGAACCTAACCCCCGTCCCGCTCGGACAGAAATTATCATATATTAATTATGTATACCGCGGAACAGAAACGTAACTTTATCTTTTTTATTTAATTTTCATGTATCATAGGTACATATCATTTTGTACTTATGTGACACTTGAATAAATTTGTCTGTGCATAATAAAGGCACAAAATTATTTATGTTAATAGTCCATATCGGTATAATTAATTAAGATTTTGATAAAAATAAATATTAAATGAACACAAAAAAGATCTAGTGATAAATACCAAGATCTAATTTAAATTTGTTTGTCTTAAGTTTCATAATCTGTTACAAATGTTTAACATCATATGACCATCAAATTAAGTATTCAAATTAAGCACTCAACGAGAGATTTATATGACGAAACTGCCATAAACTTGCATAAGTAAAGCGCAAAATATTGTAGCAGAAATTAAGACGCAATTCATCGTTCAAAAACCAGTATAAATGTTGTTATATACGCGCGCGAATATCTCTTAGAGGCTTTTGATTCTTAAACAGTTTTTGTTACACATGTCGTATGTACAATAATTGTACAGTACTTCCAGTAATAAGTGTCGAGTGAACTGGCTCATTACGTAATAAGTAGTATCATATTTTATACTAACGACTACCGACGGGTTTTATTACCGACAATTGCAAAAAATATCGCCACTGGCGTACTGTAAATGTCTTGGAAAACTAGAAATAAAAGGAGTTAAGAGTGTTGTTGTAAGAATTGGCTGGCTCGGAATATAAAAAATTTAGCTGTTTTTTTTTAAGATTTATCATTTGTGATCATTTTATATACTTTATTTTTAAGCTTATTGTTGACTTTCACGCGTAATTGACAATATTATTGTAGAGGAGCGTTTTTTACGATGGAAAGATAGATGTATTTGTATATACAGAAATGTTTGCACTTAATTCTAATTACATAATATAAGGTTAAATTCATTAATGAAGTAGGTAATGTCAAACTGCTTTCAATGTTTAAAACTTTCCTAGCTAGTTTATTTAAATATAATTATGTAATATATTAAGCTATCTATGTCCTAAAGAAGACCATTAAAACTTTCAGCATAGGCATTATGACTAAGGTTTAAGCTTTTAGGCGTTTCAACCTTATAAGGTATAAGGCAACGGTTTTATAAGCTAAAACATTAATTACTATGTAAGTATCTAGTGAAATAAACGATAAATCTAATGTTACTCTATATTTGGTATTTACCGAAACAAGTAGAACTTATAAACAAGAAAACTTGTTTTTATAAACTTGAAATCGTGTTGTTTCTTATTGCAGAAACTTAGACTTTTAAAATGGTATTATTGATATACTAGCTGATCAATTTTAAATCAATGTGGTGACGTCATTTTTGGTATTATAGTCCCATAGATAATAAAACAGAGAAACACACGTTGCATTTGACATTGAAAAAAAAAATTTAAAGTAGGTAGAATTACCTAATAAATTATGAAATGATCTAGTCACATTATTTGGTTTAAATTCCCGGTGGTAAAACCGGTGTTTTACATTTTTTTCGTTATTATGTCTATTTCTAAGGTTATTTACCAGACGATTATAAAAAAAAACCGTTTATCCAAAATTATTTTACAGGATATTCAATAATGCATAGCTATAAATAAAGTTTCAAATGGCAAAATTATGAATGAATTACGAATTTCCGGATACTCGTAGAGTCAATGTAGAAATCAAATACTTTTTTATTCAAGATAGGCAAACGCTTGACCGCCAATTCGCCTGATGTTATGCGACACTGCGATCTACGATGGAGCGCACTTGCCTAGAAGAAACCGATTCACTTGTGATATAAAGATACCCAGATTATATCCATTGGGGAAGACCCAATCGGGAAGCTCATTCCACATTTCAGCGATACGCATGGTGAAAGTAGACTTTCGTTAGGGTTTTTGGGATATCCACCATGTAAAGGTGACGCTTTTTCATACTTTTAGATTTTCATAGATCTCATAACCGTGGAGTGAATGTCGAAATCAGAATTTTATAGAGCTTAAGTAAAAACTCGGATAATCCTGTAGGTAAAAAAATATGCGTAAATTACTGAGTTTCACTGATGACATGATAGACAGTTCATACTTAATTCGGTCGTCTGAAATCGCAAGGAAAGGGAGACATTGAAACATTACAAGATAAAAATATAATATTTTACGTTACATAAGTGCTATGTCAATGTAGAAATATGATACAACACGTCGTTCGCATGCTACGGTGCATACTAATGATCATGTCAATAAAAGTTTTATCTTCTAAAGATTTTATCTTCTTTTTCTTTATAGCATCTATGCCACGTTAACAATGTTGAGAATTCTTTTTTTATTTATGCTCCGATTTTATGAATTCTATTACACTAGAGCAGTTATTTGAATGAGTGTTCGATTTTCGAACATGACGTGCGTTCGACCGTTGAATCTGTGTTATCGATCTATTGTTGAGAGCGACATGTAATCAACATGATGATATGTCTTGTAATTATCTTCCATTAAAATTAAAAACAGTTACTGTACATTCATTAAATATTTTTCTTTTTGACTCCTGCTGGATAATTAAAATGATCTCATTGATATAAAAAATTATATTATCTAACATTAGATACCTAAGTCTAATCTTTTAAAACACGTTAATTGATCAATTATACTATAAACTAACGATACTATCAATAACTACAGTGCCGTTAAGTTAGGTGTAGCATTAATAAATATCTATAGTCAATTTCCTGCAATTCAGACGATCGACGAACGAATTCAGTAGATCATAATTCCTTTAATTCCCCACGATAAATTTATTTCAGCCTAATTACCGTCTCAAATCCTACAATGAAGTACAATATTTCCAACATTAACACGATATTTTTAAACTAAGGATCCCATAACAAATAGGTAGAGAAACCTTTAATAAACAGTAATTTCGCAAGATGGTAATGATTGTTGTATGTATAGCCCTCGATGTTGCAATGTCTTGTAATAATTTTGTAAAACCCACACGTACCTACACTAAGTTTTCAATAATTTTTTTGATTTGATTTTTATTTTGTTCTTATTTTAAATAAATAAATGCGAAAAATTTTCATTGGGGTAAGTCCACGTTGTAACAATAAACCCACGTATCGCAAAATTTTGCAAATCTCACTTCGCAATCACATAAATACAATAATTATATGTTACGTAATTAAACGTACATTCAACGATACACACGTCCGGTAATTACAGCCTTATCAAATACATATAATTTTAAGTACGTAATGAATAAAACATTGAATGTAACTAATTGACTTAACCCGACCCCTACGTAAAGCTAAGACCGGCGGAGTCCCCTTTTATTATACTGTATATTTAGCCGACTAACTCATAGCAATATGCACTTGCCTTTTCATGCAATTATTTCTGTATTATTTTGAAAATTATCTCATCAATATATTAGTTGTAGATAAGCGCAACTGCTATATAAATGTGTTCGATTCCCAAATCGAGCAGTGCTATTTTGTCTTTCTATGAAATTCTCAGTAGCAGCTTGGAGTTTTTATTTATATTAAGTTTTTGTTAATGGCGCCCTAAAGGCTCTTACATAGGTACTCCGCATATCACTTCGGAGAATAAATACAGGGGTGATTTTCCTATTAAGGATATCACTTTAACCAGCATTGGAAGCTCTATAGAGACATAGCTCTATGTATGTATAAGAAATGAGTATAAGAAATGTTCCCAGACAAAAGATATTCGGTTAACGTTAACACGTCACGAAAAGACGAAAATGTATGGAATTGACACGTATCACGTGATCGAAATAATCGAATAGAGCGATACTACATAAAGCTTCTTTATGCCACCTCTATACATGGTTATATGTAAAAGTCTATGTTCTAATACCATACAAACAGCTTTTTTGTATGACTTTTTACAAAATATAATAAATTTACTACCTTGTGTAGAGTTATTAACATTTAGAGAGAACAATTAAAATATTTTTAATTATGCATGAAAGTAAAATCTGATGAATTATTTAAGTCATATAGGTACGCACGGCTACACATCAAGCTATACTAAACCAGTTTACACTGGCCTCTTATTGTATGGGAAGCCTATACAATGCGAGATCAGCTTAAACTGAAAAAACACCAAAAACATAAGTTATTGTTTATTAATGTTCTACAAATAACCTTTAATAAGTTCATGTTCATATAATACGAAGATAATTGCATTGAAATGGATAAACACAAGACAGTGGAGTGTTCGTAATATGTAATGACGTAATAAGGGACGCATCTCTCATAATGAAGATATCAACCCAAAACATAGCTAGATACACTCTCACAGACAACAGTAAAGTTATCAACGACATTGAGTGTGTATCTGGGGGATTAAAATGATCCTATCATGATTTCCACTTATGATAGATTATAAAAAAAGCCTGTAGTTTTAATTTGTGGAAGTGGCCTTTAAGCTAATGCTACCCCCAATGCTACATTTAGCTATTTCTTTAATTAAATTCAGTTTTAGAAATTGTAGTATTCTGCATTCATTTTAATATTTATCATTCATCAAAAGTTACTCCAAAGGTAAAGGTACTCTACATTTTATCCTACACATTAACTGCCTTTATAAATAACAATTATTATCATAATTTACAGCTTTTCAATATCAACCCACTGCTGGGCATCGTCCTCCCTTTTACGTCATTCATCTCTATTTTGCTCAATAAATAGCACGACAATTAATTCTAAATAAATTATCTTAAAATATTCACCATCGTGATCCTATCGTTACTATTCTTTCCTAACTACCTAGATTTTTTGTATATCAGTAACTCTTGTAGAATATAAAAACAAATTTCCTATTAAGTACGAGTACCTATTAATTTAAATTATTTCGTCGTTTTTGAAAAACATCCCCTGAGCGATGCAGCGATGTTGTTCTAATGATATTACCATTTTTCACGTACACTTCCGTCCTTATGAATACTTTAGTCTCCAGCACTCGCTAAGAAAATGGTTGATGAGCCGGCAATTTACATTCATCATTTTTTTATTTCATACTTAGATTTATTGTTTACGATAGAGAAAAGAAAAAATAAAGCTCTCAATTTTCCCATACCTTTTACAGCTCTTAAAACTGTATTTTTAATTTTATGAGTTATTTTACATCCTTACATTTCCACGAGAAGAGTTCTAATTCTAATAACTTACCGTTTTTGGAAAAATCTGCAGCGCTTCAACAATCTAGACACAGTTTTAATTAACAAAACTGCGCTGATATCGAAACGAATCTTGGTGTCATTCGATTTTCACTGAAAAAACCGACTTGTCCCACTATAAGCACTTAATCCAAAGTTAAGATGTCCTTGCACTATCTGTTTTCACGTCTAAAGCATACAGTTTCACTTTCTATAAAGCATCTGTGATCAGTCACAACTAGTCACGAGCCGGGAAAGGTCGCCGCGGATGCAATATCGAAACACGATCTCCGCGAAACTTCAGCCGTAGTGAGTTCAGACGTAGCGAGAACGCAGACCGTCCGCAACGAACCACGCCGTCCGAACGCCGAACAGCGACTGTGATAACGACACTTCCTACAAATGAACCTGCGAACCTCTCCATAGACTGTAAGCTCGCCTCTCTCTCGCCGCCCGGCGGTACTTAACGCACCCTCGACACTCGATCTGAACTCTCGGATATTCACAACAAGAAACAAATTCCAACTAAACACGCCACCACGAATGCGTCTCGTTCGAAACGCGTAACGAGTTTACGGTACGTAAATCGTAGTGGATTTGTTTTGCGGCCCGGCCATAGTAATCCGGTTCTTCGTCATGGAGCTCACAGAGCGCTTTTTTCCGAATCAATTCCCGTTAAATAAAGCCTTCTTTTTGTACAACCTGCAGCTCGGTAGTCTATGTAGGGAACGCGGAATAACCGCTATGGACAAGATGCCAACTTTCTAAACTAAACCTATAAGGCTGCTCTATTCGGATGGTAAATTACGTTATTTTTATTGGCACTTGGGACGATAATAATAAAGCATCGAGTAGATTGGATATACCGGCCGGCGATTGTCGAGGTGGTAGTAGGTACGTGTTGCAATTTCGCAGGTGGTTTTTGCATCGTGCGGTTGTCGTCTAGCTTACATTTTCCGATTTATAAGTTGCGGTTTTACTTTCGGTGTCAATTACGCGAGCTGCGGTCGAAGCCCCACAATAACGTGGCGGCAAATTGGATACCAGCCCTCTGAACCAGCTTAGACTACCTTGTGAAGGTTGTTAGTTATTACGCAAGGCTGCGACTAATCTTCTTGCATTTCAAAATAGGTCGCGAACATAAATTGCGTTGTTTACTTCATAAAAGTCATCGTAACTCGAAACGAACTGCATTATATAAGACAGCTAAAGTGCGCATATATGTGAAGGCTTCCAAATATTGAAACCGTAAACCCTTTCGGGTGATCCCGCGAAGATCCAGAACTGGGTCAGCAAGACGCACCCCTAAGGCTAGGATGGGTTCACATGACAAACTGCTTGGGAAATTGACATAAAGAAAAATTCACAATACATTGTTACGGTAACTCGATATATTATTATGCTTTTTTAGCCGTGTCTTTAGACCAAACATCGATTGACTTGACATGATGTGCCATAAAAAAATTAAACCGATATGTTGTGGAGTTACTTTAGAGAAGTTCTTTTATCCGCTACAATGCAAGATGCAGATATAAGTATGTTAAATTATAGTTTACTGTTGCTAGAGATTTCAGTTGCGCTCCAAAAGGACTATTTACTAAAAAAAAAGGTTACCTATCTTCCACAGAATGTATTCTTTCTTGATAGGTTGCATTCTATATACTCAAAACGTAACAAACAAACCGAAAAACACAGAATAATCGCATTTATAAATGATGACAGTAGGTGAGGCTTTTTTTATTGATTAACGGCCAAAACTTTTTCGTCGACAAATCTTTACCTACATCATCATTTGGTCGCATCCGCCTAGCAAATTGAAATTTACAAACAAAAAATATGCAAACGGTATTCGATATTCTGATAGGAAAGAATTCAATAGCTTCTAGTTTGTATATAGCCTTAGGAAGCTAGGGTTGCGCTGTCCACCGAGACCTCTCGGTT
This sequence comes from Subacronicta megacephala, assembly GCA_958496365.1. Taxonomy (NCBI): domain Eukaryota; kingdom Metazoa; phylum Arthropoda; class Insecta; order Lepidoptera; family Noctuidae; genus Subacronicta; species Subacronicta megacephala. The sequence goes on from OY292521.1 coordinate 9,074,732, forward strand.
CCCGAGCTCTATGCGAGTTTCAACCACTCATATGACTGACGGTATTACCACAAGTGCTGTTCATACTTCGCAGAAAACCAATAAAATTTCGACAAGTACCGATATATTGTATCAACGAACCAGTGAACTGATAACACGAAATGAAACGTGAATTGAATGTAGTATCAATAACAATATAATAAATAATGGTGAAGTGGAATTTGGTGAATTTATATTGTTATGTTTTCGTTTTTATTTATTGCCTACACAAGCGAAACACAAAATTTGAACGGAAAATAAATATAGTGTCTCTAAATCGATAGGAATTTATTACTTACATACAAATATTAATTACTGATTGTATAATTTGTCTTTGCTATTTCTATTGAGTACTACATTCCAATGATAAAATTGTCACGTTGATGCTACATCCTACTGTTTAAGGCTTACTTGGAACCAATTTTTTTTTTACAAATAAAAAGAAAGAAAGATAGAAAAAAAATATATTGACACAGTCACAGACAATTAACACAATAACTAAAAAACAATAAGTAAAGAGGGCCAACTGTTTTCAACTGGACCTGGAAAATGGGAATGTATATTTATAACTGCCACATTACCTACTCTAGTGAAGATTACAGAAGCATTTATTACTCAAACAAATGCAGTCAGTCTGAAAATTCTCTGCAGTTTTTTCTTTCCCTTCTCATTCAGACAACAAAGCAGCATATTAAACATCACAAATTGCACTACACCCTTCCAAAAATAAGACAAGAAATCAATAGTTATCCTAATATATTTGTCTGATTATACGAGCGACCGGCTAGGGAGGCACCGAGGCACGCCGTTTTTATGGCCCTGTTATTTTTTATGCGATCAGCACTTTGTACAGTGCGAATGCGATTTACAAGACAGTTTAATAAGGCTCAGATTCAGTGTCAATTTACGGCTACAATGTTATTAGAGAGAATAATCCTGGAGACTGAAATATTATTCGTAACACACATGTACTTGCTAATTCGGGTGTAAATTGCAAATATATATACCTAGCCTTGATACAAGAGGAATAGGCTTACCATTTAAACATGGGACTTAAACATAACAGCGAACTGTGGATATACACTTGTACACCTCTGCCTAACCCATCGAGTTAAAAGGATGATTCTAGCCATTATACTGACCAAGTTTCCCTATTAAACCCATTTCAATAACGTGAAAAAAAAGGCGTTGAGTGCGACGGGTAGAATCACCTCTTTAAAGGACTAAATCGGCTCCCTATATAGACGAGACGGTATATTATGTAGGTTCGATACAACTGTAAATATACATATAATAGACTAGCTTTCCGCCCACGGCTTCGCCCGCGTGTTTTCTCGGCTTTCCTGCATTATTTTTTTTCCCGTTTTTTGAATAAATGGCTATCTAACACTTAAATATTTTTTCAAATCGCATGCCCTGTATTTCCTGAGATTAGCTTGTTCAAGCAAACAAACAAACAAACTCTTCAGCTTTATAAAGTAAGTATAGATTTACTGCCAGTAGTTTTACAGCCGGTAACCCGTCATTCACATTCTACTGCGCCGAACGTTAATCGTTTTGTAGAATATGATTCTCGATCTATAATGTCAATCCATTGTGCCGATTTCGCCAATATAGGAAATAACGTAACGTATTGCTTGAAAGTATATATAAAAATTATTTCACCAGTAAAGAGTTACTAATATCCCTCAGTGTTTTAGGCTATGTTGTATTGTGTTCGAATGTTTTTTTTTAAATAGAAGCATCTATTTCCTAATGACTTCTTTTTCATACAACAAATATGTACAATGTTGTACGATATGATCTTCATTTAGAAGGTCAAAACTATACCTACATACATATGCACCGTGGAGACAATAAATACACCAAGGTCATACTTGTAATATCAAGACGAATATCAAATAGACTGAAGTCATAATAAGCTTGGATGAGATCATGAGAGATTTGTTAATTGAATCTGATATCAATGGATCAACAATCATTTTCTTATTTATAAACATTTATTCGACCAATCCAAGGAAACATGAATATATTTTTAATATTTCGTAATTATGTTTACGATTTTCTATATCATAGGTTTACTAAACCCATTTTTCTAGCAATCCCAAGTATGGTTGCTAATAGCGAGGGTATAAGATTTTGTGAGTTTTTCAATGAAATTGTCAATAACAATTCTCAAAATTGCCACTGAGAAATCAAATTTTTGGGTTTGTACCCGGTTAATGGCAATAGGTTTGCCTCCTATTACATAGATCTTAACAACATACCTGCGGACAATGGGTGTAGGTACATCCCTGTCGAACCTTTGCTTATGAGTTTGTTATATTGTACCAAAACTTATGAAATGATAACTAAATAAATTTCTTTGCATTTTATTTTGATTTTGATATTGTATCACTGTTTACATATATAAGTATAATATCTATAAAAAAACATGTCATCAAAAGAACTGTAAGTAAAACAGTAAAATAGCAAAATAAGTTTGTATTTGCCGTTTCTGGAAGGACGTTCGGAAATTTCCTGTTGCTCAGGAAATAGAAACCGCAATCGAGAGACCTACGTAACTTCTCATGGATAGCGATACCACAACTTATATTGACGCCAGAATATATCCAAATATGTTAGCTGGAACATGATTATTATGGCTATGTTTCTAAGACTGGGCAGTGATAGTATAATACACCTCTGCCTAACCCTTGGGAATACAGGTTTGATGATGCTTATGGCATGTTACGTTTTTAAAATCACAAATCAGTCTACTTTGGTCGATTCATATTTACATCCCTCAGTATCGGATATCTTTTAAAAAGGCTTCGATTTTATCATTCAGTTCAAGATAGAATTTATCTAAAGATATTGTATTTAGCTAGAGCAGTTTAATTATGTATTTAACTAGAGCGATATCACGATAGCTTTGGCAATTTTAATTTTATCTAGCTTAAGCTATTTAAATTGTATTTAGCTTAAGAAAATTATTATTTATTTATGAAAGTTGTATTTGGCTTGGGTAATTCACTATTATATTTAGCTCAGGCATTCTGAAGTTAAGTAGTAGCTTATTATTTTAAAATTGGATTCGAAAACTAACGCGCTTGTTATGTGTAATCCAGGCTTAATTAATTGTTTATTTTTTAGTCTAGTCTTTAGTTTATTATTCTTTCTAAAAGGTAGCCAATAAACATTTTTCATAATTTAACATAAAATAAATAAATTGCTCAGTTTTACTTTATAGGAAAAGACACAATTATAACTAAAATTATTGTTACGTTATAAGTTATAACCATAATGTAACAATATTTTTATTTGTAATTGTAATTTTTATACCACAACTAACAAATATTTTCAATTTCGTCATAAAATTATCGTATTGGAATAGGGTGCAAATCGATGTCCACTTATCAGTAGAGAATTATATCTCCGTTGCCTCCGAAACTTTTGGAACGATATTAGCACTGAAGCGAAATTGATAATAGGGAGCATCTATTAGATTATAAATACATTCGCCATTTGTTGATTGTCGAATGTTATTGCGTTTTCTATTTGATTTAAATAAATAAATTCGATTAGGTTCTGGCACTCGCCGGCCGCTGCCATAAACATGATGTTCAACCAATCAGCGCGTAAAGTGCGTTCCGTCGCATGCCATTTCACAATTTGACGGTTTCGCTTCGGTAGATCATAATCTATCGAAAAATAATGCGTTTAATTGTAAGCAGTACATTGGGGTTCACAATCTATCGATAATTTACAATCTCGCAAGATAGATTATGATCGAACGATGTTTACAATTTTATTTTACGGTGACATATTAAAATATATAAATATTGTTTTAACCCTTTAGCACCCAGTTGTCTCTTGCACCAATCTTATTGTCTGGTATTTAAATAAACATCAAAAACCTTCAGTTCGCCTTCACATTAAATTTGAAACAAAGTAAGTAGGTACCTACTTCAAACCTAAAAAGCAAAAAATCACGTCTATCAAATATTTATCGACATTTTCCAGGAGTGTATAGTAAGTCTATCAAAGGTTAAAAGGGTCTGGAGAAGGTGAAAAGTTTACAAATTGGATTCTGCGATCCTATTAGCGATTGTTGCTTAGTGCTTTACTCGATTATGTATTGGCAGACGACTTTTAGGGCCGAATCCTGATAATTGATAAAGTAACTAATTTCTACACCTACCTACAAAATTGCAGCTGTCTGTACTTCCTGTGAGTGATTGCAGTGATAGCCTCGTGACATGACCATAGGACTGCCATGTCAAAGGTCTCGAGTTCGAATCTAAGGCGCACCTCTGACTTTTCGAAGTCATGTGCGTATTAACACTTAATTATCACGCGCTTAAACGGTGAAGGAAAACATCGTAAGGAAACCTGCATGCCTGAGAGATTTTCTCGATGGCGTGTGAAGTCTGACAACCCGCAGTAGGCTAGCGTGGGGGACTACAGCCTAATCCCGCTCATTCTGAGAGGAGACCCGTGCCCAGCAGTGGGAAAATATATGGGTTGATGATTTTGATATACTTCCAATCGGTTGGAGAGAAAGGGAGAGAGAGAGAGAGATTTATCGACCCCTCTCCCGATCTGCAGTAGACGCATCGGGCGCGCGAAGGCGTAGACAGACCTCCGGCCTCATGAGTGTGGACTGCGGGCGGATGACTATAGGGGAGCATTTTATGGTCGTAGCGGATGTCGGGAGTCCCATGGACGTGCCTATAGAGCAAGGAAAGGCAAGTGCGGCAATAAGGAAATGTAATGCAATTCAATATGAATTGCGATCAATAAAAATGGCAATAATCATTACGTAACTGTTCTATTCTAAGTCCAAAAATGTTGTTGTTTGAATTTATAATTAACATAAATTTTCTTGCAAAGACAGATTCTGCGTCACAGGTTTTGGACCTGCGTCCCTCCGGTTAAGTTTGCCTTCGCTTTGCCAACTAAGCTACCGACCACTGCCTGTGATGTCGAATTTCTATTCCACATCTCACGTCTTTTAGGTGACGTCAGATGCCAACATAACTTATAATGTTGATATCATTATAGACTAGCCTAAACGAAAAGGATCCAATCCACACAAAGTCACTTTAGAGATATTGACTTTTATGTTTGGGAAATATTTCTTCATTGGTATTTATTTTTAAATTAATTGAAAGTAGGTATGATATTTTGTGTGGAATAATAAAACTTTTTTATTGTTAATAGTATAGTCAAGCGTAGTATTGTATTTTATATTATCAGTTCGGTGCACTTAACTCAGTTTTGACCATGTTGTGGATTGGATCCTTTTCGTTTAACTACGTCCAATTATAATTTCTAGAAATTAGAACTCAAAGGACTCTTAGTACCTACGATAGTCAAAATCACGTGGCTACTGTGACTCATTGGACCTTGATTGCCACGACGCAGACTTGCCGCGAAAGGATCTGGTTGTTCCCACAAATAAAATAAAACAGAACACAATTGTTCAGAACCTATCTTCCTCGATATAAAAGTGCTTTTTCGATTTAAAAGTGCCGTCCCTCAGTAGTTTTACTTAGTATCAAACATTATCCTCTTAGCCTTTTCGTGGCAAAAAGCTGGGAAATAATTTTCTACGGAAATAAAGCGTCCAGTGTACTTAGCCGGAAGGATGCAGGTTCAAACCATGCCATCTAATCTTTATCGATATTTCGCATTATTTAAGGCTAAAATAGAATAAAAAATAACCAATAAGAAAGATTGACAGTAAGTTTAGCAGTACATAATATATACTAGGTACTACTACGGCCTTAAATTATATTATGATAAATTTTCAAACAGACCGTACCCAAGGTGCCTATGATACTGAAATATTCCCCAAAAAGATATCCCAAAATGCATGAAGTCAGGAGTTAAAATACCTTTAAGCGAAGTATCATCATAAATCATACGATATCTACCCACTGTTCGGTTTCAAACTTCACTTCAAGCACACATCATTACTGTACAATAAGATAAACACCCCAGTGTGCATGTCTTTGTGTCCTAAACTTGCAAATCACTGTAGAGCTATTGAGGGGATTAAATACAAAGATACTTACGAAAGTAAGTAAATTTCGAAACTTTTCGAGTTTAGTCGGACGAGAGAGGAAGTATAAGTTGGTTTACGCGCTTTCCTTATTTCATTCTATGAAAACAAAGATAATTTTTAAGAAGATTAAAGACATGATCTTCATCCGAGAAAATAAACAAGTATAAGTACTTACTGGAAAAATATGAGAAATTTAAAATAAAATCTTATAAAAAAAATCTATATAGAAAAAACTAAATGTTCTATCACTGATTTTAAAAGTATTATCAATTATATTCCCCCATAAACCACGATAAACAGAAATAAAAGAAAAATCTCAAATAACATTAAATATTTTCCAGCAAACATGTCCCCACATTGAACTCTAAAAACCATATATATTTCTTTGAATGTTCATCTTCTAGAAAAACATTGAAGTTTCCGACCACGTTTTTCTAAATAGAAAGCACTGCTACTAGATGTTATTTAGTAGCAAACAGTATGCTAAAGTTACAATATATATGCATATGCTGGAATCACAAATGGGTAAGATACTCGTATCACATGGAGATACGTAGTATGCATGTAGGTATAGATTGCCGTTCCCAAAGTATACGTATATACAAAGCAACGAACTGAGGATAGAAGTAGATCTGCAATATATGTTTACGCTGTGCTTCGATCGATTTAGGTCTAAAAAGACTAAGGGTGCATTTCACAAACTCCAAATAAACTGCCTCATTAGTCTATTGGTCCCAATCGCGACTGCTACGCTAGAGGTCTTGGGTTCGATTCCCAGGTCGAGCAAAGGGTTATTGAGTTTTTCTATGAAATTCTCAGTAGCAGCTCGGAGTCTAGATTTGTGCCCGGTGAATGGCAATAGGCTCGCCCCCTATTACATGGGACCTAAACATACCGACGAACTGTGGGTTTACATTAAGTACACCTCTGCCTAACCCTTCGGGGAATACAGGCGTGATGGTATGTATGTTATGTGCTTGGCAGTATATTGCATATACTTAAATTCTGTTCCATTATTTATTTTATTTGGAGAATAGCAGATATTTCGACATGTTGAAATGCAGCCTAACTATTTCAAATAAATTAGAATCATTCTGGCCATAATATGGCTGGAAAAGTAGCAGGAATTTCATCATAGCTGCGATACTTATCAACTATCAAGAAATAAAGATTACGCACCCCAAGTAACTATATCCTAAAATGATTGAAGCAGAAAGTAATAAAATTCAATACAATGTAACAAAATTGTTTTGAACACATAAATAACGTGAAATGTTACAGAAAATAAAAGAAACTCAGGAAAACTGTCTTTATTACATTAAATCTCCATATTTACGAAAGAAAAACGGTAAAAGCATGCTTGTACGTTGATGCAGGTATAAAGAATCTTAACCCAATATGCGTTTCGACTCGAAGCTTCAACGAGTACTAAGTACAGCGCTAAAGTTGAATTGAAAATTCAAAGGACCTGCTTGAACTGAAATGACATTTATTTCTTTTTTTGTTCTTTTTTTTTAAAAAAAAAGGTTACTACCAAAGTGGGTCACACATTACTAGTATTCTTCTTAACCCCTCGTGCTAAGCTAAATGCTTGTGTTACGAGTGGGTTCACGTCGGCAGTGCAATGGGTGGGGTTCGAACCGGCAACCACATGATCGCAAGTCCGACGCCCTAGCCATTAGGCTACCGCCGCTTAATTCCTCATTCATTTCTATAAATAGATCTTGCAAAGACACTTTTGGACAAGTCCATGTTTTGTTTTTTTTATGTACCAGATGGTACCGGTATTTTCTAGCTGAAGACCTCTGAGAAGACAAGCCGAAATAAACTCAGGGAATCAAATCAAATTGATAAAATATGAGTGTCTAAATGCAGGGCAGTATCTGAAATGGCTTTTTAAAGAATGAGCCACGCATGCATCAGACATTGTGAAACTCGACCATATCGTGGGGTCAACAACCCGTCACACGACGGTTACCTACTTATATATTTTCTATATACAATACTTGAAAATACTCTCAAACTGTTTACATACATGCCATCACGCCTGTATTCCCCGAAGGGTAAGGCAGAGGTGTACCTACTAATGTACACCACACTTCGCCGGTATGTTTAGGTCCCATGTTAAAGGGCGAGCCTACAAATCCAGACTCCGAGCTGCTACTGAGAATGACATAGAAAAATCCAATAACACTTTGCTCAACCTGGAGATCGAACCCAGGACCTCTAGCGTAGCAGTTGCACTTAGGACCACTAGACTAATGAGGCAGTTATGACTCCTAAAATAAGAATGTACTTTTATGCCTCTCTTTAACTCCAAAAACATGTTCAACAAGGCATTATACTTTAATTTTAATTAATATAATCCTTTCGTAGCTAATCTAATTATGTTACTAGAATTCGCGCACAGGGGGGTTACCATAGCAACCGTGACTTTTTCAAAGATTTTTCTCATTCACGTAAATTTTTTAAAGAAGGGTTTCCTCCATTAGTTCCTAAACAAATATACGGGGAAGGAAATTCGTAAATTCTTTTGTTGATAATAAGGCGAGGTGCAACGGGCAATCTTCCCGCGAACAAAGAGCTTTAGAGGGGAAATTCCCCTTTTTTTAGGCGGCAATGTTAGGTGAGACACCGTAGATCAATGTCATACACCACACAAAACGTTGTGTTGACGATAAGAGGTAAATTGGCGACGCAAGGGAATGTGCGTTGATTTGACATCTCCTGTTCGTTATGTCGGCTATTGTCAGAAACTGACCAATTATAGTACTTTTTTGGGTTTCCAGACCATTTGCGACTCGCAATTTATTTTCGTAATGCTCTCACCTTTAACAATCGCAATCCATACCTACATCTTACAAATAAATATAATTTACGTGTCTATATTTTTGTATTTTTTATTAATTTTCCATGCAGATACTGATAGTTTTAATATTAGTTTTTCTACTCGACTTTAAATATTGTAAATGCTGTGCATATCTTTTATTGATTTTGTCATATGTCCATATCCCACTATTTGCTACTTACCAATGTTTATGTTATTATTGTTGATATGCCTTAATAAATAAATAAATACTAAGCTTATAAAGTTATTTTAATGAAGGAAAAGTTCACGGACGTTTCACTTGCAGATAGCAGATGCCATAAGGAGTGGCTGAGGCTGTTCAACATCACGCTACAACTCTTTTTAGCCGAGAAAAATAGAAAATACCTGAAACTCGGTTAATAGTTGACAACAATGCAATCCCAAATAGGATTTCTATTTGGGAATATTCACGAATCATTTAATGTACTTTTTTTTATATGAAAGAATTCTTTTGAGTTCATCTGTGTAAGTGCTACTGTATTACTAAATATTTTATACCTATGCCAACATTATCATGTTCTGAATCAGAACACAATACCCTTATATTACTTAGAGTAATTTAAGTAACTCAAAGTAATTTAAGTAATATAACTTAGAACTGATAACTTGATAATGTTTACTGTTTACTTGATTATGTACTTGTTTGACAAATGGAAAATCAGTCAAAATTCGTCTGTTATTTGAAACCGTTCGTTCGTAACAAAGAATCTATTCCAAGGCTGCTTTTATTTTCCGGAAAGTGACTGCCATCACGCCTGTACTCTTCGAAGAGTTAGGCAGAGGTGTACTAATGTAAGGCATTTCGCCACAAAATGCAGCAACAATTTTAATATTCCTTATATGAAACAAAGCGGACATGTTCTGTTCAGGAACTAAGCATATGTACGAGTGGACAAACACAATGTTTAACATCATAAATAAAGACAGGAGCTATTTAAACTGCGCTACAGAATATGGGTCATTTGCCACCACGAATGGACTTCACCGCTTCAAACCACATAATGTTCTGTTACCTAAATATAAATGAACGCTCGAATTGTACTCATTAAACAAGATTTAAATGCAGTCGCGGGTAACATACTAATAGTGACGTGAACATTATTAGGGTGCGGTTAGATTAAGAGGAGCTGTGTTGGTTTTACTGTTTACAGAACAATATATTTTGTACTTGTGTCTGTTGTACCGTGCACTGTATTCTTGTTCTTTAGTTTCACGAATAACGTTGTTAGGAAAACGGTTGCATAACACTGGCAAGCTACCAACGATGATATTATTGTTCCTATTCATAATTATCATCAGACCATATCGTATCCCACTGCTGAGCACTTCGTCTCAGAATGAAAGGGATAAGGCTTTATTGAACCAGTCTTAGCTTAGTGCTGGTTGTCAGACTTCACAAGCCATCAAGAAAACTTTTCAGGCCTGCAGGATTTCTCGCGATGTTCTCCGAAGTAATTTTTAATTCACAAAAAATCAGAGTAGCGTGCCTTGAATTTTAACTCAAATTTTTGAATTGGCAATCCAATGGTCATTTTTCCCATTCCTGTGGGAATTTTAAATAATTTAATGACATTGCCTATCAGTCACCTAAAAAGTATAATTTAGACTAATGTAAGTGTTGCTTGTCCTTTTTCCCTGCCCCTTTGACTGATTTGATTGTTTTCCGTTTCCTTATGAATCTCTTTGTCGCCAGAAACTGAAGAATAGTGTCAGGTTATCCTTTTTTGCGGGTAAGTATACCTAGTATCAGTGTGACCGTAGTCGGTCTATTGTGATCGCCACTCAATAAGTTAGAGTTCACCGGTAAACAATGCGGTTGCTATAAACTGCAGAATTTTCTTAGGAAGGGATCTCTCCTCTGTTTCAGCGGTTTGTCTAGATGACACTTCCCTTCTATATGAGCCTATCTTACGTCCAAACTTCCTAAGCATAAATATACCCATTTGTTAAGCTTCGGATTGTTTCGGATTTTTTTTCGGAAACAGACCTCTAAAATTTAATTATATTCCCAATAGAATTTTGTTTCACCTTTTCCCATTATATAAACAACAGGGTATAAACCGCATACATAAAAAAAAACAGATAATAATTATTTTGAAAATTCGAACTGGGTCGGATCCATTAAAGAGGAAAACAAAAATCAAAACTTCCGCAATCACCTGTGAAGTTCACAAATGGGAACAGAAAATGACATTGTTAAAAATTCTTTGCAAAACGACTCTAATATTTTTCAGGGTTTCCGCTGAAAATTAGCGCCTATTGTTAAAATTATTTTCTGTTTTCCTTCCTCGAATCGGATTTTTACGAGAGTACATTTATTATCTTTCACATATCAAATAAGCTGCAAGCTCGTTTGAAGTCCAGACAGATATACGAGCTTTACAATTTAGGGCAGAATCTGAACAAGCCTCTTGAAGAAAGAGCCATATCAGCTTTGAGTTGACCTGTCCTAACTGACGCCACGCATCTATCAGTCATCGTGTCGCTCAACCATTTTTCAAGGAGCTCAACGACCCGTCGCACGACGATACCAGATCAGCAAGACATGTGTGACAAATCTTTGAATCATATGACATCTGGGTACTTTATATTTGTTAATTACATATAGCATACCATCACGCCTGTATTGCCTTGAAGGGTTAGGCAGAGGTGTACTTAATGTACACCCACAGTTCGCCGGTATGTTTAGGTCCCATGTAATAGAGGGCGATTAATTACATATTATTATGTATATGTTTATAAAGTCCCCCTTAGATAGGGTTGCCATCCGTCCGGGTTTCTCCGGATTTGTCCTAGTTTAGAGGGTGTCCGGGGACCGTCCGGGTGGGGTTTCATTTGTGGTCCAGGTTTAAAAGTTGTCAAGTCATCGATCGCTGCCGGGCGATGTAACATTGAAAAATATTTTATTTTATTAAGTTCCTTTAAAAAAACTGTCGACATGTCCGGGTTCTAAGCTCCAAAATCCGGGGTTTTCAGGCTTCTTGTCCTGGTTACCTGATGTAAGAGATAGCAACCCTACCCTTAGATAGGGCTTGTTCTCTGAGGAAAACCTCTTTTTAAAGAAAAAAACTGAATCTAATGAACCGCCTATACAAGGTGAAATTGAAGTCGTGAACATCGATTGAACCTATTAATCTAGTACTTGTTAGGAATACCTAGGCATAATAATAATGCGTTGATACTTAGTATTATATCGAATGTTTCGTTTACCGACGTCTCCGCACTGCGTGGCATCCGCCGAGCTTTAGATATGATTTTGATTCTTGAATATTTATTGGCGTTTATTAAGTTTTATTAATTCTGTTTTTATATTATCTCTCCTTTTTTTGCTATATTAGCCTACTTTTTTATGAATTCTAGATATTTTGGCTATCCATATCTGTATTAAAAACATTTTTAATTTGCGTCATTATAGTCGTAATTTCAATAGAGATCATGAGAAGCGGATTTTTTTGAAACTAGCTTTCCACTCGCGGCTTTGCCTGCTTGGACTATACGTTTCTTTTCATTTTAAGGAATAATATATAGCTTATATCACTCAAGAATAATGTAGCTTTCTATTGATGAAGGAATTTTTCAAATTAATCCAGTACTTTCAGAGCCTATTCAATACAAACAAACAATATAACCTTTCTTCTTTATAATATTAGTTTAGATTATGCCTACGATTTCAACTTCACCTTGTATATTGTTGGCTAATTCCTAAAACGCCTGAGTCAATCAGAGTCCGTGTAAATACGGCAAAGTTTACTTAACACACATAATATTAGTGCAGGACAGAAGCCTTACATTAGAATCCTATTAATAAAACGTTACGAATCAGTAGTCTGTTACGGTTTCAAACATAAGCTTGGACAAAGCCAATAATACACAAACACTACATAAGTAGTAATTCCTCGTCTGTTCTATTTTTGTCTGATAATGTCGTTTAAATGGTTATGAATGTCTGTCTAGCTCTGCAGGCGTAACATGACAATAGTTTTGTCGAATAATGAGTCTACAAAAATTACAAATAAAATTGTGTTACTACTTAAAAGTGATAACATGACATACCATAACGTCTGTATACCCCAAAATGGTTTTCAAAGGTGTACTAACGTACACATACACAGGTTGCCAGTATTTTATCTCATATGGTAACGAGGGCGAGCCTATTAGTATCAACCGGAAACAAATTAATGAAACTCTGAGTAAATGCTAATAATTTCCTAATAGGGTAACACAACAAAAGCTTTTTTTTTATGGTATAACTCGGCAAACGAGCAGGCGAGCTACCTGATGGTAAGTAGTCATCGCCGCACATGGACATCTGCAAAACCAAAGGAGTTGCAGATGCGTTGCCGAGCCTTTCAGGGAAAGGGAGGGGAAGGAGAAGGAAGGGGATTGGGGGAGGAATTGGGCCTCCGGCCCTCTCGCTCACCGAACGAAGCGCAGTAACTAAACGCTACTACTCGGACGTCGGTCTTCTGCGAGAGTGTGGTACTTCCCCGGTCAAGCCAGCCCATTCTGCGAACAGCTTGACTCGAGAATCGAACCCAGATCCTCACGCTCAGTAAACCATTGAGGCCAGTTATCATTTTGAACCAGGTTCGATAGCTAGCGCGATATTATGCAGACAATCCTTCATATTGAACCTCGTATATTTTCAAGAGCAACGTCGCCGCGATCAATTTTATTGCATTGTGTTATAAGTTAGGTTCATTGGAATAACATGAGATACACTTGAACAGACATACTTCGTATATTCTTGAATTCTTTGACAATAGAAACGAAGAGACAATCTTCGAATTCGTTTGCTAAGCAAAATATATTTCCCGAATGAAATGCATTCCATATTCTTAACGACGCGACGCCCATTATATTACCTTGTAAATCTTGGCTTGTACTGCAAGTGAGCTTGTGAATAATATTTTAATACAGAGTAAATGTATATAGGAATATCTGCATTATGTAATAATGTAGGTACACTTTGGCATTGTAAATAAGAATAGGGTTCTGAATGTATTATCTGGTATTGCAATAACTTCACGTTTCAAATTATAATTTTGAGAATATTGTCTGCTTATATGAATATTTTTCGAATACATTATGTGGAATAATATGATGTTCTTAAAGAGTACTTTTACAACTTTGTCCCCCACATTAAAATGGCCTAGGTATATTTACAAACACAAATTCTGACATACACAAACACACATACCAGAAACAACTGCCTATAAAACAAAAACATTTATTCTGTGTAAGAATCGAATTTGCAATCCGTAACAGAAGCCAAACGCTCAGCCACCGACATTTAAAAATATAGTCGGCCTTTGATCTAACTTACTTGTTAGACTTTTGTATATTCATCATCATCATCATCATCATTATCATCATCATTATCATCATAAGCCTATAACGGTCCACTGCTGTACGGATTGTCGCTTTTAGCTTAGGTACGCCAGCAACCTTTGGGCATATGTAACGCCTGACATTATTCTAATCACAAAGAAAAGTTAAAACGCATAATAACAACACGTCATCGTAAATCATTGAAAGTTTATTCCAATGTACACACGGCTATACATCAAGCTATACATAACCATTTAACGCTAACATCTTATTGTATGGGAAGCTTTTACAATGCGAGATCAGTTTAAACTGGATTTTTATGACCTGTAGCCGTGTGTACCTAGATATATTTAAAGAACTTTGTCCACTAACTAGAATAGTAATTAAGACTCAAAAGGAGAATCGCCGATTCCCGAAATACGAGTTTTACTTAGTTTAGGAATCGGTAAGGTACCGAATAATGTTTTAGTACAAACATCACTAATTGTTAGATATTTTAAAAATATGTAACTAATTATAAGCATATTTGTACTTAAGTTATTTAAAAAAAAAATACAAAAAGATATATTTGTACTTCTTTGGAAATAAATTAATTTCAGTGTAGTGCAAGGGAGGACGATGTTCCAATTCTAATAATAATTACAGGGAAACAACAGGAAAACTCCGCTTACTGTCTGAGAGTTAGACGCGATTCCCTTTGGGCGAAATTCGCACCAACAACAAATTGCTTGAGTTCAGACTTCGCTTTGTCTCTTTATAAACTCTTCGTATTATTATGAAAATAAACACGTAACAGAATTGTTCTGTTCACGGTTATTTAATTCTGAATAGTGGAGCACAATAATTGACTAAAAAGCAATTTGGTTTGCTCAAATAGATATAGAAGATTTGATAATACTATGTTTCTATTGCACTTGGGAACGGTGATGGCCCAGTGGTGAAGGCCGCGAGCTCGTAGGATCGAACCCAGACGGGAGCTTTACTTTATGTAAATTATTTCATCACCACTGCTCCCAAAAGGGTGAAGGAAAACATCGTCAGGAAATGCCGGTTTCCTGACGATGCCCCAGAACCAAAAATTCGAAGACATGAAATCTACAAACCTGCACTGGGCCCGCGTGGTGGACTACAGTCCACTCCTTTTAACCGAGAGGAGGCCTGTGTCCTGTGTTTTTTTTTATAATGGGTAAATCCTCATAGATCGTATACCAACTGAGGAAGCGGCAGGGTACGTCAGACTAATAATAAGATATTTACAAAATATACTTCTTAAAAATATCTTACAATTCTGTACTCTAAGAACAATAACTAACTAGTCATTATTCTGAGGCAGACTGAACTTATACGAATTCTATTTTCTTTCAATACCTAAACAATAAACTTAACCCCCCAAACAAGCCATTTGAGCAACTCATTTAAGCAAGCAACTAATGAAAACAACGCAATCAACGACATTGTAGTGAAACTTCAAAGTCAATCGGAGTGAGATGTTGTATACAAACAAACACGCGTAGATTAGAACTTTGTTTGAAATACGAACGTAGTGCGATATCACACAGGTATCGTAAAATAGTCCATTTTCCAGTGTAAACAAAGCTTTATTTTTCAAGAGCAGCCAAGTTATTCGAACTTATCCTGCATTTTGAACTATGTATTTACCAAGAATGTAGTATTTTTTTGTTCTTTTTAACAGTTTTCACTGCGTGTGTATACCTTGATGTTTACTCAATTTTGTTATTTTGACATACCTTGACGCCTGTATTCTCCGAAGGGTTCAGCAAAGGACTACTTAGTTTGCAGTTGAAAACCAGCGCCAGGCAGCTTACCAGTTGTCTGGATTTTAGCTGAACTGGACAATTTGGCACAGCCACACAATGCGTTGTTTTTTTACGTCATTTTTTTTAATATACTTAGTTTTCAACCGACTTCAAAAAGGAGGAGGTTCTCAATTCGTCTGTATGTTTTTTTAATGATGTTATTGTGTGCAAAACGTGTGTCAATAAATATTTTTTCTTTCTTTCTTTTTTTTTGCCGGACGATAAAATATCTGACTAACTCAATGGCAAGGCCTCTAGGGGACAGACTGGCTAGCGACCACCCTTGAGGAGTGGTCCCTGCTGAGTCGGTCGTAAAGAAACTTCTGTCTCAGTTGCTGCGGCTCCGGTAGACGGCAACTCTTAAGGCTTTAGGCTCAGCAATGCATCAGTGCCACCTCTAGTGCTGCAAGTATTCATGGGCGGCCTTGACTACACAATCGGAAAGAAGGTGGCGGTAGCCTAATGGCTAGGGCGTCGGACTTGCGATGATGTGGTTGCCGGTTCGACCCCCACCCATTGCACTACCGACGTGAACCTACTCGTAACACAAGCAATTAGCTTAGCACGAGGGGTTAACAAGAATACTAGTAATGTGTGTGTGACACACATTGCTAGTAAGATTAAAAAAAAAACATTTATTCACTACTACGTAGGAAAACTGTAACTACATAATATACACAAAGATATGGATTTTCTAATTAAAGAAAATTCCTAGTGAAAGAAAAATTCGATCTCAGGCAGGGTTTGAACCTGCGTCCCTCTGGTTAAGTACACCAGACGCTTTTTTATTTTTCTTTCACTAGGAATTTTCTTTAATTAGAAAATCCATATCTTTGTGAATATTTCGCAATATTTAATGCTAAAAAATAATAAAAAATAAGCACTACATAATATAGTTAAGCTTAATCATCAGGTTGCACGTTTGTCGACAAAAATATTAATAAAGTTATTAAAAAAATCTATACGATTCAATAACGTCGAAATATGTTGAATGTCAATATAACAGATTTTTAAATATGCATACTCATAAGAAAGTATACAGGTACCTAAGGTACACTGACATAAGCCGAAATAAATAAAAAATATGTCTGTTTGTTCCAGGTAATCTCCGAAACGGCTGAAACGATTTTAGTGATACTTTCACTGGCATGTATCTGATGTTATAAATACTAACTAAAGCAATTTAACGTCACGCTATGATACTTAAGAGCCAGTCTAAATAAAATGAATATCAAAAAGTAGTAAGTTAGAATAAAACCTACATGGTACAAACAAATGCGATTCTCGCAATAAATAAATTTGTATGCTAACATTTTTGAACGTTCTAGGGTTAAATACGAGCACATTAACGGTATTAGCGAGTACAAAACGCTTTAGACAGCGTACAGATGTGCGCGGATGTGCCGGGCGATATAGCGAAGTGGTTCCGCACCTAATTTGCCATCTGTGTCAACGGCCATTGCTTAATGACCTGTGTAGATGCTTTTAATAGTTTAAGTAATGGAAATATGGTTAAATTTTCTATACAGCTAATGTAAACTTTAGTTGACTTTATAATTTCAAGCTGATTATACCTACCATAACGTCGGTACTCCTCAAAAAATATTTTAAAACCCACATTTCTCGTAATTTAAAGTCATATGTCCTACAAATCCAAACTCGAGACAGGAGTACCCAATATCATAATTATCATATCAGACCGTGTAATTTTCAGAGCAATATAAATGCAATATTTGAAATAACAAAGATCAAATTCATCATTCTTTGCGAAGTCCACTTCAGTTAATAACAAACATTAACAACGATAAATGCACTTAATTGTATTTTAATTTAATATGGTTCTTAATGCATCTAGATAGATAAACTTAGAATATGATATAATTATGCTTTCAAAAAGTTAAATAATACGTATCCAGGCACAAGGCAGTGTGTCAGCCAAGTTCGCTAAGTTAAATAGGGAACACTTTTGTGGGTCATATTACACGAACCATGTTAGGTCACTTTCGACGAGTATTATTTATTCGTAGTTTTGACCCCTATAACTTAAAATCAATTTAGCCTACATGCTTTGCGTATTTAATGTTCATAAAAATACCTCATATCATCCGCAGGATAATTGTCGCACTATTGAGTAAGATTTTTTTTTTTAAAACAATGGAAGAACGTTATATTGCTACGATTGAGAGCACTTTGAAATTCAGTTATATGTCACTTGTTTTAATATCGAAACGGCTATTCGACTACCATTACTTTACCATTTTTTTTATTACGAACTTGCCTTTTTTCCTTCATTTTGGTCGTCTTTTTTGAACTTATCACATCATATTTTTAATAGCGTTTTCTTGGGGTAGACACAAATTCTGACTCCGAGCTGCTACTGAGAATTTCATAGAAAAACTCAATGACACTGCTCAACCTGGGAATCGAACCCTGGACCTCTGGCGTCGCAGTCGCACTTAGGACCACTAGACTAATGACACAGGTCCAAGATATAGGATAGATAGTTTATTATAGGTAGTACCGACAAGTTAAGCGCCTTTCGTAAATATTAATATTACCATACCGCAGGCAAAATCAATGAAGTCAACACTAGGCGCTGTGGTTGTATAAGTATTATTCAGGCCCATGAATGACTTTTTCTATTTAAACATGTTTCTTTATAGCGGCTACATTCGTAAAATTCAAGAACTACATATAAAAATACCATAAATTTTATATGTTATTTTATTCTATACAGTCAAGCACAGAAGCATTTCGTGTCGTCACTTAACCACGCTGATCGTAAAAGTTATGGTGTAGGCCTATAAATGTTACTGTTACATTCAGTGCGAGAACTCAAGGATGAAGAGAAACAGAGCACCGCAACCCGTAGCATTACGGGTTTAACAACCACACATAAAAACTATCTAAACTCGTAGCTTTGACGGACTCGTTTTTTTATTGTTAACTTGCATAAATTAATACCTAATTAATTGTTACTTATACCGTCTTAAGAGACATAAATGCTCAGATCATATAAAAAGTTAAGATGGATCGTTGCGAACAAAGAAGGGAGGCCGGCTAAAACTACGTCTTCTCGTGTACAAGCACAATTACACGCACACACGTAAACTGAAACTACGGCTTATCTTGTCAGTCGAGCAGACTCGAGCTATCGCTGCACGTCTATCAAAACGTCATTAACGTATCACGTGCGTGTGTGCGTGTAATTGTGTTTGTACACAGCAAGGCGTAGTTTTAACCGACCTCACTTCTTTGTTCGCAAAGTTCCATCTTAACTTTTTATTTGATCTGAGCATAAAAGTAGTAGTAGTGTCTCGCTGGCATATCTACATGCCAGCATGAATGGGTCCGCACGACCGGGGAAGTACTACCCTCCTACGGAATACTGACGTCAAGGGGTGGCATGCATACGGTGAGTGTTGAGCACCGGTCGCCCAATTCTTTCCTCAATCCCCTTCCGCCTCCTTTACTCCTTCCTCTATCTTCTCCTTAAAAAGGCTCGGTATCGCTTTGCTTTGGTATTGCAGATGTCCATGGGCGGCGATGACTACTTACCATCAGATCGCCTGCTCGTTTGCCGAGTTATCCCATATTTCTTTTTAGTAAAATTTTATTAATTTTATTTAACAAATTTTAGTGTTAACTCTTCTTAATAAGTACGTAATTAATTGTCCGGTCACGGAAAACATAAAATTCTGAAAACATAAAACAATTTTCTCGAGGGAGCAGCGGGCATGTGAAGTCTGCCGAATAGCCAAACCTATGTTATGGATAGCGTAAATCCTTCAGACCTGGAGGGGCTCATGGCTAAGTTATACCTGAGCTGATCAAAAGATCTGCAAGGTTACGCTACGCATACCGCGGTCAGTCTGTGGATGGGTGACCGATCTAATTCAGCGGGCTTTACATGCTCTTCGAGGCACGGAGACTCTTCCGCTCGTTATGCTATGACCACTTAACCACCGCGAATACCACCCGCCCGAGATGGAAATTTGCCTGCACATTTTGAATTAACATCTTATAAGTGAGGTCAGAATAACTTTATAATCTTTGCATGGAAAATGCTTTAAAAATACAAAAATATATATAAAAAGTATTTAAACGTAAGACCTAAAACTGAAAATACGGATACTTACTTTCCAATAAATATATTCGTAAAGCGAAATTTCGTTAAGTTTAGAGATGGTTTTTATCAGTTCTAGACCAGTGACGCTATAAGCCAGATGGTTTCAAATGATATTAACCTTTACCGAGTAGACGTCAGATGTGATAAAAGAAACGTAAAATATTCTTATTGATAAAAGAATTAAGTACTTTTAACATACCATCACGCCTGTATTCCCCGAAGGGTAAGGCAGAGGCGTACTTACTGTACACACTCAGTTCGCCGGTATGTTTAGGTCCCATGTAATAGGGGGCGAGCCTATTGCCACTCACCGGGCACAAATCCAGACTCCGAGCTGCTACTGATTTTATAGAAAAATTCAATAACACTTTGCTCGACTCGGGAATCGAACCCAGGTTTTCTAGCGTAGCAGTCGCGTTTGGGACCACTAGACCAATGAAACAGTCAAGCATGCATCCAATCGATTCAAAACCACTCAGGAATACCGTACAAACAAATTACAGATAATTACTGTAGTAATTATTACAATACATAGATGTTCCGACCATTCCCCGTTGGCTACTGCTTATCATTAGCTTCTTTGATTTTAATTTCAATCACCTTTTCACTCATACCCAATGAATAGATCTAAGTAGGTATACCTACCGAGTATAATCTGAGGGATTGAATGTCCCGTGAGATTTCCAAAACAAAATGTTCTCCGGATAAAATTTGTTTTCAATCCGAACAGTAATGTACGCATTCTTAAACATCCGAATGACATTAGTCCAGTTGGCTCTTTGGTCAAATGAATCCGCTCATACTCGTCCCGCGGGATCAGTTGACCTAAGCATATTTTGAATTGGTCAACTGATCCCGTAACCCGTTTCATAATTTTATAATTTGTATAGGCACCGAGAAAAGTGTTAGACATTAATATCGTCAAAATATTATTACGAAACCGCAAACAAGAGATAGATGTGAGAAAACGAATACAGCAAGGGCAATGTGTCCTAAAACAAAAAAAAGTGCACAAAGTGGACTAGTGTTCTCAAAATATATTTTAAATACGTTCATATATTAGATGTACAGATTTTAATTATAGATAATTGAAATCGGTTGGCGTGATATTGAATTATTCGTCCATTTGTAGCGCACATAGTACTTAATGCAAATTTGAGACGTTATATATGGTTTTCAAATAAAAAATAATCATCAAAATCGGTTTACCCAGTCGAAAGTTCTGAGGTAATAAATAAATAGGTAGTCCAATTGAGGACCTCCTCCTTTTTTGAAGTCGGTTAAAAAACCAACGATGCGGTAGAAAATTGGAATGGACACATTGAAAAATATATAAAAAATAAGCCACATATTGTCTAATTTTTGAAGGGTTTAAGATGTCCATGTTTCGGAGGGTTTAAGAAGAGATGTGGCTTACATCTCTACTACTCTCTACGGAGCCGGCGCTGAAAATCCCACCGGTCTCAAACTTTCACAGAGGTTGCTTGAATCCGTCAAGAAGAACACGAAAATTGATATCAACTACTTAATGGCCAAGTTAAAACATTGCTTCGAAAAAAAAAAGATTATAGCATTCTTTTAGATATTGATGAAGTAAGTACACAGGCTACACATCAAGCTATACAAATCCAGCTTGGACTCATCTCCCATTATAAAGGTTTTCCGCACGATTCAAGGCCAGCCTATACTGGTTTTGTATAGCTTGATGTGTAGCCGTGCGTACCTTATTACCGTACCTTTTATATATTTTTTTTTTTCAAAGACGGATTTACAGGGCCAAGGCGCTATGCACTCGGATTTAAAGTCTTAAACGCTTTCCACACGCCTGTACACAAATATAAAAGAGACAATAGAATTTTTCCTAATTTAATACCGGGATCAGTTGACAAAAGAAAAATAATAAAATAAATTAACTGGTCAAGTCATCCCGCGGGATCAGCTTCAAGCGGGATCACTTGACTAAAGAGTCTGCAGTTTGTCGAATTTTAGCTGCACAGTATTTTTTAAAATAACATAACATACCATCATGCCTGTAGTCCCCGAAGGGTTAGGCAGAGGCGCACTTATACGGTACACCCACGCTTCGCCGGTATGTTTAGGTCCCATGTCATGAGGCAAAAATCCAGACCCTGAGCTTAGCAGCTCAGAGAAGTTCATAGGAAATCTCAATAACACTTTGCTCGACCTGGGAATCGAACCTATGACCTCTAGCGTACGCGCCTGGGACCACTAAACTAACGGGGCAGCCTTGTGTGGATATTTAATGATTATTATCTGGGATCGTCTGACAAGTTTTTACCACGGCATTGGCATGGACTGCTAATTGGGTTGTAACATGTTGATACAATACAAGTAGGTATGGTCTGATAAAAAAAATATAAGTAATCAATTTTATTTCAGCCAGTCACAGCCTAACTACAATCTAAAACATTTATTACCGACCCTCAGGTTACGAGTGATAACAAAAACCAGCATAAATGTGCGGAGTATCAACAAAAAATTCACACACAATAAAAAAAGTAATAAACTTGTACATTCCCGTAATTTCGTTCGCGTTGTGTTAGTATTACCATATTGTTTTAAATTTTTCATGGATACACAAGGCTTTTACTGAAGAAGATAATGTTTAAAAACTTAACAATGAAATTCATCAATAAATAGATACGGGTTTTCCATTAAATTGTGATTAAAATTTCAAATGAAGAAACAAGCGCCCTTGATAATAAAAGGTTTTGGGATTAATAAAGTTTTTAATCTATATTCGCCCCTTACTTTTTCAGTTTCGTAATAAATGCTATTGCTAAGACACTCGGGCGACATCAATACTCCATGAAAAGCCATCAATATCGCTTAATCCTTTTAACACAAGCAAATTTCAATTTATCGGTGACAAAAAACGAAGTATTGGAATTTCGTAATTGGAAACGAATTTTAAAAATAACAACAACAATAACTGTACGGGTAACGTACATTCACCTTTAGTTTTTTGCTAAACCAGCAAATGCAAGCGAACTCATTAAAGTAAAATTATATTTTCAAGTAGTGTAAGCATTCGCGTACGCGCAGAACTGACGTGAGTGGAAATCACCAATTTTAACTATAACTTTTGTAATTGTGACTATTTTTAATAAATAACTTTTGATAAATATCTGGTGGTGAACTCAATCTGTGCTACACTCAACTATTCCAACTAACAAACTAACTAACCGCGGTGTACAGTCCTACGAGACTGTACAATAACAGACCGTTACGGCTGCATTCCCCGAAGTATTAAGTAGAGGTGTATTTATGTACACCCATACTTCGCCAGTATGTTTAGGTCCCCTATAACAGGGGGCGAGCCTATTGCCATTAATGGGGCCCAAATCCAGACTCCGAGCTGCTACTGAGAATTTCATAGAAAAACCCAATAAACACTTTTCTCCATTTGGGAATCGATTCCAGGACCTCTAGCGTACCAGTCCCGCTTAGGATTACAAGACTAGTGAGGCAATAAATAATACTGCAATAAATAACAGTAGGTACATACAGGCGGTTTGAAAGTAATGCGTTGACATTAGCCGCATTTCATAGATACCTTGATTAAAAACCACTCTGTACAAATAACCTAAAAACTTCACAATACAAAGTTTACAAAAAGAGTTAAACAGGTAGTTGTGTCGTAACTTTAATTCTCTACTATGTCTAAAAACTAATATAATTTTACAAGATCGAAAGAAAAAGCAAATAGAAAAAGGAACAGAATTTGCGATCACATAAAGTTATCTAAATAAAGAAATAGAAGCTCCTATATTCTACAAAGCCAGAATAAAACATACGTATTTAATATGGTCTCATAATATCTTGCAAGGTCATATAAAATACTTAGAACGGTTAAAGGCAGAATAATGGCGTACAAACGATTCGGAAATTCATTATAATGGCGAAATCCGCCTGTTTCGTGTCTCGTGACTGACCGCGGTCAAAGAAAATGCCCTGTGAGTCCTGTGACTACTATGGACTATGCAATAAATCTGCTTATATTTTGTGTTGTCATAGTTTAACTGTAAGCTAATGATAAGTGTGTGTGTGGTGGCGCAATAGTTATCCCGGTTTCCGGATGACGCAAAAAAAAAGAAAACTGAAACCTGTTGAAAGTATGTTTATTTATTTAGGCTTATAAACAATAAAACACGGTAAACATTCTCTTCTCTTCTTCAACCTGTTGCCATCCAATGCTGGATGTAGGTCTCTTCATATGCACGCCATCTCGAACGGTCTTGTGCCTTCCGCATCCAATCCTTTCCGGCCACCTTCGTTAGATCGTCGTAAACATTGATAGGTAGCAAATTGAGGGATTTGGACTTATGTTAATATCAATAAAAGATATGCACAATATCTTTTAGATCCTCATAAGATTTGCTTGCAAATGATGGATAACTTTTACCAATCTATATGGGCATACATACATTTGAGTGATTTTAACTTCTTCTTCTTGTTATTTCACTTTAAGTATATTATTGTGTTCCGTAACTAAAGGCTTTAAACCAACTAGGTCAGTCCGTTTATACAGATCATACAATTTGCCTAATGAATCGATTTTAACAAAACACACCTCATTATGATCCCATCTCAAAGATCAATTATGATTACGGCGAAGCCATGAGATGGTAAATGGTATGCCTAGGGGCCAAGGACGGACCAAGGTGACTGTGAGTGCAACGAAGCTGCGCTGATGCATTCGCAACTCACATCAACACTTCACTTTTCGCTACAGGCGAAAACGCGCGCGTGATCTGGTTTCGTTTTGGCTTTAACTTTTCGTTTCGCACTTTTT
Source organism: Subacronicta megacephala (assembly GCA_958496365.1). NCBI lineage: Eukaryota > Metazoa > Arthropoda > Insecta > Lepidoptera > Noctuidae > Subacronicta > Subacronicta megacephala. The sequence continues at coordinate 9,099,764 of OY292521.1, forward strand.
TTTAATTTTATTTACTTTACTACAAAAAACCCGTCTAGTGTATTTTAAGATACTTTATGAAGTGAAGTTTAATAAACAATTATAACCACTTGTTCCTGTTATCTCTGTTGGAAAACCAAACGTAATCAAATAATATCTGAACCATTTGTGGCAATAAGAAAATCTTGGAATTGTGTTGTTACTATCAAACCAGTGCCATGCAGTCCTGTAAAAATGTGTTTTTTGTTCTGATTTGAAATGAACGTATCTAAATACTTTGAATATTGATTGGAAAAAAGAAAATAAATAACATAAAAATGGCCTCGTTCTATACAACCTTTACAGCATTAATGTATATTTTTACGATCATCACAGCTGTCAACAGGAACCCATTGTCAGACGAGTTTATTAATTCAATAAATACAAAACAGAATTCTTGGAAGGCCGGCAGAAACTTCCCGTTGCACACAACTCTTGTATACATTAAGAAACTAATGGGTACCTTGAATGATAACACCCTAGCGAAACTACCACAAATGAAACACGACGCAGAAACAATTGCGAATCTTCCTAAGAACTTTGACCCAAGGGACAAATGGCCGGACTGTCCTTCTCTGAATGAAATCAGGGACCAGGGTGCATGCGGCAGTTGCTGGGCGATAGCCGCCGTGGAAAGTATGACTGATCGTTACTGCATACACTCAAGTGGGACGCAACAGTTCCATTTCTCCGCTGAGGACCTTATAAGCTGTTGTGAAACTTGTGGTTTAGGATGTATCAGAGGGGTCCACACGGCCGCTTGGGAATACTGGAAGCACATCGGTCTTGTATCGGGAGGTAACTTCAACTCGAACCAGGGCTGCAGACCTTACAAGATTCCGCCAGGCGAAAATAATGTAACCGGAGACCTGTTGCGTTTTGCCCATGTAGTTGACATATCAGAATGCATCACGACCTGTGATTCGAGTTACAAAATCGATTACGATAATGATAAACGTCGCGGCAAGAATGTTTACTCAATTGATCGTAACGAGGCGCAAATTCAAGCCGAGTTATTCAAAAATGGACCAGTAGAAGGCGTGATTGCGGTGTATACAGATTTTCTTAATTATAAAAGCGGCGTTTACAATTACACAGCAGGATACCTTCTTGGTAACCATGCTGTTAAAATTTTAGGTTGGGGAATGGAAAAAGGCTGCAAATATTGGCTCGCCGCAAACTCTTGGAACCAAGATTGGGGTAACATGGGATTCTTCAAAATTTTGCGCGGTGAAAACCACTGTGGTATTGAAGGCTCTATTGTCGCTGGTGTACCGCTCATTTACTGATTTTTTCGGTCCCTATGCGTCGTGGGGACACTAGTGGCATCCAAAAAATAGCTTAAACGATTATTAAATGCATTTGTAAATATTTTTGGTTCTTTTTGGATCCGTTTCGGTCTGTTGAGACCCTTTTTAAGACCTTTTTAACCCAAAAACGACGGGGTGTTATAGGTTTGACGACGTGTCTGTGTGTGAGTGTGTGTATGTGTCTATCTGTGGCATCGTAGCTCCCGAACGGATGAACCGATTTTGATCTAGTTTTTTTTGTTTGAAAGGTGCATTAGTCGGGAGTGTTCTTAGCTATGTTTGATGAAAATCTGACGAGATATAATGCAATTGTCGGGGCTTTTTTAATTTTTAATTTAAGTTGAAATTAATAACAAAATACATAGGTTTACAGTCCCTTAGAGCTTCTCTGTCAACGCAATGAAATAATACGACCAACATGCCTAATACTTGGACAGTTTGGTCCTTCTATAAGTTAAGAATTTCGGTAAATGTAATGATTTAAAGCAAGGAGCAAGTATGAAAGATCTACTATTTTATAACAATAACATAGAGTTAGAATGCATAGACACATTACACATTAAGCATAACAAGGATTTAATAGATACAAATTTGAATTGGAAATTAAAATATACGTAATATAAGTGAAAAATATCTAGATACATATATAGATATTATATCGACCGATGTAAAAGCAGCCAAATGCTTACTATGCCTATGCACATTCTTGGCTTAAGAATGGTATATAGTGTTATGGGGAAACAGTACCTACGATGCAGAAATACTGTCTAAATTACCAAAGTATTCAATTTGAATCAAGTTCAAGTTCAAATGTTTTTATTTCAAATAGCCTTTACAAGCATTTATGAAACGTTATGACTCTAGTTGCACGGTTCCAAAAAGTTGATCCTATGGAGAAGAATCCGGAAAGAAACTCCATGGACACTCTTTTAAAATAAGAGGTATAACATTTTTAACTGGTACATTATGGCAATATGAGGATGTGAGAACATTGAAGGTTAATGTCTGAATTAGCGTTAAGTCAAGTCAAGAATTACAGCAAATATAGATCAAACCGCATTGTGTTGTATTGTTTATACTTCTGAAGATAAAGTGTGATGGTCTTGAGGTACGCACGACTACACATCAAGCTATATAAAACCACGTTTTCGCTGATCTCTTATTGTATGGGAAGTCAATACAATGCGAGATCAGCTTAAATTGGATTTGTATAGATTGACCTAAAGCCGTGTGTACATGGTAGCAGCTGAACTTTTTGGCCAGAACCTTGATTTCGCATATTTAGTACGAGTCCGGGAATAACAAATAATAAAATGACAAAGTTTATTCTGGCCAAAACACAAGATGAGTTTTCCCTTTTGGTTAAGCATCAATAGACCACTTGAAATGGAACATTTAGCTTGACTTATACAATCTGAAAAGGATCAATGTAAGGTATATTCGAACACAGTTCCTTTTCAGAAAGTATAAACAAACAATTGTCACAAATCATTTTCGGAAGAGAACGAGGAAGGAGCGGTGGTGCTGTGATTACGGCCGCGACTTATCGAATGGTATGTTATAGGTTCGAACCGAGACTGGACAGCATTACTTTGTGTGAATTATTTCATCACGACTGCTCCCAAAACGGTGAAGGTAAACATGTGACATCTACCAACCCGCACTGTGACCGTGTGATGGATCCCAGCCCACTCCTTCTCACCGAGAGGAGGCTTGTGTCCCAGCAGTGGGAACATTACCTATAGTCTGATTATAGCAGTGTCTATTTTCGAACCACTAAAGGCCTAGAAGGTACTAACAAGGCTTGCAAAAGAAGTCATCATCATATCAGCCTATCGCCGTCTACTCCTGAACTTCGGCCGAGGACCGGGATGGTTGGCGCTCTTTGGGGGAGCCCAATGAGCGCCAACCATCCCGGTCTTGGGCAGCTCGCGAGAGACCGCGTTTGGGCAAGCATAATGTGGGACGCCCTGCGACGCGATCGACCGACAATTTCAAGAAGGTGGCTGGCAGCGGATGGATGCGAGCTGGTATCTTTGTAACTAATTAAATCTAAGAAGTTCCGACTTAATATTTCGACAAGGTTTTAGTACTGAACATATATATAATATAGTATTATATATATATACATATATAACTATATATATGTATATAACTAGAAGACCGTGTCTAGGCAAACGTAGTGTAGGGCGCCCTCCGGCCAGATGAAGTGACGACTTGCGGAAGGCAGCTGGCAGTGACTGGATGAGTAAAGCCAAAGATCGGGCTCTGTGGCGTTCACTAGGAGAGGCCTACGTCCAGCGGTGGACGAGTATGGGCTGATGATGATGATGATGATGACGATGATAATATAACTATCCTAAAAACACTGTAATGATTGTATACATTTATGTAAACGTCATGCAAAAAGAAAATACCAAATTTTATTGTTGAATACTTCACATAAATACTTGTAACATTGGTTAAATTATATAAATTTTACAGTATGTACACATAAACATATATAAAAGCATGCTCTACGTATAATTATTGATATTTCAAATATTAGCTGTTCAGCTGTTTGAAAAAAATGGCTGCGATACCGATAAATTTTATTGTACTCACGTGCGTAATTACATTTTGCACTAGCAAAACACTGGACCCTCTCTCCGACGAATTTATTAACCTAATTAATTCCAAGCAAAACTCTTGGAGAGCTGGAAGAAACTTCCCACAGGATACTCCGCTATCATATATCAAGAAACTAATAGGCGCCCTGGAAGACGACAATTTCGACAAATTACCATTGATGGAATATGACTCCGAACAGATTGCAAATCTTCCGGAGAGCTTTGATCCGAGAGACAAATGGCCGTACTGTCCTTCTTTGAACGAAATCAGAGACCAAGGCTCGTGTAGTAGTTGCTGGGCGTTTGGTGCAGTCGAAGCAATGACCGACCGATACTGTATACACACTGAGGGAAAACTAAATTTCCATTTCTCTGCTGACGATCTTCTGAGCTGTTGTTCATCTTGTGGTTTTGGTTGCCACGGAGGTTTTCTATCGTTGGCTTGGCTGTATTGGCGAGATACTGGTATCGTATCAGGTGGTAACTATAACTCGAGCCAGGGCTGCAGACCGTACAGAATACCTCCTTGTAAACATGGTGTAGATGGCAAATTACCGAGCTGTGGTGATAATGTAAATACTCCAGAATGCTCTGAGACCTGTGAGTCGACCTATACTACTAATTATGAGCAAGATAAGCGACGTGGCAAAAATGTTTACACAATCCCTTGTGATGAGGACCAAATTAAAACTGAATTGTTCAATAACGGTCCCGTAGAGGCTGGTTTCACAGTATATGAAGATTTTGTGAACTACAAACATGGGGTCTACGAATATACGGAAGGAAAAAAGCTCGGTCAGCATGCTATAAAGATTTTAGGCTGGGGTGTGGAAGAAGGAAAAAAGTACTGGCTGGTTGCGAACTCTTGGAACCCTGACTGGGGTAATCAGGGATTCTTTAAAATTCTGCGCGGGGAAGACCACTGCAGCATAGAGTCCACAGTTGTCGCTGGTGAACCTGATACTTCAGAATTTTTTAAATAATAGTTGTTTACCTGGAATTGTATTTCATTTAATTAAAAACATAATATTGTATAAAACAAAAAAGGGCCTTTTTCCTATATAGAGTACATATTAATGAAAACAGCACCCCTTTTCGACCGACTTTAAAATGGAGGAGGTTTTCAATTCGACTGTATTTTTTTTAAATTAATTTTGTTATGTTACTTATCCCAGAACTTTCGACTGGGTGCACCGATTTTGATAATTCCTGATTTGTTTGAAAGCTGGTGCTTTCCGTTTCCCGTGGTCACATTTAAATTTGGCCCAGTTTTGACAATAGCATCCATGAGAAAACCAAATAGGTCTTTGCATTATTTTTTTTGTATGATTGTTACTGCGCCATAGAATTTTAAGCTATCGGTGGTGAACCTGTTATTTCAGAATTGTTCTAGTGATAATCATTTATACGGAGTTGTTTGTAGTTCAATTAAATAACATTAATGTTATATTGACAATTTTATTTGTATAATTTTGTGGCTCGATTCGTATAATAAGTGTACTGATGTCCATGAAAACGGGACACCTGGGTAAGTACACACATCAACAGAATCTAGGGACATTTAATATTTCGTCAAATATCTTAAAATCTATGAATAATTTTCTGATATAGCAAATAGAAACTTATGAAAGGTTATTTTAAGATCTTTAATAAAAAAAAATCGTGGTATTTTTAATTTAAATAAAAATTATACTCTTTTTAATCGCCATAGAAAGTTTGTATGATAAAAAAACTACTATACTATTCCTGCCTACACTATGATTGTCCTGCCTTGGTTTGAGTGAACCTCCTGAGGGTGCCGTAGTCGGCTAACCCGCTAGTGTTCTCCAAACGCGTGTTATACGTGAATCCGGATGAAACCCTAACCGGGACTCATCGGTGAACAGCACCAAAGACCATGGTTCCTCACTCCATGGTAAACGCTCCCGAGCCCACGAAAGCCGCCGAGCACGATTGCCACGTCACAATGCTGGAACACGTATCTGTCTTCGAGCATGAACACCAACTTCATGCAACCTCCTTTGCAAGGTTTGTTCGCATACTAGCAGCTGGTGGTTCTCCTGAAGCCTTTGTACTAGTGGCATCGCTGTGATATTGGATTGTTTTCTGGCGTTAATTTGGAGAAACGATCCTGTCGCTGTGTAGTAACCCGATTTCTACCCGTTCAGTCACATCCCCAGTACTGCGATAACGTGACCACAACCTTGATATTACGTTTTGGCTGGTGTATAGGCCAACAACGACACGTTGAATAGCACCATTTACTAACATTTAACGGCTGGTAACATTTCATCTCGACTCAAATGACGACGTGTCATGACGCTTATAGCTCACACGGCACGTTAAATTAAAAAAGAAAAACTGAAAAGCAATCTAATCCCTTTTCATTCTTTAACATTAAAAAAAAAACTTCTGTTTTTTTATTTCCAGATTCCCTGGATTCTGTTGTGTGTATAAGTATGTTTGAGTAGGCACAAGGTTATATTTTTTTATGGGTTATCGGCAGATGAGCAGGCGAGCTGCCTGATCAAAGGAGTTGCAGATGCGGTGCCCAGCCTATTTAAGGATAACTGAGGGGAAGGAAAAAAGGCGAAGCAAGGGGACTGAGAGAGGAATTGCGTCTCCGGCGCTCCACGCTCACCGTACGAAACGCTACAGTATGCATACGTATGTGTATACTGCGTACCTAAATAGAACTAACAGCATTATCGCTAAAATTCGTAACATAAGTAGTATATGGCTACAACATGACTGTAAAAATAGTTTGTTCCGAATCGTCTACGGAATCGATTACAGTGGTTCATGACATAATTTCAGGTATTATAACTATTCCTTCGGGTAAAATTAACAATTAAAAACCACTGACCACTAATTGCCTCATTGGTCTAGAGGTCCGAAGCGCAACTACGCTAGGCTTCGATCCCTACGTCAAGCAAACTTATAAGTAATAGGTTTTCTATGAAATTCTCAATAGCAGTTCGAAGTCAGGATTTGTGCCCGGTTAATAGCAGTAGGCTCGTCCTTAATTACATGTCACCTAAAGATAACGGCGAAGCGTGGATATACATTAGTACGACTCTGCCTAATCTTTTGGGGACTACATGCGTGATGGTAGAAATGCGTTATTTCGACTGCAAAGATTTCAGATTAACTGTAAACACAGATTTTTTATAACAATAATATCCGTGAGTGTGAGATGGATAGCTGCAGATAATATTTTTTTTATTTTTTTTAAAAAGCATACTAGCAATGTGGGTCACACATTACTAGTATTCTTGTTAACCCCTCGTGCTAAGCTAAATGCTGGTGTTACGAGTGGGTTCACGTCGGTAGTGCAATGGGTGGGGTTCGAACCGGCAATCACATGATCGCAAGTCCAACGCCCTAGCCATTAGGCTACCGCCGCTTATAAATCAACACGACATCAATACAGTAGATACACAAAATAAATTTTATATTAATTTAAATTATTTAGGGCTGCATACCGTACACAAGGAGGTCCTTGTAAACATAACATAGATAGCAACTTACCGAACTGGAAAGGGCGTATAAACTGCAGAATGCTCTGAGTCTTGTGAGTCTACCTATACCACTACTAAACATGAGGAAGATAAGCGATGTGGCAAAATAATCAAATATTCAAATAAACTTTTTACAAAATACAATAATTAATTGTCACGCCCACGTTGAAGTACTACGCCCACGTGCTGTCACGTGCAAGTACTCCTCAACATCGCTGTGGTCTGGGATCCTGCCCAGAATACTGAAAGCATTCCGACGTTAAATGGATATACTATGTAATTGTTAGACCAAAGAATAAGCCAGCCTGCAGCTCTGGTCATGCGATGAGTCAACAAGTCTCTTGGAAGTTTCCTTAAAACGGAGGCGGGCACTCGTACCCGAGCGTTACAACTCCAAAGTTCCCAAAAGTGAGTGTTTCTGCGCCAGCAGCAACAGCGCTAGAAAAGCCTGACCCGCATTGCCACAGACGACAAAACGTGTTGCAAACATCTATCTTACCCTATCTAACTCTCAAAGAGTGAGTGGGATAGGTGGCTGTTCGCTACATGTTTTCTCGTCAGTGGAAACGCGGGGTGAGAATGACCAAATATAATGACAAAAAAACATACAGACGAATTGAACATCTCCTCCTTTTAAATCAATTGAAAAGAAGCATGAAAGACTGTCTCACCTCTTCTACGTACGGTGGCCAGCACATCAAGTTACCACAAAATGTCAGATTTTCTCAGTTGCTTTTGAACTTAATCACTAACATTTTAAGGTTTAAAACCATTTGGAAAAATTTGGCAGTTTTGTATAACCTGATGTGGTGGCGACTGTACAATATTAAGTTACTCACAATAAAAGGCGCCGACTTCTCAATCTCACGCGCTCTGGCTTTTGACTTTAATGCAAATTAAGAAGTTCCTACAGACTATTGCGTATAGTACTGTGCACTAGATATATCCCGACAAACGCTACTTGTTTATACATTAAGACCTGCACACTTCTTGCAATAAAAAAATACCGAATTTTATTATTGAGTGTTTCACATATTTGTAACAATGGTTAAGGGATAATAAAAATTACAGCACGTCCTCTAGGACATATATAAAGAAGCATGGTCACGCATTATTACTCCTTTTTCAAGTATCAACTGTTAAGCTTCTCTAAAAAAATGGCTTCGATATTGATACACTTTATTGTACTCACGGGCACACTTACATTTTGCACTAGCAAAACACTGGACCCTCTCTCCGACGAATTTATTAACCTGATTAATTCCAAGCAAAACTCTTGGAGAGCTGGAAGAAACTTCCCACAGGATACTCCGCTATCATATATCAAGAAACTAACGGGGGCCCTGAAAGATGAAAACTTTAACAAATTGCCAGTGATGGAATATGACTCCGAACAGATTGCAAATCTTCCGGAGACCTTTCATCCGAGAGAAAAATGGCCGTACTGTCCTTCTTTGGACGAAATCAGAGACCAAGGCTCGTGTGGTAGTTGCTGGGCGTTTGGTGCAGTCGAAGCGATGACCGATCGATACTGTATACACACTGAGGGAAAACTAAATTTCCATTTCTCTGCTGACGATCTTCTGAGCTGTTGTTCATTATGTGGTTTTGGTTGCGAAGGAGGTTGGCCATCGTTGGCTTGGCTGTATTGGCAGGAGATTGGTATCGTATCAGGAGGTAACTATAACTCGAGCCAGGGCTGCAGACCGTACAGAATACCTCCTTGTGAACATCACGTAGATGGCAAATTACCGAGCTGTGGTGATACAGTAAATACTCCAGAATGCTCTGAGACCTGTGAGTCGAACTATACTGCTAATTATGAGCAAGATAAGCGACGTGGCAAAAATGTTTACACAATCCCTTGTGATGAGGACCAAATAAAAGCTGAATTGTTCAATAACGGCCCCGTAGAGGCTGGATTCACAGTATATGAAGATTTTGTGAACTACAAACATGGGGTTTACGAATATACGGAAGGAAAAAAGCTCGGTCAGCATGCTATAAAGATTTTAGGCTGGGGTGTGGAAGAAGGAAAAAAGTACTGGCTGGTTGCGAACTCTTGGAACCCTGACTGGGGTAATCAGGGATTCTTTAAAATTCTGCGCGGGGAAGACCACTGCAGCATAGAATCCACAGTTATCGCTGGAGAACCTGATATTTCAGATTTTTTTAAATAATAATAGTTTATCTGGAGTTGTATTTCGTTGTTTTTCGTCGTAAAAATATATGGCCTATTTCCTATACAGAGTACGTATTATTGAAAACAGCACCGCTTTTTAAGTATGTTTTAGAAGGTTTAATGTAAATACATTTTAAATGCGACTTGTAGCAGGTGTGTATGTTTGTATTTTATAATATTATTATGTATCATGTCATGATTATTAAGTTATTTTAGTGAAGGAAAAATACGACCGCGGGCAGAATTCGAACCTGCATCTTCTGGTTAAGTACACCAGACGCTATGACTGCTAAGCCACCGCGAGTCCCGCCCGCCTAGTTGAAATTTGCCTTCACATTTTTTATTTACGTCTTTGAGGCGACGTTAGTACATCTGTTGAAAATATGCTTTTTTTTCAACCGACATGACATGCTTTACAGCAAGTGCGATGCCGTACGATGCCTTACCTTTTAACTAAACTTAACTAAACAGTTAAAAGGTAAGGTGGCATCGTACGACATCGTGTTAATATTATGTTTGTTTTTTCTTACATACATACAATTTGTCACGTCTGTCTCCCATGGGGGTAGGCAGAGGCTATAGATTTCAGAAACAATACACAATTTTATCTGACAAATGCACAATATGGTAGGTATTTGGTTTGGAACCAAAAGCATTTACATGGAATTTCCTTAGCAAGATATTTCATCGTGGCGATGTTACGCTTTCACAGGACTGTGACGACAGGCATGGACGTATTTTACATTTACAGACATACTCCTGTTATCGTGTCAGCATTCGCTACACACTTTAATCGATAATGATTCGATATCGTAGTAAAAGAGTATGCTCAGTTAATTAATTAAATTTGATGGTAATGAGTCTTGCTGTCATGCGCCATACACTACCTACATAGATCGTCGGAGAACGTTTTACAATAATTATCATTTAAAAGAAATACGTAATTCTGACTGCAAAGGTTTCGAATAAATGTAAGGACAGAAAAATATATTTAACAATAATAATACGTGAGTTTGAGATGGATACCTACTTTTGGGTCACACTGAAAGTTCTTAGAAAAAAAAAAGAACGATGTATACGCCTCTTAATATTTTATTGCTTTTCGAAGTAGTCTCCGTTTCTTTCTAAGCACCGTCGCATGCAATCGACTGAAGCAGTGAGCCCATTCTTCTTTAGGGATTAATTCCACGCCTTTTTCAAACGCAGCCACAGCATCTTCAGGGTTCATAAAACGAATTCCTACAAGTCTATCTTTTATTTTTGCAAATAATAAAAATCGCAAGGTGCCAGGATGGGACTGTAAGGTGGATGACTCACTAACTCCACACATTCGATATACAAATATTCCGTCTGGCGCGGAGTGAGCGTTGAAAGCTCCAACTTGGAGCGTTGTCGGATGGAGGAGCATCCCGCTTCTTGGGCGCTGCTAACAAGTATTACCCCCAAAGAATGAGGCAATAACTAATCTTTTTCCCTTGATCCTGCCCTTATTTACTTTTGTCGCCAAATCTTCGAATGGATGTTTCCATTGCGCAGATTGTCTTTTGTTTTGAGTTTATAACAATATATCCAGCTTTCAACACGGCATTCGAGTCACCTCCGTCATACTTTTCAAGCATTAAGCGGCACCAATCCAAACGACGGCGGTTTTGATTTTTCGTCAAATTATGAGGTATCTATCTAGTACAGATAAAGCTGCCCAAATCTTTTGATATGTCACCCTTCTATCAGCTTTTATCATTAGCCGTACAGCACTCACGTTACTTCAGAAGTCTCCATAGAAGAACGTCGTCCTTCTTGCGAATCATCAGTGAGTTTGCTTCGACAACAGTGACACGGGATGGGGCTTTGTCATGTGATGCTAATGAAAGTCTACTGTAACACTGCTGTTGAGTAAGACCGTCGCAACGAATGTCGTAATAAATAATAGAGAATTTCCTCTAGTCAAATCCATTTCGACGCACGACAGACAATATTGCCGGCAATTTCTAAAAAAAAATAACTTATGAATTCGTTACATATTAAGCAGATTCCAAAACAGTTCCCTATTCGAAATTTTAAAAAATGTTTGTTGCTTTTTCTTTCTGGCCTAGGTATTCTTAACACTTTCAGTGTATCCCCCGTATATCAACGCGGTACACAATATTAGTATTTAATTACCTAATTTTGTCAATACCGGTTATCAAAAAATGCTTCATTATAAAAAATCCGGTATCCTCTACGTCCCGCAGTTATTTTAAACTCATTATTGAGAGCAAGAATTAGATAGAATACTAAAAGAAACATAAATAATATGTGAATGCCTCATTAGTCTAGTGGTCCTAAAGCGCGATTGCTACGCTAGAGGTCCTGGGTTCGATCCCATGTCGAGTCAAAGTGTTATTGGGTTTTTCTATGAAATTCCCAGTAGCAGCTCGGAGTCTGGATTTGTGCCCGGTTAATGGCAATAGGCTCGCCCCCTATTACATGGGACCTAAACATACCGGCGAAATGTGGGTGTACATTGGTACACCTCTGCCTAACCCTTCGGGGAATACAGGCGTGATGGTAAATGTTATGTTATGTTAAATAATATGTCAAGTGTCAAGTATTTCAATATAATTAAGCATATCTAACATAATGTTGACAATTTAACTACAACATTAAAAAAAACCATTAACATATCTTTTGATATTGATAAACATATTGTACAGTCGCCAGCAGATCAGGTTATACAGAACTGTCAACATTTCTCCAAATGATTTTAAACCTTAAAATGTTTACGATTAAGTTCAAAATCAACTAAGAAAATTTGACATTTTGTGGTAACTTGAACCGTACTTTATCAGTCAATTATATGAATGTCTTATTTATATTTTACTAGCTTTTGCCCGCGACTTTGTCCGCGTGGAATAGATTTCCCAATCCTATGGGAATTTCCCAAAATATCGTTATAAATTAAATCCTATATGTTATTCTGATGTATAAACAAAAATACTGTAAAGTTTCATCAAAATCCGTTCAGTAGTTTTTGCGTGAAAGAGTAACAAACGTCCATCCATCCTCACAAACTTTCACATTTATGATATTACTAGCTTTTGCCCGCGACTTCGTCTGCGTGGAATAGTTTTTCCCCAATCCCGTGGGAATTTCCCAAAATATCGTTATAATTTAACATCAGAATAACATCTAGGCTATGTTATTCTGATGTATAAACAATAATACCGTAAAGTTTCATCAAAATCCGTTCACTAGTTTTTGCGTGAAAGAGTAACAAACATCCATCCATCCATCCATCCATCCTCACAAACTTTCACATTTATAATATTAGTAGGATTATTAATTATTATTATTAATTATATTATATTATTAGTAGGATATTAAAATAAAATATGAATTATTATTATCAATATATTAATATTATATATTATAATAATATATAAATATATATTAAGTAAACATCTATCTAACCCTATCTAAATCTCAAAGAGTGAGTGGGATAGGTGGCTGTTCGCTACATGTTTTGTCATCAGTGGAAACGCGGAGTGAGAATGACCAAAAATAATGACAAAAACGTACAGATGAATTGAGAACCTACTTCTTGAAATCAGTTGAAAACAAGCATGAAAGACTCTCTCACCTCTTCTACGTACAATACTAAGTTGCTCACAATAGAAGGCGCTGACATCTCAAACTCACACGCTCTCGCTTTTGTTTGTACAGTCGCCAGCAGGTCAACGTAAACAAAACTCTCAAATTTCTCCAAATGATTTTAAACCTTAAATGGTTGAAGATAAAGTTTAAAATCAACTGAGAAAATTTGACATTTTGTGGTAACTGATGTGCTTGCCACCTTACATAATTCAAATCAAGAAGTTCCTACCGACTATTGCGACAAGGATATAGTTCTGTGCACTAGATAAATCCCGACAAACGCTACATGTTTATACATTAAGACCTACACATTTCTTGCAATAACAAATACCGAATTTTATTATTGAGTGTTTCACATATTTGTAACAATGGTTAAATGTCAATAAAAATTACAGCATGTCTGCTAAAACATATATAAAGAAGCATGGTCTACGCATTATTACTTGTATTTCAAGTATCAACTGTCAAGCTTTTCTAAAAAAAATGGCTGCGATATTGGTACACTTTATTGTACTCACGGGCGCAATTATATTTTGCACTAGCAAAAAACTGGACCCTCTCTCTGACGAATTCATTAACCTGATTAATTCCAAGCAAAACTCTTGGAGAGCTGGAAGAAACTTCCCAAGGGATACTCCGCTATCATATATCAAGAAACTAACAGGCGCCCTGAAAACCGACAGCTTCAAACAATTACCATTGATGGAATATGACTCTGAACAGACTGCAAATCTTCCGGAGAGCTTTGATCCGAGAGACAAATGGCCGTACTGTCCTTCTTTGAACGAAATTAGAGACCAAGGCAAGTGTGGTAGTTGCTGGGCTTTTGGTGCAGTCGAAGCGATGACCGACCGATATTGTATACACTCTGAAGGAAAACTAAATTTCCATGTCTCTGCTGAAGATCTTCTGACATGTTGTGGTACATATTGTGGTCACGGTTGCAATGGAGGTGATACAGTTATGGCTTGGGGGTATTGGAAAGTATTTGGCATTGTATCAGGAGGTAACTATAACTCGAGCCAGGGCTGCAGACCGTACAGCATACCTCCCTGTGAACATCACGTGGATGGCAAATTACCGAGTTGTGGTGATATTCCAGGTGAAACTCCAGAATGCTTTGAGTCCTGTGAGTCGGGTTATACAACTGACTATAAGAAAGATAAGCGATATGGCAAAAATATTTATCTAGTCCGTTCTGATGAGGACCAAATAAAAGCTGAATTGTTCAATAAAGGTCCCGTAGAGGCTACTTTATGTGTAAAGGAAGATTTTCTTCACTACAAAGATGGCGTGTACGTAACTACCTCGGAATGTAATTGTGTATTCGATAATGGTCTTGGCTTTCATGCTGTAAAGATTTTAGGCTGGGGTGTGGAGAATGGTATAAAGTACTGGCTGGTTGCGAACTCTTGGAACCCTGACTGGGGTAATAAGGGATTCTTTAAAATTCTGCGCGGGGAAGACCACTGCCTCATAGAGACTGAAATTATTGCTGGTGAACCTGATATTCCAGAATTATTTGAATAATAAATTCAATTAAATATGACAGATATGATGATGCGGATAAGATGCAAAATGTCGTACTTGTTTTTTTATTTATACGTAGGTATACCTATGAAAAAAAGCCTTATTCTTTTTTGTAAGAAAATTAATTCTCGCAGAAATGAGAACACCTTAAGGCGCGAAAAGTTGACCTGCTACATTTCGCGCCCCTTAATTTTTATCGTTCCATCCGCTTCTGGGTATACGGTGAGAAATAAACAAATTCATGCTGCTTTGGATGCTTCTTCTGAAATATCTGCAATTACTCATACACGCGGCTACAGGTCAACTTATGTAAATCCAATTTAAGCTGAGCTTGTATTGTACAGGCAGGCAGGCCTCTAATGGTATGGGAACATACACTTACAGGCCAGCGTAAACTGTTTTTGTGTAGCTTGATGTGTAGCCGTGTGTACATAACATACCTAACATAACATATCATCATGCGTGTATTCCCCGAAAGGTTAGGCAGAGATGTACTGAGGTAAGGTATGTGTAACTTACATTTCGCCGGTATAGGTCGCATGTAAAAGCAGTCGACCCTATGGTAATTAACCGGGCACAAATCCATACTCCGAGCTGCTACTGAAAATTTCATAGAAAAATCACTTTGCTCGACCTAGGAATCCGAGGACCTCTCGCATAGCAGTAGAACACTAGACTAATCATAGGTACTCGTATAATAGTATAGGTTTAATATTATGTGCGCATAAACAAACAAATCTTTTAACTTTTTTAACATGTCTAACAAATGCAATTTTTCACAAACCTGCCTGAATAACGAACAAGATTCGGAATTATGACTTTAAGGTTATTATTATTACTATTCAGCCATTTTCGTCCCACTGCAGGGCAAAGGCCTCGCTACCCTTCCATTCTTCACGGTTTAAACCTATTTTGGGGCAATCCTCATTCCTCTCATGCTCATTCCGCCGTCTTCGTCTTGGCGTACCTCGCTGTGGTCTGTGATTGTGGGACCCATTCGGTACTTAGTTTAGCCCACAGCCCGTTTTAGAAATTGACATAACATACCATCATGCCTGCATTCCCCGGAGGGTTAGGCAGAGGTCTACTAATGTATACCCACATTTCGCCGGTATGTTTAGGTCCCATGTAATAGTTGGCGAGCCTATTGCCACTAACCGAGCACAAATCCAGACTCCGAGCTGCTACTGGGAATTTCATAGAAAAACCCAATATCACTGCTCGACCTGGGGATCGAACCCAGGACCCCTAGCGTAGCAGTCGCACTTAGGACCACTAGACTAATGAGGCAGTCTTAGAAATTGAATGGTAAATTATATTGTTAATTCCAACCGCAAGTAATAAAGTGACATCGAAACTAATTATTATACATACATCACTTACTCATTCTTCGAAAACACAAAAGTGAATCATATTCTACAAACAAATAATTAAAAGCAGGTAGGTAGGTTACTTCAAGTTGTTGACATACTTTCTGAGAAGTTATTATTTTTTATTCCTATGGGCAGTACAATTTTAAAACATTTATTTTGTACTAATCAACTAGTTTAGAACTAGAATATCGCAATATGTAGTAGTATAAACTGTTGAAATTTTCATATATAATTTTTAAAAGTAAAGTTTCTTAATAATACCTATATTAAGTGTATTTTAATACATCCTCGTACCTACATTACCAATTTACCAAGTTAAAATTAGGGAATGGTAACGGTTTATATTTGTAATGATTAAAATTATTTCAACCAACCAAACTTTTAACCCAGATACTTTTTGTTCGCAATAAACAACTCATGATTGTTAGATAGATCCATCATGGACTCTAGATCAACTTAACGTAGAAACAAACATTGGCAGGCTTCAATCCCCAATTAATTACTTCCGACCGATACAAAACAAATGTTTGCCAATCGTTGTAAAGCGTTCGACCATTATATCTGTTTGTCTTCGGTTGCTGCTAGCTATAGATGTTTGTTAACCTTCGACACGGGCGGTCAAGCGCTGTCTCGCCCCCGTGTCGTGCGCTCGATCCAATTACACGGCGTACGAGCACGGGTATCAACTACAACCGCCGTGGTCGCCCGCTGCTCAGTCGTCGCGCCACATTCGCTCCGAATACACATCCATTAACCGCTCAACTGTGAAAAAGAAAATAAAGAAGTGAATAATGGCCGCATCGCGTGCAACGTTTGTTGCGCTCGTGCTCGCTTTGTGCTCACTCGCGCTTGCCATCGCCGAAATAGAGTACCCGCTCACCGACGAGTTCATCGAACTGATTAATTCAAAGCAAAACACTTGGAAAGCCGGCAGAAACTTCCCACTGCACACACCGTACGCACACATCAAGAAATTGGCGGGTGTCCTGAAAGATGATCACTTCGCAGCATTACCTAAGGTGACACATGACGCTGAGCTGATTGCTAGTCTTCCAGAGAACTTCGACCCAAAAGACAAATGGCCCAACTGCCCTACATTAAACGAAGTTCGGGACCAAGGTTCCTGTGGGAGTTGTTGGGCATTTGGTGCTGTGGAGGCGATGACCGACCGGTATTGTACATATTCAAATGGAACACAACATTTCCATTTCTCCGCTGAGGATCTTTTGAGCTGTTGTCCAATCTGTGGCCTCGGATGCAATGGAGGTATGCCAACGTTAGCTTGGGAGTACTGGAAGCACGGCGGTCTCGTGTCAGGCGGTAGCTACAACTCCACCCAGGGATGCAGACCGTACGAGATTCCTCCTTGTGAACACCACGTACCCGGCAACAGGATGCCCTGCAACGGTGACTTTAAAACCCCGAAATGCCTAAAGACGTGCGAGTCTGGCTACAGCGTCGACTATCACAAGGATAAGCGCTACGGCAAACACGTGTTCTCAGTGTCTAGTGATGAGGACCACATCAGAGCTGAATTGTTTACGAACGGGCCTGTTGAAGCTGCGTTTACAGTATATTCAGATTTACTGAATTACAAATCGGGTGTTTACAAACACATTGCTGGGAATGCACTCGGTGGTCATGCTGTTAAAATTTTAGGCTGGGGCGTGGAGAATGGTGTCAAGTATTGGCTCATTGCGAATTCCTGGAACAGCGATTGGGGTGATAATGGATTCTTTAAGATCTTGCGTGGTGAAAATCACTGTGGCATTGAAGATTCTATCGTAGCCGGTGAACCACTCTTTGTTTAGTGTTTTTTTATAGTTAGTAAGATGCATTTTGTAAATAACTAACATCGTATTTTTTATTGCAAGAAATTAATTACGAGAATGCTATTTTTTTAAATATAGGTACCAAATATTTTTTACCAAAATAAAATGTAGTTTCAAGTTATTTGTATTATTTTTCTATTAAGTTGTTGTTGTTTCCTATTAGTCAGACTTGTTATTTTCCTCAAGAGAATAATGAACGAAGTAAATAATAGAAGTCGCAAGTTAATGTGTTGACGCTTTATTGTAATAATAAAGTGTGAGTAAATAATAATTATGATCTATCAGTTGTTCATGCAAGGGTCAAAAGTCGTTGACAGAGATATAAATGTAACCTCCTACTTAAGTTTTATCAAAGTATATAATGTGTGAATTGTTTTTATATGTATTTATTTTCTAAATAGTGATTGTCATTATCTTGTCTATGCTATGAACAACATAAAAAAGTGCAAGACGTGGAGCACAGTATAAATTATAGATTATATTATTAATGTGCCTGAAGTTGGGAATATGCCAAACCATATCTACCTACGTATTGGACTGAATGATTTCTTTGTCATCTGAACTTGTAGGTATTTAGCAATATTTACAATATTGCAAATGATAATTTC
The DNA here is from genome assembly GCA_958496365.1 of Subacronicta megacephala. Taxonomy (NCBI): domain Eukaryota; kingdom Metazoa; phylum Arthropoda; class Insecta; order Lepidoptera; family Noctuidae; genus Subacronicta; species Subacronicta megacephala. The sequence goes on from OY292521.1 coordinate 9,118,380, forward strand.
GCCTACACGGGTTGTATAACGTTCTTCGTTTACCTAACATAAATACTTGTGCAGATGATAAAGAATCGTTAGTAGGTACTTGGTAAAACCTTTAATAATTGATCACCACGTAGGTAGGTAGGTACCGTGTGCGTTACCCAGGCCAGATGTTGTCGAAAATGGTCATTTGAATCATATAGATAACTAGTTTTGCGGCTTCTGTAATTGTTGCGCACATTTTTAAATTTGTTGCGCTTATAGTTTTTTAATTACATATTTCACAAAAACATTTCCTGCTGGGGTAACGTTACCCCAGCCAGACCTTTTTCTTTCTAATGGGAATATTTAAATAATTACTAGCTATAAAATTAGTTGTCTAGATGAAGTAAATGTTGTGCCTTATTTTGTATTTGTTCTTTCATCGGTTGCGAAGTTATTCAAGATTTTGCTGGGGTAACGTTTTTGGTTTTGCTAGATCTTTGAAATGGTTAAGCGGATTCTTATCATATTTTGTACATGGCTTCTTGGGAATTAGTTTAAATTTGTTATGCAATAAAAAAACCAAAATAATCCATAGCTTAAAGGTTATTTCATTAAATAGAAAAACACTTCAATTGGTCCCAGCACTCTCAATAAGAGCTCTAAAGACTTACTTTAAACGTTATTTTAAAGCTTGTAACTGCCTTCAAATGTACGTGAAGTTTCATTAGTATCCTGTAAGTATTTAACAAGTTATGATGATATTGAGTTCTTCACGAGCACGGTCTTGATGCGCGCGGTGTTATTTGGCCACTGGATTGGATATATGAACTGAATGTTATGTCAATTATTAGTTTTTTAGTTCAGTTGTATATCAGTAAAATTTCAGCTCAGAACATTGGATAATTAATGAGATAATACGATTAAAGTCATTAGGAAGTGAATGACCGTGGTAACCCGACCAAGATTAGGTGGTTACGAAAAAGCGAAAACGCAAAACATTATGGTACCTTCTAAAATATGTAGGATAGTGTTACAAATTTAGTACAGACATGCACACAAGTTTAAAAAAAAACTACGTGATTATTTAATATTTTTTATTGACAGGTAATATAATCATTTCAATTGAACTTTTAAAGTATTATTTAACTTATACTTAAAAACAATCACAGATTAAAATTACAGATAGTAATTTTGCTTAGTTAGTTAGTTTTAGATAAGTACCTAACAATATGTACATATTAATAGGTAATAATTTTGCTACTATTTCTGTAGTTACATTATACAAGCTTACCTTGTTCGTGAATTCATCAAGCAGCCTGCACCATAACTATGATCATCAATAGAAGCACTCCATATTAACAGTAATTCGCCACACTTATTATTTTACATTAGCTCTCACGCACTCAAATCAAATCAAATCATATTTATTTGTAATAATAACACTCTAATAACACTCTATAAATATTTGCAAAAACAGGAAACGGAACTGCCGAAACGCATGCGCACTCTACAAGATGAATTATGTGATTACGGAGCATGTTTAGTGCAATATGCAAACAATGCGCCCCTTCACCCCACCCCTTCCGCGTCCCACCGAAAGACATGTTATATCAGTGATTTTTGATAAGTTTGTGCAACTGGAAGATAATAATAATGTTTTCAAACATTACACATAGTACAGATATTATTATATTATTAATGTATTTAACAATGTACGCGTCTGTACCGAAATTGTAAGGTGTATTATACTATAACATTTCAAAAGATAGTATAATGTTCTGCGTTTTCGCTTTTTCGTAACTTCCTTCCTTCCTTTTTTCACTTCCTGACGACTTTAATCGTATTATCTCATTAATTATCCAATGTACTGAGCTGAAATTTTACTGATATACAACTGAACTAAAAAACTAATAATTGACATAACATTCAGTTCCTATATCCAATCCAGTGGCCAAATAACACCGCGCGCATCAAGACCGTGCTCGTGAAGAACTCAATATCATCATAACTTGTTAAATACTTACAGGATACTAATGAAACTTCACATACATTTGAAGGCAGTTACAAGCTTTAAAATAACGTTTAAAGTAAGTCTTTAGAGCTCTTATTGAGAGTGCTGGGGCCAATTGAAGTGTTTTTCTATTTAATGAAATAACCTTTAAGCTATGTATTATTTTGGTTTTTTTATTGCATAACAAATTTAAACTAATTCCCAAGAAGCCATGTACAATATATGATAAGAATCCACTTAACCATTTCAAAGATCTAGCAAAACCAAAAACGTTACCCCAGCAAAATCTCGAATAACTTCGCAACCGATGAAAGAACAAATACAAAATAAGGCACAACATTTACTTCATCTAGACAACTAATTTTATAGCTAGTAATTATTTAAATATTCCCATTAGAAAGAAAAAGATCTGGCTGGGGTAACCTTACCCCAGCAGGAAATGTTTTTGTGAAATAATTAAAAAACTATAAGCGCAACAAATTTAAAAATGTGCGCAACAATTACAGAAGCCGCAAAACTAATCTATACATATAAAATCCTTTGTCCTGAATGACTGACTGACTGACGGAACAACGCACAGCCCAAACCACTTATCGTAGAGACCTGAAACTTGGAGGGTGTGTTCTTTGTATGACGTAGGCATCCGATAAGAAGGGATTTTCCGAAATTCTACCCCTAAGGGGGTGAAAAAGGGGGGCAAAGTTTGTATGGGACAACGTGATTCCTTAGTCCAATCTGCTTCAAATTTTGCATAAACGTTCTTTAACAGATTTGATGGAAGATGTGTTTCATATTTTATTGAAATTCATCCCCTAACGGACTTAAAAAAGGGGGGAAAGTTATTTTGGGCGTGGTTTGCTTCGAATTTGATATCTCCTTAGTGTTTTTGATTTAAATTACTTTTTATTTTGACACATGTCATGTTTGAAAACTCAATTTGATTTTACTCAAGAAACTTTGGTTGATAAACATATAAAATGCTTTCTTTGGCACACAAAAGTGGAATTGAGAGGCACACCATAGAACCCTTCTTAGAGGCAGCAATTGAGTGATGGGTGGAGTTACTGTGTTGCTGGCGGGGGTATTCCGTCAGATTCTGTTGTACCTAGAAGAACCCGAGCAGATGAAATCATCATCCATCATCATCGTAATGATTATATTTAAAAAGAAATACGAGAGAGATGCGTCTGCTGGAGAGTTTTCTGAGCTATTACTTAAAATAGGACATGGGGATTATAAAATTTGAATATGTATACTATCTCTCCTGAATACAGTAGTGACAGGTGACAATGATAGATGAATAGATCTTAGAGTGTATCCTGATTTTTCTAATATACATACGAAGTCTATAGATTGGATGTGCAAACATACAATACTGTCTCCAAAAAACAACAGTTCAGCTGCTATTAATTACATACTTCTTAAACCGTTGGAGGGCTCAGAAATTGGATTCAGTGCTACAAGTGGTCGAAACAGTTTACTAACCTGTAGAGTTCTTTAACAGTGTTAACCCTCCTTGGGACACTTGTAATTCTGCTGCGTCTCCTTATACCATTTAAGCTATGTATGTATCGGAACTAGACTGAGAGTATCAGCAGTGCACAAAAATATTAAAAAGGTCACTGTGATTACTGGATGTGCTGGAGGGGATTCAGTTTTCATACCTCGCATACCTTTGATACCCTCCAACTATATTTTTAAGAACAATTACATTTCCCCCTTAAGATCTTAGCTTTGCAATTACTATAAATAAATTTCAGGGTGAGTCATTAAGGGTGGCAGGTATAGATTTAAGGAGAAAGAAAGAGAAGAAATTCTACCTTGCCCGTTAATGAATCAGTATTTATAGCAGTCTGGTCATTTTAATACCAGACAGAAAAGCCATAAATGTGGTATACAAAGAAGTGCAATTTTAATTCTTGAGAGCAAAGTGATCTTCCACTATTTATAACACTTCATAAACCTATAGGCCCTTCGAGGCCTCCAGAATGATAGACCATCACAATAGCTAGCTAAAGGACATGAATGAATAAATAAGAAATTGTTATTTTTATATTTCAATAAAATTAAATAGTGGAACAAATTATTTGGTCTCAATTTTAGATACTTAATTTGTAATATCCCGCCAGAAATAGAGAAAAATAAACAGTCAAAATCGTGTTTTCCACGCGAGCGAAGCTGCGGGCGGAAAGCTAGTTATTTATAAGATTCAAATGACCATTTTCGACAACATCTGGCCTGGGTAACGCACACGTAGGTACCTTCTTAATTACAGACAAGCACTACTGACTGAGTGAATGGAATCAATTGTGTAGTTTGCTTAACAACCGCTTTCAGTGAGACGGAATTCATCATTTAATCGTATCTTGACTTTTGGAAATACTATCAAGTATTGTAGAACTAGATAGATATTTAAAACATTCTCAAGAAGTACATATTGGGTCTCTGTATGATTTACTAATTTGATTTGTCAAAGGTTTAGTGGTAACCAACACGACGAAGAGTATCATAATATTTTTTTTTTATCTACTCACAAATGATGTGTCGGATATATTATATGCATTATGGGGAGGATGATTGTTTTTTTATCAAACACTACAGTTATGCTCCTGATAACAGAGGGCATAAAAATAACAGAAATATAAATCGAATAGAATAAAATTCTTAATATGCGAATTTTTTATCCTTTTAATGGGGTCCTGGGAACGCTGGACTTTACTGTGACGTGAGGTCCATACATGCCGAAAAAATAGGCGCATTGTAGATGCGGAATTTTTGTATGAATTGTCAACTCATAATAGGCCAGCATAGTGAATTATGGCCTTATCCGTATTCAGCTGTGGGACAATCAAGTATTGTAAAAATATGGTAATTACCTACCTACAAAAGTTTTATTCGCAGAAGATATATTTTTAACAAAGGAACTTAGTTAAAAAGTGAAGTAGCAATGAATACCCTCCATTGACATCATAATCATCCATGATATCACTTTTCCTGTAACCTTTTACCCTATTATAGTAGATAATTAATGTTAGTGTAAGTAAACATTCCATTAACTCTTGAGAACTAAGTAGACATTATAAAATACCGCTTTTACAGATATCATAATCTTTATCTAAAAAAATGCCATTAACGAACTCATTGTTTCATAGGTACGCACGGCTACACACCAAGCTATTAAAAACCAGTTTACGTTGGTCTCTTTTCGTATGGGCAGGCTACACAATGCGAGATCAGTTTAAACTGGATTTGTATAGGATGACGAGGCCGTGTGTACACAATTATTATCTTACATATTAATTGAAGCCGTCAGTCGGTATAGGCATTAGCAATTATATGTTAATACAAACTACAAGGTGAAACAACGTATTAAAAATTCTTCTCAATAACTGTTGTATGCAGATAATTATTACAATCACGACTGAACGCAATGCACCGGAAAACACACATCCCACGAATGGAACAGATGTGAGAATATTTTGTTCCTGAAAATAAGTCAATATAGAAGTTTGTACCTAATAACTCGAGGGAAATATAATAGAATAGGAATAGGAAATCGTGTATAGAAAAAAAAAATTTAGGGAGAAAGTTTTACGTGCAATGACGTATACCTAAGTTTTAAATATCCTTCATTTAGGTAGATTCCTTATACATTTCAATAATAACTTTTATTATTTTTAATAATTATTTTTTATTATATTTTGGCATTCATAGATGCTACATACCTAAGCTATAAATAAACCGGACGCTTTTAAATACTAAGCTATCGAGACCACATAGGTACTGTGCACTTTACGGGAGGGACGGAGATTCGAATCCTACCTGATAGTTCACTATAAAATTCATATCTTTGAATATTCTTGTTATTACTTTAAAAGTCTATATCGCCTTTCTGACACTGCGGAAGCAGACGACAAAGAACGCTATATATATGAGAGTAATAACTGGATGATTCGTCATACAACCAATGAATAAAGACTTAAAAGTAGGTTAAATACAACACAATACAGTTCCTTACTTTCTTATCAGACTGGTCGTTATTTATAGCAGTGCTGGCCTGCGATAAACGAAAAGTAGGTAACATAAGAAAATCAAACTCTTAGGAAAGGGAAACTAAATTAGAAGCTTTATGTAAATAATAATTACCACATGACATAATGTACCATTACAGTAGTCCACTAAGAGATAAGAGATACTGTTATTCATGCAAACGATTGTAGGTATATTTTGTGCACAGATACAAGAATATTTCTATGATTTTGTGTATATTATTTGTGTCTGTTATTAAATACTACTGTTATTACTTACTAACCCTTCAAGGGTTAGTAAGTAAACCAGTAAGTTGATGCATCGCAAATTGTTGTTAACTGGCAACACAATTTTCAAGTACGGTTAAAGTTTGTTGTCCGCAAGCAGTGGTAAATTTTATTAGAAACATCGGTACCTATGTTTCTTTGTGATCATTTTTCTTACTTATTTTGATTTTATAAAAACACTTCATTAAGCGATTTTAACGGTGTAAGCCGTTAAAATCGCGTAATGAAGTGTGACGAGTGCAGTTATTATTTGGAACAAACCGTATAATGCTCGAAAAGAAGGTAATAGTACCTACCTACTTGGCGTAATAAAAATTATAAAAAGTAGCAATAATTTGGGTCCTTAAAACTTCCATTGCTCAAAATTAAGCGCTGTTGTCGCCTGCGCGAGCTGTGGTTCATTAAGGGTAGAAAGTAGGCTATTTAAAACAAGCCCTCGCGTATTCGTTACACGATTTAAGCGACTTAACCCCAACAGCACTTAAAGTGCCTAGACCTCGCTTACAGAGTTAAAACTTTAATGAAATGTGAAAAACTGTTCTCAATTTAAATTAGTACAAAAGTTCAGTGTTGAGGATAGGAACTTAGAGTTATAAATGTAGTAAATGTAGCATTTTGTAAGCGTTCATAAATGTGATATGTGCCTTTTTAAATTATGTGTGTTTTGGAGTTATAGGCGTCGGTTTTATTAGCGTTGGTGTTATAGCTGTCAGTATTATAGGTGTCGGTATTTTGCAGTCTGTCTTATGGGGCGTCGGTCTTGTAAGCGTCAGTCTTTTTGGCTTCGGTATTATTATGGGCATCAGTTTTAAAGACTTCAATGCTATAGGCGTCGGTGTTTTGGGTGGTGTCATGAGCATCAGTCTTACATATGTCGCTGATATAGGCGTCAGTGTTTTTGACTTTGGTGTTGCGGCCATCGGTGTTATTATGGGCATCAGTTTTAGAAGACTTTAATGCTATAGGCGTTGGTATTATGGGTGGTGTCATGAGCATCAGTCTTACATACGTCGCTGATATAAGCGTCACACTTTTTGACTTATTATGGGCAACAGTTATAAAGACTTGATGCTTGATGGAGCCAGTGTTATGAGTGTCACTGTGTCGGTATTACAGGTGTTTGTGTTATAGGTGTCGATGTTATAAGTGGTGTCATAGGCATCGGTGTTATTAAAGCCCTCGGTCTTATGGGCGTTGGTCTTATGGGCATCGGTGCTATAGGTGTCTTATTGGCGCTGGTGTGTCTTGACTTCGCTCGGCCTTATGACCTATAAGCTTCCGTTTAATAGTTCACGACGTTATTATAGGCGCGGTCTTATTGTCGTTGCTCGTTATTAAAATATGCGTCGGTTTTATTGGCGTCAGTCTCATAGGCGTCGCTGTTATAGGCCTCGATGTTATTATACGTTTTTGTCTTATAGTCATAGAAATCAGTCTTATGGGCGTCGGTATTAGTCGTATTATATATCATAAGCGTCGGTATGGATTAGTTTTGTATTTAGATGTACCTATATTAGAAGTGTTTTGACTAACTTCGATCATTTCGGTTCTCGATCGATTGTCAGTCACAGATTGATGATCAGCGTTATTATTACTAACACTAAACTTTTTGTACTTTTGATAACAAATACAGTGTAAGTAGATTTGGTTACTAGAGATAGCAATTTTACATATTAGATACATCTTTATAAAGGCCGTAAGCCATGATCCACTGAAAAACAAATGACTAGTAAACACATGACCTCATAATCCAGTCATAACGTTTTAGATACATGCACTTTTTGTTTTCGTTCTGAAATTATGAGTTCATTAAACCTACATACCTACACTAAATGAAAGGTCAAGTTGTGTCAAGAAATAAGCGTATCTTAACTTAATTGAACTACTTACGCTGCGGCTGCGCAAATAACTACGTAACTATGTATTTATAAACATCTTATCACAAACCTCAATGCTCTAACTCAGGTAGGTACGGTCGCCAACACATCAGGCTACCACAAAATATCAAATTCTCTCAGTCGATTTTGAAATGAAATGATGAATTGAAATGATATTTATTTCTGTAAATAGATCTTTTGAAGACACTTTTACAAGTCGTTTTTTTTTACATATTTCTTTTTTAAACTAGATGGCGTCGACATTTCCTATCTGACGACCTCTGAGAAGAAATGTCGAAACAAACTCAGAGAATCATGGTCTCTTTTAAAGTCCAGACAATAGTTATATCATAGGTATACGAGTTTTACAATGTAGGGCAAAATCTGACAGGCCTTTTGAAGAAAGAGCCATAACAGCTTTGAGTTGACCTGTCCTAACTGAAGGCACGCATACCTACATCAGTCCTCGTGTAGCTCAACCATTTTTTAGGGAGCTCAACGATCCGTCGCATGACGATACCAGATCAGCAAGACATTTGCGTAGGTCATGTGAAACACTCAAAGCTGTCAGAAAACTTGTATTATAAATCTTAATATTGTAGAGCTAACCTACATAGTACTCGCATTTACATTTTTATCCTTTTTTGAACTTAATCATTAACATTTTAAGGTTTAAAATCATTAGGAGAAATTTTATAGTTTAGTAAAACCTGATGTGCTGGCGACTGTACTTCAAAATAACAGGAATTTCTTTAATCAACCTATTTAGTGAGCGAATCGCCAAATAGTTACGTGGAATTGTAAAGTTGCGGATAACATCCTGCTAATACCATACCTTAGGTCTATCAATGCTGTTAGATATCAATGGTGAATATCAATTCCAGAGCATACTGAATCCCTCAGTAACGCCCAAAATAAGCGTGGTTGTCTGCAGCCGTTCCGAAGAGCCGCATACAATCAGTTTGTGCATAATCTCGAATATATCAAATTTTTAAGGACAACATACACGAACGCGAAGCATTTTTTCTTTTTTTTTTCTTATGGCTGTAGTATCACTGTGACCTTAATCGGTCTAATAAATATCTATGTACTGCAGGATTCGCTTAGGGGAGAGCTCTCTTGTCAGGAGATCCCTTCTGTTTTACGCGAAGCATTCACAACCCCAATATCGTCTTTCCAAATACCACTGCAAAACTACTTGCAGACAAGTTCAGACAGTTACTTTGAACGAACTGTAGTCTTATTTTTATTTTATTACCTTAAGATGGACAGATCTCAAGAAACCCTGCAATTAAAACCTCAATAGATAACGGCATATCATCATGTTCCTAGCCTTTCCCGTTTATGTTGGGATCGGTCTAACGAGATGCTGCTGAATATCAGTAGGTATAATAAGTTAGAAGCAGTATTTTGTGCTTATTTAAAACAGACTATGACTCATATTCGTTGCGATAACACGGCTTTTAAGTCACGGATAACGGATAAATAATAAGACCAGTATTTTAAATAACATTTTATTGTAACTACATATTATTTGCGCCAAAAGTATAACTCCGAAGACTAACAATCACTTACTTGTACGCAGCTTGTAATTCATAAAAAAATATTAAATAAGCTATAATATCTATACTACGAAACGAAAATTATTGTAAATAACAATGCAATCTGTTGATATAAATTGACAGTTTCAATGCTATACTAATGGCGCAAATTAATTAATTAAATACATGATTAATTATAGACCTAATTTTTATTAAATCTAATATATCACAAACCATGACTGATCGACGTTACTGCGTCTCAGTCCTAACATAGCACTAGTTTCAGTTAGATCCATCAAAATAAAAAAAATAATTAAACACTTAAACCAATTGCACTACCTTTGGTGACAAAGTATGTGCAATTGTGCAAATATTCCGTTTATGAAATCCAATATTGTTTTGTTTTACAAAGATGCAAATTTTCACAGATGAAAAATGATTGCATAGTGGTCTGCGAGATGCGAAAAACATTCGTGTGCGGTTGTCTCCCTCCTCAGAAAGGAGAAAAGAGGGCCAACTTCACGCGAATCAGACAAATCGAAAAGATGAGACGAAATCTACACCCAAATGTTCCTCTTCAAACTTTACGAGCAGTGTGGATACGATACGCCCTATAAAAATATAACTTTTTTATTTTCAATGCAAACTTCAGGCTGTTCATATACTTAAATGAAGATACATCCATGCAGGACTGAAAACTCCCCAATACAACAGAATATACATCTTCAAATTTATCGATTCCATGCTCACCAAAAAAGTCATACCTTTTCACGTTTCATTTTACGCATATAACATTATTGCAGTTTGTTGGTATTGCACTTCCCTATTTAAGATTACCAAAGACATCGACAAATTATTTTTTTTTAGTCATAAAAAGATAATGCAACTAGTAGAAGACAAAAATAAATCAATAAAAATATTGCAAACAAAATAACAATAAAAATATAGAATAATCATTTTCTTACGCGTCAGTCTGTTAGAAAAAACTTTATAAATACAACATAAATCAATGTTTTTTTGGTAAAAAAAAATTTAATGACACACAAAACAGACGAGACAGACCTAGAGATCACATATACTTAATTACACAATTATTGACAGGCCATAGTTGTAGTTCAAACCAAAATATTTTATTATGACTATTATATGATATATTTCCGATAAAATTTTGGACTACACTGGAATTATTTAAAGCCCATCAATTTAAAGCCAATATACACCTTCCAATTTAACGCTGGCAATATTGAAAAATCAGATAATCAAAATTACACATAAAAAAGAATTGATAGTCAAAAACAAAAAAAATGTCAACCTTATTTGACGTTCGTTTAGGCGCTAAATTGGCAAGCCTATACAAGTTCAATTAAACAAAATGCTTTACACGGCCGCAATAATTGCGGTTGCTAATAAATTTCATTATTTTTTAGCAGTGAATATGCGCGGCACAGGCCTAATACATGCGCCAATCAGAAGCAATGAACCTATGTTTTTAAACAAGACAATTCCATCTCGGCACTATTACCATCAAATGCCCCTATACTCTAAAACATTCGTATAATCTATTTAAAAGAAATACTCGATACTATTTTACATAAAAAAGTAGGAAAATTGGAATGAATCATAATAAAAAAATTACGCAATAAATATACTAATACTTTTACATTTGACACAGACATCAAAATTGCTGTGTTTGACCACCGACGGATAACTACATCACTAATAATTCAACCGTTCTTTGCCGAATACTTTCCATTTCAACAAAGAATCACTAATAATAACTTTCGACTAGCTTTGCTCTATTGTAACACATTTTCTGTATCTTCATTTACTTGTGCTAATTACCAAGAAAAATAAGTTTTGTTTTAAGACTTTATTGCAAACCACCCAGAAGAACTAATCTATTAATATTTTAAAATATATGTACCTTATCTTTGTCAGTGCTATGTCAATAGAGTGAGACGGAACAATAAATGATACTGCATTTTAAAATCTAAGGGCTTTCTTATTATCTTATTCTTTCTTTGAAGATGCAGGCTTTCCCCTCGATTACAATACTTAAAGCGTAAAAACTTACCCATAGTTTTCGTTGCCTGTCGATGATCAAACCAGCTACAGGATTATTCATTGATAGTATCTACTTACTGACAAAATTATTTAACGCTCAGCTTTTACATAGTGTTGTCTCGCTCTAACATTTCGCACACTTTGCATTATACTATCGCTAAATAATCCGCCCGTATAGTCAGCAAAATAAATAAATATGCAGGCAATTATATCTTTATTGTACACATGTTTACTGCAAAGATTTTATTGCCTTGCTAAATTAAACATTTGCATAAAAAATATATACAGACTCAAAAAACACCCGCGTAGTGCACAGATGTTCGAAAATCACTTGCATATTTAATGATTTTGTTATGTGTACATAGATACGTATAACTATTTACGTCATGGAGTCATATCTAGTGTTGGTCGTGAGCGGGTCGTTGTCATCCCGTTGACGGAAGTTGAACGCATTACTGAAACTGTCTCGAAGTCGCTCAGTGAAAGTCTTGTAGTCGAGGTGCGCCTGCCCAAAGTCGAAGTCGGCTACTTCGATTGAGTGCCTATAAAAGATATAAACATAGCATTTTGAGTACTTCCCTCAAATATAATTTTTCAAGAACACAACCTCGGTGTTTCGCGTCACCACTTTAGTGCCGGGATACGGGAGAGCTATGACATTCCTCCACAGACCCGACAGTAAATGGCACCTGCCCTCTCTCAACATCTAGTGGATTTCAAACAGCAAAAAAAGACATCACGAATTCACTTTACAACTAAATTAAAACAGACTGAGGGTAAGCCACGTTGATGGAATAAAATACTGTATAGATAATTGTATACTTGCTGTAAATTTGTATACTTTCTGTAGACTTTTTAACTTGCTGTATACTTGGCCCAACAGTACAATTAAACTTCGATAAAACGCTTTAGTATTTAGACGGTATATTTACCTATCTCGTTTGTACAATTGCTATGCACCCAAGGCCATGAGGTCAACGAATTATATTCTTCAATTAGCCTATTAATTTTTATTAACAAACGTGTAAAGGAACTTATTTAAAAAAAAAATCTCACCTTGACCGATGTTGGTAGTAGGCGATACCAAACACTACTAAGATGACAGCCACGAGGCAGAAGAACACCGGGATTACTATGACCGACAACTGCGCGTGCACCGATGCTGGAAACATAAAGCAAGTGGTAAATAAGTCGAAAAGCAAGTTTTTTTTTATTTAAAAGTAACCCACTAGGGTCGCACAATACTAGTATTCTTGTTAACCCCTCGTGCTAACCTAAATGCTTGTGTTACGAGTGGGTTCACGTCGGTAGTGCAATGTGTGGGTTTCGAACCGGCAACCACATGATCGCCAGTCCAACGCTTTTTAGTGTGCAAGTATTATGGCCATTAGACTGCATATTCATTTCTAGCAGTAATGTAATGAATTATCACTCGCTTTAACGGTGAAGAAAAATATGGTGATTGGTGAGGAAACACGCATGCCCCAGAGATTTTCTCTACGAGGTGTGAAGTCTGCCGACCTGCAGTAGGTCAGAGTGGTGGACAATAGCCTAATCCCTCTCATACTGAGAGGACACCCGTGACCAGTGGAACGATGTAATGAGTTGATGAAGATTATGATAATGACCATTGCAGTTCCAAGTCGTAGGGTCTCGTTCAAGAATAAGGTATCACCGTCATGTAATTAATTATGACTAGCTTCAATAGTGAACAAAAACATGGTATGGTAACGCGCATAAAGAGTTTCTCGACGGCGTGTAAAGTCTGCCAACCTGCAGTTGGCCAGCGTGGTAGACTATAGCCTTGTCCTTCAATGTTCTGAGAGAACCCCTGTCCAGCAGTGCGACAGAAATGGGTTGATGATGAAATAAAATCGCTCTCATGATTAGGCTTCTTGTACACACACCGTCTACATACGATTCACTCGCCTTATGTGGACACGGTCGTAAGTGTTGTATGGATCACAACATACCATATCATACACACCATGGCACCTATATCCTATATTGAATGTAAGCGCTAAGTTCACTGGTATATTGTAGGTCCCATTTAATCGATCACTTCTTATCCATTTACCGGGCAGAAATTCAAACTCTGAGCTACTATTGGGAATTTCTAAGAAACCCAATAAGAATGCTCGTCATATAATAGTTTACGTATCTCGACGTTTTAAATAGCACCCTCCTTCCTTCATCAACCCACTACATTTTGTTTTTTTTTTTTTTTGTTTAAAAAAGCTTACTAGCAATGTGGGTCACACATTACTAGTATTCTTGTTAACCCCTCGTGCTAAGCTAAATGCTTGTGTTACGAGTGGGTTCACGTCGGTAGTGCAATGGGTGGGGTTCGAACCGGCAACCACATGATCGCAAATCCAACGCCCTAGCCATTAGGCTACCGTCGCTTTTCACATTGTCCCACTGCTGGGCACTAGTCTACTCTCACTACTTCTCCTCCTTCAATGGCAAATTCACTTAAAATTCAAATTCGAATAACACTCATAGAACGCAAATCGAACAACACAATTAAACACATCTTACCTTTATAAATATTAATAGTAGCTCTAGCAACATTCTTGCCAATTTCATTTTCTATGACAACTACTACTGTATGTTGATCGCTATCCGAGAAGTAATGGACTAGAGGGAACGTGTTGGCGAACGTCCTGATCTTGGAAGGACACGTTTCATTACCAGTGATGTTGTACTGGCCAAGTTTATACAGTATACAATAGTAGAAAGGTTGGGAGCCGGTGTACTTGACGTTTAAATTGAGTAGATCTCCGTGCTGTAGCCAGTTCATGCCAGTGATGTTTATCGTGGATATTGGCTCTGGAAATACAAAATACTATATATTTTCTGTTTTGGTCTTTTAACGGGTTTAAAATTACAAACATATCAATAACAGATAGACTCAAACTCGAAACAAATACATATTATGTTGATCACACAAAATATGGGTCGTTTTTTTAAGTATCTAGTGATTATATATATAGTCTTTGTTTCTTATGACAGTAATACCATTGGAGTAATATCTCTACATCCATTATTATAACGTTGATACTCCTGTTTCATACACTCGTGCAAGCAAAAGTCAACTTTAAGGTGATCGTACGAAAGCCGAATGTACAGCCGCCAGCATATCAGGTTTAACAAAACTGTCAAATATCTCCAAATGATTTTAAACCTTAAAATGTTGACAATTAAGTTCAAAATTAACTGAGACAAGCTGACATTTTGTGGTAACTGCATATGCTCGCCACCGTACACTTGTGAACTTTAAATTGCTTGTTATTTTAAATGAAGTCTATAATTAATATAAACAGATATTTTCTTCGTTCTTAACCGCATGTGGATTACAATATGGATGTATT
Source organism: Subacronicta megacephala (assembly GCA_958496365.1). Lineage (NCBI taxonomy): Eukaryota > Metazoa > Arthropoda > Insecta > Lepidoptera > Noctuidae > Subacronicta > Subacronicta megacephala. The sequence goes on from OY292521.1 coordinate 9,133,524, forward strand.
AGTGAAATCAAAACATGACAGGATATACCTATCGTCCAATTACTGACACATCACTGCATTGTGTTATGTAGGAAAATAATACGTTTAATTATCGGATGACTACACTATATATATTGGCTGGAAACAAAATATTTAATAGTATAAAATTATAAATCCATCATAAATGGAACAGTTTGGATTCTTTTTCCTCATTCCTGTCATGTCAGCCGAATGGATTATGCTGTAATTTGATAAACGATAACGCTTTCATGTAAATAACCATAATTAATCATGAAAATCGACTAACGAATTAAAACAAAATGCAACTCAAAGTTTGTCGACATATTATGTTATTTTCATAGTCTTTCTCGTCTTTCTTAGATATCGAATGTTAAATAAAATTGCTACTAGTTATATAGAATCAAACTAGAGTAATCGCTTACCTCTCACATATATAGTTTGCTGATAACGTCCGAAGGTATACCCCTTGCTTATAGGCACGGTATTATTGCAAGTAAAATCTTGCAGTCCTTCTAGATCCTTCATCGTGGTCCTATTAGAGATTGCCCGTTTTGCAACTTTATGTGGTGTAGTTACATTTGTATCACTTTTTAGTGTTGTTGTTGAAACTGGTGTTGTCGTTGCTTTAGGAGTTGTTGTAACTGGTGTTGTTGTTGGTTTGGGAGTTGTTGTTGTTGTAGTTGTTGTTGTGGTTGAAGTTGTCGTTGTAGTCGTAGTAGTCGTTGTTGTCGTCGTAGTCGTGATTGGCGGCAAAGGCTCATTGTTCGCGACAACTATCGCCTCGACATCATGAGTGCCCATATTATCTTCATACGTATAGTTTAGAGTGAAGTCAGTTGTGCTATCTATGTATACGCAGTCTATGAACCAATGAGTGAGGATCGAGGAAGAGTTCTTTTTCAAGAACTGCAGCTCACTGTCATGCAATTTGACAAAGTGGTTGACGGTTTTGTTGACTGCCACGAAGTTGTTAGGTCTTTGTACATCTTTTTGACCTAATATCATGTCCCCGTGAAGTGTATCTGTAAACAAGCATACATATTTACTGCAGCTATACGCAAATCTTCAAGAACAACGATTCAAAGCAGTAAAGGTAATCACGCAGTCATCAGTTGTCATCTTATTGAGCTAACTAAGTTTTTTTTGGAATAGACTTGGCAAACGAGTAGGCGAGGCACCTGATGGTAGGTAGTCATCGCCGCCCATGGACATCTGCAATATCAAAGAAGTTGCCGAGCCAAGGAAAAGAGAGGGGAAGGAGAAAAGAAGAAGGAAGGGGACTGAGGGATGAATTGGGCCTCAAAGCTAGTCATCTGTCCATGTGCACGCACGCAACTATACATGTCTTTAGAACCCACCAATAATGAAGTAGGTTAGGGATCTGAACCTGTAACGCAAATATTCCAAAATTGCTCATTGGAATTCTAATTTCAAACCGCACGTATTTTATCGACATTCATATGGAAGAGGATTTATGCCTTATCGCGTAACATCATATCCAACACGCATTAACGACTTCGATTCATAATTCACATAAACATGTGTAAAGAGTTTTTACATTTCTATACCGTAAAGCGACTTCGTTATACCCAGCCTGTTAATTTGTTGGTATCTGAAACTCCTTAACATATCATCACTCCTGCATTGCCCGAAGGGTTAGGCAGAAGTACACCCACTGTTCGCCGGTATGTTAAGGTCCCATGTAAGAAGGGGTGTAAAACTCTGAGATGCTACTAAGAATTTCAAAAAAACCCATAACACGCCTCGATCTGCTGGCTTCTGGACACTACTGGATTTAAGACCACCAGACCAATGACGCAGTCTTGGCAAACTCCTTAAGAAAATATTAAAAATGACATACGAACACTTATTGTACTTTATATTCTTCATTGTCTTTTTATCATTAGCAGTCGTATGTACACAGATGGTACTGCGCAGCTTATGGAAATTAATACGAAAAGGCATATATTATTTTATCGCAACAAGACACTAATGACCCTAGTCTGCTGTTTGAGTGTGAAAATGGTCGTTTAATTATTAATGACAGTAAATTAAGTCTATAAAAATCGTCATTAAATTGGTGTTGAATTTTGACAAAAATTCATGGATAACAGCAGATAACAACCCGCTCATTCCATACCTATGAAATATGTCAGTCCATGTAGCTGTTGTGACTATAATAATAGTTACATACCATCACGCCTGTAATCCACATTTTGCCGGTATGTTTAGGTCCCATGTAATAGGGGGCGAGCCTATTGCCATTAACCGGGCACAAATCCAGACTCCGAGCTGCTACTGGGAATTTCATAGAAAAACCCAATAACACTTTGCTCGACCTGGGGTTCGAACCCAGGACCTCTAGCGTAGCAGTCGCGCTTAGGACTACTAGACCAATGAGGCAGTCAGTAATAATAGTTATTTTTCTTTTAATATTTTTCTTTAACTTTAGCAAAAGAAAATGTGATCCTAGCCATGATTGGATGTCTTCAATAAATATCGCTGACGTCACCTTAAGACTTACAACGTGAAAAAGAAATTCGATTACAGGCAGTGAACCTCGGACCAACCTATTATTTATTAGGTTTTTTTTTTCAATATTATACTATAAATATAATAATTGGATATTGAAAAAGTACGTATATTTGGGCGACTGTTTTAGCCAAAGAATTAATATTTGATATCTGTCTAAGTGCTGTTGTACACTTGCTTATGCGCCACTGTTGTTTAAGGATAGCATGTAATAAGAGGATTTCTAGGAAAAAATAAATAAATGGGCTCCGTTAATGTCAATGCACGTTATTTAATTCATGTAATGTTCTATAATTTTATTTTAGAATTAATTAACAAATACAACAATCTTAAATACTAGCAATTCAGTAAAGTCGTTATCATTTTCTTACTAAGTTTTTCCTCCTAAGTAGGTGCAGAGCACCTTTATTTATTTGTAAAGGACAGCTAAGTAGGTAGATTTAGTTTTGTTCTTTCAAAATCGGCGAAGATATCACACCCACGTTTTCCCCGAAATCCCCACAATTAGCCGGCATATTTTATGGCAAGCCTATTGACATTGACCGGGCACGAATCCAAAGTTCGAAATATTATTCTAAGAATTATATATTATAAGAATTTCGTAGAAAAAAACAATTACACTACCCTGCACTGCGTCAGTATTAGCTTTTAGAGTTTTGACATGTGTAGGCAGGCATACTGGCAATACTAAAACATTTTACATAATTGTAATTATTTATTATTCAGCCATTTTCCTCCTGCTGCCTCCCTACCCTCTTTCCATGCCTCACGGTTTAAGGCCATTTTGGCCTTATCCTTTCAGAAGAAGTTAAGCTCATCCGGACTGGCTTCTAATACTTTCTGAGACTCATTTTGTTTAGCCCACAGCTCGTTTGAAATGCGGCCTGTCTCGCAGTCCAACTCCACTTCAAGCTAGCAGGTTTTGAAGAGCAGTAGATACGCAATTTCTTATGGAGTCTGCCAAATACTTAATGTTTTATTCTGGGTGCGGTAGGAAGTCGCCTCTAATTCAACGCACCAATATGATATGGCAATATGGAGTTTGCCGGTATGTTTATGTCCCATGTAACAGGTGGCCCTGTTACATGGGACATAAACATACCGGCAAACTATGAGTGTTCATTAGTGCACCTCTGCCTAACCGTTCGGGAAATACAGGCGTAATGGTATGTTATAAATATAATACTATATAATATAATTGAAGCGTCGGTAGCCTAATGGCTAGGGCGTCGGACTTGCGATCATATGGTTGCCGGTTCGAACCCCACCCATTGCACTACCGACGTGAACCCACTCGTAACACAAGCATTTAGCTTAGCACGAGGGGTTAACAAGAATACTAGTAATGTGTGACCCACATTGCTAGTAAGCTTTTAAATTTTAAAAATGTGATCTTATTAGTCACTGGGATAATCCCCCGGGATCTCGTTATTCTGACTCCAACTATATACCTAGATATATCCTCGGATAACATGACGGTATTTTCCAATTTTGTACAGAGCGAATGGAAAGCCGCTTTATCATTTATTTAGCGTCTAACCTCAAAAAATAGTTATTTAAATAACTATCTTTGGTTCCTGATTTTATTGTTTAATTCCTAATTATACTAATAAAATTGTCAAATCGAGCTATACAAATCCAGTAGATATAGGATGAATTTGCATTGGAAAGCCTTTACGTACAATGCGATAACAGCCTATACTGGATTTGAATAGCTGGATGCGTAGCCGTGCGACTGATCTAAAGACTTATATGTGCAGATTTTTTATACTACTACTACTACTACATAGTATAAAAACAAGTCGCTTTCCGCTGTCTGTCTGTCCCTATGTATGCTTAGATCTTTAAAAATACGCAACAGATTTTGATGCGATTTTTTTATACTTAGCTAGAGTGATTCGAGGGGAATGTTTATATGTATAATGCATACATATTATAGTACAGAAAAGTCGAGAAATCACGCGGGCGAAGCCGTGGGCGGAAAGTTAATTTGTAATAAAACCGATGGCCAGCTATCCTATTGTCCACATAAGTCATATTTACAATAAATACCTAAGTATATTTAGAGTACCTACCTAATATAATTATGTACATAAGTAGGATAATATTGTCTAGGTTATGATGTTTAAAAATATATACATTGATCAACAGGCTACAAGTTGGTTCTTCATCCATTTCGTATCATTTAAGTTGAATAACCTGTTATCGACCATAAAAGTAAATATTATAAAGGCTGATTTGCATTTTGTTTATAACAAATTAATGTAATCTGTAATACCATGCTATAGAAATTCTGCTTTGTAAAACTACTTGCCGTATGTTCGACGCAAATAAAAGGTCTTTGGTCCTTTTGCATTTATCGCGATGTTGAGGAAAGCTTATCATATAATAAGGCGCGTTCATGTACTGCATTTGACAAATAAAGGTGAAATAACTTCAGTAATTTTGGTACAAATTCATTTATTTTGTTTTTATTTTTTTTAATAATAAAAATTTTAAAAATTAATTATCACGCGCTTAAACGGTGAAGGAAAACATCGTGAGGACACCTGCATGCCTGAGAGATTTTCTTAACGGCATGTGAATTCTGCCAACCCGCAGTAGGATAGCGTGGCGAACTACAGCCTAATCCCTCTCGTATTGAGAGGAGACCCGTGCCCAGCAGTGCGACAATGTAATGGGTTGATGATGATGATGATACATGTACGTCTCTAACACATTCTGGGTTCACACATTACAGTTGATATCTCAATTCTGTTTAGGTTACGAACAATTTGTGAAAAACCAAAAAATATTTCAGTTTTGCGCCCAAAGAGCAACAATCAGCCTTAAAGGCCCTATCCCCCCCCCTTCCTTCGCCTTTTCTCCTCCCCTTCCTTTTCCTTAAAAAGGGTCGGCAACGCATCTGGAGCTGGACCCGAACTTGCGTCCTCCATCACCTTGAGTGAGACGAACAATGTGGAAGAGAGATTCGATATCAGGGGCGGAGACCTCGGTAGCTTACTTGGCTCAAACCATCCGCTGTTCCGTTGAAGACATTTTACGTACGCAAATAACGTACGATGGTAAACCGGACAAAACTGCTCACAGTTCGTTAGAAATGTTTAAATATAGCCATTACGAACTGCCGAACTAAAATTTACCATTATACCATTTGCGAACAAATTCAGATGCGCAGTTATTTGGAATAGACTGTCCATCGATTGCGATACAACAAGATGCCGATTTAGTCACCAGCTAAAGGGGTGATTCTACCCGTCATACTGACTAACTTTCCATATTAAATCCATTACAGATACATGAACGACTTCTCACGCATGCCAAAATGTAGTCTGTTTACTTTTGTATAGGAAGACGTATTTATTTTACACGAATAGGTTATGGGTTTCATAGGAAAACTTGTTGAGTATGATGAGTAGAATCACCCCTTTATCGGTTGCAAGTGACTAAAAGCACCCTGTATATCTGTAGAGTACTATTCGTATAGTACTGCTACATCACTGATTCTAAAAAAAATATGTTTAAGCTTTTTATACTTATCTACATACCTGTTAGATTAAATGCCGTGAAAGCGGTGGTCACAGTCCACCATACGTTTTCAAAGTAATATCTTTTCACTTCTAAATGAACATTATATTGTCCTGCTTCATAAGTTCCTCTTGTGTACTCAACACTCCAATTAACTGATTGATTTGTACTGATGATCTGAAAAAAGATATGATAGGTAAATTATCTAGTCTACTGTGAAAATCACTAAATTTTGGGCATTCCATTCAAGATTATAAATTATTCTGTATGATAAGAATGTTTTAACTTAAGGTCTTAATGCTGTTATTTAGAATAAAAGCGACAGCGTTTCGTGACAGGTCACGGGTCACCATTTAGTATGGTAAGAGTAAACCTCAGATCAAATAAAAAGTTAAGATGGAACTTTGCGAACAAAGAAGTGAGGCCGGATAAAACTACGCCTTGCCGTTTACAAAAACAATTACAGGCACACACGTATACCGAAACTACGCCTTATCTTGACAGTCGAGCTATCGAAAGCTTGACTGACAAGATAAGGCGTAGTTTCAGTATTGTTATATAGTGTAAAATTGTATTTGTAAACGCCAAGGCGTAGTTTTAGCCGGCCTCACTTCTTTGTTCACAAAGTTCCATCTTAAGTTTTTATTTGATCTGAGGAGTAATCTAAATGTATGGAGTCTCATATATATAAGGGCAGTCATGACTACTCATGCCAACTCCAACTGCATTCATATTATAATTATACTAGCTTTCCGCCCTCGGCTTCGCCCGCATGGTTTCTCGGCTTTTCTAATATTTCTTCCCGTTTTTGCAACATTTTTCATTTATGCTCCGCTTCTATTGGTCTTAGCGTGATGATATATAGCCTATGGCCTTCCTCGATAAATGGGCTATCTAACACTGAAAGAATTTTTCAAATCGGACCAGTAGTTCCTGATTCTAGCATGTTCAAGTAAACAAACAAACAAACTCTTCAGCTTTATAATATAAAGTATAGATTGAAAAACTCGAAGCATCCCGTTTTGCTTAGCTGTATGGAAATCTTAAATTTTTCATCAGCATTTTGGCATTGAGTTCTAAACTATACAGACAAAACAATGAGCTTGTGTGTTTAATCTGAAGCAACACAGCATAGTAAACTATGGACATTTTAATGTAATGTTTGCTAGAACTCTTAAATGAAAGACCCATGCCTAAAAATTTTTACTGTTTCATCCAAACCTCCACCTTACACCTTGTTTCTGCTTTCCTTCAGGCAAGAGTCATATGCAAGCTAGTCATTATAATTGTTCATCAACATGTTGATAACAAAGTGGATGAAGATATGTTATCAGACCCAAACATTGTCAGCCCACTCAATTTAGCCACAATGATTGCAAATAGGTACCCATTTCCTCTTTTTCAGATATAATGTAACATGAATGTGTTGCTAGCATTGAAGGTTGTGTATTGTAACAGTTCAATGACTGTAGTGACATACAAACTGTGCTGACTATAAAAGGAGGCAGATTGAAAGTTCATATGGGGTACAAAACTGACAAGTGTGCTGAAGTATATATTATTATTTATTTACTTCTTAAAAAACTTTCTAGTTATGTGGGTCGCACATTACTCTTATTCCTATTGACCCCTAATGCAAAGTAAAATGCTTGTGTTACTGGTGGGTTCATGTCAGTAGTGCAATGGATGGGCTTCAAACCGGCAACCACATGATCGCAAGTCCAACACCCCAGCCTACCGCTGCTTATTTTGCCAATTTAAAAAGCCTGAAATTCCAAAGTCTGTCCCTGACCACAAGTTTAAATGAGTGAACATTAATTTTCACACTGCTACCATGATCAATTATTTGTAATTATCCTCATTGTGTCCAAAGTAGTGAAATTAGTATTACTATTAATATATAATTATGTTATGTAATAATATATTACATTATGCAAGTCTTGTAGTTCCAAGACTTTTATATTCAGCTTTGAATAGTAACAAACAAGTTAGACTCAGTTAAAGCATCTGTTACTAGTGTCATTTTGGAGATAAGTGCTTTCAGTGTACCTAATACTTGACCTAAGAATTAGCAATAGTAAAACCTTTGAAGCTCCATCACAAAAATATATACAATGTATAGGAAAGTCATCACTTAGTCACAAAATTATGAATAAATCATTGTATTTTTGGCCTCAAGATAAAACACATAGAATGCATACATAATCTAAAGTATTGAAGCTACTTTTGCAGCACCCAAGATAAAGCCTAGTTTAGGACCAATTACAATTGAGATTGAATTGAGATGACTGCCTCGTTGGTCTAGTGGTCCCAATCGCGACTGCTACGCTAGAGGTCTTGGGTTCGATCCCCAGGTCGAGCAAAGTGTTATTGAGTTTTTCTATGAAATTCTCAGTAGCAGCTCGGAGTCTGGATTTGTGCCCGGTGAATGGCAATAGGCTCGCCCCCTATTACATGGGACCCAAACATACCGGCAAACTGTGGGTGTACATTAAGTGCACCTCTGCCTAACCCTTCGGGGAATACAGGCGTGATGGTATGTACAATTGAGATCATATAATCTATTTTATTAAAATATGTATTGCATTATTATTTTAAAAAGGAAGGAAGATGAGAAACATTCCATAAAAATCCAACACCAGTCAATTAATTTTGTAACATGATATCTAAACTACTTAGATACAATAACAATATATTTCCCTCTCAGTATATATAATAATTTACTATACATATATATTGTGAAGAGATATTTAGCATTTAATTGATTGGAGTACTACAAAACATAATTAAAATACATTATGATAACACATAAGTGAAAACTTACCTCTTCAAGATGTTGCGGGACTGCATTATCAGTAAACACGAATTTTAATCTTTCTCCTGTGTAACCAGACAGAATAGCAGCTGTGAACGTCACATTGGCACCTCGCACCGCAGGCCCACTGTTCGTTAGAGCCACCTGAATACCTAACACTCCTACAAAAACAAAATGCCACATTTATCCTAAAAAATCAACACATTAAATCTAAATTCAGCAAATGAACAATATAAAAATCTAAGTACCTGTTTCCACCACAAATGCCACGATAAATAAAATTAAAGGGGCCATTATAATCTAATCAAACAGACTACCCTTTATAATCACACGTAAACCATAGCAAACAATGAAGATCTGCAATTTTTTTCAGTAATTCGAATCACATGTGAATAATTCAAGGGATAAAATTTCGTATAAAATTAGACAAATATTTTACGTCGTCACAAAAACACGAACGTTTGCATTTCATTGACAATTTTGACATTGATTGACACTCATTGATAAGACAGACCCGATGAACCGATGTCATGTGTGTTGTCAGATCATGGTTCTTGTCAATAGTCTTTTCCACAGATTAATGATTCTACTAACTTATCATTATCAAACGAAAAAGCAAAATAGCAATAATTCCAGACCATCGGATGGCTAAGTTAATGGTTACGAGTTTAAATCCAAGGCACGCACTAATTTTCAAAGTTATGTGTGTATTAAAGTAATTTTGATAAAAAAGTATATACCTACAATAGCAATCATTTAAATGATTTAGGGAATATATGTCAGTGACAACTAATGACCGTCGGATTGCTAAATCAAAGGTGTCGAATGTAAATCCAAGGCATGAACAGATTATTTTCTATTGAGGCGCCATTTTTTTTTGTTGCCAATTGTACACACGGCTACAGGTCAACCTATACAAATCCAATTTAAGCTGATCTCGTATTGTATATCCTTCTCATACAATAAGAAGCCAGCCGTAAACTGGTTTTGTATAGCTTGATGTGTAGCCGTGCGTACGACTACAACACATTCGAAGTTCATGATGGTAAGAAGATGCGATATCTGTGTATTCACAACTGAGGACTATACTACTAGATACATTCTACTACTATTTCTACATACATACATACACTCACACCTTTTTCCCACAGGGGTAGGCAGAAACTATAGACGGCTACTTGATTACTTTATAAGTTGCACCTGGCTGGAGCCTCGGCTTAGGGCGTTAAATTATTTAAAAGGTGAATTTAAAGCTACTGGCGAGGCGCGGGCTGGCTTGAACAAAGGTAGGGGAGGAGTGTGATACACAATGATACGTGATAAATGGTATTTTCAAATAGATCTTTTAAGTGTTGTTAAATGAACGCTAATCTAATAGAATAGAATAGAATTCTCAATGTATGGGAGTGACACTAGCTTACGACGTTAATTGACATTAGAGATGGGTAGCTCGCGAATGAGAGATAAAAATGAGCTAGCTTTTTGTTTCCAATCTAGCTCTCACTCACTCACTCGCTGAGAGAGTAGCTCTCCGGCTCAATTAGTTCAATGAATCTTCATTGTAAATCGATCTTTATTTTTGTGGAGACAAAGTAAAAAGTGCTTCATCATATTTACTTATCTAGCTCTTCGCATCAATCAGCTCAGTGGTTCTTCATTGTAAATTGATCTTTATTTTTATGGAGACAAAGTCGAAAATGCTTTGTCATATTTACAGATCTAGCTCTCGGTCTCAATTAGCTCAATGGATCTTCAATGTAAATTGATCTTTATTTTAATAGAGACAAAGTAGGAAATGCTTTATCATATTTACATATCTAGCTCTCCTGATCAATTAGTTCAATGGATCTTCATTGTAAATTGATCTTTATTTTTATCGAAACAAAGTAGCAAATGCTTTGTCATATTTACATATCTAGCTCTCCAGATCAGTTAGCTCAATGGATCTTTAATGTAAATTGATCTTTATTTTAATGGAGACAAAGTAGGAAATGCTTTAGGATATCCACATATCTAGCTCTCCGGGTCAATTCGCTCAATGAATCTTCATTGTAAATCGATCTTTATTTTTATAGATACAAAGTAGAAAATGCTTAAGCATATTTACATATCTAGCTCGCTGATCGCTCACATGTTGTAATGAAAGGGTATGTAAGTATATCTCTTTTGATTGAAAGAGCTATATCTCTCTTTTCTTTTCATTGAGCTATTTCTCGCATCTTTAATTGACATGTCATGTCGTAAGCTAGTGTCACTCCCGTATATTGAGAATTCTATTCTATTCTATTGGATTATCGTTCATGCCACTTGTCTAGGGGCCCTGAGAAGAAACGTCCGCCGTAATAAACATAGGTCTCTTTTAAAGTCCAGACAGTATTAGCATTAATGTGAAATGCAAGTTTTACAATGCAGGGCAATATCTAAACAGGCCTTTTGAGTTGACCTGGGGCCGTATTACCACGTATTAAAGAGGGATGCCGCTGTACAGGTTAAATAGTGGCGTCCCTCTTTCACAACGTAAAAATGATCGCATTAATACGTGGTAATACGGCACCTGTCCTCACTAACGGCACGTATTACTTGTGTCATCATATTGCTCAACACTAGAAAACTCCACGACCCGTCGCACAACCATAATATTAAAGTCTGCTAATCCTCATTGCCAGCGTGATCGACTATAAGACTAATCCCACTGATTTTGAGAGAAGACCCGTGCTATGAAGTGTGTGAAGTCAGACTATGGAATTGTAGAGAGGCGAGATGTATTGCCTCTCCAACCAAGCAGGTGTTTTTACCTGGCGGGCTACGGCCTGACGGTTGATGTCGGGCGGTTGTTTAAATGCGAGTCGCGCGGTAAACACCACTTGCGCGATTCAGGATTTACTCGACGTACCTAGTTCCATGTAGCGCGCTAGATGTCGATTGACCCAGAAGTCAGTGCGTCAAGTGCTTGCCAGTGCCAGTGGCGCGTATATGTTTCAGTGAGTCGGAACAAGATGCCGCGTAGTCCGCAGTGAGTCGGGACTGTGTTGCGGTGATGCCCCAGTGAGTCGGGGTGATGCTGCATAGTCCTCAGTGAGTCGAGGTGGTGCAGTGCTGCGTAGTGGCTGGCTGCTGTGTCGACCAGGAGAGATGGCCCCTGCTAGTTGACCGGTCGAAGTGCGCTGTGCCAAGTCGCTGATGTCAGCTGAGTGTGCTGACCAGGCTGCGGTTGTTGCCCCTCCAACCAAAGGGAGGATCCTCCAACCAGGCAGGTGTTTTGCCTGGCGGGCTACGGCCTGACGTTTGATGTCGGGCGGTTGTATATATGCGAGACGCGCGGTAAACTCCAATTGCTCGATTCGACGTAGTTCGATGTAGCGCGCTAGATTTCGCTACAGAATCATTATCACATCACCCACTGGTACGCCCTCTGATTCGAATTACATATTATATTTTTTTAATTATTCAGTGTACAGTAAAAGCACTACCGATATCAACAGGGGCAAATACTACTACCAGTTTAATTATTTATTGTTAAAAAATAGGTTAAATAATTTTACATTGATACGATTAAAAAAAATAGTATACTCGCCAGCAGCTCAAGGTATACAAAACTGTCAAATTTCTCCAAATGATTTTAAGCCTTAATCTGTTGAAGATAAAGTTTAAAATCAACTGAGAAAATTTTAAATTTTGTGGTAACTTGATGTGCTGGCCACCGTACTTTGAATGATTGTAATACAAGGATATAAGAAAGTTTAAAAAAGATAATAAGAGCAGTCGTATTCATTCATCAGTACATTAATCATGACAGTACGGAAGGGTGTATTATGTTATGTATTGCATCTCTAATTCTACCAGTATTTTCTACCACTCCTTTTATTTACTCTATGGTGGCTGAAATAGTGGCACAGGCAGACAGACAGCAGACTTGTTCAAAAAGTACGACTTGTTTTTCGTTTGCATAGATACGTATAGTTATTTTTCACACACTTTCCAAAGTAAGAAAGTTTGCGATTTTGCACGTAATTTCTCAACAATTTGAACTCGAATGCAGAATATGTGTTGGATGTGAGAAGTGTGCTAAATATAATAAAAAATGGCTACCGTATTCGATAGCCCTTTCATTCGACAACGTTTACATCGTTTGAGGCGTCGCGATTACGATTTTGATGAAGATCAAAGATTCGGCCGCTGTGACTGTACAAGTTATTCTTATTTTGTGCTTTCAATGGTGTTATTTTCTGTTGGCACTGTGATAACAGTGCTGGCATTAGGCGACGCTGATGGCTATATTCTCAGTAACTTAGGACACATGTGGCTAGTAGGGCCAATTTTTATATGTTCTGGGATGATGGTTGCCGTGAAAAGTATGCTGTATTTGAGGAGAAAAAGCGTAATTCAAATGCTTTTACACCAGAGAGCCATTATCAGGGTAAGGTATTTTATCTTTGAGTTGTATTATTATGTTGTCTACAGCAAGATATGTAAAACGTATAACAACAGGCAATGTTTTTATATTTACAAATATTTATTTCGCCCGTGGTTTTTTTATTGCATTTATCTCATCACTGTTTTTGATTTGAATAATTGGATTCTGTAAGCCTTTACTTGCTAAGACTACATTTACAATTCTGAAGGAATATTTATATTTTATTGATAACAGAAACTTATCTCAAAACTAATTACTTACATTATTTTTGAAAGTGGAACCAGTCTATCAACTCTTATAATATATGTAAACACTTACTAGGTCATACTAATCAATTTTATAGTTATATAGAGCTGTTTATTTTTTCTTATTCTACTAATTCATGCAGCCTATAATATAATAATATCAAGAAGTTCTGTCTCAAAGTAAATAAGGTTTATGTAGTTGTTTAAATTTTTTTTTATCCCTCACCTTGAACTACTGACTGAACTATTTGATATTAGATAAAGCTAATACCTAAAAGGGAAAATGTATTATAAAGTATGTTTTGCCTTCTCATTGAAGGATAAAGTTGTAAATAATTTAAAACTTACTGAAATATTTTTCTTTTAGGATATGGCTGCTGTCCAAGCTGAACAAGCCTATAGTGGTCAAGTTCCTCGCACTGCTTCTAGTGCCACATTACCGCCTTCTTATGATGCCTTAATATCAAGTGCTGCAGCTAGTAAACCCCAGCCTTCCAGTTCCGAGCCACCGCCCCCAACATATGATGAAGCAATGTACCTTATAGATGATGAAAAATTACGAACGGATAACAAAAATGATGAAAGTGCCAAACAAGAAACTAGCAATCAAATGACTAGCACTAACATAGATACTAGTAAACCTTGAAACATAAAAATACTACTTATGAGTAATTTTTAATTCTTAGGTAGGTAGTAAGAAAAACTTAATTCTTCCTTTTGTACTTATATTTTTAGATACATAGTCACTTACTATTAATGTAGTATTCTCGGATGTGCCTAATATATTGGTTTGTTAGCAATGTTGTTATATATCTCAATGTAAAGGGTATCTGTAATTTAATAACTAGCTTAAGATAAACTTGTGAACTTGTTGTGTTGACTGCCACTTGTTATGTGCTGATCTCTGTGTAAAAGGAGATGATTTTAGATCTGTTTGTATGAAACAATATTGCTTGTTTGGAACAATAATTACATAATCAAAAACTTTAACTAATGCAGGTAACTAAAAATTTTACCTATGTACTGTAAAAAAGCAAATTAAAAAGGTTTACATGCATTTTATTATGTATTTATTGTAACAAATGAGAACTTATACATACATAGTATTATTTCATCATAGCTTTTTCGGCAGTCACACAGTTGAAGGTTTTATTTTCCTTAATTTTCTTAACATCAGCTCATGCAGTTAAGCATTGTAGCAGCTAGAGACAAGGTGATTCATGTAGTTACTCCACTACTTCTGTATTATGCATCCTGTAACGTTGCAAGTTGTTTATATGAAGACTGATGCATTTACTTACTATAAATAAACTAAATTTTGATCTGATTATATTACTTTAAAAAAGTATTCAAAATTGGATAAATGACTGCCAAAGATTGTGGGCATATTAAATTTACTTGAGGTGTTTTTTATATTTTTAACATGGACCAAGTTTTTTTTAAATGCCCTTAATGTGACTGGCAACCATTTTACACAAGCATCAATCACATAATCCACATGTAGATGAAATATGAGAATATGTTATGGACTCATGGATACTAAGATGCTTGAAGGTTGTTGCTAGTCTATAAAATAAAAGCATTTTGTAGTATTTACTTAACACAAATATTGTACCTTCCATATTGTCAATTGTTTATACAATATTTTAGTAAGGTCATATATTTCGGTCAGGGCTATTTAATTTAGTGCTAACAAAATGTACTTAATCTAGACACCTGGCAGTGTGTCAGCCAAGTATGTAAAGTAGGATTCAACAGTGTTATCTTCCAAGGTCATAAATTGCCTTAATTTGTTCTTACGATGAGCAAGTAATTGTGCCTTTACTCAATTAGTGCTACTGAGATTGTTTTGTGAAATAGATTTGACTTGGATAATGGAATTGAACAAAGTAATATCAAAGAATATTTAAAAATGGAATAAATGACGCCCTTCTTTTAATGACCTGTGCAGAGTAGTTTTATAAACAACTGCTGATCTCATAACATTTGTCACACAATATAAATGGTATAGTTTTAGTCAGGTGAGGGAGGTTCCTGCAGTCCATGAGATTTGCAGCTGATTATGAATCCACCATTAGTGCAGATTAAACAAGGAAAATCGGATTGGTTTTTCTTTAATATTATATAAACATAAACTGTAAATGTAAAATTCATGTAAAAGTGATCATCTTGATCACTTTTACAATCTAACATCCAAGAAAAGGCAATGTTATTCTTACAGCACTACTGATTGGCTATGCTATTGCATGTTAAGACTACATTTTTGATAGCTGTGAACAACAGTAACTACCACACATGACATTGTATCGAATGTTTATGGTATTTCACATACTGAAATACCGTAAAGTATACACAGTTGTAGTTTATAATAAGTTGTTATTAAAAATTGCTTCTTGTGTCACTTAGATATAGGTTTATTGTATAGCTTCAGGGTTTTTCTGTTTCGTTTAGCAATAGATCCTATTATTTAAAGGAACTGGTGATGTTTTTTCTGAATTTGAGATTAGACAAATAAGAACAATATGTACTATGCCACCAAAATATTCAAATTAAATATTGTTTTGATATTATATGTATAACTACTTACAAGAAAATTTAAATGTGGCTTAATGATTTTAGAATCAACTTCAATATATCTGTGTACTGATCTCCCTTGAGCTATTAATTATACATTTTTCAAGTTATATCATTTTTTATTATAAGAGTACAGATTTATATCCACAATCTGAACCTTCCCCTTTCCAGCCTCTTTTACAGCCTATTGTTTGAAATTAATAATACAATAAAAAATATTTCCTTCATTATTTATTACAAGATGTGTGTTGAACATAAAAATATTGTTACCCTGATTTATGTCAGTCTACCGAAGTATTTAGCTCTAAAACAAACATCTCTAAGTTGAGGCCATTGTACTACCACAATGTCTGCGAAATATTGTAGTATTTTTCCAGTCAATGATAGTGTACGAACTCTACATATACTCTCTATAAATACTATTCTACAATCTAACATAAATAAACATCTCAAAACAAAAGCAACAATACAGACAGGGACACAAGTACCAGGCCCATTACAAAATATAACGTCAGGTTGTAACTTATACATTACAGGAAATGTACATACAGTAGCATATAAAGTACTGATTATTGAAGATAGATATGATTGCTGCACATTTCGACTCCTTGGTATCCTATTAAGATTGTAGTCAGGTTGTGGTTTTTCCATTTCATGAATCTTAACTTCACTGCTAGCATCATTATCAGCTAAAATATACATTCTTGGCTGATATTTCTTCTTATTTATATTTTTAACAAATCTTAATAATTCTGTTGTGTGACCACCCGAACCGATGCAAAAAACTGTGCGCAATGGTTTTTCTTTGATCACTGTACATTCACTAGTGAAAATATTGTATATCAAGTAAAATACTCGAAGAAAAAATGCTATTATACTAAATATACACAATATTCCACATAATTCAAGTAATGCCATGTTTTTTTAAGAGCAATAGCAACAAATCAACTAAGATTCAGTATTTAATACCACTAAATCCCTTTATCAAATATTCACAAAGTTTGTTGTTGTTTCCGCATCTAGATTTACAACAACAATAACAAACAACTTTCAATAATACGAGTAAGTAAACTTTTAGGTTACGAATTACGATTAATGATTTCAGTCAGTGTGATTAGATTACTGTGATTGTCAGTTTGTCAGAGTTATCATACTGACATTTTGATTATTTTTGATCTCATCTGTTCCCTACTATGACGTTGACATTGTCATTTTTGACTTACTTACTTGTGAGGGTACTACCCGATATATTACATTCCTCTATGGGGTACTATATGTACAGTGTACTTAAAGTACACCCACAGTTCGCCGGTATGTTTAGGTCCCATGTAATAGGGGGCGAGCCTATTTCCATTCATCTTTTCATTCGTCATTTTTTTAAACAGTTAATGAAATAATTAAAATACTTTGCATTTTTTTATTCATGATAGGCCTACGCCTACTTGTACACACGGCTACGAATCAATTATTCCTTATATATCTATATATATATATAATTATTATATGGGAAGCATATACAATGAGAGATCAGCTTAAACTGGATTAATATAGGTTGATCTGTGGCCGTATGTATGTACTACTACCTAAAATGTATTACCGTTTGCAAATAAAATAAATGTCTGTCCCTTGTCTCTTTTTAGTCTGTATTCCTTCATCCGATACTAACATACCTTTAGCCCCGAGCTCCGGCATCACTAGATTCACTAGTTTTCAGATCTCTTTGACATTTATCATATTTAACGTCAATCAAAGCGTGACAATTTGGCAAACAAATGCAATGCAGTTGCAATTGTTGCAAACGATTCGGTGACGAGTGAAAAAACGAAATTCTTGAATTATATCATTTGCATTATTTTCACAAGATAATGTAATTAATTAAAGCACCTTTTTTATTATTTATGTGCTAGCGTAGTTTTTATAACACTACAAGTCAATATGAGGTTCCTAAGTGTTTTGGGCTCCAGTGTGTTTCAAATTCTTTCGTTTATTTTTGTTTTGGGATATCTTCTCGGTATTTTAAATTTATACTTTAGTGACAAAAATAACTATTGTGTAATGACTTATATGTTTGAATATCCACAGTTTGTGGTGAGTATATAATAATATTATATTTACTTCCAATAATCTATAGAACAGCAATTTTTCTTTTTGCAATATTTATAACATTTATTAACATTGCTGAAATAAATATATTGGATGTTTTAGCGGTTATCCGTGCCAGAAAACAAGATCTATCCCCAATATGGATTGTATGCATATAGTGAAGGACGATTTACTGAAAGAGCCAGAAAAATGTGGTATGTACTCAAATATTTTTTATTGAAATAACACTACTATCGAATCTAGTTTCCGCATAATCTCAATTGTCAGGTATATACATTGGAATTTGTACCATCCTCACCCTTGTCAATGTAACTTAGATTTACTAGCATACATTCTCAAAATGTTCCTCTAAACAATCACCTTAACATTGCTTTTAAATATTTTGTTGCATACAGGTATTAAATTATAAATGTGTACCAACAGGTTTGATGGAGTCCCAGTATTATTCCTACCTGGGAACTCTGGTAGTCATAATCAAGCCAGATCTCTTGCATCTGTAGCTCTAAGGAAGGCTCTATCAAATGGATATCAATACCACTTTGACTTCTATTCAAGTAAGATTGGAGTCAATTTAATTTTCATTATTGCATACAAGTAAACTGCCTCATCAGTCCTAAGTGTGACTGCTGTTAATTATATTATTTTTTATCTAGTTAGCTACAATGAAGAGTTATCTGGTCTATATGGTGGAGTCCTTCAGGATCAGACTGAATTTGCAGCAGCTTGCATCACTAAGATCTTAAGTTTATACAAGGGTAACAAATACACCAAATCTGTACCAACCTCAGTCATACTTGTTGGACATTCTATGGTAAGAGTCCATTATACTATCTAGCAAATAAATGGTAGAGTGGCAGAACCCCCAAAGTATTAAAAATAATTTTATTCTCAGAAATAAATGAACTTTGGATTCCATTAAAATCAAAATCTAATCAGGCATACAATGGAATCAAAAGTAATTAAGAATATAAAAACTATTTACACTAGCTTGACAGATTCTATGATTACAGCTGACTTCAATCAGTAATTTTACGAGTATGGTGATTCTGAAATTTAATACACATTTTTTTTTATAGTTGTCTAATGTTTAGAAAATTAAAATCACAATAAGTGCGAGACTTTCAAAAAATAATGCATGCACTAAAAAATTAAAGACTTTTATGAAAACCTTTCTATTTTCTCTTACATAGGGTGGACTTATAGCAAAACGACTTTTGGCCTATCCAAGTATGATCAACATGACATCAATAGCCATCACATTGGCTGCACCATTAGAAGCCCCAGTGATCAACGTGGATGCCGCAATGGATGACTACTATATGTTAATGAAGTTGGAATGGGATAGATATATTAATAATGTCATAGAAATAAAACAAAAGAAAATTCTTATCAGTTTTGGGAATGGACCTCGCGATGTTTTGATGCCTTCAGGGCTGACGTCATCAAATGATAGCTATATTGGTGCATTGGTGAGTATAATATTTTATGTACATATTCTATTTATAAACCGCCATAAATGCCACATCATGTTTTGGACACATAACTTTATTTTTAACTGTTCAAGAAATAAACTAAATACACCATCTAGTCTGTGTTCCTTAAAGGGTTAGGGAGATGAGTACACACAAAGCCAAAAGGGGTGATGGCCCAGTGGAGACGGCAACAACTTACGAGTTGTAGGTTGTAGTTCGAACCCAGGCAGTTTTACTTTTTGTAAATTATTTCACTACTACTTCTCTCAAAACGGTGAAGGTGAACAACCAAAAATTCGAAGACATGTGACATCTATCAACCCTCACTCACAGAGAGGAGGCCTGTGTTCCATTAGTAGGAACATTATAGGCTAAATATGTAGGTATGTATTTACACACAAAATATTTTATGTTTCTTGTAGACAACTGCAATACCTGGTGTGTGGGCATCACCAGACCATGTATGCATAGTTTGGTGCAAGCAATTGGTTATGGTCATCAATAGATATCTCTTCTCCATTGTGGATCCAGTTACAGAACAAATTGTTGAAGACAGCCAAGTATTGATGTCGGAAGCTCGTCGGTATTTTCAGGTACCTACTTGCTGTTGACTTTAATTTTTCCTAAAATCAGACTGATGTTAAGAGTATTGTCTCCGCGACGCACCCCATAAAAATGTAGATTGGTCCTATGTTGAATATTATTGTATTAGTAGGTACTAGTGCTTGCTGGCATGTCTACATGCCATCATGAATTGGTTGGCATGACCGAGAAGTATGGGTAGTACTTCCACAGAATATCGATGTCAAATATCAGTTTGTCTTTTAAAGTCCAGAAAGTAGTTTTTAGATATGGGAGTTTTACAATGTATGGAAATATCAGGCCTTTTGAAGAAAGAGCCATAGCAGTTGTGAGCTGACATGTCCTATCAGACGGCACGCATACATCAGTCATCATGTATCTCAACAATTATATAGGGAGCTCACGACCCGTCGCACGATAATACCAGATCAGCGACATTTGCTGAAGTTACTTTCAACCATTACTGATATTAATTGATATAGTAAATTAGGAGTTATAACAACAAGTTTTCCGGGAAAAACTAAAAAAAAAACTGGGTTAGTCGTACATTGTCACTTAGTTCATGTTTACCTAGTTATGATAAGATAACAGTCGTAATAGTTTAACAAGAATTAATCAATTTACTTTGATGACTTGGTTTTTTTGATGATTTAGTTTTTTGCTTTAGGTAAATGTTTGGCTTGTTTCCAGGCCAATCGTTCGATGACATTGAGTCCAGAGATACCTCGCGGGAACATTTCCATGGTAGCAGATGCTTTCTGGTATGAGGATAATAGAAGGATCTATCAAATATCAAGACCGCAAATTGATAAGTATGTACTTGACTGTTCCTAAGTGTTCATTTTTCGAGGGTACATATAAGTAGTTCCTTAAGTGCCTTCTTAAGTTATTCCTTCAAGTACACATGGCTACACATGAAGCTATACAAATCCAGTTTATACTGACCTCCCATTTTAAAGGTACTCCGTACAATTCAAGGTCAGCCATAAAAAAAACGTTAAATACTAATTTGAAGTCACATTTGGACTCGTAACTAGTTTTACCACATGATTATCAGTTTGTATTGTGATATTTTATATTTATATTATGATATCAGACATCCAAGGCTGTTAAGTTTGCCAACACATTTAAAAGCATAATATCAAATGATTAATGTATTTTTTAATGCATTGACGCATTGGTTTTATTAATAGCCAATCAATTCATTTTATGAAATTAAGCTCCTATAGGTACTTACGACAAAGGTTTTATCAATATTTTTGTCAATCTGTCTGCACCACGGAGGAGAGAAAAAAGCGGAGATGCCGCAACGCAAAATTTCTTTAGAAAGCAGCGTCGCTTAAATACGGGTGACAGGGGGACGAGGTACGGCGATGGCTCCACCCCACGATAGAAAACCCGCCCTTTATTTGTAAATCCATCTAGTGGTGAATGGAATTATTACAGTCAAATTGAACTAGTTATTTTCATTTTAGTTCGTCTATTTGCCACTATGGCGTAACAAAGCATAATATGATCTTTGATCCAGAACATTCTATGTGCGTTAGAATTAGGGATGTTAAAAAATAATCGATTATAAAAAAAAACAATTATAATTTCATAAAAATCGATTTTTAATGAGCAATTATTATTTTTAAAAAAATCGATTATTTATTCATCAATTTTTTTATTTTAAGCGTCCCCTTTTTCGATTTTTTTCTACAGGCATCTATTAAAATTACAAGAAACACCGCTACCCGCTATCCATTTGAGGGGGGGTTCGTTATTATTTTGCAAATTGTTCGTAGATAACCTTCGAGCAACAGGGAGTAGCCTTAGCGATTTATTACCAACCAAATAGTTCTGCCATTTTTTTGCGGGGGGAAATGTGCCCACAAGCGCAGTTCCGAATTACTACAAACAAAACTAAAACTGTTATGACGACACTAACACATACAAAATTAAACAATACCAACAAGCATTGCACAGCGCTGAAACAGCAAATAGCCGTCTAACCAGACGAAAAAACAGGCAGCACTAAAACGCTTTTAAGTTAAGGTTCTCGCTAATAAGAAAGGTCGAAAGCGCCGTAAAATTCATGGCGCTATGACGCATAGGCGTTTGGTTCAACGTTAAAGGTAACATCACTAAATTATTCATCGGCAAGAATTCGGATTTATCGGTCGACCGATACGTATTTTGGAGGGGCTAGGGTACTCAATGTTGGTACACAAATCTGATAATAATTTAAAATAGAATACACGAATTTGGTGTCTAAATGTAATTAATTAGAAAAATACGGTAAAGATTTATTTACATGTGAAATTTCATACCATCTTTTAGTAGATTTGATGTTCCAGAAAATAGAAATCGATTTTTAAATAATCGATTTTTTTACCGCAAAGTCACATCCCTAGTTAGAATGGCTCATCAATTAAAACCGACTACCTACCAACAGATGGCGCATTTTTCTTATATTCAATTCTTGTTCTTGTTTTATGCATAAGGTATATAATTTATCTATAAAGTAACTTTTAGTAAGCAAAATAAACATTAGCAAGTAATTTGAGCAGAAAATTGGCTACGAATAACATGCATTGATAGTATAAAAACACGTAATCTATAAGAAGTTGTTAGAAATCTTAGAATGCTTCTCTTCAACGGTAGATGTCTCTATCTTCAATCTGGCGATCAAGCTAGAAAATTTGTGTTTATATAATGAAAATATTAATTTTAGGGACTTACACGTGAAATATTATGCCATCAACATGTTTCAGTTTTTATCCGGAACAATTGTTGCATCCAACAACAGCGCACTTCATTATTAAAACAATGTAACAATATTAAAAACCTAATAAAATACGACGGATCCACGGATCCGAACGCGATCAAGATTCATTCGAAACTAAGGTTTTCGGCCCCGCCCACTGTGACGTCATGACCTAGTTGGAGGCGCATGACCTACTTGCCTTATGGCATCTCCGCTTTTTTCTCTCCTCCGTGGTCTGCACACACATCTCGTAAAATCTTAATAAACCAAAATTATAGTCAAATTAAGCCTACATCTGCAAGCCCTTGTAGTTTATTTACATGCGGTCAATACAAGATTAAAGATATATTAGTTCACGGTGAAATAAAAAAAAACGGTTCTGTCATCGTTAACGTTAGCTGAAATAATCTAAAGAATTTGAGTATTAGAATGATAGGAAGTTTATCGTCAATCAGTTTTATATTGAGGCTCTTTACTGTTTCCATCTGTCCTGTACTATTTTTTTCTGGTTTCACGGATAACTATACCTAGAGGGAAGGTAGAAAGAAGTGACAAGGGATTGCTGATTACCATTTAGTATAACGACTCCAGTATCTATATTTTGGCTGTTATCCAATTATGCAGTAAACGCGTATTTCTGATTCTTACATTACGTCAGTCGAATATTTCCGTCCATCATTTACATAACACTAAATACTAATGTTCTATGAGAAAAATGCATGTGCAACATTTGTATTTACATTCATGACCTTGGTTTTATTACCAAGAAATTGCGTACTTCAGCTTAACCGTGACAAGTCGCATTCATCGTTAAACGATACTAGACTGGAACCGTATTCAAATGATATTATTGTGTTCGATAACAGGCGTAATTATCAGCTGTGTCGTCTACGTCCATATTTTATGGTGGTTACTATTCATACTAGAGTTACCTTATTATTCATACATTCACTCATAATGGAAAATTCCTGTAAAATCTAATACCGAGTTAATTTTTGCAGGAAGCAGAGCATAGTATTCTCTGCTTCCTGCATCTAGTTCAAAAAATGAGAATACCGACAGTGTTATGGCGCGAGCCGTATGAGTATGAGCCTGTTAATATGAGAGGTATTCCGGATATGAGATGCCTTTGTCGAGCGATAGTCTAAGTGAATTGATTTCTGATTGATTCTTGATGATTTTTTTTCACGTACAAGTAAACCGCAGCTATGAATGCCAACAACATCAGTAGTATCATCTTGCAATCTCAGTTGTTAAGTCTCATATGCCCAGCAATTTCACTGTGCAATAATGTTATGTTTTTTTCTTGGCCGCAGAATATTTGGTAATGCAGTCATATGATGATACTGTGCAAATAACTAGCTCACAGATAACATTGAAATTAAATGAAAGTATAAATAGGTCGTTGTACAAACTATCATCATAATTTTAAGCTATGTGAGGTTTTTATTTTTTATGTGTTACAAGTATTTCACACCAAGCCCCTCGAGTGGGGTCACGTCAGTAGTGCAATGAGTGGGTTTTGAACCGGCAACCACATGATCTCAAGTCCGACGCTCTAGCCATTAGGCTACCGGCGCTTATGTACTCATGTTATGTAATTGTTTGCTTGTGAAGTCTCCTGCGACACAGGGCTTGTCGCCAGGGCCTCTTGTACCTAGTACGGGAGGTGTTTAAAAAAAGTTTACTGAGATGTTTTTATAATCTACAAATACAGGCTTGCGTAAATAACCATGTTTTGGAATATAAGATTCACACCTGTAAATGCCCTCGAGATAAAGGAGAAATTTTAATGACATTTCCATTTTAATTAGTGTTGGCTTCTTCCTTCCAGAACAACATATGTAATGATTCGGCTGGTGGCGTTCCCACAAAATAGATTTGTAGCAGTGGAAGCGGTCAATGTCGATGATAAGGAATGGATATTTGGATGCAACGCCAAATATACCTACTTTTCTTATAGATATTGGTAAGTTTGGTATTATTTACTTATCGGCCCTACTTCTTTGTCACATAGTAATTCGCCAATTATCAGTCCATTAATATTCAGTTCCGAACGCCCCCGTTTAGACAATAAGCACTTCTGACGTTTTTCGTATAGTATTCTGCTAATTTACAAGTGAAGTTGTTTGCATAATGCTGTCTGAGTTAGCTTTGCAGTGGTAAATCTATACAATCATAAGAAAGGTGAAGACTGTTGGTCTTACACGCGCTAATCTCTGGAACTAAAAGTCCTATTTAACAATTATTTTGATAGTCTTATTCTTGAGGAAGTTTATAGGCTATTTAACATCACCCTTGAGACTCTTAGGAGCATGGCATGGCGTATGAAATAACAGTTAATGAGGTGCAAAGACAATTGGACTCGTAAATGTTTTGCATTTGTGATTATTGTCCTTGCTAATATCGATATTAATACAAAAAAATCCGGTCAGCCGATCATAATGACTAATTTCGGGAATTAAAATTATTTCATCAAAACTGATATAATATACCACCTTCCTGTTCCACCTTCTTAATATAATATTATGATCCCGTTTGACAGTTTATCTAACAGTGATAAATTCATGCAACACTATCAGGGCTTAATGTTTAACCTTATGATGGCAACACTTATCTGTTATGTTAATATCAGGCCGCGTTCACATTTACCAATGTCATTTCTGAAGTACACCAATCTATCAATTATTTAGGGGTTAACGACTGATACTAAATAGGTAATATATATGTATCAACACGCTTTGCCCTAATTAGAGTTCGTTTGCTTCTACACCTAGCATTATAGCCTCCGTCGGAATAACACATTGTTTTTTTTTATCCGACTACGAAAAAGGAAGTGTTTTAAGCGATCGAAATTACATAATAAATACATAATCCAAATTACAATGTTTTATGACTAACAGTTTCAACATCGATTTTCATGAGACGTTTAACGCGTTTTCATTTTTTTTATTTTAGTAAACACGCAACACCGTTGTCAGAGCTCAGCCGCTGGACGGGGGCTGCCACAGATTTTGGCAAACGGAAACTGGCAACAGTTAATTTACACAAAATTAAAGAGGAGTACCCTGATTGGTCGCATGTCATCGTCAAAGTATCACCTACTAGGAAACCGGTGAGTACGGAGTATTGTAGATACTTAGCATAGTTGAACCAAAGATCTTCATGAAGAACATTGTTAAGATTTAGGTCGTATGTCCAACACTCGCTGGTCAAGCTATACATTTCCAGGGTAAATCCCGCATTATAAGGCTTTCGGTACAACGAGCGGTCAGCTTAAATTGGATTAGTATAGCACTACGTGTAGCCGTTTGTACATTGAATCTTAGACCCAGAATATTATATCAGTGAATAAATTAATGATTACATCGATGATTAGTATTATTAGGATGATCAGTATTACAAGATTGCGAAGAACGGAGCTATTTCCTTACTTAAGCCTTCAACTCTTCCATCTGCAATATTTCACAGTTAATAACGCTTCTGGTGTTGCCAGAGTCTATCCTCTTTTTCGACGTGAGCGATAATGCCCCTTGTGGATGGTGGAGGCTTTCAGGGGGCAGTAGAGACTGGTAAAATTTTGGTTTTATTGCAATTAAAAGAAATAATTGCACTATATCTGATCTAGTAACAAAAATGTTCTCAATGGGCGGTTGGCCTAATAAGTTAAAGAACTTGTTGCCTATAGGATACAGTAACCGCTTTATTAGTTTATTATCATTATTCGGTACTGATAAGTATCATAAAAAACACAGATAAGGCAATTTTTTACCGATAATTTAAACGAAATTTCTATGAACTAGCAAAATAATGCAATAAAAGGACAATAAAATTCATTTGCGATGTGTAAAACGCATGATTGTACCTGCTCACTTATTACTTAGTCACTTCTGACGTCAGATCCGGAAATGAGTCTAATAGTAGCCGAGACCTTCCGTCATATCGGTGAGTAAGGGAAAGGACATTTATTTCAGTCCTACGTGTATGTTGGCCCTATTCCAGGATTTTCGTTGTTGAAAGATTAATGATGTGTAGTTTATGAACTATATTTTAAAATAAAAATAATAAATTTTATGGATAGTCGGTAATGTTGAAAAGAACCTAGCTAGCACCTTTAGGCTGATTTTCAGAGACGAATTAAACCAAATTTTTTAAACTGCAACATCAAAGAAGGTTCCATGTTATTCTTACCATTTCAAACTTGTATTGAAATTTTAATATGGAAGCGCAAGTTTAGTATAAAATTTCTCTGAGTATTATCCTAAATCTGAGCTTAAAAGATATTTGCAAAGCAAAAGATTATGTTATACATACCTACCTACAATTTTTGTCTATACTTCCTTTCAAAATTAATACGCATTTCTTTGGCCTACTATAAATAGATTAGTATTAAGTATTTCAGTATTTTTTAATTTCCAGCTTATTTCCAGATAGTGTTGAACGTGGATATAAACGACCACGCATCGCGACAGATCTATGTCGATCTTCCATCAGACTTTTCCTTTGCGAAGCACGTTATAAAGGAGGAGACTGAAGAGGACAGCCTCTACTATGAACTAGTATTGGAAGACTTCAACACGTTACATCAGGCTTATCTACTGTATGTTGAACCTACTGCGAGTTGCAAGGCCACACAGTATCACGTATCGGCAGAGTTTCACGTGCCATGGGCGGAAAACCATGAGAATTATCATTATTTTACGTGAGTATATCTCTTTATTAAAAAAACATACATACCATCACGCCTGTATTCCCCGAAGGGTTAGGCAGAGGTGCACTTAATGTACACCCACAGTTCGCCGGTATGTTTGGGTCCCATGTAATAGGGGGCGAGCCTATTGCCATTCACCGGGCACAAATCCAGACTCCGAGCTGCTACTGAGAATTTCATAGAAAAACTCAATAACACTTTGCTCGACCTGGGGATCGAACCCAAGACCTCTAGCGTAGCAGTCGCGATTGGGACCACTAGACCAACGAGGCAGTCAAACGGGTCAACTCGGGTTGCCGAGGTACTTTGCCCTGTATGTGGCGACACCAGGACAGTGCAGGAGCACGTGGGCCGCTGTCTCGTCAGGGTAATTAAAGGTAATTAAAGGTTTTTAGCATTAAGTCTTTGTGGTGAATTAATTTAAAATTTTGACAGTCCCAAGCGCAGGTGTGATTTTGGTCAGCGTGGTTTTTATGAAATTCTCAGTTGTTTCGGAGTTTGAATATGTCTCCGGTTAATGACAATAGATTCGCCCCCTATTACATGAGACATAAACATATCGGCTAACGGTGGGTGTATTAACATCTCTGTCTAATCCTTCGGGGGAAGCGGGCGCGATGCAATATTTATCAACTTGAAGAAAGACAGGCACTTTAGTATTTATAAGTTTGGATATTTCAGGCATATAAAACAAACACCAATGAAGTTGAGGCTATTCAAAAGTAACCCTAACATTACAAATGGCCAGGATGCTATAGAACACGTGAAGATCACTTTATTGTTAGATCCACAATGCGCTTACACTATAAGGTAAGGTAAATCTTATATGTATGGTTACACATCAAGCTATGCAAATCCAGTATAAACTGACCTCGTATTGTACAGGAACCCTATACCATGCAAGGTCAGTGTAGGGAACAATATTCTTTAAAATACACCCAAAAAAATGTTTAGAATAATTTCATAAATCAACTAGCGTGAGCTCTCGTGGACGGATAAAAATAATTTAATCAGAAACCAACCGTGATGATCTCTTCTTTCTATCGATCTGCTTACACCAAAGTGGTCAAGCTCTATTTTAGGATCTGTTAAACTAATTGAGATAAGATGTACTGAAGTTTTTAAAATTAGAGCATAATATTTTCTAACAGTGAGAAACTAAATTTCTGTCCAGTAATTATTGCGTTATAGGGGTTGGCGCAAAAAGTATTGATCACATACATATTTAACTTTAGGGGGACTAAAATAGCACTAATGGGGGGGTCTCCTCACAGAACAAGACAGATTAAGCTACTACGCTAGCCTACTTCAGGTTGGCAGACTTAACATGCCGTAAAGATAATCTCACAGGCATGTAGGTTTCTTCACGATGTTTTCTTTCACCGTTTAAGCGCGTGATAATTAATTAAATACTACGAACCGTCGCCAACTCATCAAGTTACCACAAAATGTCAAGTTACCTCAGTCGATTTTGAACTTAATAGTCAACGTTTTAACGTTTAAAATCATTTGGAGAAATTTGACAGTTTTGTATAACCTGATATGCTGGCATCACTGTACATCACTTCGAAATGTCAGAGGTGCGTGCCTTTAATTTAATTCGAGAACCTTGGCAGTCCAATGGTCATAACACTAGGCAATCACTGCACTCATTTCATCATTTACTGAAGTACAGTGGGTTATAGCTGTTACCTGACCCACCGAGATCCGCCGTCCTACCTAGGGTGGGTCAGGTAACAGCTGAAACCCACTGTGCTGATTACGATTTCAGTATATCGACATCATGGTATCATCGCCTTGCTCAGCTTGCTCGCAACTACAGCCCGATCCTCGTACCTTACATATCGGCCATAGTGCTACTAGCAGCACGAAGCAACATACTACATTTCCAGGAGCACGGCACTTGTGTGTCGATACATACTGCTCTTATGAGCGAGGGGGTCAAGCCGTATTACTCTCTCGTTTATGGAACACTCGGCGCTGTAATATTTCTGTAAGTAATTTTATTTATTATTTTATTCTTGTCTCTTGGGATATAGGTAATATAAAAAATAATAAACCTAGTCCAAGAGGGGCAAGAGGAATTGTTAAACTTTTTTTGGTGACTAATAAATTATTATATTTATTATAGCAGATAGTAGTGTAAATTCTACTACTATGAACCTAGAATGTGTTATAAATATACAATTTGCGAAAAAACAAAAAATAATTTAATTTGGAACCTCTCTGCCCCTATTACATGGGATTTAAACATACCGGCGAAGTGTGGGTGTACATTATACATCTCTGCCTAACCCTACGAGGAATACAGGCGTGATGGTATGAAGGTATGTAATTTAATTTGGCGGCCAAAGAAGAGACTATCAGCCTTAAGCTTTTGCGATCTTTTACGAAGTTTTGCACAGGTTCACGTAGGTTCATCTTGACCCTAGTGAAATATGATTGTAGACATAATCCGTTTTACCTTTACAGTTCTGTTCCCGTCCTATCGTTTATGTTTGAAAACGCGAGCTGGCAGAATCAGGAGCTTCGATACTTCATCAAGTCCCTGTTAGTGTTGCCAGCCTATATGACCGCGCTGGGAATACTGAACATCATGGCGGCAGCCGTATTGGCAATTATGTTGTTCTCCTCGCAGATCGCGCACAGATTGTTATTTAGGTATAAATCTATAGTAATAATATCTTGGGTCGATTGATTAACATGGAGAATAGGCTATATTGAAATATTCAAATAATTAAACATGTAAATGATATCGAATAAGGAAGAGCGACATTCGATTTTGATTTTGAATGTAAAAATAGGTATTGGATGAACTTAGTTTTTCGAGTTTCGAACTTTGAAGGCAGTTTGATCGAAATAAGTAAGCCGATCGGAAGTTGTCTGCAAGTGGTTTAGAAGTGGTAAATTTTAATAGAAAGAGTCGGTTTAATGATAATTACAGTCGTATAATGAAGAATGTTAACGAATTTTGATTATTAGCACTCCATATTCTCTGTCAAAAATAAAAAATACTATTGAAAGAATTACTTCGATACGTCAATTAGTTTCCGTTTTAGAAGTAAAACAAGTTGTAACCGAACGACGCGGGCCGCCGGTTACGGTGTGACGTCATAGAACAACACGCTCAGTCTGGCTCACTCAGTCCGCTCGCAGTCGCGCGCCCGTGCCGTCGAAATTATACCTAAATTCTTTTAAAAATGTCCAATTCAAATACTAGGAAATCATGTGTTGTGCCTAAATGTAAAAATACAACTACCAATTCTAAAAGTATTTATTGTTGTGAAGACCATTTTGACTTTCGTTTTTATTCCTCGCATTTCGGCGGCAACGAAATGACTATTTGTTGATAAATAATGCGCAACCATTAATCCATCTATTTTAGGTAGATTATCCGATTGCCTTTTTTCGAATCCTTAATCCATTTTATTAATCGAATAATATTTACTATTATTAGACTATTAACTTAATACGCGGACGAAAACACAACAAAATACTGCGCAAGCTATTACACCTACTACTATAACCGTTGGCGACTTGATACCATAGTGTAATTAGATTTCATTACACTATGTTGATACTAACCGGGCCGCGGCCCTTTCAAGCGATTTGGCATACCTAGTAACATTCTCCATTATGTTTCACATTTCTAATTATATTGTTTACTAATTTCGATATTTATGTATTAAAACACTTAATTAAACGATTTTATAAACGCGGTAGTTCGGAACGGCTAACTTCCGATCGGCTTACTTATTTCGAACAAACTGTACTCCTTACCAGATTAAATCATAATTGGTTTTCTTCAGAATAATGTGGCGAGGTGGTTCGGGTCTCGCGGAGAAGGTAGCTTCAGGTTTACAGAAGGTGCCGATGGTAGTGAGTGCAGGGTTACTCTGTGCCGCTCCTCTCTCTTGCGGAGCTGCCGCACTTGCCGTCGGCGCTTCATTTTACGCGTTCATGGTAAGTATTTAATATTTACTACATACATACACTCAAGCCTTTGTCCCACAGGGGTAGGCAGAAACTATACCGCCACTTGCTACGACTCTTGCATATCTCTTTCGCTTCTTTCACATTCATGCACAGGGGTATGCCGTGGGATATTTGCCACGACCATGATGGGCACAAAATGTAGACCTGTCCTTGTCATACAATGTATGTCGACTATTACAATGAACGATTACCTGTGTTTGCACTATATGCGTTTTTGAGATAGCAGTTCGAAGTTTGGATATGTGCCCAGTGAACAGCATTAGACTCGCCACCTAATTACATGGGACATAGTACACCAAGTACACTTCTGTCTAACCCTTATGGTATGTTAATTTCCCTGATATACATCAACCCTAACCCTTCTGGTTGAAATACATGGTTGTTTTTTAATGTTAATAGTGTAAAAATAAATTCACGCCCCAACTGTGCCCTTTGAAACCCCAAGTTTCAATGTGACTTCAGGCTTGGTTACATTTAAAAAAAATATTTAAATTAAAAAAAATATATATTTTTAGTTGTCCAAAATGTATGAAGAATACCTAGAAGATTACGTATACAAACTAATGGCGAAGATAGGATCTAGGATATGTTTCATGTTTAAGAAGAAACCAGAAGCCAAAGAATCTGAAACTAGTCTTGTAACAGCGAGTTCATCGTTAACCTTAGTCAGTCAAGATGAGAAGGAGGATAGTGGGACGAATATGACGTCAGAAAAGGCTTGTCAAGCAGAAGGACAGCGAAAGGATAAGCATTTGGATGTGGATGAAGATCTGAGCAGTTTGAATTTCCATATGATGATGTTTTCCATGTGGCTGACTGTGACTGTAGTCAATATACCCGCGCTGTTGACGTGGGCACGGAACTTTTCGTTAGTTGATTTTTTAAATGTAATAGAATAATGATGACAATTAATATACATCCAAGCTGTTCTTACGCTCTCAACACAAACTCAAAACTCATTATTTCGCTTTTACACCTACAATATAGAACTTCCTTTACGATCGTTTGTAATTATTAAATTAAAAGAAAAAATTGCTCGTTTATATTTAACTGAAGTATCATTATTTGGTTTTATAAAACTGTTTTTTTTTTCAGGTACAGCATCGTATTAAAACCTGATACGTCTTATCATACTGGCATAGTGATGTCGGCTTGTTCTACTTGTGTATGGCAAATTAATGGCCCAAGGAGAAACTTGTGAGTATCTTACATAATTGCACAGATTTTACAGGAAGATAAATGCCCCAGAAAACTGTTTTTTTTTTTCATTGGTTTGATGAAAGACGATACGAATCACACGTCATCACTCTTATTTTTCAATCAATTCATTTATTTCTTTGCAAACATTTTTCCAAGAGAAAATAAAATTGTACTTAGTCCACCTTCGCCACCCACTTATTTTGTGATTCCTTTATTTGCAGGAGGCACTACGAATTAGTATCAGCCTTGCTGTTTACTATGGCAGTATTCCTAATAGCACTAGGTCCTCTATCATTGACCATAGTTAACTATGGAGTAACATTCGTGTTCGCCATTATAACTCTGCAACAGGTTTGCGATACAGAGGAATATGTACCTTCAATACCGGAAGACACTTCTGAGAAATCGCAGAAAGCAGAAGATAGTGACGATGAGATGAAAGAAAGCAATATTGAAAATGATCTCAGCTGGGACAGTCAGCAAGAAAATTGTGAGGAGAACAAAGAACAAACTAGTAATTCTAAATCGGAGAATGGTGGTCCAAGTGACGATTGTGATATGTGCAGCGAAAGCAGAATATTCAACGTTATTAAACGTCTACGGGACAAATTAAGCCATACTGAAAACTTATAGTGCCTCATTGGACTTCTCATCACCAGTGCCTATACTTTACAAGCTTATATTCCATATCAGCCTGCAGGCCAAGCCCACAATACAATGTGTATTCACTACAGTAACATTCTGTTCTATGCGATCGCTTTCTAACAAAATACATGAGAAAAGGATAGAAGAAATTAAGCCCTATCAAATTAATTTAATTAGTCGTCATGGAAAAGGAATGGGCATAAGCTATTTGGACAGCTCAAATTATTTTCTATCCTTTTTCAATGATGTTTGTAAGAGGGGATATAATATGATCAAAATTAAGGAATTTGCCAATCCGTATGTCACTTCGTAGTGTCTACCAACTCGCGAATTGTAACGAATATGTCTAAGTCAATTAAAATGTACTGCGGTATGGTTAGATTTGACCTGCCAAACTTGATAAAAATATTCGCGAATTTTATAATATCTGGTATATATTTAATTGAAATAAAAAGCTTGATTTAGTAAAATGTACACATAATAAATTTCCCAGTGAAGGACAATGTTAATTTATTTTTTCTAAATAGTTTATTCTTTAACACATGTTTAAAGTTTCGTAAATGAAGAACAAAAATTTTAATATGATTTTAAAATAATATTATAAATGGGCTATGATTATTGTGACCCGCCGTTTTCCTTATGACATTATTTTTAAACTCGACGTTGATTTCATCACCAGAAAATTCAATAAATTACATCACTTACATACATGCACTTCTTCCTATATTATTCTACTACTAGTTGCACTGCACCTAATCATGTATTTTTATATAGAATTATCTATGTACCTACATTATACTTTATTTTACAATTGTTATACCCGAGATTTGTTTGTGAGTACCTATTGTACAGTTTTAGTGTATTACTATAGTCTAGATTGCATGTTGTAGAATTTTCTTCTATTAATTGCATGCTTGAAGAGAGATTACTTAGCCTTGAGCCACCTTGGATAGCACAAAATATTCTTTAATTATATTAGAAATAATTTTAAAATCTGTTTGAAATGTACTTTGTGACATGATTTTAGGTAATCTGTGTAAATGCATGTCTTAATCTACCTCCACCTCAATGTAGTACTATTGTGCCGCTAGATATACATATATGGTATTATTTGTATGTTGCATTGGTCAGCTACAGAAAGGCCTGTAAACTTGTCTCATGTGAGGCCAGTTAGCTAGATAATCTGTAAAATCACTGAGCCACTGACCTATGCACCTGAGCACAGCTTAATAACTTTACTGCCTTTCTTTATGGTCTCAAGGTTTAATCAGCCAGAGTTAAATCACCTATGAAGGATAGGAAATTTTTAACCTTTTCTTCATTCAACATTTGTAACAGACCTCATCTGGTTTAGTCTTCCATTCTATTACAGAGAATATTATTTTAATAAGTAGTGAGTTTGACCTAGCTTATAACACGTAAAATTATTACTGATGTTACATACAAGAAGCATCTATTGAAAACAATAAAGTATGAATGGAACAATAATAATAAGGTAAATTATAAAGAAAATCTAGTCGTTTATATTCATAATATGTAACTACTTAAAAACAATACTAAGGATAAACTCAGATGATAATTATGTATTTTACTACTTTTGACAAGTCATACAGTAATGTAGTACCTTGCATACTCAAACACTCAACATATCTAAAAGGTGTTTTCATTGTTGAATCACCATTATAATGTGGTGCTACTTAGTATGTGATATTTCTAAATCATTGTCAATAGATTGACAGCAATAATTATTTTCAACAATAAAATTAACATTCAAAACATCTTCAGTAATAAATATAGTCTCTTGTTTGGCCTCATTTGGACCAAATGGATACATAAGTCTGTATATTGGTATCCGTGTTCATCAAATTATTTCTTTGTAATAAAATACCTGCCATTGTGGTGCAGAATTAAATCATAAGTTTTAATGACACTGTAATAAAACAAATATGAACCTTAAAAACTATTTTATTTGTGAAAAATGAAATAGACAGCTGTTTAGAATACACTTCTGGTCATGATAGTTGTGGTGGTGGTACGTAACATCTATTTCTTCCCCTTTTTCCCTGATGGCTTTTCTTCATTATTTCTTGGATTTTGCCAGTTCAGTGGGTTGCGACGGTACATGGGCCACGGGGGAACGGTGAGAATCGCAGCTAAGATGAATCCAGCTCCAAGAATGTACACAGATTGTGAGAATTGTTGAACAATATAACCCCAGACAAAGCCGACTATACTGAATAGCGTTATTATGGCTCTATACAATTTTTCAGCTTTAGCTTGTCCGACATAATCAATATGAGTGGGTATTGAGGTGAAGAAATCCATATTTGATGCTAATTAAATAGAAAATAGATCGGAACTTTTCAATACGTTCACAACAAATTCAATACGTTATGACAGCGTCACGTCAAAAGACACGTCTACTATAAATTTTGATTAATAAAATGTTACTATAACAAAAAAGTACAATACTTATATCTGCCGTGACAGACGAACACGAACACACATGTTAGTCTCGTCTATCGTTTCATTCAATCATTTACTCTTTGGAGTCAATACAAAAATACAAAAAAAATATATATAATAGGACCTGGAATATTAAACTCTAACCGAAACTAGAGGAACTGAGAGTTTCGTGCGTGTCTGAAGTTGTACGCATTCAAGTAGTTTTACAGTGGAAAATACGATAAAAACTAGGAGTTAAGTGTTAGAAGATTGATAAAGATTTTAGGCATACCCGCCTATTCTAAAAGTGACATGCGTCAGTTTTGCTTAGGGATGTTAAAAAATAATCGATTATTAAAAAAATCTATTATTATTTCATAAAAATAGATTTTTTATGAGCGATTATTATTTGTAAATTATGCGATTATTGTTTTATTTTAAGCGACCCCTCAATCGATTTTTTTCTACTGGCGGTCATTAAAAAAATAACAATGCAACACCGCTACCCAGTCCATTTGATGGGGGGGGGGGATGTTTCGATATTATTTTGCGTATTTTTCGTATATATATACCTATTACCGGGTATTAGTCATATATTTGTCAGCCATTTTGAGATTCCGTATTCGTTACTCGTTATCGTCAAGGCACATCCCTAGTTTTGCTGCTACAGTTTGTTCGAAATAAGTAAGCCGATCGGAAGTTAGCCGTTCCGAACTACCGCGGTGATGAAATCGTTTAACTAAGTGTTTTAATACATAAATAACGAAATTAGTAAACTAAATAATTAGAAATGTGAAACATATACGACTCTAATTATCTTTACACCGACTCTTTCTATTAAAATTTACCACTTTTAAACCACTTGCAGACAACTTCCGATCGGCTTACTTATTTCGAACAAACTGTACATCAACACGCTCTCATTTGCTCGGGGTTTCAAAGGCGACGGTTATGTGTCGTGATTTCGTCGTGAACATAATGTCAGACACTATACTCCATTTGGTTAGGTACTTAACTAAAGGTAAACAATAAAAATGGCGGCGTTCAGGGCTCTTCAACCTTTATTACAATGGTATCTTATGAATTGGGAGTGAAATTAATAACAACACAACTAACAATCAATAAAAACAACGAACAAACAAAACAATAACTAATTAATGCAACTTACGGCAAAAGAAACACAAAAACGAACGAAAGTACAAACTGTTACGAGTGACGTCTGGTTATCCGACTAAGTATAATATCGGTTAATTATTTTGCCGCGCTTCCTCGCGCTACTACTTCTTAATTTTTTCGAGTTATCAAAGTCTTTTATGTAGAAAAATGTTTTGATATCCTGTCTTTTTAGATTCTTCCTAGTAGGCACATTGCAATACTTTATGACATAATTATCAGATTTGATTTATTTATTGGACGCAAGCTTAATAATTAATAATTACCATTTAACATTAAACAAAGTACTTAGTAAAATATGCTAGTATAGAAAAGGAAAATTATTTTGAATGATTAAATAATTTATTTTGGTTACGTTTTATTTCAAGATGAAAAATGGCCCTTTAAAAGAACCTTTTTTATGATTTGTTTACCTTTATTTAAGTACCTAACCAAATTGAGTATAGTTATCTCTGTCCGATCATTACGTGTAATTATTGTGTTTGCCCTGATGTATTCCTGACTGTGTAAATTGTTACTTTAGCCTAGGGCCATAATAAATATTTAAAAAAAAACACGCCATTGTCATAATATGGGTCGTAAATGTTTTTTGCAAGTTAAAAATCTGATAATTATTGCAAAAAAAAATTGCCTTCACATTTTGACGGTATTTTTCTTAAATTATAGTACTTATACTTAAAAATAAGGTTTCATCAAAGATGTGTTAGCAACTTTGTTAAGAATTTATGAAGCTGTCATGGCACAAGGGCCTGTGAGCCATGCCAAAAATATTAAAAATAAATAAGTGTTCGAATCTACCCACATATTTTTAAAATTGATATTGTCAAGGTGTTTTAAAAGGTACGTCACTTCCCTTGCTTGACTCACCGATGCGCGAGGTGCCGATGCAAAGCAAAGCAATATGGAGTACGTAGAGGCATGGGAGGTAATAGCATGGTTTTTAGTTCTGATATAATATACTCCTTACGAGGCACAAGACAGTATGAAAACGACACAGTTTTTACTACTGCCGCTATTATCGTTCTATTGTTGATGTTACCTATGTTATAATTGTACCTAAATAAAAAAAAAATCTACATCATAAAAAAGGGCAGATTCGAGATATTATTCGAGAGATATCATTGGGGGTGTATATACGGCTACAAGTCAACCTATAAAAATCCAGTTTAAGCTGATCTCGCTTTGTATAGGCTTTTCATACAATAAGAGGCCAGCGTAAACTGGTTTATAGCTTGATGTGGTGGTGTGGTCGTACTTGAATTTAATTGTAAATAAAATAGATTGTTAGTGAGAGCAGAAGAATACAATCATCTTTACCTGTGAAACCATTAAACTGACCTATTTATAAACTTATCAAATCTTAGATTAAAGATTAAGGCGGTTGGGCCCGAATTTTTTTTTTCTTGATTCTTTTGCATATTTTACACCTAAATGTCCTACAATGCAATGTTTAAGCAAAAGTTACTAAATTGTGAATAAGTTATTGTTCATTTCGCCATTTCTACTGCCATGTACGCACGGCTACACATCAAGCTATACAAAACCAGTTTATTTTTGTCTTTTATTTTATAGGAAGCCTATACAATGCGAGATCAGCTTAAACTGTTTTTTTTATACGTTGACCTGTAGCCGTGTGTACCTAGAATGTGATATAGCCGAAAAAAACCAAGAAAATGTTGAATTTCGCGCCTAACCCTGACGCTTTAGCCTTAACGCATTTTGTATTGTATTATAAACATTTCTGTCCGTCTAAACAGTTAAAATAAAATGTACTTTTTTATTGTCTTTTTAATCGTAAAGTTAACTTTGCATAAAATATTAAAATCTTTTTTTGATAAATAAAATAGGAAGGTAATGGTAGGTAATCTGGACACATGTAGCAATACTACCTACCATTTTTCCGTCAGTCGATTGTCAACATTCAGTACGATCAGACTCATTAGGTTAATTTTTAGTTAACAACAAAGATAATTAGTTTTATTTTCAAAAAGTACAACAAACAAAATCAAGAACCAAAATGACAACTTTCAAGCAAGTTCCTCTCACATGCGGTGGCCATACTAGACCAGTCGTGCATTTGGATTTTAGTGACGTTACAAAAGATGGGTATTATTTAATTTCGGCCTGCAAAGGTAAGTTTTGACGACTAATTTGTAATCAGTGTGTCCTATCGCCTTGGCCTATATTTAAGTGGAAGTCTTGCGAGTGTGTTGGTGTGTGTTAGTAGTGTTTTAGCATGACAGATGTTGGTGACGAGATGTGTTCGAAAGGCCTTCACTTTTCTTGTTTGTGCGGAGTTGTCCGCTCGGCCGGCGTGCATTCTATGCATGTTGTGACCTTCTCTTTCCGGACATGCAGGAAGTACCTTGAGTGTCCGCTCGTGTGTTTCCTCGGCTGCTCGCCTTGATGACTGTGCTCGTGCTTTTTATTCATGTACTGGCAGCATGATATACAAGTTCCCTGCCTTTGTGTACTCATGAATTGTTGTACTCATTAAATTTTGTTCCTGTGTTGAATGTTGACATTTCACCCATTGCGGGTCACCTTGTGCTTGCTCAAGGTTTGTCAGAGTACTTGACATTAATGTTTACTTTATGGAAGTGTTTAAAAACATGTCACTAAGCTACTTTCAATATATAGCTGTATAAGGAAAATAGTCAATAACACTTAATTATATAATTGTACCTTCCTGTCATTGTTCTTTTACATGTTGAGACTATCATTAAGTATCTGATATACTTAATTCCTTTTTCTTTATCACTGGTAATTGTTGTTAGTTTAAATTATGGTTTTATTTCAAAACCATTCTAATAAATATTCTGTGTGTGTTGAAAATTGTTCCTACATAATTAATTTCATTTCTTGGATTACCTTCAATTCATGCAACAACAAATAAAAATAATATGACAAAAGTTTGAATGAGATTTGTATAAAAAACACATTGCAGCTTGTTTATAGAAAAATTGTACTTGTTGTAATTTGCATTAGAGTTGAACAGTTTACTTAGATGAGAATGGCAGTGATGCAGGGCACAAATTGAGGGATTCCAGACTTCACCAATAGAAGCCATATATTTTAGCAGTTGGTGAAGTGTGGACTGTGGATTATGATGAGGATAATTGGCATTCTTCAAGACATAGTTACTGCTACTTAAAAATTATTGAATGGTTTCAAACTAATTATATGTCTTTATTTTAATTACTATTTTTATTTAATTTGAATACATTATACTTATTTATATTTTCCTATAGTAAGTATAATAGACATTAAAAAAATGGTGGATATCTAGGCATGAGGACCTTAGCTGAAGAGGACATTACAGTCAAGTCTACCATACTACCCTAACGGATGTCTCAAATCTTAGATCTTTGAATGGAGTCCTTTCAAAAGTGCCATACTTTGTTGGTTTTCTCTTAACATCATGTTTACTACATCAGAATTTAGTCCCTGTTATAGTTACATTTAAATAAAATATTTGATTTTGAAGTAGTATTTTATGCCCTTGAAGATTCTTACAACTAAAACTACTTAGTACATACAAAGCATTTGTAAGCAAAGCTTACACACATTATAATATTAATGAATTCCTTTCTAGATGGCAAGCCCATGTTACGACAAGGTGAAACAGGCGATTGGATTGGCACATTTGAAGGCCACAAAGGAGCAGTGTGGGGGGTTGCTTTGACACAAAATGCTAATCTTGCTGCAAGTGGAGCAGCTGACTTCTCAGGTATGAATGTTTCCTCATGTCTTATTAATTTGAATGGAGAATAAGTTAGAAGAAATTTTCAGCATATATTTTGAAATATGCATATAGGAAGAAAAATAATGTATGATAATTGTAATGTTAAAAAATGAGTAAAGTTAAGTAACCAATATCTATTATTATTGTTTTGTAATCAAACAGGTAGATTGCATCATAACAAAAAATCTATTCTCTCTACTATATTGATTGTGTTTAAGAGTAAGAATAAATATGAGTGTTTAATGACAATGAGTTTACACTTTTTCGGCAACTCTGTGTTGAAATACAATCCAACATTATATATACTAAGTACTTACTATTGTTTAAGATTGAATAGTTTTAGATTTTATACTATCGACAATAACTACCTAATCGAATGGTAGAGACCTACACCATTGTTTCCAAGGTTTTTTTAAGTCTTTTCTTCATAACAACACCTCAAGCTATACAATTACAGTCAAAAATCATTCTTATAGCGACGTAATACGGGTCGTCCAATGCACGAAGTGTTAAGCGTGCCGTGGCTTCGATTTATCTTTTCTTTGCCGAAATTATAGTGTACAGCCAGCATATAACACTAATTACATTCGTGTTTCTCAATTGTGGTCTCACACTTGCGAAAAAGAAATTGACTTAAAATTCAAAACACTTCCTAACTGGGTATGTTTCTAACAATGTTACAGCAAAAATATGGGATGCTCGTTATGGTGAGGTGGCACACACGTTTGACCACGAACACATAGTGAAGAGTGTAAACTTCAATGCTGATGATACACTGCTCCTCACTGCCAGCAATGAGAAACTTATACGGGTGTTTGACCTCAATAAACCTGAAGCAGGAGGTTGGTTCATAGCGTATTTATATATTTATTAACAATAAGGCGAAGCACTGCCCCGCGCTTCGCTGTGGGGTGCGTGGCGGTGGAACAAAAACACTGCGCGTGAATATGTTTTCTGTGTGTTGCACTGCGTGTTTTCTATACAAACACAGATACTTGCAAATAGTGTAAGAACAGGCACTCCCATGCTACGCTGCGTGACGCGGTGTAGTGTGCGAATCTCCTTAGGCCTACAATTTGTGGTTCAATTTTATTCGTAGGGTTCAATACATGTATGGTATCATTCCAGCCAAGAAACAAGTATTCTCACTATGCCTATGGTATGTAGGCAATTTATGATGCACTACACTGATGAGCTTCTGATTTGCAATTCAGGCAGCACATCATAAAGTGCTTACTGTAAATCCAGTGAAAACAATTGGTTATGTAGTTCCATTCTTCCATGTTTGTTTTGCCAAAGTTAGGTGGTTGTTAGTACCTACTCTCACAAGCATGCTCATCTGTGGCACGAATTAAGTAGGCACTAACGTACTTTCTCCTTTAAATTTAATGAATAGTTATGGTGTAGGACTTCAATTTACGAGTAGGGGTGCCAATAACTAGGAAGATATCCAACCAACCAAGCTCATACTAAGAATTTTCTAATGAAAAATCAAACAACACTGCATGACGTGGGAATTGAACTTATGCCATTGTCTTTCTTATCAGCATTTACATGCCCATATAAACAAGATAAATAATTATCTAATTCAATCAATGTTCCCTATGAGTAATTCAGTTCTTCTTACCACTGTGGAAAAGAGGCGTGAGCATATGTATGTATGTAATTATGAGTTATGTATGTTAATTTTACCTGTCTTTAACATAACATACATAATATTCCACCAATGAGCGAAGTATTATCTGGGTTCACTTTATTTGGGTAATTTATAATAGGCTTACGCATTTTGGGTAATTGAAATAGGCTCGGCTCGCCCCTATTACATGAAATATAACATTAGTGCAACTCTTCATAACACTAAGAAACACCAGCTTGATGATATGTTACTGATTTCCGTTACACCTAATTGTGTCTGACATTATTGAAATATAAATT
The DNA here is from genome assembly GCA_958496365.1 of Subacronicta megacephala. Lineage (NCBI taxonomy): Eukaryota > Metazoa > Arthropoda > Insecta > Lepidoptera > Noctuidae > Subacronicta > Subacronicta megacephala. Next base: position 9,176,388 of record OY292521.1, read on the forward strand.
TCCAGCTTTGGAGAAAATAAGCGCGCATTCTAGTAGCATCAGGCACGCAGTCTTCCTACATAATTCACGCATAGTCAGCGTGAGTGATGACCTCACAATGAGGGTCTGGGATCGTACTAGTGGACAGGTAATATTTCAAACAATTTTACTTGTTATTTCTTCATAGAACACAGTTGTTGAATATCTACTTATATTCTTCGTATCGTAAAGGGCAAATTATTATCATTATCACGGTTACAAAGACTTCCATCTATAGGTTATACAGAACTCTAACGGATTTGAACTCCTTGCGGGAGCCATGCTGTATATAGTTAGCCTTTTTAAAATATCCACAGTGTAAGGTCAGCTGTCTAAATGGATTTTTTATCTTATGGTCTTTAATCAAACAGTAGTATTAATTATTATTACCATTCTCTAAAAGAGACCGTAATTTTCTGAGTTGGTTGATACATTCCTTCTCAGAGGTCGTCAGTTAGCAAATATCGTAGACATCTTAAAAAAAAAGTAAGATATCAGTACTATGTATCATTAATCATTAAAACATTTTATTTTCAGGAGGTACAAAAGGTAGAGTTCCCAACGATTCCCAACAGTTTAGAACTGTCAAGAGATGGAGCTATATTGACAGTAGCTCACGGTAAGGTTTTATTTTATTACATCGATATTTGTTGCGACATGTTACATAGAGCGATTGCTTGTGACCTTAAATACGAATTACATTTTAATTCAAGAGCAGATCAAGATCATGTTGCGCGTTAAAAAATAATACCTATGTACTTCCGTAGATACTTTTTTTAAAGTATGACTGTGTAATAAACCAAAAATAATGTGGCCTAGGAGTATAACACTAATACAACTGGAAGTCATAACTCAGTAATATACACCGAGAAAATCGGTTCAAAGACATTAATTTACTCAAAAAGAACAAATACAGTACACTTATATTAAGCATAGTTATATTAACAATTTAATTTCAATTACTTGTCTAAGCGAGTAACTTAGTAAAATGTAACTTAGTTACTATCATTTTATTTTTCTTTGATGGCAATGTTCGTAGTGTTGATTATCTATGAATATTTTTTAAATGTTTTCTGCTATTAGTAATGAATGAATTCATTTATTTTCAGGTACAAATGTATCATTTTATTCTTCTGACACCATGCGCAAGATGCGCGAATTCCCAGTGCCAACAAAATGTTACTCAGCGTCGCTAGCGCCGAGCCGCGCCACGTTCGTGTGCGGCGGTGAAGACTTGAAAGTCTATAAATTTGACTATAATACGGGAACCGAACTCGGTGAGTTACTTGTTTTGTATATGAAATCATTATTATTACCTGTTAAGCTGCATTTCACCACCTTCGGTTAAGTTCAGTTATATTATTCGGCAGTATATTTAATACAAAATTCTGTTCATTTTTTATTTATTCGGAGGGTAGCGGCTATTCCGACATAGTGAAATGAGGCCTTAGGGACCTTTCCTATTTTTTTTTAAACGGGTTTTCTTTTCACTGGCAGGCAACATTTTAATTAAAAAAAAAAATTCTAATTAAATTTAATTATTTAAATTTAATTAAAAAAAAAATGTTTTTAATATTATTAATTCAAGAAAAAATTCTTATCCAGTGCTTCAAAGCAGATTTCCCAATTTACTTTACGTTAGGTAATTCTTTTTTTTATCGCAAATGACCCGGTATTAGTAAATGATTTATATTTGATTGTGTGGCTATCATTCCTGTAATTATGTCCATAACATCGCAGAACCGAACATTTTCATCTTTTGACTGATCCATACCTATAATAAAATAAAAAAAACAACAATTCTAGAATCAAACAAGGGCCACTTCGGTCCTGTGCACTGCGTGCGGTGGTCTCCGGACGGCGAGCTGTACGCGACGGGGTCCGAGGACGGCACGGTGCGGCTGTGGCAGGCCGTGCCCGGCCGGGTCTACGGCCTGTGGCGCCGCAGCAACGACCTCACGCCCGTCGTCAACGGATTCAAGGAGGTCGCGGCCAACTGATATCAGTGCTTTTTCCATAAGGTTAGTAATCGGACGACCTCTATCGAGATGTTCAGACAGCCTGGTTTAGGATGAAGGCAGTTATTCAGTAATATAAGACCTTATTTACACACACACACACACACTATCACGCCTGTATTCCCCGAAGGGTTAGACAGAGGTGTACTAATGTGCACCCACACTTCGCCGGTATGTTTAGGTCCCATTTAATAGGGGATGAGCCCATTGACATTAACCGGGCACAAATCCAGACTACGAGCTCCTACTGAGGATTTCATTGAAAAACCCAATAACACTGCTCGACCTGGGGACCGAACCCAGGACCTCTAGCGTAGCAGTCGCGCTTGCGACCACTGGACTAAAGAGGCAGTTACCTATTTTGGCTTTAAATAATACTTATATAGGTCATTGACCATACTACTTATTACACACACACTTAGTTCTTACAATACTTTTGCTGAAGTCAAAAGTAATGTTTGTCTTACACATGTAGTGATATTTACCGAATTTGAAGCATTAAGTTACAGGTACCATTGATTAGAACCTAGACCATGGGCGTCATTTTATGTGCGTCAGCGGCCTTACCATAATATTATCCCATTAAAAAATGAATGTCTCTGAAGACTGCCTCGTTAGTCTAGTGGTCCTAAGTGCGACTGCTACGCTAGAAGCCCTGGGTTCGATCCCCAGGTCGTTGCTCGACCTGGGGATCGAACCCAGGGCTGTGTTATTGGGTTTTTCTATGAAATTCTCAGTAGCAACTCGGAGCCTGGATTTGTGATCGGATCGGCGAAATGTGGGTGTACATTAGTACACCTCTGCCTAACCCTTCGGGGAATACAGGCGTGATGGTATGTATGTTATGTTAAACAATGAATGTCTTAAGTTATTTTAGTGAAGGAAAAATACGACCGCGCCACCGCGACTCCCACCCGCCATTTTGAAATTTGCCTTCACATTTTTAATTTACGTCTTTGAGGCGACGTGGGAGTCGCGGTGGCTTAGCGGTCATAGCGTCTGGTGTACTTAACCAGAAGACGCAGGTTCGAATCCTGCCCGCGGTCGTATTTTTCCTTCACTAAAATAACTGGGACACGAAAGAGGCTACATAAAAAAAAAACAAAAAAAAAAACAATAATCTTTGCATGGAAAATGCCTAAAAAATACAAAAAGATAATGAATGTCTTGTTGGTTTCAGGATCAAGGAGCAGTGACAGTGCAATCAAAATTGATCACTTGGTGGCATCACTTGTTGTGGTGTAGTTGTCACCAGGCCATGTGTATAATGAACTTAAGGGGGGACTAGCCTGAAAAATCAAGACTTTTTAAGTATTCAAGGTAAATTTTAAGAGTTTGTGTTGTTTATTTTTTTGCAACACTAATTTTTTATACTCAAACCTAATGTATTTATTGTAAAAAGGAACTAAATAGACTTGATATGCAACAAAATAAAGTGATTTGTAAATATTTTACGACTTTTGATTTTTATTTGAATTTACCAGATTGTAGTGTAATCCCAGGTTGGCAGAATGTCTAAAACTTCTTCTCCTTGTATATCGGATATGCTCTATCGCGCCAATGTGAGGAGCATATTGAAAACATCCGCCACAGGCGAGGAGACTACCTAGGTATTCCTCTCTTTGTATACCCCAGGTGAGGAGAATATTGAAAATTTTCGGCCCCAGGTGAGGAGAATATTATACATTTCGGCCCCAGGCGAGGACAATATAGATATTCCTCTTCTAGTACAGCCCAGGTGAGGAGAATGTTGAAATTTTCAGCCCCAGGTGAGGAGAACAATGAAAATGTTCGCCCCAGGCGAGGAGAACTAACAAAGCCCAGGTGAGGAGAATATTGAAAATTACGGCCCCAGGTGAGGACAATAAATATAGATAAAGCCCAGGTGAGGAGAATGTTAAAATTTTCGGCCCCAAGCGAGGAGAATATTGAAAATTTTTGGCCCCAGGTGAGGAGAATGTCTTATTAGCCCTCCCTAACAAAGCCCAGGTGAGGACAATATTGAAAATTACGGCCCCAGGTGAGGACAATAATATATATACAGCCCAGGTGAGGAGAATGTTAAAATTTTCGGCCCCAGGCGAGGAGAATATTGAAAATTTTTGGCCCCAGGTGAGGAGAATGTCTTATTAGCCCTCCCTAACAAAGCCCAGGTGAGGACAATATTGAAAATTTCGGCCCCAGGTGAGGAGAACATTGTAAATGTTCGTCCCAAGCGAGGATGATATACAGATACGTCTCTCTTAGTACAGCCCAGATGAGTAGAACACTGAAAATGTTCGGCCCGTTTAGCTAAGGAATACTGTCAATAAAACAGTACGCAGTGCTAATTTTAATAGAATAAAACGAAATTATAAATAAAAAATATTTGTATTCAATTTTCGCTGTCTAGGTGAGATTTCAGAATTATATTATCATAAAACTAAAAATATAACTACTGAACGTGTAACGTTTAATTAATTATTAATTACTCCAATATATTACAAAATAATTTACAAGAACCTATCCTAGGCCGAACTAGGCAGTGAATTTAATTAATATAGTGAGCTAGACAAGTATTATAATAAGTATTATTGGAGACTATCTTTTGGCCTCAGCTTTTATCCCTATTTAGAGAATCTTGTTATCATCTTGTATATTGATATGATTAGGTATACTAACTAACATCTAATCGATAAAGTGGATGGGTAACATTTTGGTTACTTTTAATAATTTAACATGAATTATCTTGAATTCAACATAAATAACATGGTCATAAAACGCCTGAGAAGCGAAATTGTTTGAACATTTAGTATTAAAATCAATGAAAACCACTATTTACGATTAAAATAGATTAAACAGAAATAAAAATAGTTCTAGATTAAATAGGCCGAAGAAAACTTCGGCCCACTTCTACTATTTATAACTTTGATGGGCTAACAGGAATATTAGAAGGTATGCACAAGCACCACAAGTAGTATTCCTTTTAAACATTTTTTACGTCGTAACTTAGTTATCATAAAAAATACTTAACTACATAATATAAAAATAGGTATTGGATTTTGCACATTTTTACTAATAATAATATTTCATAATCATGAATATCACGAATTTGATACATGACTCCTTATCAACTAAGCTATACTTACAGTTAACATGATCTGTTGCAACACGTTTTATATAGAAAACTTACTAATATAATATGTAGTTCTTAAAAGAATGATATAACAAAACTATTGAATTTTAGAAAATAGAGCTAAATAAAACCACGTCTATTTTCTAAGCTACAGCGTTTTTGTACATTTAATGTTTGATCATGGAGCTTAACATAGCTTCAGGTTAAATACAGACATCCTTTTCGGTATTACCTAGAGATTTCCTTAACTAACTCATAACAAAGTAAATGAGACACGACAATCAGTCAAACATACAAATACTTTTATATTAAGTCTCTATTGCGACTATTTTTCTCCCATTGAAACTGGTAATCGTGTGGTAACTCAGTGGAAATTATGATAATTATTGACCTATATTTGAAACTAATGATAATGATGGGTTGTATATATGTAAATAGACTTGGACATTTTGGATTGACTTGCGCGCACTGCGCTGAGAAAATTCTTAGATTGGTAAATCTCATTTTCTAAAATTATTAACTTCACCAAAGCCCATACTCTGCTACACTTTATTAATGCTGACATTGATGATCTCATTGAAATATGTAGCCATTCATCTTTATTATCTATCTTTATTAAAAATATATGTAGGTATCTATTGTAATAAAGAAGCAAATCACTGCATACTCTGTTTACCCTAATAATATCCAGGGTCAGGATTGCCTATCCAGGTGGCCTTAGGGAGATATCCTTGGCGCTCTGGGCAACTGCGTTCTAAAGCCATTTCTTGCAACGTACCTATAAATTATTTCGGCTGAAGAGTTTGTTTATTTGAACGCGGTGATATCTCTCTGTTCTTTTTACATGTGATAGCCTAATTCTTGACGAATGTAAGGCTATTGTATTTACGCTGTATAAATAATAATACATTCACAGGATTTTCTGTGTATAATGTTGTTCGATTTACTCGAACACCCGTTGCTGATCTAGCTAATCAATAAGGCCGCGTTGCGCGCGCGCCGACATCAGTGCATATTCGGACGGCAACCGGGTGCATTCGACTTTCATTTACATTTATCATCATATTTTAGCGTAGCTTTCAGTATCGTAATAAAGTGTTTTTAGCAAGTGAATAAATAGCCATCTTAGCAGCAATTAGGTCGCGTACCGAACATATGTAAGTAAGTCAGTAGCGGCGCGTTGGCAGAGTATGGTTGTTGTGTGTAGTCTCACTTGGCGATGAAGGGCGACAGGTCGGGGAAGTTGAAGTTGATGGGCGGTCGTCGCGGCGCGCGCGTGGGGGCGTGGCCGGGCGCCGTGTGTGTGTGTGCGTGTGTGTGTGCGCTGGCGCCGCACTGCGCGGTGCACACGTCGTCGCGCTGCACGGCGTCGCGCGGCCACTCGCGGTGCAGCTGTGCGCAGTCCGTGATGCGCAACGATGCGCACTGAGCCTAAAATTTGTCACGGTTTGTGTAAGCATACTATACTACTCATTGATGGATTCAGGAGGTTGGGAGGGGATAATACTAAGAAAGTAGGATAATCGAAAAAAGTAAGAAAATATGATGCTGTTGGGGGTTTGAGCAGCTTAGACGACACGACAAAATGCTAAATCATTACAATATCATAATCTGTTTAAATATCGCTATAGCTAAAATACTCTGATCAATAGGGCACCTTCAGCCAAACGGTTTACCTACTTTTAATTGAAAAGTAATATCAATTACTAGGATAATTACCTAAAGAAAATATAAATAACAACTTCCACATAAGAGTAAGTTCGATCGGTATTTAAGGTGCTACACTACAGATAAAATAATAGAAAATAACAGATAAAACGTAAAGACGTTAGTCCTAAATGTCTTCATAAATATTAAAAGATTAACAAATCTTTAACAATAAATAACTTACCCCTTCAACGGTACATATGCACGAGGTGCAAGGTGAGGGGAACGCTGACTCTCCAACGGCAACAGATCTGCCGGCGATCAGACATCCCTGCGCTGAGCTCTCGCGCCACGCTGACAAGTCCAACTGAGGTAATGACGCACAGGAAACGCGCGGGTTTCTGGAGATGCGAATAGAAACTTTAATCAACATTGTCCCCCATAAGGCTATAGTCCTAAATGTAACCTCCAGTAAGCGCATGGTAATTAATTATTACTTAATACGCGCAAAACTTCGAAAAGTCAGAATCGCGTGCCTTTGATTAGAACTCGAGGCCTTGAACTTGGCAATTCAATGGCCATATCACTAGGCTATCACTGCACATCAATTTCATCAGTTAAGACCAAATACACAATGTTCATAGTTGAAAGACATCGCACTAAGAAGGTACCTAGTCAAGGATTATTGGAAATCAGATGTGTTACAAAGTTCACAATCTTAATGAATAACCGCCTTTCAACCTAACACTCTGTGGAGAAGTGTCAACGCTCAAAATAGCTAAATATGCCTACCTACTAGAACAACTCCTCATTAGATAAACTTGTACATTAGGTTTTAATAATAAATGTCTTCCAGATTCAATGAAATCTTAACGTATATGTTACTTACAAGAAGTTGCTGGGTAGATCGAAGGCGGCTCTCTGAATGTCACCGGGGTGATCGAAGTTGTCGCACATCATTTTAGACAGCGTGGTCTTCCTAATTTCTGCCAGTTGCTGCTCCGTGAAACGCGCTGCCGTGTTGTCGTTCTCATACCTGAAAGGTTATTTCATGTTCCCAATTACGAAAAGCTGTTCCGAATATTGTATTCTATTTCAGAAGGTACGCTACCTATCCATCTTGGGTTTGCTGATGAATCTAAGTTGCGGAAACTTTCAAATCCTGTCCATATCACGAAACAATACTCGGGAAGCAGCAAAAATGGTCATGGGACGCGCAATAAGATAATTTTCTGGCACATTCCAATGTCGGAGAAATCCAGATCTATCCGTCCAGTCAAAAATGTATGGAGTTGCCATAAATTGGTCACACAGTCCCCACCAATAAAAAAAGAATATACATTAGGCTAAATAGCTAAATCAACTAATATAGATAACTTCAAGCACTTATTCCTAATTTTAATGATCCTCCATATGGCCAGGAGTTTATGATGGTAAGACCAGTCAAAGGACTCAATATCCAGGTATTCTCACCAGTATCTGTCGCATTTCCTGAGCTGTCTGAACTGTATGGCGATGACGCAAGCGAAGGTGGGTCCCACCAGACCGCCCTGCAGCGGTCTCTCGCTCATACCGCCCGGGAACAGGTCGATATCGTCCACTGTCGCGTAGATACGCTTGAACCTGATAAATTATTTACACGTTAAAACTTCTCCTTTTCGAGTCGAATCCTTTTTTTCGAATATGAGCTATAGAAGAGGCATTTAATGAAAGTGCGGGAAATGACGAAGGCTTGCTCTTTGAAGATAGGGTGATTCTTTAATAGATGCTGGCAGCCTGGCATTCGTATAGGTATCTTAAATAGGAATAAGATAATTTCGGCCCATGAGAATAAAATGCGATTAACCATTCAGTCAACAACATTTGAGTTTAATTTATAATAAATGTCGTATGTTACTTACGACATGAATAATTATTGATATGCAGGATGCATTTACGAGTAGTGGAGGTTTATAGAAGGTCAACAACAAATATTTAAAAAAATATTATATTTTTTGAAGGTTTTAAGGAATAAAACAACCCTAGCAAGCAAAAAAGACAGGGAAGTCTTATATGTTCATACCTTGCAATAACTTCATCAGGAATTTCTCTTGCCAGATCCTCAAACGTGGTGGCTCTCTTTAGATTGCAAAGTGCTCTGTAGTTGTTGTAACTGGGGATTCCATGGTCTCTGGCTCTTTGCACGTTGAGGGCTATAAGGTCGATGCCCGAGAAAGGCACGCGGCGGTCCTCGAACAGATGATTGGTAACTTCTCCCGTGATGAACTGGTCAAGGGTTTCCATGGGAGTGGAGGCGAGTCCACGAATCAGCTCGTCTACCATCGGTGGGTGCTGGAAAGTAAGTTTTTATTGACTCTTATTGATGGCATTCTCAAAGATCCATTAAGATTCCAGTAAAGCTCGTAAAACTTTTATCTAGTAACTAGCTGTGCTCCGGGGTCTCACCAGCTTTGCCCTGCTCCTAATGGTCGTAGCGCAATGTTAATAAATAGCCTTTAACCTCATGCATGTGGCTATTATATACAAAAAGATTGTTTCGAATTCGACTGGTAGTTCCAGAGATTAGCGCGTTCGAAAAAACAAACTCTCCAGAAGAACAAATTCTTCTTATTATAGTTAAGATTATCATGAGTAAACTTAATGGAAATGGGTCTCGTGGGTTAGCGTAGTTTAAATAGAAAATAAGCCAATGAGAATAAGGAGTTATGAAAAAATAGTATCTTTTACAACAACAACATAAAGCTGAATGTTACTTACAGCCATGAA